>JAAALK010000287.1:10964747-11564747 GCA_019279435.1 Zizania palustris
ACAAAAGGTAGTCCACCTTTATTCTGGAGGCTTCTCTGTCAGCTGCAGAGGGGACAGTGTCAGCCTTTTTCAGAACAGACAGTGTCAGCCTTTACAGTGTTGACTTCTGGAACCTCCCTTCGCACCGGAGGGTGCGGTAGCTTCGGCGAGAAGCCTGCAGCCTGTTGGCCTTCGCTCCGCCGAAGAAGTCCTTCGATACAGTGACGGTTTTGAGCCAAAGCCGTCAAAGCCCCTTGGGTCTTCGCACCAACACCTCCGGAGTGGACCACCACGGCTTCGCAGCTACTCCCAGCTCGAACTCCGTTCGTCCGTGTACCGAAGCCATGCAGGCCGAAGTACCACAAGACATCCTCACTCCGGAGCTAGCCTCGCTCCGAAGTCCTTCACACTCCGAAGCCCCACCTTCGGAGTACCACCCTTCGAAGTCCCTCCTTCGTCCAAGGCCTCCGCATGAAGCATTCCATGAGCACTCCGTCGCAGTGCCTCTTCCCGAGCACACTCCTCGACGAGCCTCACCCGGACCATGCCTTCGATGCGCCTCGACTTCTGAGACCTTCGTCGGGCCACCTTCGAGTGTCTCCCTCCGGAGCACACTTCGAACACCTTGCCTCCGCAGAGGACTTGATCCACCAACTCCGAAGTCACTCCATCCGGAGTACCTTCGAAGTGCCTCACCTCCGAGGACTTTGTCTCGGAGTACCTTCAGCCGGAGCCACGCTCCGCACTCTCTGCCTTCACCTGGCACGCCTCGACCCGAGGACCGACCCGGACCACCTTCGCAGCCACCGTGACGGAGCTCCCCGCTCCCCTGGCATCAAGCCTCCCGCTTGACCCAGGTTCACCTGGCTCGAACCTTGTCCGTCGCCTCCGAAGTCCCTGCGCACCACAGACAAGCAGACAAGTGTATCCAGCACTCCGGAGACCTCTCCGGGTTAGCAACCTCCGGTACACACTCCGGTGTACCGCCCAAAGTACCGAAGCCATCGGTACGAACCCAGTCAACGTGTACTGCCGGACCCCTCCGACAGGCACACTCCGCTGCACAGCTGCAGCAAGCAAACACCGAACACCCTTCGGTGAAACCACCTCCGAACACCCTTCGGAGGTCCCACCTCCGAAGCCCCTTCGGAGGTACCCTTCGAACAGAGGGTAAAATCCTGTCAATCACTCATCACAAAACACCGAAACCAACCCTTGGTTTCTCAATCTCCCCCTTGATGAGTGCATTGACAACCAAATCGAAGTTCAAGAAAATGTAAAAATTTTCAGCACACAAGTGACCATAAAAACTCAGAAAAGAGCCAAAGCATGTCACTTGATAAAGGAAATTTTCTCCCCCTTTGTAAAAGAGTACAAGCCCCTTTGGCAAAACTCCCCTTTGATAAAAACTCCCCCTGAGTTGAGCAAATTTTTCTCCCCCTTTAGAAAATATGCCTTCTTGCGGCAGAGAACATAGCAAATCTCTCCGGAATTTCTCCCCCTTTGGCAATGCAAGCATCAAGGAGCATGAAAAAAGATGCAAAGCTTCGAAGTGAAGAGAATTGCAAAGACATATAATGCAAAAATATGCCAATATTAACACCAATGATCATGTGCTCAGCTCAATTTAACATTCTGTGAAACAAGATGATGGCATGTGATTTTGTCATTTTGAAGTAAAAGCATCACCACTTAATCACAGTAGCTAGACATGTGAAGGCAAGGACTGCGCAAAGCTAACAATTTCTATTCTTAACAGACAAGTCTTGTTCAAAAAGGAGCTTTGAAAGCAAACTTGATGATTAATTTATTTTGTTGTTCTTTTCTTAATGCCAGGGGTTATTTGTTTGTCTACCTTATACTTTCCAATCAGGCCAAGCCTAGGCATGAAAACCATCTGAAGCTTAAGGCGGTGATTTTGGCATACACCACACTATCCCAGTTCAGACCAAAGTGCAATGGTAAGCAGTCTAGGATAGAGTAGTGCGACAAACAAACCCTCCTGGATCTTTTCATTTATACCAGACAAATCATGGATTTGTGATTTTGATTCAGGTGAAGGAAATATTTGATGAATATCCATGAGTAAAGAACACATTTTTCAAGTTGCAAATTTTAGCATCCAAGGAACAGTGTCTTGCTGTCAAGTAGATAAAAGATAGCTAAAAGCAGTCCTTCCTAAACACGCTAGATATACGATTGTGCGGTGAGCAAGTTTTGATTTTTGAAAATAAAACATCATGCACAACCAATGTTCCAGACATATTTCATAGAGCTGAGCTGACATGATTTCTTTGAATTAAAGGCAGGCATATAATAGCAAAAGATGTAAGTGCAATTTCACACATAATGAGCATATGCATGACAATTAAAATCAGCCCCCCCTCACAAAATGCCGTAGGGATGACAAATACCAAGTTCCCCACGCAAGTAAGCAAATCGAGATGCATCGAGGGGTTTTGTAAAAATGTCGGCAAGCTGGTGTTGGGTATCAACATATTGAAGTTCAATATCACCCTTCTCATTGTGATCTCTGAGAAAATGATACCGTACATCAATGTGTTTGGTTCTGGAGTGCTGAACCGGGTTGTTTGCAATACAAATAGCACTAGTGTTATCACAGAAAAGTGGAACACTCTTATAATCTAACCCGAAATCCCGCAAAG
This sequence comes from Zizania palustris, assembly GCA_019279435.1. Classification (NCBI taxonomy): domain Eukaryota; kingdom Viridiplantae; phylum Streptophyta; class Magnoliopsida; order Poales; family Poaceae; genus Zizania; species Zizania palustris. The sequence goes on from JAAALK010000287.1 coordinate 10,967,393, forward strand.
TGGAAACCATCCACAAAATCTGAGAGCAACAGCTAACTGCAGCAACATATTCGGCCTCAGCCGTTGATTGTGCAACACTAGACTGTTTGCGGGAAGACCAGCAAACCAGAGAAGTACCCAGAAAGTGACAAGTACCAGAGGTACTCTTCCTATCAATTCTACAGCCAGCAAAGTCCGCATCTGAATAACCTCGAAGACATAAAGATGAAGACGCTGAATACCATATGCCGAATTGAAGGGTATGTTTGAGATACCTTAGGATGCGCTTAACCGCTTGGCGGTGCGAAGCTCGTGGTGAAGCCTGAAAACGAGCGCACAGACACACAGCGAAGTGTATGTCCGGCCTCGTGGCAGTCAAGTAGAGGAGGGAGCCGATCATGCTCCGGAACTCCTTCTGATCTACGGCTTCTCCATCTTCGTCAGGGTCCAATGCTACAGATGTAGCCATTGGAGTGGCGAGGGGCTTCGCATCGGACATGTCGAATTTCTTGAGCAGGTCCTTGGTGTACTTTGTCTGGTGGACAAAAGTACCTTGTTTGCTTTGCTTGATTTGCAAACCAAGGAAAAAGGTGAGTTCACCCATCATTGACATTTCAAATTCCCTGCTCATGGTATCTGCAAACTCGGCAACCAAAGCATGAGAAGAGCCACCAAAGATGATATCATCCACATATATCTGCACTAGGAGGAAATCTTTGCCATGCTTGAGAGTAAACAAAGTTTTATCAACATAGCCCATCAAATACCCTCGCTCAAGCAGAAAAGACTTAAGTCTATCATACCACGCCCGAGGGGCCTGCTTGAGTCCATAAAGAGCCTTATGAAGTTTAAGGACTTTATGTGGGTACTTGGGGTTTTCAAAACCAGGAGGTTGTTTTACATAAACATCTTCACCTATGAAGCCATTAAGAAAAGCACTTTTGACATCCATTTGATAGAGTTTGAATCCCCGGGATGTTGCAAAGGCAAGCAAAATCCTAATGGCCTCAAGGCGAGCAACAGGTGCAAAAGTTTCAGTAAAATCAATCCCTTCTAGTTGAGAAAAGCCCTGAGCTACAAGTCTAGCCTTATTTCTAACAATTGTCCCATCCTCCCCTTGTTTATTTTTGAAAATCCATTTTGTACCAATGAAATGAACATTTGGTGGAGGGTCAACTAAAGTCCAGACTTGGTTTCTCTCAAAATTTTCAAGTTCCTCATGCATGGCATTGATCCAACTAGAATCAGAAAGTGCATGACTAACATCTAAAGGCTCGAAAGAAGCAACAAAAGCAGCATTAGTGAAATGGGCATGAGAACGAGTTACCCTTTGATCAAGCTCACCAATGATCTGCTCGGGAGGGTGCATCCTTTGAACATGATGTGGAGCCTCTCGGCGGGATGCAATCTCCCCCTCAACTTGTGCGTTGGAGTGGTCCAAGATGACCGATGTTGAGGTAGTCGCTTCGGGACCTCGTGCCGAAGTAGTAGAAGCGGGGTCAGCTTCGGGGGTTGACGTCGAGGGTAATAGGGGATCATCCTCGAATTCTCCGGGATCTTCGTCTTCGAATAAGGTCTGTTCCATGTCGTGTTCATTTGCCTATTCAAAAGCAGAACTAACAGAGGGGGTTGATTCATCAAAAGTCACATCACATGACTCGATGACAATGTTAGTTTCCAAGTTATAAACACGATAAGAATGACCATGAGTAGAATAACCCAAAAAGATCCCGTCAGAAGATCACGACTCAAATTTATCCAAGTTACCACGTTTTAGGATAAAGCAGCGACAGCCAAAAACTCGAAGATGAGTAACCTTGGGCTGTCTCCCAAAATGCAGCTCATAAGATGTCAAGTTTAAAATTGAGCGCAAGAAAATTCGGTTTGAGATGTAGCAAGAAGTGTTCATGGCCTCAGCCCAGAATTTTCTAGGAGTCCTATGCTCATCGAGCATCGTCCTAGCCATCTCAACCAAAGTGCGGTTTTTCCTCTCAACAACACCATTCCGTTGAGGAACCCGCGGAGCAGAGAATTGATGTTCTATGCCATACTCCATGCAAAAGTCAACAAAGAGACTATTTTTGAACTCGGTGCCATTATCGCTTCGAATGAATTTTAATGCACCAGGGAGTTCAGTAAAAAGTCTCAAAGCCAAGCTCCGAAAGTGTGAAAACACTTCATCCTTGCTGGCAAGAAAGAAGACCCAAGAGTAGCGAGAGAAATCGTCGACAATTACTAGAACATACCACTTCCCGCCTAAAGAACTAACCCGAGAAGGACCTACAGTGTCCATATGGAGAAGTTCTCCGGGCTGTTCAGTCATCACTGTGGTGACTGGCGAATGCGAAGCGGCAATCATTTTACCATGTCGACAAGGAGCACAAACTAAATTCTTCTCAAACTTGAGCTTGGGCAATCCTCGGATCAGGCCTAGGGCGCTCAGACGAGCGAGCAATTCAAAGCTCATATGCCCTAGTCTCCTATGCCACTTCCAAAGCTCAGAAGTCGAATGTGCAACAAGACAATGAGAAGAACCAGACGACTCTGAAAAGTCAGCTCCAAAAACTCTCCCAACCCTAAAGATCTTACACACCACAACGCCATCAGAATTGAGCACTTGCGAAGTATCGCGATGAAATCGCACTTCGAAGCCCTCATCAAGCAACTGAGATACAGACAGCAAATTGTATCCCAGGTTTTCAACCAAAGCAACATCTTTGAGAGTGAAGTTCGCGTTAATTCTTACCACACCTTTACCTTTCACTCTACTCCTTCGATTGTTTCCGAAGGTGATATGTTCCCTTTGCTTGGTTGTAGTGAGGCTGGAGAACCAAGCTGCATCTCCGGTCATGTGGCGCGAACAACCGGAGTCCATGATCCACGTGCCCTCCAAGCCTCGATCTGTCGCCTACACATGATAAGAACGTCTCGATCGCTCAGTGCTGGGGTGAGTAAAATAATGACGAGGCATCCAGCACTGAGTGACACGAGTAGTAGGCACAGTAAAAGCAGACGGTCTACGCACATAATAATCAGAATGATGCAAAGTGCGAGGTCTACCTACATGCTGTGAAAGAACAACATGTCGAGGTCTCCTACTCTGACGAGGTACAAATCTGCCAGCCCGAGGTCTACCATCATATGGAACATGGTGAAGACCTCGAGGAGCCTCAAAAGCAGGACGATAGTACATCTCAGACTCATGCATACCTAAAGATGGGTAATGCATGTCCTGGTAACTCATCGCCTGTGCGCGTCGCTCATCCTTGATGCGACGAAAACAAAACCCAACCAAATGACCTGCCTGCTGACAATAAGAACAATGGAACACTCTCCTAGGGGCACTCTCATGGGTCACAGGAGCAACTCTCACAGGCTCCTTGGGTTTCTTCTGTGTGGTTTTCTTGGGAGATTTTTTCTTGGCACGAGGAGTGGTTTTCTTTGGTGGATGGGTAGGCTTTTTGGTTGGTGGGGTGTCCAACAGAGCTCTCTCTTTCTCTAGGGTGGTGGGAGAGGTAAAAACAGTTTTGGTCTTACTGTCTGAAGGTATCCTCTCAAAACCCAAACCTAGAGCTACCCCTGCTCTGTCAGCACACAACTTGGTCTTGGCCAAGAGCAAATCCATCCTACCCTTTCCCTCAGTGCATTTGTTTACCACGGAAAGAAGGTATTCATTTTCAGACATGAGGTTTTCAGCTCGCTCTCTAGCAGTGCCTAGTTGGTCCTTAAGGGTAATGCAAGTGTCACAAACAGGTTGCACATCCTTAGAACTACCGGCCCTCTCCAATCTAGCCTCCAAATCATGAACATGCTTATCACGTAAATTAATGCTATCGCGCAATAAAGAGCAGTTCATGCAATCAATAACATCATGAGGTCTAGAATCCACCTCCAAAAGCTGCTTCTGTGCAGTCTCAAGCTCAGAAAGAGTTTGAGCATGAACAGAACGCAACTGAGCAAGCTCACTCATGACAACAGAACATGATTCACATTCAGCATCATCAAATTTAGACTTAAGCATGGCATATTCAGTAGAAATAGTTTCTAGCCTAAGTCTAAGGTCTTTTCTTTCTCTAGCGGCTTGCACAAGCAATCTATCCTGACCAAGCACTACTTCATTCAGCTCATCTAATTTAGTTAGAAGCTGGTCAGATGATAGGTTTACCTCAGATGAGTCAAGCTCATCGCCGCTGTGATCACTGTCGGCCATGAAGCAAAGGCCGGTGAAGTCACGTCCCTTCTTGTCCTTCTTGTCCTCCTTCCTTGGGGACTCCTCCTCCTCAGAGCTCAACTCCTCAGTTGAGGAAGTGTCGATGTCGCTGAGAGCAGCCACAAAAGCTCTGGAAGCGGCCTTGGCTACCTTTTTAGTCATCTTGCCGCGCTTGCCCTTCACAAAGGGCTTCCTCTCCTTTTTGTGGTATTTAGGGCGGTCACTCTCATCTCTCTTCTTGACCTTGGGGCAATTTGCCTTAATGTGAGAGGTGTCGCCACATTCATAGCAGCCACTAAAACCACTTCTCCTCTGATCCCGTCTCTCATGATGAAAGCGGGTGAACCTCCGGGCAATGAGAGCAAGCTCATCATCAGCTAGAGTGTCCACCTGCTCCTTTGTGATGGAGACCAGGGAGGACAAAGCAAAACCATCTGCAAGAACACAAGTGCCTGATGTGTTTGGTTCTGCAGTGGTGCCACGGCTTGTGCTAGAAACCAATGCCAATGGCTGTGGCAAAGAGCTTCTGTGCACAGCAAGAGATGCCTTAGCAATCTCTGTGGACTTCAGCTTGCTAAAGAGCTCATCACAGGTCAAAGTATCATAACCTGTGGACTCCTCAATGCTGGATATCTTTACTTCCCATATGCTACGGTCAAGAGCATAGAGAAGCTTGATAGCCCTATCATGATCACTGTAAGCAAGCGTCCCGTTGGATCGCAAGTTACTCACTATAGCATCAAAGCGCGAAAACATGGCATCTATAGATTCACCAGGTGCCTGCACAAACAGCTGATACTGTTGGTTGTAGGTGCTTTGGCGCCTGGCCTTAATCTGAGTAGAGCCCTCATGAAAAATAGTGAGCGTTGTCCAAATTTCCCTAGCAGTCCTAAGGTGCTGCACCCTATCGAACTCACTCCGGCTCAAACCGATGAACAGTATATTTCTTGCCTTGGAATTGGCATTATACTGATCCTTCTCTGTTTGAGAGGTGCGAGTCTCAGGGATGGAGTATTGTGATTCCACAATCTCCCAAATTGCATTTCCTTGGCTTAACAGGTAAGCCTCCATGCGCACCTTCCAGTATGCGAAGTCTGTCCCATCGAACAGAGGAATTTTACTGCCTCTATCCATGTCGCCAACAGATCACAAAACCGGTTAAGGTCAACTGGTGATCTTAACCTGCTCTGATACCAATTGTTGGACCAGAAACGGCGACCAGAGGGGGGGGTGAATGGGAGCTTTTAAAATTTTGGGCTAAAAACTAGCCTTCGGTTTCAGTTCTGTCTTCTGCGGAACAGGCTTCGAACACTACCTTCGAAGGTCAGGTTCGGAGGTACTTCGGCACCTTCGAACACAGGCTTCGGAGGAGCAAAAGTTCGAAGCCTAGAAGACTTCGCTCCACTTACAACCCTCAGAAATCTACTCTGCTAAGTCAGTGCAGGCTCCGCACGCGAGGTGCTTCGAGCAGGCTTCGCACTTCACCCTTCGCAAGAGTGGACAGCCCTCTGAGGACTTCGACCAAGTACTTGGCGGCAGCAACCGGTGCTGGGCTTCGTACACGAAGGTCTACACGCACACAAAACGGACTACGCTAAGGGCTTCGACACAAGAAGCAAAACGGGCCTCGGTCAGGGCTACGCTAGTAAGCAGCGAGGTCTTGCCTCCTGTTACACAGAGCGAACGCACGCTGACAAAACACACACCTCGCACAAAAACAGCCTTCGCCTCAACAGGCTTCGGTGCACAACAACAGGCGAGGTATGTAACACAAGCTCAAGCAAAAAGCACAATGAAAATAGGGCTTCGCCGCTTGAACAAGGAACACAGAAAATGAACTCTCTGGATGTATTAAAATCGAAGTATGGCTACAGGAGCTCAACAGTAAATGCTCAAAGTGTTTAAATGTTACCTACCGAGCCCCCATATTTATAGCCCACGGCTTCATCCAAAGGAATTGACTACACTACCCCTAGGGTTTACATTCATTTTGTCTCTACAGAACTAAGGGGTACAAAAGGTAGTCCACCTTTATTCTGGAGGCTTCTCTGTCAGCTGCAGAGGGGACAGTGTCAGCCTTTTTCAGAACAGACAGTGTCAGCCTTTACAGTGTTGACTTCTGGAACCTCCCTTCGCACCGGAGGGTGCGGTAGCTTCGGCGAGAAGCCTACAGCCTGTTGGCCTTCGCTCCGCCGAAGAAGTCCTTCGATACAGTGACGGTTTTGAGCCAAAGCCGTCAAAGCCCCTTGGGTCTTCGCACCAACACCTTCGGAGTGGACCACCACGGCTTCGCAGCTACTCCCAGCTCGAACTCCGTTCGTCCGTGTACCGAAGCCATGCAGGCCGAAGTACCACAAGACATCCTCACTCCGGAGCTAGCCTCGCTCCGAAGTCCTTCACACTCCGAAGCCCCACCTTCGGAGTACCACCCTTCGAAGTCCCTCCTTCGTCCAAGGCCTCCGCATGAAGCATTCCATGAGCACTCCGTCGCAGTGCCTCTTCCCGAGCACACTCCTCGACGAGCCTCACCCGGACCATGCCTTCGATGCGCCTCGACTTCTGAGACCTTCGTCGGGCCACCTTCGAGTGTCTCCCTCCGGAGCACACTTCGAACACCTTGCCTCCGCAGAGGACTTGATCCACCAACTCCGAAGTCACTCCATCCGGAGTACCTTCGAAGTGCCTCACCTCCGAGGACTTTGTCTCGGAGTACCTTCAGCCGGAGCCACGCTCCGCACTCTCTGCCTTCACCTGGCACGCCTCGACCCGAGGACCGACCCGGACCACCTTCGCAGCCACCGTGACGGAGCTCCCCGCTCCCCTGGCATCAAGCCTCCCGCTTGACCCAGGTTCACCTGGCTCGAACCTTGTCCGTCGCCTCCGAAGTCCCTGCGCACCACAGACAAGCAGACAAGTGTATCCAGCACTCCGGAGACCTCTCCGGGTTAGCAACCTCCGGTACACACTCCGGTGTACCGCCCAAAGTACCGAAGCCATCGGTACGAACCCAGTCAACGTGTACTGCCGGACCCCTCCGACAGGCACACTCCGCTGCACAGCTGCAGCAAGCAAACACCGAACACCCTTCGGTGAAACCACCTCCGAACACCCTTCGGAGGTCCCACCTCCGAAGCCCCTTCGGAGGTACCCTTCGAACAGAGGGTAAAATCCTGTCAATCACTCATCACAAAACACCGAAACCAACCCTTGGTTTCTCAGCACTCCACCTTGTGTGGGCATTTTGAGACAAAGGTAGTTGTGATGCGCTATAGCCCCGAATTGGTTTAACATCCCTCGACCGAAGATAGCATTGTAAGCGTAAGGGGCATCCACCACGTCGAAAATCACTTCCTCTACTCGGGCCAGCGGCCCCTCTCCGAAGGCAACCTCGAGGCCTATTTGGCCGAGGGCATCGAGAGGCGGTCCTGAGAACCCTTGAAGTGGCCGGGCTGCAGGGAGTAGATGCTTCCGGGGTATACACATCTGGTCGAAGGCTTGGACGAAGAGTATGTCTGCGGAGCTTCCACCGTCCACCAGGATCCTCCGAACATCAGCCCCTGCTATATCGGCAGAGATGACTAATGGGTCAGCATGGGGAAACTTCACCCCTACTGCATCGCTGGCTGTGAATGAGATGGGCACACGGGACCATTCTGGCATCCCCTCAGCGGAACTTGAAGTCCCAATGTGCCCAACCTTGCGGACGTACTCGCGGCGCTGTCTCTTGGACATGCTGCCGAGGGTCCCCCCTCCGGAGATGGGCAGGACCACTCTCTTGCCGCGGTCTTGCGGATCTTCGTGCCTTGGTGGTGGCATAATACTGGCCACCGGTAGTCGTATGGGGGCTTCGAGGGCACCGGCTCGGGCCACAGCTTGAACAGGCTCCGATCGTGTCGTAGGGGGAGCCCGGTCCGAAGTACCCCTCCTGGTATTTCGGTCAATGTATTCACCCCGAAGGGTCAATATCGTCTTGCAGTCCTTCGTGTCATGGCTTCTATTATCGCCATGCACGCAGCAGAAATGACTCTGGCGCCTTCCAGGCATCCTTTCTTGAGGTACCGACGGCCCAGCCTTGAAATTTTTTACCTGCTGGAAATTGGCAGGTGCCTTCGAAGCTGAAGGTGTAATGTTTAGCACTTCCGAACGGAAATGCTTCTTCCCTCGCCTGTACTCGCTAGGGCGGCTGTCTTGTGGAGGTTGCGGTGGAGCGGTGGCTTCTGGCTCCCTTTTGACTTCTCGGAGGGTGGGTAGTGCTGCCTCAGCTCGCCGAAGACATCCTTCCTCTGCCTTGGCATATTGCTCGAAGTATGCCATGAGCTGTGCTACGGATGTTACCGGCTTCCGATGGAGTTTGCTGAGGAGGTCGGGGTTCAGCACCCCTTCGCGGGCAGCATCAACTACCGAAGAGGTAGTAAGGCCCTTGATCTGTGACTTGGTGTGGGCGAAGCGTGTGAAGTATTCTCGGAGGATTTCTCCCTCCCGCTGCTTTACCTGGAACAAACTTCCCGTGGACATTGGGGCCACGAAAGTGCCTTGGAAGTTGCTCACGAACTTCTTTTTGAGTAGCTCCCATGACTTGATTGATCCTGGTTTTAGGGACCAGAACCATCGGAGCGCCACGCCTTCGAGAGCGAGTGGGAAGCATTTTGCCATGGTGCTTCGCACCCCTCCGCTTGCTTCTATGGCCAGGGCGTACGAGCGGGCGAACTCTCCGGGGTCCGACCCCCCGGAGTACTTGTGCAGCTTCGAGGCCTTGAACTTGGGGTCGAAAGGCACTCTCTGCAGATCAGGGTGCAACGGAGACTCATTGTCGAAGGACGCATTCTCGGCCTCCTCTTGGACTTGTATAACTTCTGGGGGGTTGCGGGCTCCATCGTCTTGAGGCCCCCTTGGAGTTTCGGTGGAAGCTTGAGTGCGGAGTCGGTCGGCGGCCTCCTGCCTCCATCTGGATACCTCCTCCTGAAGCCTGGCTAGCTGTGTAGCCTCGGTTTCGGGAGGGCCTTCATCTTCGTCGGAGGGAACTTCAGGGTCTTGGCTTGCTGCGTAGTCGGTCTGAAGCATTGTGGGAGGGGGTAGAGGGCCCCGGGGCGCTCGACGCCCATCGGTTCCGGCAGGAACCGTCGGATTAGCTGAGGGCCCGGCTCCGTTGGTCCGAGGAGACCTTCGAAGGGGACCTGAAGCTTGACCACGCTTCGGAGGCATGGTTAGTCGATGAGGTGTCTTGGAAGTGGAAGGCTTCGGACGACTCGAGGGGGTCGAGAGAAGGCCTTCGGGCTGCACTAAGAAGCTCTTAACTGAAGGGTGCGCGGAATCTCAGGGTTCCGAGGCTCCCCCCGTAAGTTTCTTCAGAGTGTAGTCAGCGGCAGAGAACAAGCTTTTAGAACTTGGATCCCCACGGACGGCGCCAACTGTTGGCGTAAAAGTTACACCAACAGGTTCTTAGTAGTTAAGAACAAACAAACAAGAGGTTTGTGCTTTTAGGACAAACTTGAGCCTCCGTAAAGGATAACAACTCAAGAGGTCCGAATGTATGTGTTTGAACCACTGGTTCTGGATCCTTCTTACAAGGTACAATGGGGGGTATTTATAGGGAAAAAGGCTTAAGGAATAGACCTATTTACCCCTATATTACAAATGACCTCCAGTATTATAAACAAGGTTATACACGGTAAAGTGCTGTAGGGTAGATGGATAAGCAGGGCATCCAATCAGTCACGTCTTCCTGCTTCGAAGCCTCCTCCTTCCATTCGGAGGGTCCTTCGAGACTTCGCATCGTGACACCCTCCGACCGCGCTGACGTATGCTTCGAGCATTAGTCAGCCATCTTCGGGATCTTCTTGGAGCCCTCGGAGGGTTAACCTTTAAGTCCTGGAAATGAAGTAATTTCCCCCAACAATATGCATGGCTTGAACACTGGCCTAACAAAGCCAGACTTTTCCTTTGGAAGATGTTCTAATGAAGCTAAAAGATACATCCCGCTACTATACTACTACGGATATGTTTGATTCAGATTTTTAAACCAACTTCCTACCTCAAAGCTAGAATCTGAACTAAAAAATTTTTTTGGTCGTCTAACATTTTTAGAATTTGAAGATTTTCACAATACAAACAAAAAATTAGGGATATCCCGTATTTCACAGATTCTCGTAGCCAGTTTTTGGTGAAAATTACCCACCATTGACATTAATGAAATGCCTATTCTGTTGATACAAAGTACTTACAACTAAATAGTTTTCTAAGAATAAAAGTTAATATGTGATTATTAAAAATATAAATACATTTTAATTATAAATAATTTTGTTTTAATTATTTTATTACAACAATGATCTAAATAACATCATTAAACAAGTTAATGTTTATATTGAGAATATATATTAATAGTGTAAACCAAATATTAGGAGTCTTATAGACATTTACTATTAAAATAGAAATCCATAGCTACTCCGTCCAAATAACTTCTTAGTTTTTTCACAGCTCATTTTAGTTTTTTACAGCTCACAGCCGTCTTTTCATAATTGTTTAGTTTGTCATATACAATATAAGACACGTGGAAATGTCAGTTGGTGAACCATTCCAAACCAAATACAATTCAATGTTTATTAAAATTAAAAAATATAAAATTATGGAAAACTATATTTTAAGCTCTAAACTAAGCGCAATTCGGTACTTATTCATTCGATTTCAAAAATTAAAAAAACACAGTAAACCTACAATTGATAGTTCAAACACAAGTACATTTGGATATCCGGATCTTTCTGCTTAACGTGATTTTCCACAGTGTCAAATTAGTATATATACATAGATGGTATATATGCATCGAGGGGTTTCCTTTTCTAATTTGTTCCAAAATGCATCGGTAAGCATGCCTGTTCGTGCAGACGGGGTACAGTGTCCACGTACGTGGCTACAATAATAATATTAGGAGCGAATTGAAGCTAAGCCATAACAATTAAAACAAAACAATCCACAAAACAATATGAGTGCAAGGTAATTAGCGCCTGGGCTGTCTTATCTCATCGATGTATTAGCAACAACGTTAGGCTGCTCATCGCCCTTCTTTCGCAATTCCTGGTCTTGAGCCTATATATGTGCTTCTTGATGTCTCTCCGATCCTGATTAACAAACCAAGAGAAATAATATGTCCTCTGGAAAATGGTATAACATCAACATTGTGTGTGCAGACTGTGGTAAAGTTTTGGCGAATGCTTGTTTTGATGATGAGAATTGATTATGTAAATTAGGGGGTGTTTGTATCAGGGCTAAAATTTTAGCCCCTGTCACATCCAATGTTTAAATACTATTTTAGAGTATTAAATATAGACTATTTATAAAATCCATTCATAATCGGAGGATTATACACGAGACGAATCTAATGGGCCTAATTACACCATGATTTGACAATGTGATGCTACAGTAAACATTTACTAATCATGGATTAATTAGTTTTAAAAAATTCGTCTCGCGATTTATTAGTCTCTGATTTTATAATTATTTTTATAATTAATTCACGTTTAGTCCTTTAAATTAATGTCAAAACATCCAATGTAACACGAACTAAAATTTAGCTCCGGGATCCTACCATCCCTCGGTTCAGATGCGAGGGAATTTACTTAGGAAAAGCAGGAATAATGTACATGAGAGGACATGTTGGAGTTTGCCACTAGCTGTGGAATATATTATAACTGTGGATGTATGTAGATGAGAGGACAGGTGGGTGTCTGCCCTCTCCCTCCGTTTTATATTATAACCGTTTGATTTTTTATAAGTTAAATTTCTCTTTTTATCAATTTTGTTGTAAAATATACGGACAACTATAAAATAAAATTAGTTTTATTAAATACAATATAAATATGTTATATTTACTTCATATTGTAATGCTACTATGTTTTAATTTAAACTTAATTAAAGTTAGATAATCTTAACTAAAAAAACTAAATCTCGATATGCATGGTAAAACCATTTTCAAGTCTTACTAGAACTCTAGCAGCAAGCTTAATCATGCAGCCGCAATATAATTTGATGGAAACAGTTATATTTATTTACAATGTTCAAATTTCTATAAAACATTGGCTGCTGCAATGTAATTATCTATGCCTATACTAGAACTATACTAGAACTATACTAGTGGTGGTGAGTCTTGCCTCGCACCACCACTTTTAACATAGCGTCCTCACGTTAGTATGTACTGTATGCCTACAGCCTACTCACGTGGTCTTGTTTTAAAATAATATTTTTTTGAAATGATTTTAAATGTGTATAGATATTTCAAAAATTTGTAAAATAAATAGCTATCAGTATTTAATGGATCGACTCAGACCACGTGACCCCTATTCAGACCACGTCAACACGGGTCGACTGATCATCGACAAACTTAGCTCCACGTGACTCTTTTTTTGGCGTGACAACGGTTCTTTAGACTAAATTAGGCCAGCTTGAATCAACTGATCAACAAACTGGCTTAGGCAGACGACCTCCAACCGTGGCACCATGCCATGCATGTACTTTATTGAGCGTTGTTCCATGGAAGATCCCGTCCAATTCTTTATTTCTTCTGGCAAAATACGAAGTACCATGCATTCATATGTCTCTACAGTACACATAAATATTTAGGATTTCCGAATATTCGATTATCTTGTACAAGTAATTTGTTGTGGTTACATATATTTAAATCATTTAAAAATAAAAAGACTTGACTGCTCTCCAATATAATACCGAGTAGTATTTTAGAGCAATTTTAAAAGGTATATGTATAAAACCAAACAGGTAATGAAGTTTTTATATGATTATAATTATTTTTTATTATTAGATTATGGTTATTCCCTAAGTTACACATAAATTTTACGTGGATGCATTTACGGCACCATGTTACCTCTCCTCATGAGGCAATAATTGAAATTAATTTAGACGGTTGATTAAGTATATTTAAAGTAATATATTAAAAAATGGGCTAACCGGTTATAGTTGAAACTAATCTTTTTAACACCCTTTTTCTTTTGCCCATCGCGTGTGAACACTCCTTCCTTTCTTTATTTCTTTCTTTCTTTTTTTCTTTCTTTAAGACGATGATGAAAAAAAATCACATAAAAAAGCAAGAAGCTGCTACAAGCAAGTCTGAGAAAAATCTGAAGCAGCACGTCACCTCACGCTGAATTTTGGCCAACGCTCAATATGATGCCACAGTTGACAGTTGGCGTTTGATAGAGTGACTCAGGTCAGCTTGAGTCGGCTGTCCGATTCGGGCTGATGTTATCTGAGTCGGTTCAAAGAATCTTTGCCATATTAAAAAAAATTACTTGGTTTCGAGCAATAGTTGATTGAGTCGCGGTGATGTGGTTTGAGTCGGTCGATCATCAGCCGATTAGGAGCCACGTGGTCTGAGTCGGTTCATCAAATGTCGATAATTATCTATTTTTATAAATTTTTGAAACTTACACACATTTAAATTCTTTCAAAAAATATATTATTTTTTGAAAAAAATTCCCGCCTATGTCACCTCCATCTTCAACCTTCATCCAATCCTCCTCATGCACTGTTGTTGCATGCACACCGCTTGCGCCACCCTTCCCCATGCCCTGCCCCCCTCTTCGGCTCCTACCAGTCGGCCTACGACGGCGACCAGGCGCGTCTCGTGGCTAGGGATGGATTTGGATCGGATACGGATGGAAACAAATCCGGATAGCACTATTTACCACATTTTAATTTGAATACTAATACGGATTCGGATGTTCTCGAATACGAATGCAAAACGAATGTTTCGAATACAAATATGTATTTGGATGTTTACTCGGTTTAACTCCAAATGTTCGTTGTTTCACAAAATTTTTAAAAGTCCAAAGGGTCCAATATACCAAATTAGAATAATAATTAATAAGAAACAATGATACACAATAAACCATGCACAAACTAATTTTTTAAACAACACTAGCTAAAATTAATCATACAGAACAACCAACAAGAACTACATAAAGTCATGAACTGAAATTCATCATACATTTCAACCAACAAGAACACACAAATTGAGTCCAGACGCGCAAATGCAGAAAAAACAGGCGGCAATTTGGAAAGAATTGGCTGAATTTTATTGTTTTAAAAAATTAAACATTTTCAAAAAATTATTAACATCCTATATGATAAAATTTTAGAAACACTTTAAAATTTTTATCATGATATATACGTACAATATTATAACACTGTGACAAGTCTCATATTTTTCAGACTTTATTTGATTTTTTTCTAATTAAAAAACCCTTAAGCTCCACGTTACTAATGAAGTGTCGTAACATAAATTTTTTAACATTTATTTAAATTTAGTGGATCAGAACTAAAAATGGACATAAAATAGTGAATGTTATTTTTTTATAAATTTTAGTGCATTATTTTAGGTACTTGCAGTTCAAATTTCACATATTTCAATTTAAATACTAGAAACACAATTAATGAATTAAAAATAGCAAATAGATATAGAAAAATATAAAAAATTTATATGGTATGCGATATGTTGTATTTTAATTATATAAAAAAATTAAAGTTCAAACAAACATTTAACCATCAATTTACTTTAAACCATAACCTGTTCCTTCTCAAAACTCTATTTCTCTCGAGTAAATCTCAGATTTCTAACATCTTATATGATAATTTTTTTGAAACACTTTAAAATTTTTATCATTGTATCTAAGTATAATATTATAACACCATGATAAGTCTCATGTTTTTTAGACTTTATTTGATTTTTTTATAATTAAAAAACCCTTAATCTCCACATTACCAATGAAGTGTCATAACATAATTTTTTAACATTTCTTTAAATTTAGTGTATAAGAACTAAAAATAGAAACAAAATAGTGAATGTGATTTTTCTATAAATTTTAGTGCATTATTTTAGGTACTTGCAGTTCAAATTTCACATATTCCAATTTAAATATTAGAAACACAATTAATGAGTTAAAAATAGAAAATAGATCTAGAAAAATACAAAACAATTATATGGTATTAGATATGTTGTATTTTAATTATATAAAAAATTCAAGTTCAAATAAACATTTAACCATCAATTTACTTTAAACCATAGTCTATTTCTTCTCAAAACTCTATTTCCTCTCAAGAGAATCTCAGATTTCTTAACATCCTATATGATAAAATTTCGAAACACTTTAAAAATTTTATCATGACATATACGTATAATATTATACTACCGTGACAAGTCTCGTATTTTTCAGATTTTATTTGATTTTTTTATAATTAAAAAACCCTTAAGCTCCACATTACTGATGAAGTGTCGTAACATAAAATTTTTAAAATTTATTTAAATTTAGTGGATAAAAACTAAAAATTGACACAAAATAGTGAATGTGATTTTTCTATAAATTTTAGTGCATTATTTTAGGTACATGCAGTTCAAATTTCACATATTCCAATTTAAATACTAGAAACACAATTAATGAGTTAAAAATAGCAAATAGATCTATAAAAATACAAAACAATTATATGGTATGAGATATGTTGTATTTTAATTATATAAAAAAATTCATGTTCAAACAAACATTTAACCACCAATTTACTTTAAACCATAGCCTATTCCTTCTCAAAACTCTATGTTCTCTCAAGTAAATCTCAGATTTCTTAACATCCTATATGGTACTTTTTTTTAAACATTTTCAAAATTTTATCATGGTATCTAAGTATAATATTATAACACCATGATAAGTCTCGTATTTTTCAGACTTTATTTGATTTTTTATAATTAAAAACCCTTAAGCTCCACATTACCAATGAAGTGTCGTAACATAATTTTTTTAACATTTCTTTAAATTTAGTGGATAATAACTAAAAATAGAAACAAAATAGTGATTGTAATTTTTTCTATAAATTTTAGTCTATTATTTTAGGTACTTGCAGTTCAAATTTCACATATTCAAATTTAAATACTAGAAAAACAATTAATGAGTTAAAAATAACAAATAGATCTAGAAAAATACAAAACATTTATATGGCATGAGATATGTTGTATTTTAATTATATAAAAAAATTCAAGTTCAAACAAACATTTAACCATCAATTTACTTTAAACCATAGCCTATTCCTTCTCAAAATTCTATTTCCTCTCAAGTAAATCTCAGATTTCTTAACATTCTATATGATAAATTTCTCAAAATATTTTCAAAATTTTATCATGGTATATACGTATAATATTATAACACCATGATAAGTCTCGTATTTTTCAGACTTTATTTGATTTTTTTATAATTAAAAAAACCTTAAGCTTCATATTACCAATGAAGTGTTGTAACATATTTTTTAACATTTCTTTAAATTTCATGGATAAGAACTAAAATTGGAAACAAAATAGTGAATGCAATTTTTCTATAAATTTTAGTGCATTATTTTAGGTACTTGCATTTCAAATTTCACATATTTCAATTTAAATCCTAGAAACACAATTAATGAGTTAAAAATAGAAAATGTATCTAGAAAAATACAAAAAATTATATGAAATGGGATATGTTGTATTTTGATTATAAAAAAATTCAAGTTAAAATAAATATTTAACCATCAATTTATTTTAAACCATAACTTATTAATATTCACTAACTTAAGTATTCCATAATTATATAAATAATAAATAAACCATTAATATAGTGATAATATATTATCTTGAGTCTAAGTTTAATCTGTGTGAAATCCTAAAAATGAATACGGATGTTTCCATTTTCATATCCACATTCAGCAAATTTCGGATATCCGTTTCCATATCCACATTTGTAAAATGAATTCAGATATTTTCGAATGTCATCCATATTTAATTCGGATACGAATACAGATATCCATATTTATAGTTATTCGAATCCAAATACGGATAATTCGGATATTCTGACATCCATATCCATCCCTACTCGTGGCCTATCCACCGCCTGTCCCATCCGGCCATCCCCTCCGCTGCCTGCGTCGTTTGCACCAGATTTGGACGCAATTGGCCCATGGCTAGGGATGGATATGGATGTCAGAATATCCGAATTATCCGTATTCGTATTTGAATAACTGTAAATATGGATATTCGTATTCGTATCCGAATTAAATATGGATGACATTCGGAAATATCCGAATTCGTTTTACAAATGTGGATATGGAAACGGATATCCGAATTTTGCTGAATATGGATATGAAAATGGATACATCCGTATTCGTTTTAGGATTTCACACAAATTAAACTTAGACTCAAGATAATATATTATCACTACATTAATGGTTTATTTATTATTTATATAATTATGGAATACTTAAGTTAGTGAATATTAATAAGTTATGGTTTAAAATAAATTGATGGTTAAATATTTGTTTGAACTTGATTTTTTTATATAATTAAAATACAACATTTCTCATACCATATAATTTGTTTTGTATTTTTCTAGATCTATTTGATATTTTTAACTCATTAATTGTGTTTCTAGTATTTAAATTGGAATATGTGAAATTTAAACTGCAAGTACCTAAAATAATACACTAAAATTTATAGAAAAATCACATTCACTATTTTGTTTCTATTTTTAGTTCTTATCCACTAAATTTAAAGAAATATTAAAAAATTTATGTTACAACACTTCATTGGTAATGTGGAGCTTAAGGGTTTTTTAATTATAAAAAACCAAATAAAGTTTGAAAAATATGAGACTTGTCACAGTGTTATAATATTATACGTAGATATCATGATAAAAGTTTTAAAATGTTTCGAAAATTTTATCATATAGGATGTTAAGAAATATGAGATTCTGTTGAGAGGAAATAGAGTTTTGAGAAGAAATAGGATATGGTTTAAAGTAATTTGACACTTAAATATTTGTTTGAACTTGAATTTTTTATATAATTAAAATACAACATATATCATACCATATAAAGTTTTTGTATTTTTCTAGATCTATTTGCTATTTTTAAATCATTAATTTTGTTTCTAGTATTTAAATTGGAATATGTGAAATTTAAACTGCAAGTACCTAAAATAATGCACTAAAATTTATATAAAAATCACATTCACTATTTTGTGTCCATTTTTAGTTGTTATCCACTAAATTTAAAAATATTTTAAAAAATTTATGTTACGACACTTCATCAGTAATGTGGAACTTAAGGGTTTTTTAATTATAAAAAAAATCAAATAAAGTCTGGAAAATATGAGATTTGTCACAGTGTTATAATATTATACGTAGATATCATGATAAAATTTTTAAAATGTTTCTAAAATTTTATCATATAGGATGTTAAGAAATCTGAGATTCTCTTGAGAGGAAATAGAGTTTTGAGAAGGAATAGACTATGGTTTAAAGTAAATTGATGGTTAAATGTTTGTTTTAACTTAAATTTTTTTATATAATTAAAATACAATATATCTCATACCATATAATTGTTTTGTATTTTTTCTAGATCTATTTGCTATTTTCAACTCATTAATTGTGTTTCTAGCATTTAAATTGGAATATGTGAAATTTGAACTGCAAGTACCTAAAATAATGCACTAAAATTTATAGAAAAATCACATTCATTATTTTGTGTCCATTTTTAGTTCTTATCCACTAAATTTAAAGAAATATTAAAAAATTTATGTTACAACACTTCATCAGTAATGTGGGGCTTAAGGGTTTTTTAATTATAAAAAATCAAATAAAGCCTGAAAAATATGAGACTTGTCACAGTATTATAATATTATACTTAGATACCATGATAAAATTTTGAAAATGTTTTGAGAAATTTATCATATAGGATGTTAATAAATTTTTGAAAATGTTTAATTTTTAAAAACAATAAAATTCAGCCAATTCTTTCCAAATTGCCGCCTGTTTTTTCTGCATTTGCGCACCTGGACTCAATTTGTGTGTTCTTGTTGGTTGAAATGTATGATGAATTTCGATTCAAGACTTTATGTAGTTCTTATTGGTTGTTGTGTATGATTAATTTTAGCTAGTGTTGTTTAAAAATTTATTTTGTGCATGGTTTATTGTGTATCATTGTTTCTTATTAGTTATTATTCTAATTTGGTATATTGGACCCTTTGGATTTTTAAAAATTTTGTGAAACAACGAACATTTGGAGTTAAACCGAGTAAACATCCGAATACATATTCATATTCGAAACATCCATTTTGTATTCGTATTCGAGAACATCCGAATCCGTATTCGTATTTGAATTAAAATGTGGTAAATAGTGCTATCCGGATTCGTTTTCATCCGTATCCGATTCGAATCCATCCCTACCCATGGCGGCGACCAAGCACGTCGTGAGCTTGGGCAGTGGAAATAATGTGGAACCAGACATCTCTGTGGTACTCACTAGGGCCTCTAAAAACATTGATGTGTTTTCGTTTGCTTCTTAAAGAGCTCATGATTTGATTCTTATCTATCCTTATTTACTCATCTTCTTGGTTTCAGTCTAAGTCAACTAGGAAGCTAGAACTTGGGGCATCTTGTTCCAAACTTGTGAGTGGCACCAACCTTGGGGACGCCTGCTTGGCTTCCCGCCCTCGCCCCCACCCGTGCTGTTCCGTGCAACGACAAACTGTTTCATGTGAGCTGAGGTCACTGATACGTACAAGAGAGAGGCGTGTGTTGTAATATTCTTTTTCGTTTGGATTGATGGGCTAAATTTTATCTCTCATCATATCAAATGTTTAGATATTATTTTAAAGTATTAAATGTAGATTATTTATAAAACCTATTTATAATCGATGGATTATTCACGAGACGAATTTAATGAGACTAATTACGTCATGATTTGACAATGTGATGTTACAGTAAACATTTGCTAATCATGAATTAATTAGGCTTAATAAATTCATCTTGTGAATTATCATCTGATTCTTCAATTATTTTTATAATTAGTTTACGTTTAATCCTTCAATTTGATGTCTAAACATCCGATATGTCACAGACTAAATTTTAGTCTGTTGATCCAAACACCCCCTAAGTTCCATGTTTACTTTTTGGTTTTGCATTCTTGTGTTCTCATAGAAAGTACGTGTGAATATTTATGAGTTTTTAATTGCATTTATACTATGCCATACTATGAAGGCATGAGGCATCCAGTAATTCTTAAGTAATGGTTTTATTTATTTTTTGCATAGCTTTTTGTAACTGACTTTACCTTGTTAGTCAGCAGTTATTATCAATGAATTAAATTTCACTTGATTTTTGGACTTATCCATGGGTAGTTTTGTCTCACATGCTAATAAATTAATCCACTCATTTAAGTGTTTACCTGTTATATTCCAGGTTCTTAGCATATGATCCTGTTAATTTTTGCCTGTTTGAGATAACACTGTACTTTAAGCACTTTAAATCACTAGGTCTGATTTTGTTTTTGAACTTTAGGATTTAGTAAGACTTCACAATTGTCCCGTGCTGTCTATTATTTTGAAGCATGAGACATATGTTTCATTCAATGTAGCAAGCAACCATATTGACTAATCTTATTGTTGCTGATGTCTTAATTCCTCATATAGATATAGATATGCTCTTCTTCGTAGCTATCTTCCTGTGAGTTGTCTTAAAGACTATCTTTTCCTTTAGTGTATTATCATGTGAACCTAGGTAATTCATCTGCTATATTCATATATATATCAGGAACTATGGTGTCCCATTGCACGATTCGTGAGCTGTATGAGACATTCCACAACTTCAGAATTCGTATAGCAGATTATGTATGCTATAGAAAGATAACTTCCAACATGAATGAACATTTTACTTTTCTATCTGGTTGCATGAATGTAGTTGCAGTGTAGACTAAAAGTAAATAGACCAACATACTTTTGTTGTGGATTAAGGATGATCGATACATGTTTTCGGTATCATATTGTATTAGAAAAATCCTACACTCTTCCATACCCTCCACTCAACCATGCTATTGCATCGTATTCATATGTTATCTGCATGTAAGGTTACTATCTTTACCTATACGAGCCAAACTAGAACAATCACCGGAATAGAATTAATAAGCTTAATGTAGATGAGAGGACATGTCAGTGTTTGCTATTCTCTCCCTCCGTTTTGTATTATAACTGTTTAATTTTTATAAGTTAAACACTACTACAAAGCGACACCGTAGCGGCGGACAAAAACGACTTATAGTGGAGGGCATCCAGTCCGCTACTGCTCTAACGCCACTGCTAACCCTAGTTAGCAGTGGCGGGCAGAGTGCCCGCCACCGCTGTGTTCACAGCAGTGGCGGGCTCACTGACATCATCTGCCCACCACTACTGTTAGCAATAGCAGCGGCGGGCAGATGATGTCAGCGAGATCGCCACCACTGTGTCAACAGCAGTAACGGGCGCGCTGCCCCTCCACTGCTGTTAGCAATAGAAGTGGTGGGGAGATGATGTCAGCGAGCCCGCCACCACTGTGTCAACAGCAGTAACGGGCGCGCTGACATCATCTGCCCGCCACTGCTGTGTATACCCCATTACACAGGATGTTGTAAACCTTAATTCACACAGTCCCACAAAGCAAAACACAAAAATTATATGCTTCACACAGCCATTCACATACACAGCAGCAAAACATCCACATATCCACATACACATCCACAACAGCAACGCATCAACATAACAACAACCCATCCATCTCATCAATTTACAAATTTACAAAGTTTACATTATATGTTTCATACAACCATCTACATACACAGCAGCAAAAACATCAACATATCCACATACACATACACATCCACAACAACAACACATCAACATAACAACAACTCATCTCATCAATTTACAAATTTACAAAGTTTACATTTCATCACACATCAAGTTTAAAAAGTTTACATCTATCAAAATTTCAAAATTAACCATTGTTTCACAAATACATGCTCATGCGGTTTATGTTTTCTTGGAAGGCCAACTCATATCTTGCGCATCTTTTTTTTCCTTCTCAGCTTCAAAATTTTTATCGATTTGTTGTACTTGCCTTTTCATTCTTCCGCCCCAATCATACAGAGTTGGATGCTTGACCACTTCACCCTCAGGATCGAAGAATACTCCAAGCTCATAAAGAACCTCATGCATCGTGAAGCGGCACATCCTTGATACGATTTCGTACATTTCTGATTCTGAGAGTTGGCTCTTCTGGGCAACGGTTGATGGACCTGACGCCTGCATACGTAACATATAAGTACATACGCTGCAAGTTATATTAGATTAACACACAAGAAATCAACTTACTTCTTTAGTATCCTTAGATACTGTCCGCGCAAACTTTCCTAAGTTATTGCTCATGAAATCACAAGTATAATAGCCACAATGCACCGAACCATGAGATTGTTTGTGACACTTCAAAATAGACCAAGTTAGAACGATATATAGTTTGGCTTTATCAATTTAATTAAGAAATTTAAAAATATAATATTACCAGATAGTTGGTTCTGATAAGCATATCTTTCGGCCTCTGTGGATCATGTGGGCCACCTAACTTTTTCACGTAGTATTTGTATGCACTCTGAATAATATTTAATATATCTTGATAATCTTTTTTGGGTTTGTCGAGAGAGTCGAGCACATAAACCCTTGATTACTTCGGGTATGTCAGAAGTGCAATCCAATGATCACTATCGAAATAAGTAATATATGACTATGTTAGTTTCATAATCGATAAAACGTGATTAAGTGGATATAGTGGGTATACTTACTTAAAGTTATATGCCCCACTTATCATTTCTCTGTCACTCCATTTATACATGCATTGCGCAATATACAACGCAGCACAATTCATTTTATTCTTCTTATGTGCGTTTTGGTCTTTATTGAACATTTTTTTTGAAATTTTTTCTGACCCACAGTCCAGTACTTGCCATCATTCCAGTTTAGTATCGGGTTCAGTGTACTTTGGCTTATGAATGACGCGTTCAAGTACCCATATTTATTAGAAGTGTCACAACATGAATTCAAACTGCATATGTTATGAAACAATAGTCAATATAAGACATGATTGATTTTTTCTTTGTACTGACAAAGTATAAAGTACTTACATGCACCAGAGCATCATGCTTGTGATGTCGGTTCGTTGTAGACGAAACATCCGATGGAAGTCATCGAAAAATAGTGCAAGAGTAAACTCTAGGCAGTTGAATATTTCTTTTGGAACCTTCACTTCTATGTGTGTAACTCCTAACGAAGATGCTTCGAGGTACCAGTCATGAAATGTTCTCATCTGCCAAGGCATACTCTTAAGTACTCGTTGGGGTAATAATGGTTTTTCTGGTTCGTATTCGATATAATCCTCGTCTCCGTAGGTCCATTTATCAACAGAAAGTGAGCCCGCCTGCTTTTGTACTGGAGCCTTTAAGGGAGCCGCTACGGGCGTAGAACGTGTTGGCCCCATAGTAGTGAAAAATTTAAGCATTTCAGATTTCAGCGCAGAACACTGCCCAGCTTGAACAATTGTCTTGTGGATTGCGGGCTTTGGGCGTGCATCTTGTTTTTCATGCTCGACCGCTAGCACTGGCTCGACCAAAACTGGCTCTAGCACTTTAGTGTTGGGCTCAGTGGGCTCAAGCAATAGCACTGGCTCGACCAGAACTGGCAGTGAAATTTGATCAGGCTCGGCCACTGGAATTTACACTTCCACTTGATCAGGCTCGGCCAGTTTAGGTTTTGTCACTTCTGCCACTTTATCGAGCACTGGCTCCTTCTCTGCCTCTTCCTCTATCTCACGCTCATCAACGGGTGATAAAGATCCTATATTTTGCACCTCGTGAGATGAAGGATATGTGGGGGATTGTGATGAGACAATAGACGATTTACTCTGAGAACTTGTTTGCAGTAATTTGATATCTCGGCTCGCCCATAGGACAAAGTTATTCAGCGCATCTCCGATTGTCTCAATCCCCTCATCAGGCATTGGAAGATCCAATGGGTCATTGATAAATCTATCGTTGGTAATCTCATTGATCTGAACCTTGGTATACTCTACAGGAATAGGCCGATTGTGAAATAAATCCCCGGGCATAGCAATGCCTTGTGTAGCCTCTTGGGAATGCCCTTTGTGCCCTATCGGTACATGCAAGCTGCATGGTGTGTCCTCTTTGATATAATTTATAGGAAAATTTTCTTGTACTGAGCCAACACTGCTTGGTACGTCAAGTCGTACCTCTGGCACAATTATTTGTCTCGCTGCAGCCTGCATTATGTTTGGATTCTCATTGATAAATTCAAAAAAGTGTCGCTCCCACTCTGCACGGCGCTCTGCGGCGTCGTCTGTGCGTGCTTGACGCTTCTTGTATGTGGCACCCTCCTGTTTCTTGAAAGTATTTTTCCAGGGTGCTATAGAAGAGACACCTCGGGTGCGCCCTCGATGTTCCTCATTTCCGAGAGCAGATGTAAGCTGGTCATTACATCCCTCGGGCTTGAACTTTCCAGCCTTCTCCAACTCAGCGATTTCCTGTGCTTTTTGAAATACTTCACTAGTCCGTGAGTTGGAGAGCATATATTGGCCCTCGGGTGTTTTCTTAGCTCGACCTAGGAGCCATCTCTTAGTGCGCTGATCAGCACCTGAAAACTGTTCAGGTAACCTAGCCACACGGTCCTCCTCCTCCTTTCTACTCCACTCATCCTCCTTGGCCTTATATCCATCTGGCCCAAGTTTATGTGGGAACTTATTCTTCTTATCAAGTTCTTTGAACATGATGCTTTCTTGTTTGGCTTCTTTCGAGCAATGCTGCATTTTGAATTCATTCCATTCATTTGGCGTTATAAAGCTGTAGTCATTGAGTGGCGACTCTCCTTTCTGAAGGTACTGTGTGTTCAGTTTAGTCCTAAATATACGGAGAGCCTTCCCGATAGTCTTCAATGTGGCAGCTTTAGCGTCTTCTAAGCGATCTTCTAGGAATTTATAATGCGTTTTTATATGCTGCCACAATTTATTCTTTATAGCTTCAGGGACACTCTTCCAGTTTTTCCAAACTATCTTACATCGCTCCCTGGCGAGACATCCACAGTCGTTACGCCACTTAGCTATGATTTCTTTCGGCTTCTTTGGAGCCCCATCAACATGCACTTCTTCAACCTCACAGATATCTGTATGCAGCTTGTTCTTCTCCCGTTTCCCTCTCCTCTTCGCATTTGCAGAGGATGTAGTAGCAGCGGGCTCAACATCTGTTGGCTCAGATGACTCAACAGCTGGGACAATAGCTGTTCTTTTCTCGACTTGAAATAATCGATGCTTGCTTCCTCGCTTTGGATGATCCTACAACGATAGACAATGTGAGCTTCAGGAATGTAATCCTCGGTTAGAAGCTGCTCTGACTTGTTACTAACACAACAATTACCTCCGCTTGAGCTTCTGGAATGTAATCCTCATCGGCGTCTTCTCTCGTTCTTTTTTTCCTAGGCTCCATTGGATGTTCATTCTCCGGAGAGTGGTACGAAGATTCACTGTCGGAGGATCCTTCAGATGAACCCTCTTTATTTGTTTTTGAGGGAGACTCATAGATGAGATGCTCGACGGGACTTCCTTCTTCCGCCATAGATGAACTATTCATAGTTAAGAGGCTAATGTATCAGAATTTTGGTTATGCAAAAAAGGTCCGCTGTCATATTGCAGAATCTAATGTTGGTCTTTAGCCAGATGAACTTGAGGATTAGTATAGTAGCCTTAGAAGTAATAGCAGTAGTAAACTGATCAAAGTGTCAAAGGTGGGAAATGTGTTGTTCTCTCTCTCTAGTGTTGTTGAGGCCTCAGCATATTTTGTGTTGTTTTTCAAATGAGAAATTTATAAAAATGCCATTAAAATTTTCTGTAATTTAAAAAAATGCCACTGTCAGTGATTGTGGTAGGTCCCATATGTCAGTGACACGCCGATGGCATATTTCAAAACCGTGAAAATTGTAATGGCATGGAAAAATTTGGCCCTTTTCAAATATGTTCATGGCTGTCATGGAACCGTGTGCACATCCATTCCCTGCCAGCAACACGAGAAAGAAGTTGTTGATGGGAATGGACGTGTCACATGGCTTGATGACATACATGAGATAACTCAATTACAATTTGCATCATAGGCCTCTAAAAGTTGTTCTAATATATATTGGGTGAATGGCACATTTCCATTAATCAATGCCAAAACAGGTGTAACAAAGTAGTATACAGTGGTTCTACAAATGATAACTATCCACAAATGTAAGAGCATCTCCATTGTATATAAATTGATTAAATATAGCTCCATTTGAATAGCAATTCACATTTAGCAAGTACAATGGAGATGCTCTAAGGACAATAAACAGATTTCAATAATTCAGTCCATCTCAAAACAGAATATTGACTAAACCAATCTGACTTTGAAAAACCTTAGCTACAGTTTCTGAAATAGACAAGAAACAACACTTTCAGAAAACTTATATTCAGAACAGTATGTGTGTCAAAGTATATGTGTTCCGTGTGCTACTAGACAGATCTAACTAGTCTACTCTACCCTCTAGCTTAATTACATATCTGTGGATGAAAACTGCTCATCTCATTTAGTTTACTTCTAGCTGGTTGTGCATTACAGACATATGCATCGTATGAACCCTAGATTAATGGTGTTTGTGATTACAGACATGTGTTTGGGGTCATATTATTATTATTTATCTTAGGGCCCTTTGTGATTAATGGTGCTGGGTTAATTTGATCTCTGAATAAACAGTAAATTGCATACTGAACAAAATTCAGAACAAAAAAATGAGCATAGATCGATGGGGCGTAATCTCGTCGGCGCGCCGCCCCGTCTCTGATGACGACCGTTCCGATAGAGGGACTGGGAGTGGGAGAGAGGGAAGAGGGAGAGGGAGAGAACTTGGTGAAGGGCAGCGGGGATCGATAGTGATGGACTTCGGGGACGGCGGCGATGGGCTCCGGGAGCGACGGGTGGAGTTCAGTGGCAATGGGCTCCGAGGGCGGCGCGGGCTCTGGGAGCGACGGGCGGAGTTTGGCGGTGACGGGCTTCGGGGACGGCGGCGACGAGAGGAGTTCATCGACGACGGGCTTTGGCGACGACTGCGATGGGCTCTGAGGGCATCGCGGGCTCTTGGAGCGGCGACAACTGGCGGAGTTCGGCGCGCGGTAGTTAGAAATGAAACTAGGTTTTCGGATGGCGGGAGCGAAAATTTTATATAGGCGAATTAGCAGTGGCGGGCATGATGACGTCATCAGCCCGCCACTACTATTTTCTCTTAGTAGTGGCGGGCAATAACGTCACCAGCCCGCCACTACTAATCCGCCCGCCGCTGGTGCTCGACTTAGTAGTGGCGGACCGATGACGTCATGCGACCGCCACTACTAAAAGGAATAGCAGTGGTGGGCTGGTGACGTCATCATGCCCGCCACTGCTAATACACCCGACCGCCACTACTAATAGGGGTAGTAGGGATAATCTAGCATACGCTGCCTACATTGTCGAGAAAGACTTTGTAGCGTAGTGGTGCGGGGGATCACTTGGGGCCATGCGGTTCGAGGTTCGAACCTTGCTGCCTGCAGACGGTTTGAGGTTTGAACCTTGCTGCTGGCCTCCAACCATTTTTTTATTTCTGTTCTAATTTTTATCACTTTTTTATTGATGTTTAAATTCTCGTTTGAACTTGATTTTTTAACAATAAAAATACATCATAACTTATCAAATTTAAAAAATTGGTATTTTTCTGCCTTGGTTTAATTTACGTTAGACATGTATTAAAAAACTGCTATTTTTCATTCTCAGTTTACTGTTTTTTATTTCATTAAGTGTGTTTTTATGATCAAAGTCAAAATAAGTTAAATTTGAACTACAAGACATGAAATAATTAACCAAAATTTATAGAAAAACTATATTCATGTTTTTGACTTTATTATTAGTTATTATCTAATAAATTTAAAACCATCAGGAATAATGTAGGTTGCCACAACACTCGATCGACAACATGTATCTTTATAGTTTTTTAATGCTCAAAAAATCAAATAAAGTCTAAAAAAGACGAGGCTTGTCATGTTGTTACGATATGATCGAGACTTTGGAGCGCAGTGGTGCGAGGGCTCCCTTGGGGCCATGCGGTTCGAGGTTCCAAAATTGACACATCACGTTTATTTGAAAGCAAGTAAACAAACACAAGTCCAAGCTGGGGAAACCAGCTTACACATCGAAACGTACTACCGGTCCAAACCCAAAAGAAAGATAAGCTTACACATCGAAACGTACTACCGGTCCAAACCCAAAAGAAAGATATGGTTTAAAGCTTCTTCTTCTTCCTCAGCACAAACTTAACCTATTTCTGGTTAAACAGATGAAAAGCCTCAACTTGCCAATCCTCAACCAACTCGGCATCATCAGGCAGTCTGAACTGCTCTCCATGTTCCTGAACAAGAAAATACACGCGGCGGCGATAGTGAAAACAACTTATCAATGATTGAATTGGCTGATAAAAATATAAATTTGCATAAAAAGAGGATCTTGCCTCTTGCCTCCTCTTGCTGCCGCATTGCTCTGCATGCTTCCCTTTTCCACCGCTAGCCTCGGTATGTTAACCTCTGCCACCGGTTGCCTCATCATTCTTCCGTCTGCCAGCACTTACCCTATCTAGTTGCGGCGATCGCTTTGAGTCATCCTCCGAGTCGGAGTCCAATATGAGAATCACTTTCTTCGCCAAGTAACTGCAAACTATACCATGTACCTTAAATTTACCGCATTTGCAAACCTCACACACGCCACTTGATGTAGAGTCCGAGGATCCACTGTTTGGTTCAATCTTAGGAGGAGCCATCATGGAGGGCGCTGTCGTCGAGGTTGGGGGTCGACGATGAGGCTGGGTGGAGGGCGCTGTCATCATTTTTTTGTCTCATTGATAATGTTTTTTATAGTACATTAAAAAACATTATTGTTATAGTGCATTCTACTAGTAATATTATACTAAATTATATTGCCATGCATAAATTAATATAATAATTAGAAATCATTTCAACCCTAAGCTCGGATAAAATAAGACCAAAGGTTAATAATCATTTACTGACTAGCGGTGACGGGCGGCGAGGATGGGCTCTGGGGGCGGCGCCGACGGGCTCCGAGGATGGTTGTGACGGGCAGAGGGCGGCGACGACGTGCTCCAGGACAGCGACGACGAGGAGAGGGGGGCGACACGGGAGTTTAGAGTTTAGAAATGAAACTAGGTTTTTAGACGGCGAGAGTGGAAAGTATATATAGGTGTATTAGCAGTGGCGGGCATGCTGATGTCATCCTGCCCGCTACTGCTATTTTCTCTTTGTAGTGGCGGGCCGCTGATGTCACCCGACCGCCGCTATTGCTATTTTCTCTTAGTAGTGGCGGGCCGCTGACGTCATCTGACCGCCACTACTAAAAGGAATAGCAGTGGGGGCTTGTGACGTTACCCGACCGCCACTACTAATAGAGGTAGGGATTATATGTCTGGCATATAATACACTGCCTACAATGTCGAGAAACACTTTGTAGCGCAGTGGTGCGGGGGCTCACTTGGGGCCATGCTGTAACACCCCAAATTTTCAAAACAATAAAAATATTATTAAATTCAATTTCTTGGAATTATTATTTCTGAAAATAGTTTTAATACTCCTTTATACCCCTTTTTAACTACAACATAGAGTAGATGGCCAAACTAGGAGGTGAAAATTTTTGTATATGATCCTAAAGCCAAGAAATGTTTTTGAGAATTTTTATAAATTTTTATCCACTCTGTAAATACCCCAAAACATTTAATCCATTTTCTGCAATTATTTTAAATCTGAAAACCTTAGTAACAGTATTGGGCTCCCCTCCCTCCCTTCTCTCTCTCCCGGCCGGCCCAGCCCGTTACCCCGCGCGCCTCTGACTGACGGCCTGACCCCACCTGTCGGCGCCGAACATTTTCCCTCGAGCGCACGCCCGACACCTCGGCCCCATCCGTCAGTCCCCACCCTCACCCTCTCGCGCCCACTGACGAGTGGCCCCCGCTTGTCAGGACCTTCGTCCCCGCGAGATCCGCCCCGGATCCCCCCCTCGCCGGCCGAAGCCCTAACTCCGCCTAGGATCCGCCCTCGCCGGCCCCCTCCCTTTAATCCGACGCCTGCATTGAAGTCCCCTCAACGCGCCGGCCGTTTCCCCCTCTTCAATTCCGACTAGAACGCGTCCAGGTGCATTGAACCCCTGCAACCGAGCTCGCCGGCGTTCAAAAATGCGTTTACTCCCGGCCACCGCCAATCACGCCCCCTCTGCCCCCGCCGACGACCCTATTTAAACCCCCTGGCCGTCCGCGTTATGCCACTACGCACAATCGCTGCGAGACCGAGCAAAGCTCCTGCATTCCACGTTTTAGCGCACCACCGCCGTCCGTCCTCAAACCGCCGCTCGCCGTCGCCGGAGCCCCTCTCCGTCCACGTCGACCGCACCACTACGACCGCACTGACCTCACCAACCTCGGCCACCACTCCGTCGACGACGAACCTCGCCGGATCGCCGTCGCCACCAAGGACCCGAACGCCTCCACCGCCTCCGCTCGTCGCCGGCCACGCTCCGTCGACCTTTCCTCGCCGCAAGGGTACCCTCGTGATCCCCGTAGCACCCTCATTCCGTTTTAGGCCTTAGATTCGGTCGCCGTCGCTCGCCGTGGCCGCTGGCCCGCTCGCCGTCGTCGGAGAAGACGACCGACACGGGTCGAGTACCCGTGCCGTGTCGGATTCACGCACGACCGTGCGATCAGGATCCGACGGTGACGATTAATCCCCGCGTGTGGTTTAATCTGATCCGTTAGATCTCGGCGAAGGGGTACGTTTTAATCTCGTGCGTCCGTTAGTTTTAAAACCCCGCGATTGATCTGGATCGCTCATCGCGTACCGGTTCAAACGTTTTAATCCTGGCCGTCCACGTCACTTTAACGCGTCCCGCCTCGCCCTCGCGCGTCGGATCTGGATCCGACGGTCCAGATCAACCCGGCGCACGCGCACAGTGCGCGGGTTCACCGTGGGCCTGGCTCACCGTGGACCCGAGGAGTTTAAAAATTGAAAATGAATTTCAGAAATACTGTTAAACTTGTAAAATTCATATCTAATGCATTTGAACTCTAAAAATTGCCATTCCAATTTCAGAAAATTCATAAAATTATTCTCTACATGTTTATGCAATAAAAACAGTAGGTTTACATTGGACATTTCATGATTATTTAAATGAATGTTTAAATACCCTTAGGTTAAAAATGTAAAATTTAATTATTTAAATTCCAGTAAAGTTTATATTTATTTATTTCCTGTTGATATGAATAAATCACTAGGTTTCTTATGGAACGTTCAATTTTAAAGTTATTAAAGGACTTAAAATTTAGAATAACCCCTTTTAGAACCCCTCTCTAAAAAGGACTACTTTTTAAATTCATTTAAAATTTCTTTAGGAGATAAACCACAGGACCTTAACAATTGAAATTATTTTATTTATAATCCAACCAACTTTAACTTATGTGTTTATAATGTAATGTTATATTGTTTGATTGAATGTGTTCTTTTTATTTTACTTTATATTAAAAAGACTACGACGTCGCCGAGGAGCCGGAGTACTTCCCCGAAGTCCCTCCCTCTCCCTTTGCTGAACAAGGCAAGTCACCAAACAATTCTTTTGAACATATTGAACCCATGTTTGAATTGACTATCGCTAAAACACATAGGTTATATACGCATTAGTCAAATGAACCCTTACATTATATTTATTTAGGATCCCCCGACCTTGATGTGCAACCCAAGCCATGCTATCTCGCCTAAACTCCTTGTCACCATATGATCAATGATATTAGCTAGTGTCCAATGTATTGACACGGCCGCTATAGGATAAAAATGAGTCGTAGCAAAATGGTTCTATTATATGATCCCCGTCATTTCTTATCCTTGGAAATTCTGTTGGTGATGAGTCATGGTTGTGAGTGTATGCATGGTGGGTTCTGGGTGCAAGCTAGGGCATTGGTCGGTAGCACCCGGGGCACTATAAGGACCGGTCTGAGGGATCCGTTGCAATACACTTACGTACTAACCACAAGTCTAGTGGGTAAGTCCTAACTAAGGTATGGGTTGTTCCAAACCGAGGCCACCATTTGGAGATGGGTCAAGTTGCACCTGCGGGTGACTTGTACCAATGTGGCGCAAAAGGGGGTGCGACGTTAGCCGGGATGCGGCCCGGCGCGCCGGCGAAACCTAGAGCGGGTGGTTATCGCTTGGAACATCTCATATTGAGGTTTTGGCACGAGTTCCCGTGAAATGGGTCATCTCGTTGGGATGAGTGCGTGCCTTGTGGGTACAGTAGTACATCTCTGATCAGAGTCTTAAATCTTTTCGAAAAGCCGAGCCCACGGTCAAGGGCGGGTTGCGTGACATCCCCCAGTTAGTTTACTTTGAATATGTATGTGCATGATGGATTGACATGTAAGGACTGTTGCGCGAGGAGGTAAAACGTACTCCTCGAGTTAGTTGATGTTTTTGATATTCATGTTTACTTTTCCGCATGATTAAAATATGATTACACTAAATGCAATAACTGAAGCTGTGCTTTTCCGCAATGTTAGCCATTACCCTTCCTTGTTTATTATCCTGCATTATTATTTGCATTTGCGGTGGCTTGTTGAGTACTTTTTGTACTCATACCCGTTGGACCCCACAGAGGATACTTACTACGAAGACGGTCTGGAGTAGCGACCCAGTCGAGAAGAAAGATCTGGAAGGAGATGTTCGTCATGCCGCTTCTAAATTATTTTTAATACTGTTTTTATTTAAAACTGTGATGTAATAAATATGGTCTGCGTACCATGAATACTGTCGTATGTACGATTGTCGCATGATGAACCTCTTGTATTATTGTTTTTCTTATGAAATTCAATAATGTCTCGATTTGTTAAATCGGGGCGCTACAAGATGGTATCAGAGCCGACTCGACTGTAGGAAGCCAAACAGACCCGCCTAGCCGTTAGCCGCAGGAAATTATTTCTCGAAAATCTACTTTATAAACTTTGTTCCTCCTCACTTTTATTCAACTTGCTGTTTTGTAGATGCCTGTTTACCAAGTCCACAGCTACTGCCGCCACTACGAGGGCTTCGTCCGGGAGCTCCGTATGATGCTTACCTTCCTCGGGTTCCTCTTCGAGCCCGAATTTCAAGGAGTATACCCCGACGAGTTCGCCGGGCCTTGCGACGTCTCCCTCACCGTCCACGGCTCCGGAGAACACCTGCCGCCCTACACCACCGCACTTGGAGGCCCGACTTTCGACGTCGCATGCCAACGAGTCGCCCTCCAGGCCCTCATGGAGCTGAGGATGATCTACGATGATCGTCTTCAGAACTCGTCCTTCCGGCTCGTGCCGAAGCGCACTCCCGGAGCCCACCGTAGCATCTACCTCGGAGTTCACTCCGTGCGTGATCCGGTCATGGCCCGACAGTCGCGTCTTCTACAGGCCATGGACGATCTCCACACCGAGGCGGTGCTCGACGCCGACGAGCACCATGAGGCGGTCGAGTTCCTTCGTGAAGAGACGAAGAACTTGATCCAACAGAATGGCGAGTTGCAGCGCAAAATTATGCAGCTGCAGAAGGATATCCCGGAGATGGTTCCTCTTCTTCCAAGGAAGAAGAAGCCCATCCGTGAGCCCCTCCCTCGCCCCAAGAGGATCCCGCCACGACCCTCCCCCGCCAGGCCCTCTACCAGCGCCCCTCCTCCACGCCCTGGCCTCGTCTCCGACTCCATCATCGAGAATTTTCTCGAGCCCACCATCTCTCTGAAGCCGCGCACTCGTGGTTCCGAGAGCACGGAGACCGCCTCCGGTGGCGAGTAGGCGTTAGGAGTCGCTATTTAAAATAAAGCATTATTTTGTATGCGGTGCTACCCACGACGAGTGTGTCGTGGGTAGAATAAGAACTTGATTGTAATGAACATTTTTACCACTTAATTTATATGCTTGAACTATTCTTGTTAATTGTGTTGTCAACTTTTTGCCTTATAACCTTATGAATTCAGAAGATGGCCGACCACCAGAACACCGGCTCCAACAACGGAGCAGGAGGAAGCCGTGATGCGCCCGAGGGTGTTGTACCCAACTGGGGTGCAACGGGCCCACGTCAGTCTGGGTCGCCTTCCGCCAACCACCCCACCTTGGCGGAGATGATGGCGAATCAAAACCACCTGATCACCGCCCTCCTCACCCAAATGCAGAACCAACAGGCTCAGTTGGACCGTCTGCAGAACGGGGAGCCCGCCCCTCGCGCACCAGCACCCGCGCCCGCCCCGCAACTCTCCGAGTTTTTGCGCGTGCGCCCGCCCACCTTCTCGAGCACCACCAACCCGATGGAGGCCGGAGATTGGCTTCGCACCATCGGAAAGAAGCTCGACCTCCTCCCCTGCACCGACCGGGAGCGAGTGGCCTTCGCCACTCACCAGCTCCAGGGTCCCGCCGCGGAATGGTGTTACAACTATCGTGAGTCCCAGCCTGAGGGCCACGTAGTGACTTGGGCGGAGTTCACCATCGCCTTTCGTGCCGCCCACGTCCCCGCCGGCGTCATAGCGGTGAAACAGCAGGAGTTCCGCGACCTGCAGCAA
Organism: Zizania palustris; assembly: GCA_019279435.1. Lineage (NCBI taxonomy): Eukaryota > Viridiplantae > Streptophyta > Magnoliopsida > Poales > Poaceae > Zizania > Zizania palustris. Next base: position 11,002,128 of record JAAALK010000287.1, read on the forward strand.
GGCAACAGGACCGTCATGGAGTACCTCCATGAGTTCAACCGCCTCGCCCGCTACGCACCGGAGGAAGTGCGCACCGACGCCCTCCGCCAAGCCAAGTTCCTCAGGGGACTTAAGGATGAGCTGTCCATCCAGCTCGTCGCCGCCGACTTCGCCGACTTCCAACGGCTGGTCAACAAAGCGCTCATCCAAGAGACTGAGCAGAACAAGCTGGACCTCAAGAAGAGGAAGATGATCGCCTTCAAGCTCAGCAGGCGAACTCTCAGAGGCCCCGCTTCGTCCCTCCACCACCAGCGCCTGCCTACCATCCTCGGCCCGCCTACAGGCCACCTCACGCTGCCGGTGGATCCAACACCGGGCATCCTCGCCCCGCTCCACCAGCTCCGGCCGCTCAGCCGACATCAGCCGCCAAGGCCCCGATCTTGAGGGATCGCCAAGGGAGGCCAGTCGTCTGCTTCAACTGTCGCAAGGAAGGGCACTATTCGCACTAGTGTCCTCACCCCAAGCAGACTCAAGGTGCGGCACCCAACCAGGCAGTTCGCGCCCGCGTCAACCACATCAGCGCGGAGGAAGCTCAAGAGGCTCCTGAAGTCGTGCTCGGTACGTTTACTGTGAATTCCGTACCAGCCGTCATATTATTTGACTCTAGAGCAACACACACCTTCATCTCGGAAAATTTTGTGAAAACAAACAAACTGGACGTGCTCCCTCTACCCATTCCCATGGTGATTGCCACCCCCGGCAATAGGACCTCAGCCTGCTTATACAGCCCAAAGGTTCAAATTGACATCCAAGGAGTACTGTTTCGGGCCGAGCCTGTCCTCATCCAATGCACCGGACTCGACCTTATACTAGGGATGGATTGGTTGATGAAGCACAAGGGAGTGATCGACTGTGCCAACAAGTCCGTCATGGTGACCCATCCTGAAGGCGTAACCGTCACCTTTCGGATGACCAGTCGCAAACCACTCGGAGCATCCCTTCGCTCAATAGCTCTTGAAGAGGTGCCTATAGTCAAGGAGTTTGCGGATGTTTTCCCTGAAGATCTACCTGGAATGCCTCCCAAGCGGGACATCGAATTCAGAATCGAACTTGTCCCCGGGACCACTCCAATCTCCAAGCGCCCGTACCGAATGGCCGCCAATGAGCTAGCCGAAGTCAAGAGCAACATCGAAGACCTAGAACAGAAAGGTTATATCCGACCGAGTACCTCACCCTGGGGTGCACCGGTTATCTTTGCCATGAAGAAGGACAAGACCAAGAGGATGTGCGTGGACTATAGAGCCCTGAACGACGTGACCATCAAGAACAAATACCCACTGCCTCAGATCGACGACCTGTTCGATCAGCTGAAAGGATCCTCGGTGTTTTCCAAGATTGACCTCAGGTCAGGTTATCACCAGTTGAGGATTAGGGCAGAAGACATACCCAAGACTGCCTTCACCTCCCGCTATGGACTCTACGAGTACACCGTGATGTCGTTCGGACTCACGAATGCCCCGGCCTTTTTCATGAACATGATGAACAATGTATTCATGGAGTTCTTGGACAAGTTCATCGTGGTATTCATCGACGATATCCTCATATACTCCAAGACAAAGGAAGAACACGAGACTCACCTCCGTCTGACCCTCGGAAAGCTAAGGGAGCAGCAACTGTACGCCAAATACAGCAAATGCGAATTTTGGTCGTCTGAGGTGAAGTTCCTCGGCCATGTTATATCTGCTGGAGGAATAGCAGTGGACCCAACCACCGTTGAAGCAGTAACCAACTGGCTGCAGCCCACAACCGTGACCGAGATCCGGAGTTTCCTCGGATTGGCCGGATACTACCGCCGGTTCATCGAGAATTTTTCCAAGATCGCCAAGCCTATGACCAGACTTCTGCAGAAGGAAGTGAAGTTTGAATGGACCCCCGACTGCGAAGAAAGCTTCCAGACCCTCAAGAAGAAGCTAGTATCAGCTCCCATTCTGACTCTGCCAGACATCCGGAAAGACTTCCACGTCTACTGTGATGCCTCTCGTCAAGGATTGGGATGCGTCTTAATGCAAGAAGGGAAAGTGATATCCTACGCCTCCCGGCAATTGAGACCGCATGAGCTGAACTACCCAACCCACGACCTGGAACTAGCAGCCGTGGTTCATGCCTTAAAGATATGGAGACATTACCTTGTGGGAAATCGGTGTGAGGTCTTCACCGACCACAAGAGCCTCAAGTACATATTCACCCAACCAGATCTGAACCTCAGGCAAAGGAGATGGTTGGAACTGATCAAGGATTACGACTTGGGCATCCATTATCATCCAGGCAAGGCCAATGTGGTGGCAGACGCCCTTAGTCGAAAAGGGTACTGCAATGCCATCGTGATTCAAGACCAAGCTCCTTTACTTTACAAGGAGATGGAAAGGCTAAACCTAGGGATCACCACCCGAGCATACCTCGCTGCCTTGGAGTCTCGGCCTGTCTTAATAGACCAGATCCGAGAGAAGCAGAAGGAAGACCCGGACATCCTGGAGATCCAGCAAAACATGAGGAAGGGTAAAGCCCCTGGATTTTCCGAGGATGAGCATGGTACCATCTGGTTCGGAAACCGGATCTGCGTACCCGACAAACCTGAGTTGAAGACCCTCATCCTTCAAGAAGCCCATGATACATTATACTCCATTCATCTCGGGAGTACAAAGATGTATCAAGACCTAAAGGAAAAATATTGGTGGGTCAGCATGAATAGGGAAATAGCTGAGTATGTGGCCAAGTGCGACACATGCCGGCGAGTCAAGGCAGAGCATCAGAGACCTGCCGGACTGCTTCAACCTCTCAAAGTCCCTGAATGGAAGTGGGAAGAGATAGGAATGGACTTCATCACGGGACTGCCCAGGACCCAAGCTGGTCACGATTCTATCTGGGTGATCGTCGACCGACTCACCAAGGTAGCTCACTTCGTCCCGGTCAAGACAACTTACACCGTCGCCAAGTTGGCTGAGTTGTATATGACCCGAATCGTGTGCCTTCACGGAGTTCCTAAGACGATTGTATCTGACCGTGGGAGTCAGTTTACCTCCAAGTTTTGGAAGAACCTTCAAGAGGAACTAGGCACCCGGCTGAACTTTAGCACCGCCTATCATCCACAGACCGACGGTCAAACCGAAAGGGTCAACCAGATACTGGAGGATATGCTTAGAGCTTACGCTCTAGACTTTGGCGGAATGTGGGACAAGAACTTACCATATGCAGAGTTCTCCTACAACAACAGCTATCAAGCCAGCCTGCAAATGTCCCCGTTCGAAGCACTCTATGGACGTAAGTGCAGAACGCCGTTGCTCTGGGATCAGACCGGAGAGTCACAACTGTTTGGGACTGATTTATTAAGAGAAGCTGAAGAGAAGGTTAAGATCATAAGAGACCGATTGAAAGCAGCACAATCCAGGCAAAAGAGCTATGCCGACAACCGTCGAAGAGACCTAGCCTTTGAGGAGGGCGATTATGTCTATCTCCGAGTCACTCCCCTCCGTGGCACTCAAAGGTGCAACATGAAGGGCAAGCTAGCACCCCGCTACGTCGGACCTCTTCAGATCCTCCGACGACAGGGAGAAGTGGCATATCAACTCGAACTGCCCCCATCCTTGGCAGGCGTTCACGATGTGTTTCATGTCTCTCAGCTGAAGAAGTGCCTTCGTGTACCTACCGAACAAGCCGACCTTCAGCAGCTTAATGTCCAAGAAGACTTGACCTACATAGAGAAACCCGTCAAGATCTTGGAGACCAAGGAGAGAGTAACCAGAAGTCGCGTTGTCCGCTTCTGCAAGGTCCAATGGAACAACCATCCCGCCGAAGAAGCCACTTGGGAAAAAGAAGACGAACTAAAAGCCCAATACCCCGAGTTATTCGAGTAGCGTTCCAATCTCGAGGACGAGATTCTTGTAAGGGAGATAGGTTTGTAACACCCCAAATTTTCAAAACAATAAAAATATTATTAAATTCAATTTCTTCGAATTATTATTTCTGAAAATACTTTTAATACTCCTTTATACCCCTTTTTAACTACAACATAGAGTAGATGGCCAAACTAGGAGGTGAAAATTTTTGTATATGATCCTAAAGCCAAGAAATGTTTTCGAGAATTTTTATAAATTTTTATCCACTCTGGAAATACCCCAAAACATTTAATCCATTTTCTGCAATTATTTTAAATCTGAAAACCTTAGTAACAGTATTGGGCTCCCCTCCCTCCCTTCTCTCTCTCCCGGCCGGCCCAGCCCGTTACCCCGCGCGCCTCTGACTGACGGCCTGACCCCACCTGTCGGCGCCGAACGTTTTCCCTCGAGCGCACGCCCGACACCTCGGCCCCATCCGTCAGTCCCCACCCTCACCCTCTCGCGCCCACTGACGAGTGGCCCCCGCTTGTCAGGACCTTCGTCCCCGCGAGATCCGCCCCGGATCCCCCCTCGCCGGCCGAAGCCCTAACTCCGCCTAGGATCCGCCCTCGCCGGCTGTTGGGGGAGATAATCCCTGGAATTAGCGGGGTGGGCCCCCCAGCCGGAGGGCCCAAGCTTGATAACGGAGGCCATCGTCCGGAGGAGCGTGGCCGGAGGTCACCTTCCGGAGGAGCGTGGCCGGGGGTCACCTTCCGGAGGAGCATGGCCGGAGGTCACCTTCCGGAGGAGCGTGGCCGGAGGTCACCTTCCGGAGGAGCGTGGCCGAAGGTCATCCCCCGGAGGAGCATGGCCGGAGGTCACCGTCCGGAGGGGCGTGGCCGGAGGTCACCGTCCGGAGGAGTGTGGCCGGAGGTCACCGTCCGGAGGAGTGTGGCCGGAGGTCACCGTCCGGAGGGGCGTGGCCGGAGGTCACCCTCCGGAGGATGGAGCCGGCGATCGGTTCTCGGCGGAGGACACAGGAGGCCATCCGCGGAGGTTGAAGGTCTTGGAGCCCTCGGCCAGACCGGCAAGGCGGGCCCGAAGAGGGTCAAGGCGGGAAAAGGACTAGGCAGTCGTACGAAAGGACAAGATCGCGATCTTCTGGGCCGTGTCAGGCGGCGCGGGAAGCACCCGACACGGCCGCTGCCCTGTCAGAGCCGAATCTTCTTGTCTGTACTATGTACCTTTCTGTCTGTACTATCGGTCGGGGCTGGTCGGGCAGCCGTTGCTGGCCCGGGGGCGCTTAGCCCCCGGGCCAGGGCGCCCTATAAATACCCCCCACCACTGTTGTAACGGGACACACAAGCATTGAATACACTGCTCTCGTTTTCTACTCAAAACCTGCTGGTTCGATCCGTCGTTCCAACACCGGCCCCCTCCCTTTAATCCGACGCCTGCATTGAAGTCCCCTCAACGCGCCGGTCGTTTCCCCCTCTTCAATTCCGACTAGAACGCGTCCAGGTGCATTGAACCCCTGCAACCGAGCTCGCCGGCGTTCAAAAATGCGTTTACTCCCGGCCACCGCCAATCACGCCCCCTCTGCCCCCGCCGAAGACCCTATTTAAACCCCCTGGCCGTCCACGTTATGCCACTACGCACAATCACTGCGAGACCGAGCAAAGCTCCTGCATTCCACGTTTTAGCGCACCACCGCCGTCCGTCCTCCAGCCGCCGCTCGCCGTCGCCGGAGCCCCTCTCCGTCCACGTCGACCGCACCACTACGACCGCACTGACCTCACCAACCTCGGCCACCACTCCGTCGATGACGAACCTCGCCGGATCGCCGTCGCCACCAAGGACCCGAACGCCTCCACCGCCTCCGCTCGTCGCCGGCCACGCTCCGTCGACATTTCCTCGCCGCAAGGGTACCCTCGTGATCCCCGTAGCACCCTCATTCCGTTTTAGGCCATAGATTCGGTCGCCGTCGCTCGCCGTGGCCGCTGGCCCGCTCGCCGTCGTTGGAGAAGACGACCGGCACGGGTCGAGTACCCGTGCCGTGTCGGATTCACGCACGACCGTGCGATCAGGATCCGACGGTGACGATTAATCCCCGTGTGCGGTTTAATCTGATCCGTTAGATCTCGGCGAAGGGGTACGTTTTAATCTCGTGCGTCCGTTAGTTTTAAAACCCCGCGATTGATCTGGATCGCTCATCGCGTACCGGTTCAAACGTTTTAATCCTGGCCGTCCACGTCACTTTAACGCGTCCCGCCTCGCCCTCGCGCGTCGGATCTGGATCCGACGGTCCAGATCAACCCGGCGCACGCGCACAGTGCGCGGGTTCACCGTGGGCCTGGCTCACCGTGGACCCGAGGAGTTTAAAAATTGAAAATGAATTTCAGAAATACTGTTAAACTTGTAAAATTCATATCTAATGCATTTGAACTCTAAAAATTGCCATTCCAATTTCAGAAAATTCATAAAATTATTCTCTACATGTTTATGCAATAAAAACAGTAGGTTTACATTGGACATTTCATGATTATTTAAATGAATGTTTAAATACCCTTAGGTTAAAAATGTAAAATTTAATTATTTAAATTCCAGTAAAGTTTATATTTATTTATTTCCTGTTGATATGAATAAATCACTAGGTTTCTTATGGAACGTTCAATTTTAAAGTTATTAAAGGACTTAAAATTTAGAATAACCCCTTTTAGAACCCCTCTCTAAAAAGGACTACTTTTTAAATTCATTTAAAATTTCTTTAGGAGATAAACCACAGGACCTTAACAATTGAAATTATTTTATTTATAATCCAACCAACTTTAACTTATGTGTTTATAATGTAATGTTATATTGTTTGATTGAATGTGTTCTTTTTATTTTACTTTATATTAAAAAGACTACGACGTCGCCGAGGAGCCGGAGTACTTCCCCGAAGTCCCTCCCTCTCCCTTTGCTGAACAAGGCAAGTCACCAAACAATTCTTTTGAACATATTGAACCCATGTTTGAATTGACTATCGCTAAAACACATAGGTTATATACGCATTAGTCAAATGAACCCTTACATTATATTTATTTAGGATCCCCCGACCTTGATGTGCAACCCAAGCCATGCTATCTCGCCTAACCTCCTTGTCACCATATGATCAATGATATTAGCTAGTGTCCAATGTATTGACACGGCCGCTATAGGATAAAAATGAGTCGTAGCAAAATGGTTCTATTATATGATCCCCGTCATTTCTTATCCTTGGAAATTCTGTTGGTGATGAGTCATGGTTGTGAGTGTATGCATGGTGGGTTCCGGGTGCAAGCTAGGGCATTGGTCGGTAGCACCCGGGGCACTATAAGGACCGGTCTGAGGGATCCGTTGCAATACACTTACGTACTAACCACAAGTCTAGTGGGTAAGTCCTAACTAAGGTATGGGTTGTTCCAAACCGAGGCCACCATTTGGAGATGGGTCAAGTTGCACCTGCGGGTGACTTGTACCAATGTAGCGCAAAAGGGGGTGCGACGTTAGCCGGGATGCGGCCCGGCGCGCCGGCGAAACCTAGAGCGGGTGGTTATCGCTTGGAACATCTCATATTGAGGTTTTGGCACGAGTTCCCGTGAAATGGGTCATCTCGTTGGGATGAGTGCGTGCCTTGTGGGTACAGTAGTACATCTCTGATCAGAGTCTTAAATCTTTTCGAAAAGCCGAGCCCACGGTCAAGGGCGGGTTGCGTGACATCCCCCAGTTAGTTTACTTTGAATATGTATGTGCATGATGGATTGACATGTAAGGACTGTTGCGCGAGGAGGTAAAACGTACTCCTCGAGTTAGTTGATGTTTTTGATATTCATGTTTACTTTTCCGCATGATTAAAATATGATTACACTAAATGCAATAACTGAAGCTGTGCTTTTCCGCAATGTTAGCCATTACCCTTCCTTGTTTATTATCCTGCATTATTATTTGCATTTGCGGTGGCTTGTTGAGTACTTTTTGTACTCATACCCGTTGGACCCCACAGAGGATACTTACTACGAAGACGGTCTGGAGTAGCGACCCAGTCGAGAAGAAAGATCTGGAAGGAGATGTTCGTCATGCCGCTTCTAAATTATTTTTAATACTGTTTTTATTTAAAACTGTGATGTAATAAATATGGTCTGCGTACCATGAATACTGTCGTATGTACGATTGTCGCATGATGAACCTCTTGTATTATTGTTTTTTTATGAAATTCAATAATGTCTCGATTTGTTAAATCGGGGCGCTACACATGCAGTTTGAGGTTTGAACCTCGCTGCTGGCAGACAGTTTGAGGTTTGAACCTTGCTATTGGCCCCAAACAATAAAAATTTTCAAAACTTTTTTATTGATGTTTAATTAAATCCTCGTTTGATCTTGAACATGTTTTAACAATAAAAATACATCATAAAAATACATGTATTAACTATAATTAAATAATAACCTATATTACAAATATCTTAAACAAAATGACATAATTGATTTTACAAATACGCATGCTAATAAATATAAATGATCTAGCCTTGCACTAATTTTCCATCGCCATCGGTGCGTAGATAAGGAATCACAGAGCCAAATGATAGTTTTGCTTCAACCACATTGATCCTTGATATGTCAACGAAAAATGGCACCTCATCAAACTGATTGTATTCTTCTTCGTATTCGACTCCATCAACTCTAACAATTCTTTGTTTTCCTAGAGCAACGATGTATTTTTTCTCGTCTTTAGGATCAAGTATGTAAAATACTTGTGCCACAGATTGAGCGAGTATCCAAGGGTCATCTTTATAAGCCACCTTATTAAGGTCAACTATCATAAACCCGTAATCATCCACCTCCACACCTTCTGGATGTCTGACCCACTAGCACTTAAATACAGGGATTTCTATAGAGTTACCGCAGTTAAGTTCCCATATTTCTTCGATGTATCCATAGTAAGCATTCTTTTGTCCAGTGCTGTCTTCTGCATCTTCTCTGACACCACTATTTTGGCGCTTACTCTTTTGACCCTTTGCTTTGGTATAGAATGTGAAACAATTGATGTCATACGCTTGCCATGTTTTAACCATGCTCAATGGACCATAAGACAATTTATTTATCATCTTCTCTTCGTCGGTTTCACCAATCGAAAGGTTTAGATCCCTCAGCCATGATGTGAAATGAATTTTGTGTTGTTTCATAATCAATTGTTCATCGCAATCTTTATTCTTTTCACAAAGCTCTTGCAGTTGTTGTTCAACATATGGTCTCATAATCGCCAACTGATGCATTACACTGTAATGTGATTCTCTTATTGTTTGGTAGCTATTGTCTCGTATGATTTTACTGCCTTTAGTTCCTTTACCGGTGAGTCTTCCATGGAGCCGGGACATGGGAACTCCTATTGGTTTTCCATCTCTTATGTAATCCGCGTAGCACTCAATGACTTCCTCAGTCGTGTAGCCCTCTATCATGGAACCCTTTGGATAAGCACGATTTCGTACGTAACCCTTGAAGATAACCATTAGACGCTCGTACGCATACATATTGTGAAGGTACGTTGGACCGAGAACAAAGATTTGGTCTGCTATATGTATCATATAGTGCTCCATAATATCAAAATATGATAGAGGAAAGCACATCTCAAGCTGACACATAGTCTCCCTCATTTATTTACGTAATTCATTTAACTCTTCAGTGTCGATCACCTTCTTTGATATGACGTTGAAGAAGTGACACATGCGTGTTATCACCATCTTCAGAAATGAATGTTTGATTCCTCTTACTGCGATGGCGAGGAATAGCCCAAGCATAACATGACAATCATGAGTGTTGTAGCCGCTCATCCTCAAATCTGCTACGGAGACAATATTCTTTATATTCGTTGAGAATCCTGTTGGAACTCTGATTCCATATAGACACATGTAGATTGATCTTTTCTCGTCAATTGTGAGGTTATAGCTAGCAGCCGGAAGGAAAAATTTTCCGTTGGCCCTTTCCTGTGGTTGAAGCTTGGGTCTAATTCTGAGAGTTTGAAGGTCCCTTCGTACTTTGAGTCCATCTTTTGACTTGCCCGGTTTGTCTAACAAAATACCGATAATGCTTTCGAAGACATTCTTCTCAACGTGCATTGTATCGATAGCATGACCAATCTCCAACTCCTTTCAATAGGGCAAATATCTAAAGAAGATTGACTACTTTTTAAATGGAGCATCCTTTGAAATTTTTTCAGATTTCTTCCTCTTCTTTTCGAAAACAACTTTGATATTCTTCACCATTTCGAATAGAAATTTTCTGTCTCGATGTCGTGGAGGCTGTCCAAGCTCGATTGTAACGTCAAAATGGTTCCTATTTCTTCGATATTTGTGGTTTCTTGGTAAAAATCTGCGGTGTCACATATATATCGTCTTAACGAATGATGGAAGATGCACAGATTCTGTCTTGTCCACACACACTACACATGCTGTCTTTCCTTTAACATGTCCTGTTAGGGACATACGTCCCGGGTTGCCAGTTATGGTGCAAAAGATCATGGCTCTTAGATTGAAGTGCTCTTTCTTGTGCTCATCCCACACACATACACCATGTTCCCATAGACGTTTTATATCCTCCATCAAAGGTTATAGAAAGATATCAATGTCATTGCCAGGTTGTTTTGGACCGAAAATTAGAGTAGTGAGCATAAGGTATTTTCTTTTATGACACAACCATGATGGAATGTTGAACAAGCATAGAAAGACCGACCACGTACTATGTGGGTTCCTCATCTCGTCGAAGGGATTCATTCCATCTGTGCTAAGTCCCATCCTGATATTTCTGGGATCATCCGAGAAATCTAGATGGGCCAGGTCAAATGATTTCCACTGCCTAGCATCTGTAGGGTGCCGAAGTTTTATGTCCTTCTTTCGCCCAGCGAAATGCCAGATCAATAGTTCAACATCTCTGGAATTAGAGAACATATGTTTCAAGCGATCAATCATCGGTAGGTACCACATTACTAAGGCTGGAACTTTCCTCTCCGTCTTATATTCATGATGGTCTGCAATAACATTTTTCTTCCTCTTCCGCAACCTCTTATTCTTCTTCTGGTGGTCATTGTAGTCCTCCACACAGTCATTTGGACGTTTGTATTGACTTGTGTTGCACTGCGGATATCTCTCTAACAATCCATACTCTTTTCGATATAGGATACAGTGGTTCGGGCATGCATGAATCTTCTGAACGCCCAAAGTCAACGGACAAATCATCTTCTTTGCTTGGTACGTATCAGATGGTAGACCATTGGGTTTTGGGAAAACCTTTTTTAGGAGTTGTAAAAGATCTGAAAAACTAGTGTCAGACCATCCATTGCTGGCCTTCAGTTTCATAAGCTCAAGAATTGTGTACAACACAGTATACTGCTTATCGCATCCGTGGAGTTCCTCGTAAAAAAGGTTTTTTGATGCTTTGTCAAGTGCTTCAAAGTTATCGTATCCTTTGGTTGTAGTTCTCTGCAACAGCACCTCAGGCGCGACATTTAGCATTAGTTCCTCCACATCAAAGGCGTCATCATCATCATGTTGATCAACATCATGTGTTATGTCGGATGATGTATGATCACAACCTCTTCTATGTTGATGAGCATCTCGCGGCACATCAGAATCTTCAGGAGGGTTTTGGCCCATCTCACCGTGTTTCGTCCATATATAATAGTTCTTCATGAAACCATTTTTCAACAAGTGAAATCGTATGGTTTCACGATCTGAACACGGATACATCGCTTCATTTTTACGAACTTTACAAGGACAATATATTGCCGCTTCACTCTGACGGGAAGCATATTGTGCGGCAGCTTCAGTAAATTCAGTTACTCTGTTAAAATATGCCACCACATCTCCGTCGTTGGACGAATACATCCAGGACCCGTGCTCCATTTAAAACATATATTATTTGAAAAAAATATTAATAAATTCATTATTGTTAATTTTAGTAATTTACAAATTGAAAATATATTGATTTATTATCGCTCATAACAACATTAATTAAAAATGCTTTAATTCAAACTATGTATTAAGTAGAAAAAAAATTATTAAATAAATTAACTACATTGGTTTCTCTCTCCAAACAACATAACTCTAGATCTATAATCATAAATCAAATTAAAAAAGAGATTAAAACGACCTAAAAATTTATACAAGTGATGAATAATTGTGAGGAGGGTCATATTTGTTCATTTGGGAGAAAGAAACACTATAAATGGAATATTATTTGAAAATTTCTATTCACAAACCCTAAATTAGTAAAATGCTAATAACTCATTATATACATGATTAAATACAAAATAAATGTGAGATTCGGCATGGATTTACCTCCTAGAATAAAATCCTTCAAAAGAAACGAAAACAAAGCCTCCCCCTCTTTATCTAGATTTTTGTCGCCATTGTACGGATAAAATTAAATGCGAACTCCGGTAGAGCTCGGGGAGGAAGAAGGTGCACATTTATAGCCAGAATAGTAGTGACGGTCGCAAGTGATGTCGTCAATACTTTAGTGGCGGACAGCGTAGCAGCAGCGGATAGCACCAGCGCCCGCCACTACTATTGGTAAAATAGTGGCGGTCCGGGCTGACGTCAGCACCGACCGCCACTACTTTACCAATAGTAGTGGCGGGCGCTGGTGCTGTCGTCAGCACCAGCAACTCTAGTGGCGGGCATCTAATAGCCCACCACTACAGTGGAAGACTCCAACACCACTACAGTAGCGATTTGTAGTAGTGAAATTTCTCTTTTTATCAATTTTGTTGTAAAATATACTGCCAACTATAAAATAAAATTATTTTTATTAAATACAATATAAATATGTTATATTTACTTCATATTGTAATGCTACTATGTTTTAGTTTAAACTTAATTAAAGTTAGATAAGCTTAACTAAAAAAACTAAATCTCGATATGCATGGTAAAACCATTTTTAGAGCCTTACTAGAACTCTAGCAGCAAGCTAAATTATGCAGCAGTAATATAATTTGATGGAAACAGCTATATTTATATACAATGGCGTACTTTTCTGTAGCAGTGCGTGTGCTTTCAAATTTCCATAGAACATTGGCTGCTGCAACGTAATTATATGTAAGATCTCTGTAATTATGCTGAGTCTAGTTCAGAGATACAGAAAAACCAAAATGATGTTTCCGTAGAAATATTCAATTCAACTTCCACCACAATGATATATATATTTGACATCCAGCACCTGGGAAATAAACTCTATCTGTCCATTTTACACGAACGGACACATAATTTTAGCATCTATTTGATATTATGTAGTAGTAAGATAGTACATAACAAATCTTGAGCCATGCTATGCAAGAACATAAATTTCTACTACTACAGAGTAACGGGCAATAACTTTTATAATTAGTAACAGTCAAATCTCTCATCACTCTTATCACGTCAGATATATAATATCATTAGTACCTGTCACTAAAGAGGTCAATCGGCTCACCTGCTATAGCTTTTTAACGACGAGTCGTAATGTCATCTATCACTAAAGTTCACTTTAGTGATGGATGATTATTGTTACCCATCACTAATATTATGATTATTTTGAAAAATAATAGTTTTTAGGTTACATCCTAAATTAAAGCACATCCAACATTATATTCCAAAGCATATCATAGAAAATTCATTACAAAATGAACACAGAAGATTCATAACCAAATTAATATCACATATATTAACTTCTAACTCGTTATTTTGAAGAAATTGCATAGCTAAATTAAAGTTCCATAAGAGCCTGATTCTCTAATTTCTAACTTCTAACTTTTATAAGAGCTTGAATAGTATCTTGTGGAGATTATTTTTGTCTACATGCTATGAATTGCTTAAGGTTGTACATATATAGTTTTACAACTTCTTTTATGGTTACCATGTACTCCTTGTCATTGAAGAAAAATGAATCAGTACAATATATACAATGGTTATCCATATAAAAAGGAAGATGTATAGGAAAACATCATATCTCAGGTTTACACCATATGCATGACAACCTTAATTGCACCATTATTGATGTTGAAATAGAAGGCGCATACTGCGTCAACTTCTAACATGTTATCTCGAAGAAATTAGCTAAAACTACTAGTTCGGTAGCACCGTCCATCCGTGAATTTATACACTACAATTGGGACTACCTTAGACCCTGTTGCTGCCACTTGAATCTTGATGTCCTCCTAGTATAGGTGAGGTGTGATGTACTTCTCATGGTCTTCAAATTAATTCATCAAGTTGATGACAAAATTCACGGTCGCTCTATCGGGCTCTATTCACTTGTTATGCAACAACCTGTTAGAGGAAGAGCCAAGCACGGGGGCAACTAATATGTGAAATGGAAGTTTGGGCTTTAGAAGGATTATGTGTTGCTCATATTTTACAAGAGATACTTATAAATTTGATCAAATTCAAACAAAGCTAGTTAGTGTAGGCCAAGTGTATATATGATCTAGATAACCACTGACATGTGCAAATAGCTTACCAGTAACTTCTTGTTGATGATCAAGTTATTTATTATGCAGACATATAACTGAGTCTTAGAGGATAAACCTACTGAGATGTCTTATAGGAAAGTCATCTTTGTTAGAGTTCAATCCGTTGGATTGTCAAAATAACAGATGTTCTTCAATTCGTCTATTTGGTCTGTTTCGACCTCCCTGTATATCCGCTTTCCCTTCGTCTTTGTAACATTGCTAGAACTCTCCTCTAATATTATAAAAAATCAATTTAAGGACAAACAAAATATGCATGTCTAGTACCTGAAAAGCTTGCTATAGATCAATACCATAGTTATTGTCCTCCACTTTTATAGTCGTTGGGGCCTTCTCATGGACAAACTTAGTGTAAAATTTAGCAATAACGGTCAATGAGGCATGTCCCATTGTTATTGCAACATAGCCCCTTGTGTTAGGCCGACTCTTTTACTAAATTCAAGGCACTCTTTGTGGAGGCATATCTTGCCTCCACAGTTCGTAACCTTATCCTCTGTGGTGTACTTATCTCTTGTTAATTTATTGATATCGCCAAAATTGTTTTGATAGAAACTATAATAGTAAGATAATATCGCATCAGTTTGTTAGTCTTATTAGCACATAAACAAAATATGCAATGTATAATATATAAATTAATCTGGTAATGTTTGTTGCTGACGAGATGATTTATCTTTATTAAGCAATTGTCAGGAACATAAGTCACAAACGAAATATATATTCATAAAGCAACATATTCACTAATTAAAGCTTGTTTAATAGTATCACTCCACCATTTTCACTCCAAAACTTCATAATCTTTTGCCATAGATATTGTATGATGAGTGTTAAGTATTACAATTCCTACATAAATGAGTATGCAGATACATAAACATTTATAAACTTAGAACACAACACACCACAAGTTTCAAATCACATAAAGGTTTACAAAGTCATTAAATTTCACAAATATTTAATGACTTCATAAACCTTTTTCACAAATATTTCAGTAGCAATCTAATACTGATTGCACATGCTTTCTGAGAAACCAAGTGTTGGTTTCGGTGTTTGTGATGAGTGATTGACAGGCTTTTAACCTCTGTTCGAAGGGGTACCTCCGAAGGGTGTTCGGAGGTGGTTTCACCGAAAGGTGTTCGGTGGTTGGTTGCTGCAGCTGTTGCAGCGGAGTGTGCGTGTCGGAGGGGTCCGACAGTACACGTCGACAGAACTAAAACCGAAGGCTAGTTTTTAGCCCGAAATTTTAAAAGCTCCCATTCACCCCCCTCTGGTCGCCGTTTCCGGTCCAACAATTGGTATCAGAGAGGGTTAAGATCACTAGTTGACCTTAACCGATTTTGTGATCTGTTGGCGACATGGATAGAGGCAGTAAAATTCCTCTGTTCGATGGGACAGATTTTGCATACTGGAAGGTGCGCATGGAGGCTTACTTGTTAAGCCAAGGAAATGCAATTTGGGAGATTGTGGATTCACAATACTCCATCCCTGATACTCGCACCACTCAAACTGAAAAAGATCAGTATAATGCCAACTCCAAGGCAAGAAACATACTGTTCATTGGTTTGAGCCGGAGTGAGTTCGATAGGGTGCAGCACCTTAGGACTGCTAGGGAGATTTGGACAACACTCACTGTTTTTCATGAGGGCTCTACACAGATTAAGGCCAGGAGCCAAAGCACATACAACCAACAGTATCAGCTGTTTGTGCAGGCACCTGGTGAATCTATAGATGCCATGTTTTCTCGCTTTGATGCGATAGTGAGTAACTTGCGATCCAACGGGACGCTTGCTTACAATGATCATGATAGGGCTATCAAGCTTCTCTATGCTCTTGATCGTAGCATATGGGAAGTGAAGATATCCAGCATTGAGGAGTCTGCAGGTTATGACACATTGACCTGTGATGAGCTCTTCAGCAAGCTGAAGTCCACAGAGATTGCCAAGGCATCTCTTGCAGTGCACAGAAGCTCTTTGCCACAACCATTGGCATTGGTTTCTAGCACTAGCCGTGGCACCACTGCAGAACCAAGCACATCTGGCACGTATGTTTTTGCAGATGGTTTTGCTTTGTCCTCCCTGGTCTCCATCACAAAGGAGCAGGTGGACATTCTATATGATGATGAGCTTGCTCTCATTGCCCGGAGGTTCACCCGTTTTCACCATGAGAGACGGGATCAGAGGAGAAGTGGTTTTAGTGGTTGCTTTGAATGTGGCGACACTTCTCATATCAAGGCTAATTGCCCCAAGCTCAAGAAGAGAGATGAGAGTGAGCGCCCCAAATACCACAAAAAGGAGAGGAAGCCTTTTGTGAAGGACAAGCGCGGCAAGATGGCTAAGAAAGTAGCCAAGGCCGCTTCCAGAGCATTTGTTGCTGCTCTCAGTGACATCGACACTTCCTCAACTGAGGAGTCGAGCTCTGAGGAGGAGGAGTCCCCAAGGAAGGAGGACAAGAAGGACAAGAAGGGACGAGACTTCACCGGCCTTTGCTTCATGGCCGACAGCGATCATAGCGGCGATGAGCTTGACTCATCTGAGGTACCTCTATCATCTGACCAGCTATTAATTAAATTAGATGAGCTGAATGAAGTAGTTCTTGGTCAGGATAGATTACTTGTGCAAGCCGCTAGAGAAAGAAAAGACCTTAGACTTAGGTTAGAAACTGTTTCTACTGAATATGCCATGCTTAAGTCTAAATTTAATGATGCTGAATGTGAATCTTGTTCTGTTGTCATGGGTGAGCTTGCTCAGTTGCGCTCTGTTCATGCTCAAACTCTTTCTGAGCTTGAGACTGCATAGAAGCAGCTTTTGGAGGTGGATTCTAGACCTCATGATATTATTGAATGCATGAACTGTTCTTTATTACGCGAGAGCATTAATTTACGTGATAAACATGTTCATGATTTGGAGGCTAGATTGGAGAGAGCCGGTAGTTCTAAGGATGTGCAGCCTGTGTGTGACACTTGCATCACCCTTAAGGACCAGCTAGGCACTGTTAGAGAGCGAGCTGAGAACCTTATGTCTGAAAATGAATACCTTCTTTCTGTGGTTAATAGATGCACTGAGGGAAAGAGTAGGATGGATTTGCTCTTGGCCAAGACCAAGTTGTGTGCTGACAGAGCAGGGGTAGCTCTAGGTTTGGGTTTTGAGAGGATACCTTCAGACAGTAAGACCAAAACTGTTTTTTACCTCTCCCACTACCCTAGAGAAAGAGAGAGCTCTGTTAGACACCCCATCAGCCAAAAAGCCTACCCAACCACCAAAGAAAGCCACACCTCCTGCCAAGAAAAATCCTCCCAAGAAAACCACTCAGAAGAAGCCCAAGGAGCCTGTGAGAGTTGCTCCTGTGACCCATGAGAGTGCCCCCAGGAAGTTTTTCACTGTTCCTACTGTCAGCGGGCGGGTCATTTGGTTGGGTTCTGTTTTCGTCGCATCAAGGATGAGCGACGCTCTCAGGCGATGAGTTACCAGGACATGCACTACCCATCTTTAGGTATGCATGAGTCTGTGTTCTACTCTCGTCCTGTTTTCGAGGCTCCTCGTGCTTCTCGGAGAGGTTTTGCTCCTCGAAGTGTTCACCATGTTCCATATGGTGGTAGACCTCGGGCGAGTAGCTTTGTACCTCGTCAGAGTAGGAGACCTCGTCATGCTTTTCGATCACTGCATGTTGGTAGACCTCGCACTTTGCATCATTCAGATTATCATGTGCGTAGACCGTCTACTTTTACTGCGCCTACTACTTGTGTCACTCAGTGCTGGATGCCTCGTCATTTTTTCAGTCACCCAGCACTGAGCGATCGAGATATTCTTATCATGTGTAGGCGACAGATCGAGGCTTGGAGGGCACGTGGATCATGGACTCCGGTTGTTCGCGCCACATGACCGGAGATGCAGCATGGTTCTCCAGCCTCACCACAACCAAGCAAAGGGAACATATCACCTTCGGAAACAGTCGAAGGAGTAGAGTGAAAGGTAAAGGTGTGGTAAGAATTAACTCGAATTTCACTCTCAAAGATGTTGCTTTGGTTGAAAACCTGGGATACAATTTGCTGTATGTATCTCAGTTGCTTGATGAGGGCTTCGAAGTGCGATTCCATCGCGATACTTCACAAGTGCTCAATTCTGATGGCGTTGTGGTGTGTAAGATCTTTAGAGTTGGGAGAGTTTTTGGAGCTGATTTTTCAGAGTCATCTGGTTCTTCTCATTGTCTTGTTGCACATTCGACTTCTGAGCTTTAGAAGTGGCATAGGAGACTAGGGCATATGAGCTTTGAGTTGCTCGCTCGTCTGAGCGCCCTAGGTCTGATCCGAGGATTGCCCAAGCTCAAGTTTGAGAAGAATTTAGTTTGCGCTCCTTGTCGACATGGAAAAATGATTGCCGCTTCGCATTCGCCAGTCACCACAGTGATGACTGAACAACCCGGAGAACTTCTCCACATGGACACTGTAGGTCCTTCTCGGGTTAGTTCTTTAGGCGGCAAGCGGTATGTATTAGTTATTGTCGATGATTTCTCTCGCTACTCTTGGGTCTTCTTTCTTGCCAGCAAGGATGAAGTGTTTTCACACTTTCGGAGCTTGGCTTTGAGACTTTTTACTGAACTCCCTGGTGCATTGAAATTCATTCGAAGCGATAATGGCACTGAGTTCAAAAATAGTCTCTTTGTTGACTTTTGCATGGAGCATGGCATAGAACATCAATTCTCTGCTCCGCGGGTTCCTCAACAGAACGGTGTTGTTGAGAGGAAGAACCGCACTTTGGTTGAGATGGCTAGGACGATGCTTGATGAGCATAGGACTCCTAGAAAATTCTGGGCTGAGGCCATGAACACTGCTTGTTACATCTCAAACCGAATCTTCTTGCGCTCAATTTTAAACTTAACATCTTATGAGTTACGTTTTGGGAGACAGCCCAAGGTTACTCACCTTCGAGTTTTTGGCTGTCGCTGCTTTATCCTAAAACGTGGTAACTTGGATAAATTTGAGTCGCGATCTTCTGACGGGATCTTTTTGGGTTACACTACACATGGTCATTCTTATCGTGTTTATAACTTGGAGACTAACACTGTCATCGAGTCATGTGATGTGACTTTTGATGAATCAACCCCCTCTGTTAGTTCTGCTTTTGAACAGGCAAATGAACACGACATGGAACAAACCTTATTCGAAGAAGAAGATCCCGGAGAATTCGAGGATGAACCCCTACTTCCCTCGACATCAACCCCCGAAGCTGACCCCGCTTCAACTACTTCGGCACGAGGTCCCGAAGCGATTACCTCAACATCGGTCATCTTGGACCACTCCAACGCACAAGTTGAGGGGGAGACTGCATCCCGCCGCGAGGCTTCACATCATGTTCAAAGGATGCACCCTCCCGAGCAGATCATTGGTGAGCTTGATCAAAGGGTAACACGTTCTCATGCCCATTTCACTAATGCTGCTTTTGTTGCTTCTTTCGAGCCCTTAGATGTTAGTCATGCACTTTCTGATTCTAGTTGGATCAATGCCATGCATGAAGAGCTTGAAAATTTTGAGAGAAACCAAGTCTGGTAATTAGTTGATCCTCCACCAAATGTTCATTTCATTGGAACAAAATGGATTTTTAAAAATAAACAAGGGGAGGATGGGACTATAGTTAGAAACAAGGCTAGACTTGTAGCTCAGTGCTTTTCTCAACTAGAAGGGATTGATTTTACTGAAACGTTTGCACCTGTTGCTCGCCTTGAGGCCATTAGGATTTTGCTTGCCTTTGCGTCATCCCGGGGATTCAAACTCTATCAAATGGATGTCAAAAGTGCTTTTCTTAATGGCTTCATAGGCGAAGATGTTTATGTAAAACAACCCCCTGGATTTGAAAACCCCAAGTACCCACATAAAGTCCTTAAACTTCATAAGGCTCTTTATGGACTCAAGCAGGCCCCTCGGGCTTGGTATGATAGACTTAAGTCTTTTCTGCTTGAGCGAGGGTATTTGATGGGCTCTGTTGATAAAACTCTGTTTACTCTCAAGCATGGCAAAGATTTCCTCCTAGTGCAGATTTATGTGGATGATATCATCTTTGGTGGCTCTTCTCATGCTTTGGTTGCCGAGTTAGCAGATACCATGAGCAGGGAATTTGAAATGTCCATGATGGGTGAACTCACCTTTTTCCTTGGTTTGCAAATCAAGCAAAGCAAACAAGGTACTTTTGTCCACCAGACAAAGTACACCAAGGACCTGCTCAAGAAATTTGACATGACAGATGCGAAGCCCCTCGCCACTCCAATGGCTACATCTGTAGCATTGGACCCTGACGAAGATGGAGAAGCCGTAGATCAGAAGGAGTTCCGAAGCATGATCGGCTCCCTCCTCTACTTGACTGCTACGAGGCCGGATATACACTTCGCTGTGTGTCTGTGCGCTCATTTTCAGGCTTCACCACGAGCTTCGCACCGCCAAGCAGTAAAGCGCATCCTAAGGTATCTCAAACATACCCTCGAGTTTGGCATATGGTATTCAGCATCTTCATCTTTATGTCTTCGAGGTTATTCCGATGCGGATTTTGCTGGGTGTAGGATTGATAGGAAGAGTACCTCTGGTACTTGTCATTTTCTAGGTACTTCTCTGGTTTGCTGGTCTTCCCGCAAACAGTCTAGTGTTGCACAATCGACGGCTGAGGCTGAATATGTTGCTGCAGCTAGCTGTTGCTCTCAGATTTTGTGGATGGTTTCCACTTTGCGGGATTTCGGGTTAGAATATAAGAGTGTTCCACTTTTCTGTGATAACACTAGTGCTATTTGTATTGCAAACAACCCGGTTCAGCATTCCAGAACCAAACACATTGATGTGAGATATCATTTTCTCAGAGATCTCAATGAGAAGGGTGATATTGAACTTCAATATGTTGATACCCAACACCAGCTTGCCGACATTTTCACAAAACCCCTCGATGCTTCTCGATTTGCTTACTTGCGTGGGGAACTTGGTATTTGTCACCCTTACAACATTTTATGAGGAGGAGCAGATCTAGATGGATGTGCATTTGATAATTGTGTTGACGTTGCATTTACATCTATTGCACTTATATGCCTGATTATAATCCTTGACATCATGTCAGCTCAGCTCTTTTTAATTTATCTGAAACATTCATGTGCATGATGTTTTTCTTTTTCAAATCGTGCTCACTGTTTAGTCTCGAATCTAGCATGTTTAGGCAGGACTGCTTTAGCTATCTTTTATCTGCTTAATAGCAAGACACTGTTCATTGGATACTAAAAATTGCAACTTGAAAAAATTGTTCTACATTTTCATGGATATTCATAAAGTGCCAAACAATTGGTTCACTTAGTTAAAATAAAAAATTCCATGATTTGCATGCTGTAAGTGAAAAGATCCAGGTGGGTTTGTTTGTCACACTACTCTATTCTAGACTGCTTTCCATTGCACATTGGTCTGAACTGGAATAGTGTAGTGTATGCCAAAATCATTGCCTTAAGCTTCTTATGGTTTTCATGCCTAGGCTTGGCCTGATTGGAAAGTATAAGGTGGACAAACAAATAACCCTTGGCACTAAGAAAAGAACAACAAAATTCTTTGATCATCAAGTTTGCTTTCATGCTCCCTTTGAACTAGACTTGTCTGTCTAGAGTAGAAATTGACTAGCTTTGCGCAGTCCTTGCTTTTACGTATCTAGTTTCCTTGCCTAAGTGGTGATGCTTTTATTTCAAAAATGATCAAATCACATGCTTCATC
This sequence comes from Zizania palustris, assembly GCA_019279435.1. Lineage (NCBI taxonomy): Eukaryota > Viridiplantae > Streptophyta > Magnoliopsida > Poales > Poaceae > Zizania > Zizania palustris. The sequence goes on from JAAALK010000287.1 coordinate 11,024,212, forward strand.
ATGCTTTTAGAGAATGTTAATTTGAGCTGAGCACATGATACTTCGTATTAAATTGGCATATTTTTGCTTTATATGTCTTTGCAATTCTGCTCATTTCCACGCTATGCATCTTTTTCATGTTCCTTGATGCTTGCATTGCCAAAGGGGGAGAGATTTGCTACGTTCTCTGCCGCAAGGGGGTATAATTTCCAACGGGGAGAAGATTCTTTGTTGCAAAAAGGGGGAAAATTAACTCAGGGGGAGTTTTTATCTTGAGATTTGCCGAAGGGGCTTTTACTCGTGTGAAAAGGGGGAGGAAATTTCTTTTGTCAAGTGACATGATTTGGCTCTTTTCTGAGTTTTTATGGTCACTTGTGTGCTGAAATTTTTCATATTTTCTTGAACTTGAATTTGGTTGTCAATGCACTCATCAAGGGGGAGATTGAGAAACCAAGTGTTGGTTTCGGTGTTTGTGATGAGTAATTGACAGGCTTTTAACCTCTGTTCGAAGGGGTACCTCCGAAGGGTGTTCGGAGGTTGTACCTCCGAAGGGTGTTCGGAGGCTAGACCTCCGAAGGGTGTTCGGAGGTGGTTTCACCGAAGGGTGTTCGGTGGTTGGTTGCTGCAGCTGTTGCAGCGGAGTGTGCGTGTCGGAGGGGTCCGACAGTACACGTTGAATGGGTGTGTACCGAAGGCTTCGGTACTTTGGGCGGTACACCGGAGTGTGTGCCGGAGATTTCTAACCCGGAGAGGTCTCCGGAGTACTGGAAACACTTGTCTGCTTGTCTGTGGTGCGCAGGGATTTCGGAGGCGACGGACAGGTTCGCGGCAGGTGAACCTGGGTCAAGCGGGAGGCTTGATGCCAGGGGAGCGGGGAGCTCCGTCACGGTGGCTGCGAAGGGGGTCCGGGTCGGTCCTCGGGTCAAGGCGCGCCAGGTGAAGGCAGAGAGTGCGAAGCGTGGCTTCGGGTGAAGGTACTCCGAGACAAAGTCCTCGGAGGTGAGGCACTTCGAAGGTACTCCGAATGGAGTGACTTCGGAGTTGGATGGATCAAGTCCTCTGCGGAGGCAAGGAGTTCGAAGTGTGCTCCGGAGGGAGACATTCGAAGATGCCCGACGAAGGTCTCAGAAGTCGAGGCGCATCGAAGGCATGGTCCGGGTGAGGGTCGTCGAGCAGTGTGCTCGGGGAGAGACACTGCGACGGAGTGCTCATGGAATGCTTCGTGCGGAGGCCTTGGACGAAGGAGGGACTTCGAAGGGTGGTACTCCAAAGGTGGAGCTTCGGAGTGTGGTTGTCTTGTGGTACTTCGGCCATGCATGGCTTCGGTACACGGACTGACGGAGTTTGAGCTGGGAGTAGCTGCGAAGCCGTGGTGGTCCACTCCAGAGGTGTTGGTGCGAAGGCCCAAGGGCTTTGACGGCTTCGGCTCAAAACCGTCACTGTATCGAAGGCTGACTTCGGTGAAGCGAAGGCCATCTGGCTCAAGGCTTCTCACCGAAGCTACCGCACCCCTCGCGTACGAAGGGGGGGGGGGCTTCGGAAAGGTCAAAGGCTGCAATTCTGACAGTGTCTGCTCTGCAAAAAGCTGGCGCTGTCCCCTCTGCAAAGGCTGACAGAGAAGCCTCCAATAAAGTTGACTACCGTTTGTACCCCTCAGTTCTGTAGAGACAAAACCAATGTAAACCCTAGGGGTAAAGTAGTCAATTCCTTTGGGTGAACTGTGGGCTATAAATATGGGGGCTCGGTAGGTAACATTTAACACTTTGAGTAGTTACTGTTGAGCTCCTGTAGCCACACACTTCGTTGTATTCATCCAGAGTTCTATTTTATTGTGTTCCTTGTTCAAGCGGCGAAGCCCTGCTTCTGTGTGCTTTTTGCTTGAGCTCGTGTTACATACCTCGCTAGTTGTAGTACACCGAAGCCTGTTTAGGCGAAGGGTGTTTTGTGCGAAGTGTGTTTTTCAGTGTGTTGTCGCTCTGTGTAACAGGAGGCAAAACCTTGCTGCTTACTAGCGAAGCCCTGATCGAAGCCCGTTTTGCTTCTTGTGTCGAAGCCCCTAACGAAGTCTATTAGTGTGCGTTTAGACCTTCATGTACGAAGCCCAGCACCAGTTGCTGCTGCCAAGTACTTGGTCGATGTCCTCAGTGGGGTGTCCACTCTTGCGAAGGGTGAAGTGCGAAGCCTGCTCGAAGCACCCTGTGTGCGGAGCCTGCACTGACTTAGCAGAGTAGATTTTCGAGGGTTGTTAGTGGAGTGAAGTCTTCTTGGCTTCGAACTTTTGCTCCTGCGAAGCCTGTGTTCGGAGCTGTCAAAGCACCTCAGAACCAGACCTCCGAAGGTAGTGTTCGAAGCCTGTTCCGCAGAAGACAGAACTAAAACCGAAGGCTAGTTTTTAGCCCGAAATTTTAAAAGCTCCCATTCACCCCCCCTCTGGTCGCCGTTTCCGGTCCAACACTTTCATACCCTACTCCACAATCCATGGAATATGTTTCCTAGATGAGAAACATGTTGTAAATTAAACATATACTCCCACTACGAGAAAACAATGCTTCACATATTCACAAACCTTATCAATGTCAGAGGAGGACCTTGAGGTAGTGGAGAGGAGTACCAATGATAGTAGAGGAGACCGGTGCATGAGGTCACGATGGGATGGAGACCGGAGGAGGAGGCCATAACGGCGGAGCAGAACGACAGTGGAAGGCGTGGAGCACGACGATGGAACATCGACGGATCAAAACAACGATGAAATGCATAGAGCACGATAGAGGAATGATGGTGGAGGAGAAGACGTGGTTGTTAAGGTTTAGGGTTTTGTGCGATATGAAAGTGTTCTGCTGGCACCTGCCTATTTATAAACATTGTCAGTAATAGGTAATAGTTTCAACCCATCAATAATGATGTAGCTATTAGTGATGCACGGAAACTTCTGCCCGTCACTGTGTCAGTAGTGACGGGCAGTAGGTGCCACCCGTCACTAATAAAACAACACCATTGACACGTCCAAAATAGTCCATCACTAAAAGTGTATTAGTGACGCATATCAATTATCCGTCTGTAAAGCTCCACCACTAAAGACTGTTTTTGTGGTAGTGTTCTCCATTTTGTTGAGAACCACATATGTTGGGTCATATGAAAAGATCGATAATCAATCCTCCCCTATACGACAAGCTCCGATAATGGACTTTTACGATATAATATTACTTCATTAAAAAATTATAGATCTAACTGTAATTTATGAATAATTACAGACTTGATAGCCAATCGACATTCCAACAGGTGATGTGACTTTATATAGCAATCTACACAATCTGACTACCGATTAGTTGCTCACATACACCTAGTTAATAACCTGATTGAGATTGCGTGTAAAACAACAACATGCAAGTGTATATCCTTCCATAGAGCGCACATGACATACAAAGGGATGTAACTATATATGCATCAATCGACAGGTTCACTACTGGAGAATCTGAATTTGCTGAGTGCTATAGGCACCTGGCGAAGCTTAAAATGCACTCAGGTCCTTCGCTGAGTGTCACTCTCGGCAAAGATCACTTGATGAACCCACTGTTGGCGAACAGGGGTTCACCGAGTATTTTTTAATCTGACACTTGTAGTTCAAATTTCACCTATTTCAATTTAAATCCTAGAAACAAACTTAATAATTTAAAAATAACAAATTGAGCTAAAAATGTGAAATTTTTACATGAGATAAGTTATGTTGTATTTTAATTGTAGAAAAAAATTCAAGTATAAAAATGATTTAACCATCAAACTTATTTTAAACCTATCTCATTTCTTCTCTAAACTCTAATTCCTTCTCTCACAATCTCCGATTTATAAACACTCTATGTGATAATTTTCTCGAAATATTTTTAAATTTTTATCACAACATCTATGTATCATATAATAACACAATGACAAGTCTAATGTTTTTCAGATTTCATTTGATTTTTATAATTATAAACTATTAAGCTTTACGTTGCCGATCGAGTGTCGCACCCTAAATTACTCAAAATTTCATTCAATTCAGTTGATAAGAAACCTAAATAGACTTAAAAACATGAATATGATTTTTTTTATAAATTTGTGTTTATTATTTTAGACACTTGTAGTTCAAATTTCACCTATTTCAATTTAAATCCTAGAAATATACTTAATAATTTAAAAATAACAAACTGAACCAAAAAATGTGAAATTTTTACATGAGATAATATATGTTGTATTTTGAGTGTAGAAAAAATTTCAAGTATAAAAAAGGATTTACCCATCAAACTTCTTTTAAACCTATATCATTTCTTCTCTAAACTCTAATTCCTCCTCTCACAATCTCCGATTTCTAAATACCGTACGTGATAATTTTCTCAAAACATTTTTAAATATTTATCATAGAATCTATGTATCATATAATAACACCACGAAAAGTCTAATGTTTTCATACTTCATTTGATTTTTTATAATTAAAAAACTATTAAAATTCACGTTGTCGAATGAGTGTCACACCCTAAATTGTTCAAAATTTCTTTCAATTCAGTTGATAAGAACCCTAAATAGACTTAAAACATGAATATGATTTTTTAAATAAATTTTGGTTTATTATTTTAGGCACTAGTAGTTCAAATTTCACCAATTTAATTTAAATAAAAGAAACATACTTAATAATTTATAAATAACAAACTAAAGCAAAAAATGTGAAATTTTTACATGAGATAATATATATTATATTTTGAGTGTAGAAAAATTTCGAGTTAAAACCAAATTAGAAATATCACGTAGGCTCGAAATAATGGTTCACACACAAAAAATTGAGTTTGCTGAGTGTTTTTCAAAAAACACTCGGCAAACCCACTGTCTTTGCCGAGTGTTTTTTGGCAAACTTGAAGAAAAGTTTTTGTCATCACAAGCACGCCGTCGTGACGTCCGTTAGTACCATTTTTTGTTGAATTTTTTTGAAAAAAAAACACTCGACAAACATTTGGTTCGCCGAGTGTTTTTTGTTTACCGAGTGACCGAAATAATGCACTTGACAAAGTTTTAGATACTCAGCAAATTTTGATTTTTCCATAGTCGGTGTCAACTATCTGGGATAGATAGCTAATCAACAATCTGATTACCCACTACATCTTAATCGGTAATTGAAATGTTAACTAGATGTTGCTAGTATACTTTGTCGTTGTGGCAATCTTGCATTCGGTTGCAACTTGGAAGTCATGTTGCCGGTCAATAATCTGATAAGCAGCTGGAGGACAATTTGCAATTCTAACACCGACCGGCTAGTCCTGCATTTATCAAAAATTACCGATCACATTGACAATTTTCCAAAAAAATTATTATCCAAAAAAATTTATAGCAATGGTATGGAAGATGTCATGGCTCACCAGTTCCCAGTGCCTTCCAGGCCTAGCTAGCCACTTTCTTGACAAGTGTGGCACTTCATATAGATGCCTAAAAATTTTGCGATCCAAGACATGTAAACATCACAACATATAGTTTTGTTTATACTTGACGGAATATAGGTTCATACAAGTTAGTTACATCTAGTGAGCTTGAGATGCCTGAGAGAGAATAGGGAGAACTACAAGATGTTACTTGAATAGCATGACATGTTACTACACAGTACACTGGTGGTGGTGGAGAACAAAAAGATATATAAAGGGCCAGCAGTGCACTGGTTGATTGGGGGTAGGGTAAATTGCATCGGCAACGAAGTAGTTGGTCAGTGTAAAGTGGTCACCTTACTTGTGTTGATTATACAACAGTAATAATTTTATGTACATGCTCTTTTCTATTGCACTCATAGATGACAAGCAGTGATGGTTTTTAAGCAAGCTTATTAATTCTATTTCGATAGAATAACCGACATATATCATTTCGTAACTTAAATTGGTATATATTAATATAATTTTATTTTTAATATATAGTAATATCGGCAATTTCTCATCTATGACTAACCTCTTGATGGTTGGTATTGATCGGTATTAAAACCGAAATATCCTCTCGGTGTGACAATTGACGTTGAAAAAGTTACGACTAATTTTAACAATTTGTCTACCATTAGATAAGTACAATATTTTCCCCTCTAAATAGTTCATTTATCAAATCATCAAGCGATGTCAATCTACTTAGATCAGAATGGTTGTATAAGTTGAAAATGTGGTAGTTATCGCTCTAACTGAACTCTTTCTCGATTTGAAAAAACAATGGGATAATATTTTTTCACTAGAGTGCATATTTTTAACGTATCAAATATGTTTGTCTTGGATCCAATAAGACACAAATTAAAAGATTGCTCGAGAAACGTTAACAATGTGTTAGCGTCCTAAGCCTTTCAGCTCACCACCCTTGCCCCACGTCCGAGCGTTAGGCGCATCCGACACATCCTTCCCAAAAGACTGGTCTAATGGGAGGATGACTACTCTCCATTATAAAATGCTTGTAGCCTCTTTTTATGGGTGATGTGGAACTAAAGGTTGCTGGCAACGCTCCTTAGACACCCTAACATCTCACCCCCCTAAGAAGTCCTCTAGGTAGACGTTAGACGCATCTAACACACCCTTATAAGTGAAGAGCCATTTTCATTTCAAAAAACTGTATGATAAGAGGATGACTACTCTCTCTTATAAGATATTTGTAGCCCTTTTTCGTAGCCCTCTCCATTCACATTTGAAAAATTATCCTTCATGAAAATCACTTCCGTGCATAAAAACCAACCAAATATTTTGACTTTTGTGGGATCTTCAATTTCCAAATCCTATACCTGTGAATAGTTTACATGTAAGTTTATAACAGCGTTGTACATAGAATGTACCGTGAATTGACCAGCCATACATAAGACCAGTAAAACCGGTCTCTCTCATCAGTTAAATAATTAAAAAGTAATGATACTTTGCCTACAATGACAGACTTGAAATTACTTTTATTGTCCAAAAGACACAATGGATTTACAAGAACAACACATGCAACATTTGTTAGCCAAATGGATCCTCTGTTAACATCTCTAGAGATAAATCATTAGGATACCTTTTTAAAATTGAATTGCTAGGACGCCTTAATAAACCTTACCGTTTCCATGTACGATTGTGTTGATATTCACAGACTGTTCTTTATTTTTTTTGTTAGAAGATAAATGCTTACATATATAGTTGGACTCACTTTTTTTTTCTGTTTCACATGTTATATTTGGCTAAAACTCGATAATCCTAAAGCTGTAAACATAACTTATGTTGTCAATATTATCATACACTCGGAATCATCATTTAATCTTGAAAGCCGGTACAACAAGCAATGTGTTGTGGAAATAGCCATGATACTAGATATTGTTTCAGTATTTCCGAAGAATGGGATTCCTTCCCATGACAAAACTGACCCAATCACCTTGTATTTCCTAATATCTCCCAAGCCTTTGTCATAAGCACTTGATAGACACTACAAATTCTCCAACACCCCGGGTGTATGATGTATGACAGGAGGACACACACATACATGTGTTTAAACGACTGCATAATCTAAACAAGTACAATGATGTGATTTTGTAGTATATAGTAAGACAATCTAGCACAGTAGCAACTGAATTATGCTATTCGGGTGACATATATTTGAATGAAATTGGATAGACATTAAGAAATGTGAGAAAGCAAATGGTTAGATAAGACAGAAACCTCGGGAGAACTAGGAGGGTGTTTCTCAAGGAAATATAGACAAGAGAACTTAATTTAACATCATCTACGGATAAAAAAACTCAACAAGGCATCATCGTGTAGCATGTCCTAGACAGTGCTCTATAATATTGTAACAACCATTCTGTTGTGGACTACATTTGTGCATAAGGCAAGATCCATCAACATAAAAAAAAAGACACAAAGTCAATTAGGCCGTTCATCCCAGAAATTCATCTCGTGCAGAATCGAACTCTCTCACCCATACCTAATCATGTACTGAACCAAAGAATTAGTCTCCCCCTGCATGACAAGTTGCAGCATTGCTCATGAAGACATGTTGTTATGGCTCACAAGTTCCCTATGCCTCCCAAACCTAGCTAGGTTCTAATTTGATGAGAACAAAGGGATTTCAACTTTCTTGGATGGCAGAATTCTTAGATAGATAGCCCACATGCAGTGTCACACTTGTTTGAACCTCACTTTGAAGAATACATGTCAACTGATTAAGGTGGCCAGACTAGAAATGACTGTTTAGTTTCAATATTTTCTGCAGAATGACCACTTGATATATAGCATGAAATTTAATAACATCTAATCAACTTGAGATACCTAAGGGAGAATAGAGAAAACTGGAAGATGGCTACTAGATATCTTGATATGAAGTGGATAACAAATGGTATATGAAGGGTCAGCAGATCATTTCTTGATCCGGATAAATGCATTGAACAGGAAGTAGTTGGTCAGTGTAAATGGTCGCCTACTTCCCTACGGTATAACATGTACATTAGGTGATATTTCTAATTAGTCCTAACTCTTAATTCAGTACCATATAAATCTGCATACATGCACGTAAAAATGAAGGGAATGAAATATAAGAAGATAATATATCATCTTATTTAAATCTAAGTCGTTTGGTAAAAAATAATGAACTGTCGATGGTAAGGCTCTAATTTGTGGTTGCTGTGTTGTGATAGGCTCTGTTGGAAGCATTGAACTATCTCTGATACATATTCATTATTTTCACAAGGTTGTTACCGTTTGTGCCTTGTACGTGGCAACATATGGACACATAAGAGGAAATTGCGGCATGATTCATGAAGGTTAGCATCGTTGCATCCTTGTAGACAAAATCTGTTAGCCGACGGACGTAATTTTAAAAGCAGATAGCCGAACAGCAAAATATTTTGCTTGCACTGATAGCATGTAAAGTGAAGGTTCACAACTAGCTAGCAATGCTCAACATATTCCAACTTTTTCGCGAAACTTTACTTGGAGTGTGAAATCAACTTTTTTAGACATATATATGGCATTGATGGACTTCCTTTTGTTTCTGAATTCTATGGTAATCATGTTTGTCTGCTTTATCCGCGTTGATCTAATGTCAAGCAAATGTATCCCTCATGAACTCACTGATATGGCAACAAACAGTCTACAATGCACATGGAAGCATTATTTGAGTTCAAAGTCAAGAATTCACCAGCAAGTGTTGCCAAATTTTTGGAGTAGATATTACCCTCCAGATACGTACATCATAAGTACAAGCCAGGCCAGCATTGAGGCTGCCATCCTATCAAATCAACATATTATCAGCAATGTTAGGCTGTTAATCGCTTTCCCTCACTCGTTTTAACTGGACTTACCTTAATGGATTCAGAATTTCTTACACGCTGCACGCTCAGTTTCTTCTTGATGTCTCACAGTCCTAGCAAGTGAAGAAAAAAATGTGGCTTTTGGAAAATGTTGCAACATTGTGTATGAAGCTAGTGGTAAACTTTTATCAGATGCTTCTTTTCACGATGATATAATTGATTATGGAAATTAGTAGCCCCTAATTAGTGCAGAGGCCGGGAATTTCACTTCCATTATCTAAAAAACTTAGCGCCACACATACTGGGGATGAATGTAGATGGGAGATGGGTTCTTGCTTTTTTTTTATATATATCTTCAAAGTTGGGCACAACGAGTAGGATAAAATGAAAGAGAGAATGAGAAGGTGTAGAAGAGTAGTGTGATTGTTGGTCCAGATAAATAGAGCTAGTGTGCAATAGGTTTTGCAGTGCAGATGGATTCATTCCAGTGACATTTTCAGAGCTTTTTTTGCTTAATTATCAGCAAGCTTGAAGCAAATATAATTTCCGAGCATAATTTTCAACATATCAAGGTGGCAGCAGATATATTTATTTACAACCGTCCGGTTAGAATATTTACTTAAACTTGTCGAAATTCGAAAAGGACGATTATTTGTAGTTGTTAACTACATACACAATATGGTTAATTATCTTCCTCATGCAGTTTCATGAATGACAAACAGTAGCTGATGCAACATAATTTTGTAAGTTATCTGTAGTTATGCAGCACTCTAGTTGGAAGACACGAGATTTAAGAAAACTGTCAACAACTTAGCCGCAGAAATACATACAACTAGAAGGTAGGATGACAGCAGGATTGGATATTATTCGGTTTGATCTGATCTAAATTAATTCGGATTGAGGATATGGTATAATTTTTTTAAAATCCGATGGATCTGGATTTAGATTCGGATCTATAATTTTTTTTATGCGGTTGCGGATACGGATATAGTATCGGTAAAACCTGCTAGATTCAAATTGTCTGATAATTGTTGCGGATTTTTCAATAAACGACGCGGAATATCTGAACAAGCAAAAAATCGGATAATCCCAAATTTATTTGACCTATCCCAACGTATGCAGTATGCCCGGACTGCGGAAGCAATAGAAACTAAAATCCTAGCGTGACTCCTCATCTCTGCTCTTGTGTTTAACGGTTGGCATGACCTTGTGAGGTAGGGCGTACGACATCACATGAAGAGTTTTTTTACTATTATAGAACTCAATAGAGAATACTTGTCTCTTATAGATTTGTGTTGTAGACTTCTTTAAAATAGTATTTTTGAGGAGGATCAATTGTTATAATAGAATTTTTGAATGTTTTTTGTTTTATATTTTTTGATGTGTCATAACTTCTGCTTGTATTCGTGAGATGTGAATGTTTTTTTTTGTGTGTGCGAAACTTATTTATTCTAATTTATGTGACAACTTATTTTAAGTAATTCAAAAATTGTATTATAACACTTGATCCTCAAAAATATTATTTTAGAGAAGTCTATAAGATAAGTATTATTAGAAAGAACCCTTATCTATTGAGTTCTATGATAGTAAAAAACTCCGAGCGGAGGCCCCTCGGCCCGATAGAGCTCTATGGAAGGAGCAGCCTGCAAAGCAATTGAATCGATCCACCTCAATCTCACACCCCATTTTTCTTCATTGCACATGTCCCCTTATGCAATTTGATGCCATATCACTGGTTATCTTGTTGCATAGTCTCAATCTTTTTTTCCATCTACTGCATTTCAGAGTTTGCCAGTTCACTTCATTGTTGCCTTGTTTCTTCCTGTAATGGTAATTACTGACTTTAACAGTGGAGAAACATTTTATGAGCGCATAATCATTATAAAATGTGATTTCTTCCACATCCGTTGAAACAACTTTTCCAAATTGGTGGCATATGCATACTCTGTGCTCGCTGGCTGCTACTTTAGGCTATCTCAATGCTGTCATTTTGTTGGAATACATTAATATGTTCTCCAGTAATCTTTACCTATTTCATCATTATTAGTTCAAACTTTTGAACAGTTGCAGAATGGAGTAATGTATATTATGTTTTCTTTTATTAAATTGTTATTTTTGTTATTCTATATTACTAGTAGTATGGTGTATATTTGTATAGTTGGCTAAAAGCATATTGATATTATATTGTGTATCTCCATTATCATACACATATTATTGTTTTATCCAATAATTTTAATCCATTTATGATCCGAGTTCACTCCGACTCTATACCAATTCCAATATTCGAAATAATTCATTTTGTATCCGCATCTATTTAACATTTGCGCTGAATGTGAATCCATAGTACAAAAATGGTACATGATACAATATAAGTATTATCGTCCAATCCATTTTAATCCCTACTAGAAGGTAACATGATTAGTTTATTTTAAAAACCTGAAATTTAATGTATGATGTATCTAAGAAAGCTCCACTTAGATGAATTGTTTTTTTGTTGAAGTGCAAGGATAGCACACAGAGGCCACATTCAAAGATCCGTGTTTGATTTATTATTCGGTCAAGACTTCTTATGTACTCTGAATGCACCTAAAGACCCAACCCCCGGGAGTCCCATTTATTCCTTCCTACCACTTTTCTGTTTTCTTGGTAACTCCCAAGCCAATGTGGCTGATGATGCAGAAACAAAAAAATGTGTGAACTCAGTGGGATGTGGGGAATCTAAAGAGTTTGCTTATTTACATAAAACATCGTGTTGCAAAAGTTCGAAGCATCCGAGCATGTGGTGATTCATCTTTGCCTACAATGGTGTGGCTATTCAGCATAAGAGAAACAAATGAACCGTGCCTACGATGACTACCTGATACTAGTTTCTATTGTGCAAGCATGTTCAGAGTTCAAACACTTTGCAAGAGAAAGGGTTTTGTACAGAAAATGACCACACACCCATTTATTGTAAACCGTCAGACAATGCATACCATAATTACATATATAAGAAAATTGCAACAAATAATCCTGAAATCTGACCCATATGTTGATTAGTCCGGACAGCTACAAGTGATAGAATATGATACTCCAATAAAACACTAGGATGCCTTAATAACATTATCCTTAATTTCCAAGTACAATTGTTTTGATCTTCACAACTTTTCCATTTTTGGTGATAAGATGTTGCATATTTGCTGGAACTTATTTCTTTTGTTGCACATGTGCTATTTGGATATCTGATGTTGTACACGTTTGTTCCTGATTTACCAAGTGGTTTGCACCATCAATATTCATTGTAAATGTCAAATATGAGCAATGCAATATTATGGAATAGAAGGAGGAGTAGATGTCCGTATTTAATATAATGTACAAAGATTAGGAGCAAGTTTCTTAAAAATTATTTAAAATCGTACCATGGAGCACTAGTGCAAAAATGTAGTAATGCCTGACATGAAGGCAATCACATTGAAACCATGCAAAACTTATCATGAATAACATGTAATTTTGGGATGAACAAACAATGTTCTCACATATTACCACTCACTAATTTCATGATCAAGACAACACCGTTTTTAGAGTGACAAATGACTGGTTGCAAAGCAAAAACATGAAAAACAGCACCAAATATTTGTGTATAGCTGATACTCCAAGCTTTATGTAACAACATGAAATGTGTCCCTGCCCTCTGTAAATGATGAGCTCTACTTCTTGCTCTATAGTACATTGCATACCTTTTCTCGATGCTTCCTAAGCCAAGATTGGTTGTCATTGAGAAGCATCAGTGATGCAGACACTGGAGATGTAATAACATTTTCCAATATCTGAAAAACAATGTTTAATTGGAGGCGCTTGACTAATTCAGCTTCTTTTCCCACTGGGCCTAGCTACAAGTTGGTATTAAAGCATGTTGTAGCATCAGATGAGATAAGTGAGAATTAAAACAAAGCAGGAGTGCAATTAAAGTTGCATAATTAATTAGAGACAATGTTTATGTTCTGATATATGTTATGTCTGTTTTTTGGTGTCCAATAGTTGGGGTAGGAATTGATGTAGAGAGAAATGTGAGTAGGATGTAGCTAGTTGTTTTATAATGGAAAGCCCTACATCTATTTGTAAGTGTAGTAATATAGTGTAGGGAAGAGTTTACCTACCACAACAATAATATGTACAGAGTATTACCCAAATAATATGCGGTAAATTTTAACATACATCAAATTAATAAGTAAGACAATTCATTTTTGATCTAACAATCACAATTAAAAGAAGTCAGATGTCTTAACTCTTAGGAGGTAATAGATTAAACTGATTTAATGGCTACAATTAAAAGAAATTGATATCTTGCCTCCTAAAAGATAATAGATCACTTTTTTACCTAATGGTTGAGATTAATTCTATTTGTACCATAAAAGAGTCCTAATATGTTTGGTTATTAGGATATAAAAATAATTATTAGTTAGAAAGGTATTGGTATCCTGATAATTATAGATAATAAAAATAGTGATTGTAACCTTGAGGGGATAAGTTACTATTCATGTTATTGTTCAAGCGATATTGTAGAAGGCCCTTAGCTTGATTAGAGTCTCTTGGAATTTAGGACAATGTTGATGAGAGCAATATTGTATTTATCCAAGACTTTTGACCATTATCCCATCCATGAGCAATTGACCATAACACATTACAGTAGCAAATACCAAAGCACAAATATTGTACCAGTGTCTTAAAGAAGAAGAGTTTACCTTCTATATTAATTGCCTAGATAATATAGAAGTACTATACCATGCCTATATGATTTAGCTAAACAACACGTCTCACACATGACTTATCCCAGTAGGCCTACCCTGCCCGAGTAAACTTTTTTACCTCACTTGATTTATCTAGAGATGGAATTAAATCGAATACACATTGAATTGAATATATATAGTACTATTTACCATATTTTATTTTGGATCCAAACATGAATATGAATATTCTCGAATCCAATTATGAATACAAAATGGATAGTTAGAGTTCAAATTTGCATCCGGTTGTTTACTAAGTTCAACTTAAAATGAATATCTAAACACTGAGAAGTCTAAAATTAATCTAGATTTTAGGTAGAATTGATCATATTCGATCAATCAACTAAAATTTTGTGAATAGTGCATACAAACATGTCACACAAACATAATCAATCAAAAATTTGTAAATTAATTATTATCAATCAAATAAATATTTTCACTTTAGCTACATAACATAAAAATATGTGGCAATCATTTTTCCCGGTCCACACTTAAACAACGTACATTTGGAGCAACAACAATGTATAATGTCAAACACTCAAACTATACACATCCATAGTTGATGCTCTGTTGCTTGCATGTTCATGAAGTGTACAAATAGAACAATTTTCTCAAGTATTTCAAGAATTTGTTCAAATTCAAATAAACTATTTGTAAGTAAAAAAAGAAATGATAATTTAATCATCCTACTACCTTGCACTGCTAGAAATCTCTCACTAACTCAAGTGTTTTATAATTCCATAAAGAGTAAATGAATTACATGTTAAAAATTAGTGTTTTAGTGTTGTAACGGCTGATGCGTGAGTATGTGTGAGTTGTGACGTCTTGGACTTAGTTTTGGGGTGATCGCATCATGTGCGCTGTTGGTGTAGCACGCGCACATCCAGAGAGCATGATGCCATGAGCGGCATGCTTGTAATTCACTTGGTTATATATATATATATATATATATATATATATATATATATATATATATCAAATGCATTCCAAGATGATCGCTGAGTTTGGCCAATCAATTTTCTTCCAATAAATTTTTCATGGTATCAGAGCTATTGATCTACGCCACGAAACACCGCAGCCATGAGTGGAACCTAGAGCACCAGGACGAACTCCATTTTTCTAGCATCCTCATCAAGCGTCATGCCTACTCTGACCTTCAACAATGTTATCACCATCAACATCTTCACTGACAACTTTCTGTGGAAAACAAAGTTGTTCGCCTACCTTAGAAGCCAACGGATCATGGACTTCATTGATGGGACAATAGTTCAAACACTAGCGACCATCACAATACTCGGCACCAATGGCACCACCACCACCACAGTTCCCAACCCCGAGTTCAACATCTGGTACCTCTAGGATTAGCTAGTAATGAGCGCCATTCTATCATCTCTCACTAATGGTGTACTTGTACAAGTTGTGGGTTGCACAACTGCTCGAGAGACATGGTGCGCCATTGGATACGTGTTCACGGCTAGCTCACGTGCACAAGTGATGCAGATCAAGAAGCAGTTGGTGACGATATAGAAGAATGATCTTTGCATCACCAAATACTTCCGCAAGGTCAAGAACGTCATCGACACGCGAACGATGATTGACAAGAGGCTTGAAGATGACGAGGTGATCACCTACATGTTGTAAGGCCTTGGGAGTGATTACATCCCCTTGGTGACAAGCCTCATCACACGTAATGATGTGGTGACCATCAATGATGTCTATGCCAACATGCTCAGATTTGAACTTCGACATGAGCATGAAAAAAATCGCGGCGTTCAAGCAAATCAAGTCAACAAGACTCCAGGCCATAATGGTGGGCGAGGCCGCGATCGTGCCTGCAACAACAAAGGCATAGGTCATGTTTTAGGTGGGCGTGACACTGAACGAGGAACCAATTCAGGACCTTAGAATCAAGGTGGACAAAGGATGCCATGCCAAATCTTCTTTTGCAACAAACACAATGCCTCAATATGATAGCATCGCTTCGATCAAAACTACGTCACTAGCGATGCAAATGTTGCCGCCATAGTGACCTCCAACTATGGCTACATGGTTGACCCCAATTGGCATGTAGATACTAGGGCAACTGACCACATCATGCATGACCTTGAGCGTCTAACAACAAAGGAGAGGTATGCCTGTAATGATCAGGTACATGTTGCCAATGGTGCAGGTATGTCAGTTGCCCACCTTAGAGATTCAGTTGTTGCTACTGCACGTCATCCTTTAACGCTGAAAAATGTTCTACATGTTCCACATATAAATCATCATCTACTCTCCATCCATAAACTTGCCTTTGATAACAATGCCTCTGTTGAGTTTTATCCTACTTATTTTCTTGTCAAGGATCAAACAACGAGGGTCACTCTTGTTAGAGGAAGCTGCAAAAATGGACTTTACTATTTCCCAAATAATCTCTCCAAACAAGCCTTATTTGATGTCAAGAACACTAAAGACTTATCGACATCCACCTCTGCTGTTATTCATCAAGCCTTAGCTAGAAACAATATTTCTGTAATTTCCAATAAAGGGTTGTTGTGTGTGATGCATGTCAACTGGGCATGGCTCATCAATTACCCTTTTATTCTTCTATTCATTCCACATCTAGCCCTCTTGAGCTTGTTTACACAGATGTTTGGGGATCTTCCCTCACTTTTGTAAATGGTTACAAATACTATGTTAGTTTTATTGATGAATAGAACAAATTCACTTGGGTCTATTTCCTTAAACACAAGTCTGATGTAAAGTCCATATTTCTAAAATTCCAATGTCATGTTGAGAGAATGCTAAGGAAAATTTTGACAATTCAATCATATTGGGGTGGTTAATATCACTGCTCCATAAATTCTTTCACAAGGTAGGGATAAAAACATCACATCTCTAGCCCTCACACTCATCAGCAGAATCCTAGACAAGAAAATTTTGATAGTTCAGTCAGATTGGGGTGGTGAATATCATCGGCTCCACAAATTCATTTAGAAGTAAGGTAGGGATAAAACATCAGATCTCTAGCCCTCACACTCACTAGCAGAATGGTTTGGTCGAAAGGAAACATAGATACATTGTTGAAACTGTAATAACTCTCCTTGCTTAGTCCCACATGCCTATTCGTTTCTAGCCTCAAGCAGCTTGTTTTCTGATAAATAGACAACCTAGTCAAGTTATAAATAATGACACCCCTATTTTTCATCTTCTTGGTGCTCAACCAAATTATCAGTTCTTGAAAGTCGTTGGTTGTGCTTGTTGGCCTAATTTGAGGGCCTACAATTCAAAGAAACTGAGTTTCAGGTCAAAACAGTGTGTGTTTGTGGGCTATAGTTCATATCATAAGGCATACAAATGCTTAGATGATGTGGTGTTCGATGAAAACATGTTTCCATTTGAGTCCTTGCCTAACCAAGAAAAAACTCCAGCTCAACCCATAGACCAACCAACCATTCTTCCTTTGAACATATACTACTCTGAAGAGTTCTTGACTGACATAAATTTGACAACAGACCCCACAGACTCCTCACTCTTCAAATATCCTTTCTCATTCATGGATCCCTTAACCAACAATCCTAGCAGGACAACAATAAATGAGTCTCCTACTAGTCGTGGACCTACTAACACTATTGATAGTGATCTAGATGTAGGCTCTCCTAAAAATGCAAGGTCACAACATACAGTAGGTGAAGGAATTACTAAACAACCTAAAGTGGAACCTGTGTCTGAACCAAGTCTAATGCATCCTGGTCCTGAGCAAGCCTCAATCCATGAGCAACAACCTGGTCATTCAATTCGTACTATGTTGAAAAACGTAGTTAAGCCTAAATAATTTAAGGATAGAACAATGAGATATGCTACATAAGCTACAACTTGTTCTCAAGCTACACCCACTATAGAACCAAACTCTCTAGCAGAAGCAGTTAGGCACAAAGAATGCAAACAAGCTATGAATGCTAAATTTTCAGCTCTTCTCAAGAATCAAACTTGGACCTTGGTTCCACCTAAGAGAGGAATCAACCTAATTGATAGCAAATGGGTCTACAAAATCAAGAGAAGAGCCTATGGATCCATTGAGAGATACAAAGCTAAGTTAGTTGCAAAAGGATAAAAACAAAGATTTGGGTGGATTATCTTAACACATTTAGCCCAGTAATTAAGCCTACCACCATTAGGGTCATTCTCTCGCTTGCAACTTCAACAGGATGGAGTTTGAGGCAAATTGATATTCAGAATGCTTTCTTACATGGATTTTTTTAGGAAGAAGTGTATATGTGCCAACTGCCTGGGCATGAAAATTCAGATGCTCCATCAAGCTATATTTGCAAGTTGAACAAGGCATTATATGGGCTAAAAAAAGCTCCACGAGCTTAGCACTCTAGACTAACAAAAAAGTTATAGGATCTGGGCTTTATCACCTCACAGTCAGACACATCTCTCTTCATACTGAAGGCAAAGCAACTGACCACGTATGTTCTCATTTATGTTGATGATATAATTATTGTGTGCTCCTCAACATCAGAAATTAACATGCTAATCAAGCAACCCACATAATACTTTGCAATGAAATATTTGGGTGAACTGCAATGCTTTTTGGGCTTGAAGTTATATCAGATAAGTAGGGCATAGATTTTTCTCAAAACAGGTATGCTCACGATATTCTCAAGAGGGCAAACATGCACAAGCGTCGCCCAATCTCCACTCCAATGGAAACCACATAAGGACTCTCAAGAGAAACATGAGCACCACTGGTTGGAGAAGCACAATTTCAGTACAGGAACATTGTTGGTGGCCTACAGTTCCTGACAAATATAAGACATGATCTCTCTTTTGTGATTAACCGTGTCTGTCAATTTATTCAGTCTCCAACATACAAGCACTAGGCCACTGTCAAGATAATTCTCTAATATATGAAAGGAACAAGAAATAAGGGACTAAAATTCCTCAAGACCGATGACAGTATACTAAATGCCTACTTAGATGCATATTGGGCAGGTTGCTGAGATATTAGGCAATCAATAAGTGAATTTGCAGTTCTATTGGGGCCAGATCTATTGTCTTGGAGTTCAAAGAAGCAATCCACAATGTCTCGGTCAAGCACAGGATCTGAACACAAAGCAACTGCGAATGTCACCACTGAACTCGTTTGTATTCAGACATTGCTGAAAGAACTTGGCATATTTCAGAGTTGTGCACCTGTTCTTTGGTGTGACAATCTAGGAGTCGCATACATAACTTCCAATCCAGTGTTCCATTCATGGACTAGGCACATTGAAGTTGATTTTCACTTTTTCCAGGAACAAGTTGCGAGGAAAGCTCTGATAGTTCGTGTCATTTCATCCAAACACCAACTTGTTGATGTATTCACCAAAGCTCTGTCGAAGGCACCGTTCAACACTATTTGCAACAATCTTAACATGGTAAACCGATGTTGTGATTGAAAGAGGATGTTAAAAATCAGTGTTGTAGCGTTGTAGCGGCTGATATGTGAGTATGCATGAGTTGTGATGTTTTGGACTTAGTTTTGGGGGGGTAAGCACATAATGCATGCCATTGGCGCAACACGCAGTCACGCACACATCCAGAGAGTGTAATTGCCTTGAGCGGCATGCTTGTAATTCACTTGTCTATATATATAGAATGCGATCCAAGATGGTCACTAAGTTCAGCCAATCAGTTTTCTTCCAATAAATTTTTCACCACACATATTATCATAGTGATGCTTCAACTATTTCCATTTATTTTCTATATTTAAGTCAGATGTGAATATGAATATATCCATATTTATAATTTATCATATATGAATACAAATAATTTGGATATTTTAACATTCATATCCATCTCTATACTTATCCTATCATATATTAGGACGTGGTATTTTTATCGGCGTATCATGTCATGTCTATTTATACTACCACGATCTAACTACCTATCATCAGTGAGCCAAGCTTATCAATTTCATTTTGGTACTGGCTATAATGCCCAGTATATATCATTTCATTACTGAAATCGGTATATATTAAGTTGCATACCGTTTTGGTTTCAATACCTGTCACATACCGACCAATATCAGCTCATACTGACCATTCCAATCAAAATCACATTTTGAATTTTGTTATATATGTATTATATATTACTTATATTAAGTTGTATGTTATATTGTATTCAATTATATGCTATACACTACAAGAAAATGGTACACTTTCGTCGGCTAGAATAACTTCCATTGGTTTTTCCTAAAGATGACGGAAGTTAATGTAACTTTTGTCAGTTCTTACTGTAGCCGATGGAAGTTACGCAACTTCCGTCGGCTTTTCCTGACGCCGGCGGAAGTTACCGGGCTTAACACTCTCAATCCCCTTACCACTGCCACCACACCACCCGTCCATCGCTGCCACTCGGATGGTCACCTTCCGCGTCTGGCTGGCCACCGCCACCGCCACCGCCTACGCCCACCCTGCCCCAATTGCCTCTCGGGCATTCGTGGCCTCCACAGAGAAGGCGGCAGCTAGGGACCAACCTCCGTGCGATGGAGGCGACGAGGGAGATGGCATGGGAAAGCTGCCCTTGGGGCCCAGGAGCTAGATTAGGCACGCATTTAAGGGCACGATGGCCAACTGCTGCCTGCCTGCATGCAAGGATGGGTTCGAGGTAAGGGCTCTGCAATCTGCATCCATCCAAGAAACATATGGAGAATTTAGTTCAACAAAAGAACTCTACATATTTTTCTTAATATCTTCACTTCATGTTACGACTATTGTTTGTGCTAATAATGGATGAATTAGGCTTAATAGATTTGTCTCGTAAATTAGCCTAGGTTTTCTGCAGATAGTATTATAATTATCTCATGTTTAATCCTTTTAATTAGCATCCTAACATCCGATGTGACAAGGGATAAACTTTAACCTAAGGGATTCAAACACCCCTATGTCGCTACTCGTGGATTCATCAAGCATATTCTTGGGATTTAGTTACTGTTGATAGCAAAAAATGGCATTAATGGCTAGATTGTCAAAATATCAATTTTTGGCGATTTGGGCCAAAAATACACATGTCCAGGGCCGAAGTCCATTGAGCTATGGGGTCCGAAAGCCTCTAGCTAGCCCATGGGCTTCGGCCAGGGAGCCTTCGGAGGCCCATGTTGCCGAAGCTTCGGCTCGAGGGTCTGTCCGAAGCCCTACAGGGCCGAAGTCCATTGAGCTATGGGATCCGAAAGCCTCTAGCCAGCCCATGGGCTTCGGCCAAGAAACCTTCGGAGGCCCATAATACCGAAGCTTCGACCCGAGGAGCAAGCCTCGATGGGCCTGGCCAAAGCCCACGCTTCCGAAGCTTCAGCCCGAGAAGCAAGCCTCGACGGGCCTAGCCGAAGCCCCGGCTTCCGAAGCTTCGGCCCAAGGAGCAAGCCTCGACGGGCCTAGGCGAAGCCCACACTATCGAAGCTTCGGCCCGAGGAGCAAGCCTCGATGGACCTGGCCGAACCCACGCTACCGAAGCTTCGGCCCGAGGAGCAGGCCTTGACGGGCCTGGCCGAACCCCACCTCGGCAGAGATAGGGTTGTATGCGTTTCCATCTCAATCTCTATCTCTATCTGGCTGGATTAATAGCAGATTAGATAGGGAGTTAAACCCCCTATAAATAGAGAGGCATGGCTGGCGTGAGAACACCCCCCAACTCAAACCAAACCAAAGCTCATGCTTTGATTGCTTTTACTTTACCTTTATTTTCCTGTACCTCTTCATGGGTTTGCCTGGAAGCCCTCCGTCGGCCACTACGGAACAGTGGTAAGCCTTGTTACTTCGCTTGTGAAGTATCCGTTAATCTACGTAATAGATTGCTATCGCCTTGTTACTTTGCCTGTGAAGTATCCTCTAATCTGCGTAACAGATTGCTACCTTCGCTGCCTGTGCAACACTCAGCAAAATTCGGTCCTCAGGCCGAATTGGTACCTCACACTCTTCTGTTGCAGGCTTCACACGTTCGGAGCCCCTTCATCGAAAGTGTCCAGAGCTGAGAGATTGGTTTTGGAGGTCCCCCAGGACACCCTTCGGCGGGACTGCAGGCTTCGCTAAGCATACTTCATCGCAACAAGCTTCGCCACAACCATACTCCGCACCGGATGAAGTTGCACTCGCGTGTGGCCCTCACGTCACTATTCTGTAGATTGCTGTATCGGAGATCGCACGCCGAACCCCGCTGTTTGGAGGTGATCACTGCGCTCAGATCCGTTCGGAGTCTATCTTCGGCCGGATCAGTCCGAACGCCGAAGCACCCTTCGGCGGAGCACTTCGCACCAGATCCGTTCGGAGTCTATCTTCAGCTGGATCAGCCCGAACGCCGAAGCACCCTTCGGCGGAGCACTTCGCACCAGATGACAAAGGTACCCTTCGGCGCACCCATCGTATCAGACTTCGAACCAGACGGGCTCCGACTGGTTTGTTGATTTTGCTCTGTTTAATCCATTTCTTTCAGCTAATTGGATTATTTTGTGCAATCTGGTTTCCTGGCGACTCCACCCCCTTATCACTATTAGGGGTAGTCGGAACGCGACGTCGGTGCCACATCACGCTTAGGCTCGTACCTAAGTATTCGTGCACTTTTGGATCATCGAACTGACCCAAGTACGTGGGCACGTTTCCGTGTCAATAGTTACCAGATGCAGGCATGCATGATAAATAGTTAGTCTCCGTACCAAATAAGAAATATTATTTTTTGAAGAAATTTTATCATCCATAAGAGTGAAGAGGTATCTTTGACATCAAGATTTGGCAAAGCCTAGGCCCATTACAGATGCCACATGGTCAACAAAAGTCAAAGAGGTCTAGTCAAAGATGATCAAAGGATCCCATCCATGTTGTTACAATATGACCAGACATGCAGGAGCCGATGAAGGAGAGAGAAGATGAGGATAATCTAGAAATCGGTTACAATGTAGATTACTTGGACGACAAGTCTCCAGACTATAAATATGTATCTAATTAGTTAGGTAAAAAGAACAACTACAAACAACTACTCCTTGGTGCATCGCCACCCTTGGTTTCCCAAGATTAATCCAGGTGGGATTCGGCACTTGGAGCTAGGCTGCATCATCCCGATCTCCAGTGAAGAGGTGAGTCCTGTCACTCCGATGATCGTATCGGTTTGGTCGGTGTTCTTTAAGGTTGCATCATATCGATCTCTTGAAGGCATCAGCTGGTCAATGTGGTCGCCGATTTATCTTAGTGTATTGGCTAGGTCTAAGGCTGCATCAGATTGATCTCTTAGATTGATGTGATTTATGTATCATAGTCTAAGGCTTCATTTGTTAGGTCTGACATCTCTTTCTATTGTATCTGCTTCATGTTGTATATTGTTCATCTAAATAACACATGCTCGATACTTTTAAGTATTATTAAGTTCATCGTGACTAGCTACTGTCTTGGTTAGTGATGCGCACAGGGTGCCCAATCTTTCGTTAGAGGGGTAAACTCGATTCATGGAGGAGTCAACGTTGACGATCCAGTTTCCGATCAGTACTGATCCGAACCACGCAATCGCTACACCATGTCTCCTTTGGTTATCAACCACGCATGAACGCGATTGACCTCGCCAATAAAGATTATCCCTATAGGCGAATCAAGAACACAAGAAAAAACATGGAAACACAATCTCGCAAACAGATGAAAGATTGATTTCTCAAGCGGGGTTTCACAATCTGACGAACGTCAGAGTTGAATCTGCAAGGCAGTTTGAAACTAACCAAAACCCAGCCCTAATTTACGATGGATACAAAGTATTAATACCTAGGGTTTGTGGAAAGTCTTCCCTAATGTTGGGCTTAAGGCCCCAAACGGATACAAGGCCCAAAGTGG
This sequence comes from Zizania palustris, assembly GCA_019279435.1. Taxonomy (NCBI): domain Eukaryota; kingdom Viridiplantae; phylum Streptophyta; class Magnoliopsida; order Poales; family Poaceae; genus Zizania; species Zizania palustris. Next base: position 11,048,034 of record JAAALK010000287.1, read on the forward strand.
CCCAAAATGTTGACGCAACACCTGATGACTTGTTCAGATGACACATAATGTTTCGTACGAATCAAGACTTAGCACCAGATCCATTGGAAATATATATTTGTTATCTTTCCAATTCCGTAAAGAATGCCTCAATTCGCCTCCGTATGAGAAAGTTATGCCCGTTTTAATGAAGGGTGCTCCGCTGAATCCGAACCGAAATCAGAGTTTGAAGTGGAATCCGAATTGGATTGTTGTGACGCCTCTCCCTCTTGTGTTTGGTCCATAAGTGCTTCTCCCATGTTCATTAGAGTCAAAATATCACCCATAAGTAGCATCCCATCAATATCCATATCATTATGTAAAGTAAGAAACGAACACACCTCATAATTAAGCTTCCGGGCACGGGAGCGAGTGATTGGTCTAGGAATGATAGAGTGTTGGATGTCTTTATCATTGCTATCGATGTCCTCATCATCCTCCCCTTATTTAATTGGCATTATCCTCGACTCAAACTCATATTCTTCTCCCAAATATTGTTTCAAATCTGAAATGTTAAATGTGGGGCTAACCCCCAAATCTGGAGGCAACTCAAGCTGGTATGCATTGTCGTTAATTTTCTTAACTATCTTGAAAGGATCATCAGCTCGAGCCATCAATTTAGACTTTCTCAAATATAGAAATCTATCTTTACGCAAGTGTAACCAAACAAGATCACCTATTTCAAAGGATAAATGTCTCCTACCCTTACTACCAGCAATTTTATACTTTTTGGTCATCTTCTCAATGTGTTCTTTAGTTGTGGCATGTAATTTCAGAATAAAATCAGCACATGTCTTAGCATATAAATGCACATGTTCAGAAGTAGGCAATGGCAAAAGATCAATGGGGGCACGGGGATTAAAGACATACACAACTTGGAAAGGACTCACCTTGGTGGTAGAATGTATTGTTAGATTATATGCAAACTCCACATGAGGTAAACATTCTTTCCATATCTTCAAATTCGTCTTCAAAATAGCCCGCAACATGGTGGATAGCGTACGATTAACTACCTTGGTTTGCCCATTTGTTTGAGGGTGGCATGTGGTGGAGAATAACAGTTTGGTTCCCAACTTGCACCATAAACTTCTACAAAAGTGGCTCAAGAACTTTGCATCGCGAATGATATCCCTGAAAAACAAATCAACAATGTTTGTAGCATCACCACTCTTATGACAAGGTATAAAATGTGCCATTTTTGAGAATCGATCGACCACCACAAATATACTATCCCTCTCCCTCTTTGTTCTAGGTAAACCTAAGACAAAGTCCATTGATATATGCTCCAAAGGGATGCTAGGAATAGGAATGGGCGTATAAAGTCAAAAGGGATTCAAGCATGACTTAGCTTTGTTACATGTAGTGCAGTGTGAGACGTAGCGCACAACATCCCGCTGCATCCTTGGCTAAAAGAAGTGTGTGGACAACACGTCCTTAGTTTTCTTCACTCCAAAATGTCCTATCAATCTTCCCCCATGAGCTTCATGTAAAAACAAAAGGCGAATGGAGCTAGCTAGGACACATAGCTTGTTAGCACGATATAATAAACCGTCATTCAACACATATTTATTCCAAGTTTGATACTCTCTACAATTCTCAAAAGCATCCTTGAAGTCCAGATCAGTAGCATATAACTCTTTTATTGTTTCTAGACCAAATATCTTATGATCAAGCTGAGATAACATAGTAAAACGCCTAGATAAAGCATTTGCAATGATATCATCTTTACCACGTTTATGTTTAATGATGTATGGAAATGACTCTATGAACTCAACCCATTTTGCATGTCGCTTATTTAGTTTTGCCTAGCTTCTAACATGTTTCAAGGATTCATGATCAAAATGAATGACAAACTCCTTAGGCCAAAGGTAATGTTGTCAAGTCTGTAACATCCAAACTAAAGCATACAACTCCTTATCATAAGTAGAGTAATTTAGATTGGGTCCATGCAATTTTTCACTAAAGTAAGCAATGGGTTTACCTTCTTGTATGAGAACTCCTCCTATCCCAATCCCACTAGCGTCACATTCTAGCTCAAATGTCTTACCAAAGTCAGGAAGTTGGAGTAGAGGGGCATGTGTAAGTTTCTCCTTACACATATTAAAAGCTTGTTCTTGTGCTGGACCCCATATGAATGAAGCTCCCTTCTTTGTCAACTCATTGAGTGGAGCAACAATGGTGCTGAAATTCTTCACAAACCATCGATAAAAACCAGCAAGTCCATGAAAACTTCTCACTTGCGTGACGGTTTGAGGTGTTGGCCAGCTCTTGATGGCTTCAATTTTCGCTTCATCTACCTCAATACCCTATGGAGTAACAACATAGCCAAGAAAAGAGACTTGATCCGTGCAAAAAGTACATGTTGGGGGAAAATATCTCATCTTCGGGGTTATTGCTAAAGCAGCATGAAGACAGCCAACTAGTTCGAAGATTGTCCGAAGACTTTCTTCGAAGATGTTCGGAACCCGGTTCGAAGCCCAAAGACAGACACTGGTTCGAAGTATGTCTTCGAACCAAAGCTTTTCAAGATCTTTTCTGCCAGCTAAGATGGAAGACTTATCTTCTTTCTTATTAGATTAGTCTTTTACCATTTTAGCCCTATTAAGGAAACCAAATAGTTTCCTTAATGTCGGTTGTAATAGAGGGGTAAATAGGTCTTTTCCTTAATGATTGGGCCTATAAATACCCCCCATTTCACCCTGTAATAGGGACCGATTACAAGTGATTCAATACACACTTTCGAACTATTCTAAGCTATTATCCTTTCGGAGGCTTAGAACAGTTTGCTTCGCAAACACTTCGTTTGTTAGTTTCTTTTCTACAGAAACCTGTTAGCGTAATCTTTTACGCCAACAGTTGGCGCCGTCCGTGGGGAACCTAGTTCAAAAAACTTCGTTCTCTACCAATTTCTTGCATCATGCCTCCTAAGCGGAGCGCACCTCGCAATCCCACTCGGAGGTCCTCTCGGATCTCCGGAGAGATACCCTTCGACACAGTCGAAGTCGGAGGGTCTTCGACCATCCCTCCACCTCAAACTCCGCAAGGGGCTTCTATCCCTCGAGGATACGAAACCTCTCCACCAACCCCTTCCATACTCCGACCACCCGGAGCCACTCTGCCACCCTCCATTCCGATTCGAACTGATCATACCAGTTCTCAAGACCCGGAAGGTCCTTCCGGAGGAGATGAAGATAGCCTTGGAGATATGGCCACTCAAATGGCCAACCTTCAAGCCGAGGTAGCGAGGTGGCGGCAAGAGGCTGCGAACAGGCTTCGCCCTCAAGCCACCCCAGCTATCCCCGAAGTGCATGAAGACGACGATCTTGATTATCCCGAAGCCCCGGAGAACGCCTCTTACGACAGTGAATCTCCGTTGCATCCCGAGCTTCAGAAGGTTCGCTTCGATCCGAAGTTCAAAGCTTCGAAGCTTTGCAAGTATACCGGAGACGAAGATCCCAGTGAGTTTGCGCGTTCTTATGCCCTAGCAATTGAAGCTAGTGGCGGAGACAGAGAAACTATGGCGAAGTGCTTCCCGTTAGCCCTTCAAGGAGTGGCGTTGAGATGGTTCTGGTCTTTAAAGCCAGGATCAATCACTTCATGGTCACAATTGAAGAAGAAGTTTATAAGTAACTTTCAGGGCACCTTCGTGCCCCCCATGTCGACAGGAAGCCTTTTCCAAGTGAAACAGCTCCCCGGAGAAACATTGAGGCAGTACTTCAAGCGCTTCGCTCACACGAAGTCGCAAATTCGGGGGCTGTCCACATCTTCGGTGGTTGATGCGGCTCGGGAAGGCGTCAGTCATAAAGGCCTTCTAGATAAACTGCATCGGAAGAGCATCACCACAGTATCACAGCTGATGTCGTACTTCGAGGAGTACTCGAAGTCGGAAGAAGGTTGGCTTCGGAGGACTACTGCTACTTCGACAGTGTTGACAGAAGTTAAAGCAGAGGTGAAGACTTCGGCTCAGCCGCAAGAACCAGTCTCCGAAGTGCAACATGATAGAAGAAGAGGGCAAAAGCACCCTCGCTCTGAAGTCTTAAACATTGCACCCCCGCAGAAGTTTGCACCAAGAGCTCCACAGTCTGCGGGGAACAAGTCCAGCGGTTGGAGGCCACCAGGGAAAACGGCCGGCAAGGGCCAGACCCTTTTTTGCTGTATTCATGGAGAGAATCGAAGCCATGCAACTGACACCTGCAAGGCTATTCTTACCCTTCGGGGAGAATACTTGGAGAGAACTTCGGGTCGAGGTAGTACCGACCGAAGTCCAGCAGCAGCAGTGCGTTCGGAGCCGGTCCAGGCTGTGGCGCGAATAGAAAATTTTGATGCTGCAAGGCATCCTCCGGTGGCCAATGTTATGCCACCTCTGAAGCAAGAAGAAGGGCAAGATAGAGGGAAGAGAGTAGTTCTCCCTATCTCCGGAGGAGGTACCCTCGGAAGCATGTCCAAGAGACAGCGAAGAGAGTACGTTCGAGAAGTAGGCCACATTGGGACTTCGTCATCTGCAGCTGCAATGCCGGAGTGGTCTCATGTTCCAATATCTTTCTCTGCGGAGGATGCAGCTGGTATCAATTTCCCGCATGCAGATCCATTGGTTATTACTGCTGATATTGCAGGAACAGAAGTCCGAAGGGTGCTAATTGACGGAGGTAGCTCGGCAGATATCATATTTGTGCAAGCCTTCGATCAGTTATGCATTTCCCGGAAGCATCTCCTCCCAGCGGCTCGTCCTCTGCAAGGCTTCGCAGGACCTCCGCTAGATGCACTTGGCCAGATAGGCCTGGAAGTAACCTTCGGAGAAGGTTTACTAGCCCGAACTGAAGAAGTTATCTTTGATGTGGTGGATGCCCCGTATGCTTATAATGTCGTCTTCGGGCGAGGCATGCTGAATCAGTTCGGAGCTGTGGCGCATCACAATTACTTGTGCATAAAGATGCCCACACAGTCAGGAGTTCTGACAATCTTCGGAGATCAAGCCATAGCTCGGAGGGCAGAATATGGTCATGGTCCTCCTCTCGATCCGAGGCAAGTAAACAGTGTCCAAGATAATGGAGAAATTTTTTCAGCCTCCTCCGAAGCTTCGAAGAAGTCTTTTCCAAGACCAAGTCCCGAAGGAGAGATTGCAACGAAGGTCATTGTCAAAGATGGTAAAGAATACACCTTTCAATTTGGTAAAGATTTACCTCTCGAAGTTGCAATTTCCTTGGAAAAGGTCGTAGAAGAAAATTTGGATGTCTTCGCTTGGTCTGACGAAGATATCACCGGAGTCGATCGGGATATTATTGAGCACAGCTTGCTTGTAAACCCGAAGGCCCGGCCTGTTCGACAAGGGCTCCGGAAGATGTCCGCAGAGAGAGCTGCTCTAGCTAAGGACGAAGTTGAAAAACTGTTGAAGGCTGGGATTATCAGAGAAGTGGCCCATACAGAATGGTTAGCCAACCCAGTCTTCGTCAGGAAGAAGTCCTCCGGAAAGTGGCGCATGTGCATTGATTTCACATCTTTGAATAAAGCGTGCCCACGTGACCCCTACCCCATGCCCCGAATTGATCAACTAGTTGACTCCACTGCAGGTTCGGAGTTACTAAGCTTCCTCGACGCGTATTCCGGCTATCATCAAATATGGTTGAAGCGCGAAGATGAAATCAAGACGAGCTTTGTAACTCCTTCGGGAGTCTTCTACTATGTAAGAATGCCCTTCGGCCTAAGAAATGCCGGGGCTACTTTTTCAAGATTAGTTGCTAAGGCTCTAGGTCATCAACTAGGTCGCAATGTGGAGGCCTATATGGATGATATTGTAATAAAGAGTGCTTTAAAGCACCAACATAGCCTAGACTTAGCAGAAACATTCAATAGCCTTCGGGCATGTGGGATCCGTCTTAACCCCGAAAAATGTATATTCGGAGCTAAGGCTGGAAAGTTGTTAGGGTACTTAGTTTCAAGCAGGGGAATTGAAGCTAGCCCTACTCAAATAACTGCGCTGTAGAAGATGGCTCCTCCGGAGAATGTAAAGCAAGTGCAAAAGCTGACAGGACGTCTGGCCGCACTTAGCAGGTTTTTATCAAGGTCTGCGGAGAGGAGCTTGCCAATCTTTAAAGCTTTGAAAGGGTCCGAAGATTTTGCATGGACACCGGAGTGTCAGAAAAGCTTCGAAGATATCAAAGATTATCTCAGCAATCTTGCTACACTTACGGTGCCTATTGCGGACGAAACCCTACTTCTGTATCTTGCAGCCACAGGCTCAGCAGTCAGCGCAGTCCTTGTCAGAGAAGCTGATATCAATGGGAAGTTGGTCCAAAATCCTGTCTATTTTGTATCCGAAGCATTGTCAGGAGCGAAGACAAGATACTCCGAACTTGAGAAGTTCGTTTATGCTCTGATAATGGCTTCGAGGAAGCTAAGACATTATTTTTTGGCTCACAATGTAATTGTACCAACTTCGTATCCTTTAGGAGATATGCTCCGAAGCAAAGATTCCACTGGAAGAATTGGGAAGTGGGCAGTAGAACTAGCACCCTTCGGCATATCTTTCCTGGCAAGGACAGCTATCAAATCTCAAGTCCTAGCAGACTTCGTAGCAGAGTGGACTCCACCTGCGAAGTTGACTCCGGAGAAATCAGATGACGGAGTTTGGACTATTTACTCCGATGGGGCTTTCCAAGCATCCGGAGCAGGCATTGGAGCAGTATTAATTTCACCATCAGGACAAAGAGCAATGTACTCCGCAAGACTCAACTTTAAGTCTACCAATAATATAGCGGAGTACGAAGGAATTTTATTGGGACTCCAGAAAGCACGTGCTCTAGGGGCTACAAGAATAATTATAAAAACAGATTCTCAGATAGTAGCAGGGCACGTAGACAAAAGTTTTCAAGTCCGACATCCACAGCTTGCAAAGTACTTGGAAGAAATTCGCAAGATCGAAGCACATTTCAAAGGTATTTCCATTCGGAGTATACCAAGAGCTGAAAACGTGCAAGCGGACATTTTAGCGAAGGCTGCTGCCGGAGCTGTGGATGTGCCTGACGAAGCTTTCTATGAGGAGCTCAATATACCTTCGGTGCCACAAGTTGCTTCTGCAGAGATTCTCTGCATTCCTAGTGCAGATTGGAAAGATTCAATCATAGAACTCTTGCAAGGAGGAACAAGTTTGCCCGAAGAGCCCCAATTGTCAAGATTAAAGATCAGAGCAAGAAACTATCAGTTAATCAACGGTATATTATACAAGGCCGGAGTATGTTCCCCTCTACTCCGATGTATATCTCAAGCCGAAGGCCAAGAAATTCTTCGAGAAATTCACGAAGGCCTTTGTGGAAGTCATTTAGCCCCTAGAGCTCTGGCAGGAAAAACACTTCGCCAGGGGCTTTATTGGCCCACAATAACAGCTGATGCGGAGAGCTTGGTCCGCACTTGTCAAGGATGCCAGTGGATGGGTAGACGGAGTCATCGCCCACCAACAGCTCTTCAAGTCATTGCTCCGGTATGGCCTATGGCCAGATGGGGTATGGATCTAATTGGTCCCTTTCCGTTAGCAAAGGGAAATCTGAAGTTCGCAGTGGTAGCTATCGAATATTTTTCTAAGTGGGTCGAAGCAGAGCCCTTAACAGCTATCACTTCGAATAATGTACAGAAATTCTTCTGGAAGAACATTATTTGTCGGTTCGGAGTGCCTAGATATCTCACAGTTGATAATGGAACACAGTTCGACGCAGAACCCTTCAGGAAGTTTTGCGAAGACCTAGGCATTCAACTATGTTTTGCTGCAGTGAGGCATCCTCAGTCAAACGGAGCAGTTGAGCGAGCCAATGGAAATATCTTATCAGGGCTAAATCGAAGAATAGTAGGGCTATCAAAGGGACTGTGGACCGAAGAGCTTCCGAAGATTCTGTGGTCCATCCGGACTACGCAAACAAGGTCCACAGGTTTTACTCCGTTCAGACTGCTATTCGGAGATGAAGCTATGACTCCAACGGAGCTCAAAGGGGGATCATTTCGCAGCACCGAACCAGACATCGAAGAGGAAAGACAAGCTTCGTTAGATTTGTCAGAAGAGACAAGGCTTCGAGCTGTAGCTAATTTATCAAAGTATCATCAGCAGACGAAGACTTGGTATGACCCGAAGGTTAAGCTCAGCAAGTTAAGGCCGGGTCATCTTGTTCTACGAAGCGTTATAGCACCAGGGAAGTTAGGCAATAAATGGGAAGGTCCATATCTAATCGTCCGCTCGGGGCGCCCTGGTTCATTCAAATTAGCTAATTTAGAAGGTGAAGAGTTAGCACATACGTGGCATGCGGAGCACCTAAAGCGATACTTCGCATAAGGGCTCCTTGTAATTCGCTTGTAATCACCTCTAAATTAATAAAGCATACACCCTGATAGTTGCCTTCCCCTTGACACTCCTAGTTTCCCGAGCGGACGCGCTGGGACAGAAGTCGATCGAGAGGGAAGTGTCATTAAGCTGGGCTGTATTTCCGGACTTCGTACCCATAAAGTCGAAGCCTCCGGTGTGGTGGTTGAAATCCATCCGGAGCCCAAGCTGATACCTTGTAGGCATCCGTAAAAGAGCCAATACCACATTCTACGGAGTCCAAGCTTCGGCTGGTAGACTTCCGTAAAAAGAGCCGAAGGTGGCCAAAATCTGCGGAGTCCAAGCTGCAGCTTGCAGACATCCGTAAAAAGAGCCGAAGGTGGCCAAATTCTGCGAAGTCCAAGCTCCGGCTGGTAGACTTCTGCAAAAAAGAGCCCAAAGTGGCCAAACTCTGCGAAGTCCAAGCTCCGGCTGGTAGACTTCTGCAAAAATAGCTGAAGGTGGCTACAAACTCTGCGAAGTCCAAGCTCCGGCTGGTAGACTTCTGCAAAAATAGCCGAAGGTGGCTACAAACTCTGCGAAGTCCAAGCTCCGGCTGGTAGACTTCTGCAAAAATAGTCGAAGATGGCTAAAGCAAAACAACATTTAAGCCATGAGCTCCGAATGTCTGTTCATATAAGTCCAAAGTGACAAATTTCTTAAGACACTAAAGTGTCCTTGAAGTTATCTTAATTGATTTCTTTCGTAAAAGCAAACAAAGGTACCAAATTACCATTCTTCTGACTGCAAATAGTCGAAGATATTTCATAAGATTTCAAAAGATCTTTAAAATATCAGAGGGGCTCCGAACCCCCAAAAAATTGTACTCCGAAGTTTTTTCTTTGTGCATAACCATCTTTGAATACAGTTCGAAGTTGCTTATACCCAAAGAGGGGCTAGTAAATATGGAGACAATTTTAAATCGGTATTCATTATTGAAACAAATGTGTTTACAGATTACATTATGAAAAATTGGTATCTATACCAAGAAGGAATCGGAGACCTCTTCGGTCCCGAGAGCTAGGGGTGGAACGACTAGTTCCAACATCGGAAGTTCTAAGAACTTTACGTTTAACTCTCTTCCTCCCCTTCGAAGCTCTAAAATCCTTCTGTTCTTGTTGAAGCTCGGCCCAAGTTCGAAGCCGCTCGGGGCTTCTTTCCCAGCTTCTAAGATCTTCAGATCTTTTATTTTGGGCTTCACCTTCGTCTTCGGACCAATTAGTGTCTTCAGAAGACGAGGTGTTTGCGTCAATCTCTTTATCTTCCTCTTTGATATAAGACAATATGTCTTTGATTACTTCAGGCGCAATAACGCCGGAGTCATCTCGAGGAATAAGGAATCGAGGACGCTTATAACTCTTTAGAAGTTCGAAGGTGTTCCACAGTGAGCGAAGTTCGCTGTTAAGCTCTAACACTTCGATATCTTCCATAAGAGGCAAAGCCTAAAAATTTGACAAACAAGACTTTCATTGATAAATGTTTACAAGCATGAGCTTTACATAATCAAAAAATCCTAAATAATCCTAAACCTGCGGGTTCGGAGGAGGCTGACTGCTCGAAGCTTGGCTTCGAACTTGCTTTTGGCGTTGGCCTTCATCAATCCAAGCCTTGATCGCAGATCGACCTTCGGCTCTCCACGAAGTCTGGAAGGCTCGCCAAGCAGTAGCCACGCCTTCGGAAGGGGTCAGAAGTCTTGCATCGTCGAAGATGATGGAGCCCTCTGCGCTCGGAGTAATTACTCGGCCCAAATCCTCATAGTAACGAAGTAATCCAAGGGCAGACACTTGTCCGGAGAGTTCTCCATAACGCATGCCTGCCGTCTTCATTTGCTTCGCTGCTCCTTGGATCCTCTTTAACCGGCGCAGCAGAGTCACATTGTCATCCGAAGGTAGTGATCCAGTAGTACCGAAGTACTCCAAGACACTTAACATCTGTTCGATGACCTCCGAAGCCACCTTCTCAGACTTAAGCCTTTCCTCAATAAGCACATCTTTGGCCGAAGTCGTTTCAGCTAAAACTCCGGAGATTCTAGCGTTCTCCGTAGTCAAAGCATTCTTTTGAGTTCGGAGTTGACCAGCCTCTTCTTGTAGCTTTACAAGTTCGGACCCCTTCGCAGCATCCTCTGTCTGCAGTCTTTCAATCTCCGCTCGAAGCACAATTCTTTCTGCTTCGAGCTCTTTCTTCGCAGCCTCCAAGCTTTGCCTAGCCCTTCGCTCTGCTAGTATTACATTGTCCATTTGAGCTACTCGACCTTCGGAGAAGTTAAAATTCCTTTGAAGAGTTTCGTTCTCTTCCCGAAGTTGAGCAATTTCGTTTTCGCTCGATAAAGCTGCAGCGCGGGCTAAGACTGCTTGCTAAGAAAAAAGAAAAAATGAAATAAGAAATTATTCATATGTAATTTGCTATTTGGTTCGAAGATGCTTTATACCTGATAAGCTGCTCTTTCCACAGCAAGGTTAAGCTCCGAACCCTTCACTCTGCTTAAGCGGGCTACCAGTTCTGTTTCCCCGACTTGGCGACTGGCTTCACCCAAAGGTTTAACCAAAGTCCCAAGTCCGGTTTTCTCCTCCAAAAAAGGAGTTATGAGAGGAAGCAGTTTTGAAGCTTTCTGGTCAGCCCTGCTTAGCGAAGGTCCAGAGAACTCTTCCGAGGCCCTTGGAACTTCTGAAGATGGCCCTCCCTCAGTTGATTCACTTTCATCCGTTGAGTCAGATGAAGTCGATCCTTGAGTTGGAGGTTCTATATGTCTTTTTCCTCTTCCAGGCCCCGGTAGAGTGACCTCTGGTCGTGGCTCCGAAGTTGTCGAAGGTCTTTGAATTGTTTATTCGAGGGATACTTCGACAACAGGAGGCTCTGCGAAAACAGAAATATTATACATTGTATAATTTTGCAAAAAATTGATAAAAATTATGCAAAATTTACCTTCGACATTCTCTGGAATATCGAGTACCGGACTGATCGGAGGATCAAAAGTGTAGTCCTCATCCGAATCAGCCGTTAAATCTTGGACTGCAGGAGCATCGTCCTGGGGAGTCCTCGTTACTTCTTCAGGAATCGAAGCCATAGTGACTTCGATCCCACCTTCGTTCACAGGAACTCCGGCCTGAGTTGTATCTTCTTGAACTACCGAAGTCATTGGTTGATCAGCATTATCTCCAGACTCCGGTACGTTCGCAGGCACTTCGGCCTCATCTACACCCATAGAGGCTTCGAGTTGTCCTTCCTGGGTATCCGGAGCTCTTACTTCTTCGACGTTGGCTTGGGGCTCCGGTATACCTGCAGTATCTTCAATGTGAATACTTCGTTGAGCTGCATCTTCCTCAATCAATTTCATTAAAAGTATACCTTCGTCTTCTTTAGAGCTAGAAACCGAAGCTCTTGAGCTTGAAGGTGCGAGGTTCTTCGGCTTTCGAGCCACCTTCTTCGTCGGAGTCCTTGCGGAGCTAGAGGCCCCAGCTTCGGCTACTCTTTTCTTGGGTCCTTTCTCTTGAGGCACCCAGTCCATCAGAGGGGGCGGAGTTAACTCCAACATTCCCCATACTCTGTTAAATCTCTCCCAACTCCCGACTAATTTGATTCGCCATTCTTTTTCCGACGGAGTTGGAGCACCCAAAATCTTCTCCGAAGCCCTTACAATTTGCTCTGAAGTAATAGGGGCTGAAGAAGCTAAAAAAAAATAATTCGAGTTAATTTTTCTTCGAAGTAAATATGTACTATGTATGTTGGTTTCGAAGTTACCTGCAGGGCTCGAAGTATAGTTAATCTTGCGAAGACCGCCTTCCGAGTCATCTTCGAAGACGATAGGCCAGTTGGCCATCAACGGAGGAATTTGAAGTCCGATGAATTCTTCGGCCAGGTCCCGCATACTTAACCTTCGGCTGATTTTCTGAAGTAAGTTGAGGCGAGCTTCGAGCTGGCCTTCGTCAGGTTGCACTAAGGCCTCCTTCCGGAATTGGATTTCTTTGAGGGGCCCCGCCAGAGGACTGCTTGCTCCAACTTCGGCATAAAACCACCTCAAGACCCAGTCGGTGTACCATCTAGCATTGATGGCCTTAGCAGGGAATTGCAGCGCATATTCATCGCGAAGCCTAAAATTGATGCTTCCGAAGGAGACCACCACTTTTTCACCTCCAGAGCCTACGAAGGTCTTTGGCTGACAAGTTGCTCTATGAAGCGCAGCGAAGATTTCAGCCCTCCCTTCACAACCTTCGGCTCTCAGTGCCCACTCGAAGATGGCTAATCTGGCTACGGCATTCGGAGACAACTGAGGGAGGGTTACATGAAACAAGTCGAGCACTTCGGCCAAAAAATCCACAGTAGGGAGACCCAAGCCTGCTTCGAAAAAAGCCTCGAATACCACAACTTCTCCGGGTCTTGGTGATGGAATTGATTCTTTGCCCGGCTTCCGAATCATAACCCCATTGCTAATCTTACCCCCCGCTGTGATTGCCAAAGATTCTCTCTTGCAGGTAGATGGCCCTAATTCGAAGGATTGATCCAAGTACTTAGTTGATGGAGGGCACAAACCTTGGTCATCGGGGATTTGGGGATTTCTTCCCCCTGCCGCCATGGATGATCCTGCTTGCATCGAGGGTGCCGCCGCCAATGTCGCCGCCGCTGCTGCTGCAGCTGCCTGCTGCCGAGCCAAGGCTGAAGGAGGCGCAGATCCCTTGGTCTTTACCATCACGATTGCCGGACTGATCTGAGAGAATGAAAACTAGGGCTCAAGAACTCGAAGGCTAGGGTTCAAGAACTCAAAGGGCTCAAAAGGCTTTTGACTGAGAGGAAGCGGTGAAAAGGTAATCGAGTAAGTTCTGGAGTTCTCTATTTATAGCCTAATCTTTCCGTTTGTTACCGTTTGGGCTCTGCCTTTTCGCATTCCCGCCTGTTATTTTCCTCCGAAAATAACGCCTCAAATAGCTTCCGTTAGAAACAGAAACTAACGGTTATTTTTTCTAAGTCTAAAAAGATTTTCGAACTTCCTGAGTCAGTTCTAAGATAGTTCGAAAAGTAATTACCTTATGACTGGTTCGGAGTTCATATCTTCATGCATTTTGGAGATAAAACGAAAATCAATAACCCCTATGATTGGTTATCTTTTCTTTCCGTATACTGCTCTCCTAACGTTACAGGTCTTACGGAGAAGCGTATTCGAGGGGCTACTGTTGGGGGAAAATATCTCATCTTCGGGGTTATTGCTAAAGCAGCATGAAGACAGCCAACTAGTTCGAAGATTGTCCGAAGACTTTCTTCGAAGATGTTCGGAACCCGGTTCGAAGCCCAAAGACAGACACTGGTTCGAAGTATGTCTTCGAACCAAAGCTTTTCAAGATCTTTTCTGCCAGCTAAGATGGAAGACTTATCTTCTTTCTTATTAGATTAGTCTTTTACCATTTTAGCCCTATTAAGGAAACCAAATAGTTTCCTTAATGTCGGTTGTAATAGAGGGGTAAATAGGTCTTTTCCTTAATGATTGGGCCTATAAATACCCCCCATTTCACCCTGTAATAGGGACCGATTACAAGTGATTCAATACACACTTTCGAACTATTCTAAGCTATTATCCTTTCGGAGGCTTAGAACAGTTTGCTTCGCAAACACTTCGTTTGTTAGTTTCTTTTCTACAGAAACCTGTTAGCGTAATCTTTTACGCCAACAGTACACTTTTCAAGATTACCGAACAAACATGCATCTCTCAAAGCATTAAAAACAGCACACAAATGATTCAAATGTTCATCAATGTACCTGCTATATATCAAGATATCATCAAAGTAAACCACCACAAATTTGCCAATAAATACTCTCAATACTTCATTCATTAAACGCATGAAAGTGCTAGGTGCATTAGTTAACCAAAAAGATGTGACTAACCACTCATATAACCCGAACTTAGATTTGAAAGATATTTTCCATTCATCTCCTAATTTCATTCTAATTTGGTGGTGTCCACTATGCAAGTCGATCTTTGTGAAAATGATAGACCCACTCAACTCATCAAGCATATTGTTGGCGCAAATGTTACGCCAACAGGTTCTCGGTAATCAAGAACGGACAAACAGGAAGTTTGTGCTTTAGGACTAGCTCGAGCCTCCGTAATGGATAATAGCTCAAGCGGTCCGAATGAGTGTGGATGAACAACTTGTTCTGGATCCCCTTTTTACAAGGTACAATGGGGGTATTTATAGGGAAAAAAGCATAAGGAAAAGACCTATTTACCCCTAAATTACAACCAACATAGTAGAAACTATTCGGTATTATAAACAAGGTTATACACGGTAAAGTGCTGCAAGGTAGATGGATAAGCTGAACATCCAATCAATCATGTCCTTCTGCTCCGAGGCCTCCATCTTCCCTTCGGAGGGTTCTCTAGGACTTCGCACCGTGGCACCCTCCGGTCGTGACGACGTATGCTCCGAACAGCAGTCCGCCACCTTCGAGATCCTCACTGAGCCAACGAAGGGTTACTCTTTAAGTCTTGAAAATAGAGTAATTTCCCCCAACAGTAGCCCCTCGAATACGCCTTTCTGTAGTTAACCTGTTTTAGGAAGAAGGCAGTATACGAAAAGAACATTTCTAATTTCTGAGGCTTAAAGAGGATTGGAAGATGCTGTGACTTAGCCCAGGATTTTGGACCCAATACTTTCGAACCTTCGTCTTCGAGTTCGTGGTATAGTGAGAAAACTCCCTGGGAATGGAACGGTTTCAGAGTGTGAGCGTCGTGGAGACGGTTACGGAGTACCCTCGTCGTGGAGACGGTTCTAGAGAGCGAACGTCGTGGGGTGCCGTCAAAGTGACCGTTACGGCGCAAGTAGCCGTTACCTTCTGCAAAAAAGGTAACGGTCGATTTCTACAGCGGTTATACGCCGTTCCAATTACCGGACCCACTTGTCGGTGACAGAAGCAGAACCTGCAATGTGAAATCAGCCAAAGAGTAGTACTGGTCGCGTGGTTATAAAAGGGGAAGACGGAGATTAACCGAGATTTTTTACCGCATTCATCACCTGCAATTCACCTTTCCCCCAATCTTCCAAACTCTTGAACGTTCGAGCGCGATGGCGAGAACTAGCCACACCACCCCTGCAGCGGCCAACACCTTAGCGCAGAGGCAGGCGTGGTCCGCTTCGGCAGTAGCGGCAATGGCGGGGGCTCCGAGCGGTGTTTGGCCCAAGAATCCTCGGGCGCTCCGTCCACCCTCCAAGAAGAAGATTGCTCAAAGCTTCATCATCGGCCAATCCTTGAGCACCGCCGAGTCCATTGAAGAAGCGGTGGACGGAAGGTTAGGCGCTGGGTTGAGGACCCGAGTCCCCGGGACGGAGTCGACTCCAAGGCCGAGGAGCGGAGAGGTGGTGGTCTTCGAAGCATTCTTCGAAGCAGGCTTGGGGCTGCCGGTGTAGGACCGAAAGTAGCGACCAGAGGGGGGTGAATGGGCGCCTAAAAAATATTCTTTCGAATCAATGGCCTGTTCCCAATACCCAACACACCTCAAATGACTATGCAGCAGAAAATCAACAGAAGGCCTAAGTCTAAGGGTTTCTAACCTAGAAGCAACTGATGATAAACAGAGAACTATTAAAGTAGTGCAACTAGGAGGATGAGTAATGTATATCAGGCCTAAACCTCCCAATGAAATGATCTAAGTATATGTAAAGTGAAATGAGAAGTTACTGTCCAAAGTTGTCTCCTGTTCGGAACTTGGCGAAGCCTGCTTCGCCCGTCGAGGTCTGCTTCGGAGATGGTGACGAAGCCTGCTTCGGAGGTCAGCTGCAAAGCTTATCCGAGATGCCGAAGGTGTTTTGGTCTAACCTAGTTCGAAGGGGCAGGGAGCGAAGTATGCTTCGGAGCGAAGTGACAGAGTCAGAGCCTGCTTCGAAGTGTGCACTTCGAAGACAAGACTTCGAACACAACTTCGAACCGAATGCTTCGAAGCAAACCTTCGAACAGAAAAAACTTCGAACACAACGCACAGACGGACTACCTTCGAACAAAGAAGCGAAGCCTGTCCCACGACAGAAAATCAAATTCGAAGCCTAAGCCCTACCTTCGAAAAGAGTAAGCTTCGAACCAAAAGGCGAAGGCTGATACGCGTCCGAGAAAACAAAGCGAAGTTTAACAGAGGAGCAAGCTCCGAAGTCAGCTTCAAAACCAGTCGAAGTGAGGACTACGAAGCACTCAAGTCAAAGTACCTTCGCACAGACGTTCGAAGTAGAGTTGCTGACAGTTTTTTTAAAAAAATTACTTCGAAGCCAGACACAGAATACAAAAACAGTCCGAAGTTCGAACGAAGCCTCTGAGAGTATACGTTCGAAGCCTGCCTCACGGAGCTGAGAGGCTTCGAAACAGAGATGATGGCTTCGCCATAAAACAGTCAAAAAGGCATTCAATCCAGTCTGCTTCGATCAAAAAGCTGTGCGGTAGAAGGTGAAAAGGCTGGCAGCGAGTACTGTAGAGGGGAAGGCTTGCTTCGTTCTCTGCCGCAAGGGGTATAATTTTCAAAGGGGGAGAAAATTTGACATAAAGGGGGAGAAAGTTCTTTGTTGCCAAAAGGGAAAATTTAATTCAGGGGGAGTTTTTATTGCCGAAGGGGCTTTTTACTCTTTTGAAAATGAGGGAGGAAAATTCTTCTGTCAAGTGACATGATTTGGCTCTTTTCTGAGTTTTTATGGTCACTTGTGTGCTGAAAGTTTTTAAATTTTCTTGGATTTAAAGTTGGTTGTCAATGCACTCATCAAGGGGGAGATTGAGAAACCAAGGGTTGGTTTCAGTGTTTTGTGATGAGTGATTGACAGGATTTTTACCTCTGTTCGAAGGGGTACCTCCGAAGGGGGTTCGGAGGTTGTTCGGAGGTGGTACCTCCGAAGGGAGTTCGGAGGTGGTCTCACCAAAGGGTGTTCGGTGGCTGGTTGTTGCAGCTGTGCAGCGGAGTGTGCTTGTCGGAGGGGTCCGACAGTACACGATGACTGGGTTCGTACCGAAGGGTTCAGTACTTTGGGTGGTACACCGGAGTGTGTACCGGAGGTTGCTAACCCGGAGAGGTCTCCAGAGTACTGGAAACACTTGTCTGTGTGTGTGGTGCGCAGGGACTTCGGAGGCGACGGACAAGGTTCGCAGCAGGTGAACCTGGGTCAAGCGGGAGGCTTGATGCCAGAGGAGCGGGGAGCTCCGTCACGGTGGCTGCGAAGGTGGTCCGGGTCGGTCCTCGGGTCGAGGCATGCCAGGTGAAGGCAGAGAGTGCGGAGCGTGGCTCCGGCTGAAGGTACTCCGAGACAAAGTCCTCGGAGGTGAGGCACTTCGAAGGTACTCCGGATGGAGTGACTTCGGAGTTGGATGGTTCAAGTCCTCTGCGGAGGCATGGATTTCGAAGTGTGCTCCGGAGGGAGACATTCGAAGGTGCCCGACGAAGGTCTCAGAAGTCGAGGCGCATCGAAGGCATGGTCCGGGTGAGGCTCGTCGAGGAGTGTGCTTGGGGAGAGGCACTGCGACGAAGGGCTCATGGAATGCTTCATGCGGAGGCCTTGGACGAAGGAGGGACTTCGAAGGGTGGTACTCCGAAGGTGGGGCTTCGGAGTGAGGAAGGCTTCGGAGCGGGGCTAGCTCCGGAGCGAGGTTGACTTGAGGTGCTTCGGCCTGCATGGCTTCGGTACACGGACTGACGGAGTTCGAGCTGGATGAAGCTGCGAAGCCGTGGTGGTCCACTCCGGAGGTGTTGGTGCGAAGGCCCAAGGGCTTTGACGGCTTCGGCTCAAAACCGTCACTGTATCGAAGGCCATCTTCGGCGAAGCGAAGGCCACCAGGCTCAAGGCTTCTCGCCGAAGCTACCGCACCCTCGCGTGCGAAGGGAGGCTCTAGAAGGTCAAAGACTGCAAAGGCTGACACTGTCTGTTCTGTAAAAAGCTGACACTGTCCCCTCTGCAAAGCTGACAGAGAAGCCTCCAGAATAAAGGTGGACTACCTTTTGTACCCCTTAGTTCTGTAGAGACAAATCCTTTGTAAACCCTAGGGGTAGTGTAGTCATTTCCTTTGGGTGAACTGTGGGCTATAAATATGGGGGCTCGGTAGGTAACATTTAACACTTTGAGCATTTACTGTTGAGCTCTTGTAGCCACATACCTCGCTGTATTCATCCAGAGTTCAATTCATTTTGTGTTCCTTGTTCAAGCGGCGAAGCCCTGCTTCTTTGTGCTTTTTGCTTGAGCTCGCGTTACATACCTCGCTTGTTGTAGTGCACCGTAGCCTGTCGAGGCGAAGGTTGTTTTTGTGCGAAGTGTGTTTTGTCAGTGTGCGTTCGCTCTGTGTAACAGGAGGCGAGACCTCGCTGCTTACTAGCGAAGCCTTGATCGAGGCCCGTTTTGCTTCTTGTGTTGAAGCCCTTAGCGAAGTCCATTTGTGTGCGTTTAGACCTTCGTGTACGAAGCCCAGCACCAGTTGCTGCTGCCAAGTACTTGGTCGAAGTCCTCAGAGGGCTGTCCACTCTTGCGATGGGTGAAGTGCGAAGCCTGCTCGAAGCACCCTGTGTGCGGAGCCTGCACTGACTTAGCAGAGTAGATTTTCGAGGGTTGTTGGTGGAGCGAAGTCTTCTTGGCTTCGAACTTTTGCTCCTGCGAAGCCTGTGTTCGGAGCTGTCGAAGTACCTCCGAACCAGACCTTCGAAGGTTGTGTTCGAAGCCTGTTCCGCAGAAGACAGAATCAAACCGAAGGCTAGTTTTTAGCCCGAATTTTTAAAAGCTCCCATTCACCCCCCCTCTGGTCGCCGTTTCCGGTCCAACAATCTGTGAAACACAATCATAAATCAGTCGGATGTGCCAATCCATGTACCATCACTGTCCCACATGATGACAAGATTAGGGATCCATTTTGAACAACATCGTCATAAAGCAAATAGTTTCACATAATAAGTCATACTCATTAATTAAATGCAAACGATATTTATTCAAGGAACAAGATAACAATTATCCTAACACATTAACATAGACTCTACTAGAATCTTTCACATACACATGACTCACTCACGCAAGTATCTAATACCCATGGAGCTCATATGCGCCTCATGCTTGGGCTGTGGAAGAGGCTTCGTCAACAGATGCGCCATGTTCAAATCTGTGTGCACCTTGCAAATCTTCACATCATCTCCCTCAATGATCTCGCAAATCAGGTGATATCGCCGAAGTATATGTTTGGACTTCTGGTGCGATCTAGGCTCCTTGGCTTGTGCAATGGCACCACTATTATCACAATAGAGATCCATTGGACTGGGCGCACTAGCAACAACACTCAACTCAGAAACAAACTTTCTGATCCAAATGACCTCCTTCTTGGCTTCTGAAGCGGCGATATACTTAGCTTCTATTGTAGAATCGGCCACCGTCTCTTGCTTGGAACTCTTCCAACTCACTGTTCCTCCATTGAGGCAGAACACAAAACTAGATTGCGATCGAGAATCATCTTTATCGGCCCAAAAGCTATCATCTATGAAACCACTTACAACGAGATGCTCTTCACCACCGTATACTATGAACATTTCCTCAGTCCTTCTCAAGTACTTGAGGATACTCTTTACTACAGTCCAGTGACTTTCACTCGGGTTTGATTGGAACCTGCTCGTAACACTTAGGGTGTCTTTGGTTCTGCTTTTCAAATCTGCTTCTGCTGTGAAAAAGCAGAAGCTGAACCAAACGGGTTTACCAAAACTGCTTCTGCTGTGAAAAAACAACTTTTTTCTAGTACAAATTTGGAAGCAGCCTGGACCCTGCTTTTCTGCTTTTGCTTTTCTGCTTTTCTGATTTTTAGTTCAGATTAAAAAGTATGAATTCAAGGTGTCTTAGTTGATTTAACATTATTATGGTTTGTATTGATTTGTACAATTTTATGAGATAATATGTGGTTGTCGGTTACTTTATAAAATAAACTATGCACTTTTTTATTTATCTAATATATTTTTTAGTTATTCAGTTGCATCAATGTTGAGTGTTTCCTATTTATATATATGTATAGAATATTATAATGATGAAAATTACGTAAGTTATAAAAAACAGTCAGCTCACATCAGTTTTTTCACGGCAGCTTCAACCAAACAACTTTTAGCTTTTTCACAGCAGGCAGCTCACAGCAGCTTTTTCACAGCAGGCAACTCACAGCAGCTTTTTCACAGCTCACAGCAGAACCAAACGCACCCTTAGAGTATATGACACATCTAGGCGTGTACACAGTATGGCATACATGATGGATCCAATCGCGGAGGCATACGAGATCACACTCATCTTCTCTAGCTCATCAGTTGTCGCAACACACTGAGTCTTACTAAGATAAATACCATGTGACATTGGCAGAAAACCCTTTTTAGAATTCTGCATTTTGAACCATTTCAAAACCTTGTCAATGTAAATACTCTGGTTTAATCCAATTAACTGTTTGGATCTACATCTATAGATCTTTATGCCCGTAATGTATGCTTCCTCTCCAAGATCTTTCATCGAGAAACTATTTTTCAATGAAGTCTTAACAACATTCAAGAGAGGAATGTCATTTCCGATCAACAATATGTCATCCACATATAAGACCAGAAATACAAGTGAGCTCCCACTAGCCTTCTTATAAACACAAGGCTCTTCTTCGTTCTTCATGAAGCCAAACCCTTTGAATACCTCATCAAAGCGAAGATTCCAACTCCAAGAAGCTTGCTTCAATCCATAAATGGACTTTAGCAACTTGCATACTTTCCCAATATTTCTCGGACCGTCAAGACCTTCAGGCTGTATCATGTACACATCCTCACTTTGGTTTCCATTTAGGAAAGTTGTCTTGACATCCATTTGCCATATCTCATAATCATAAAATGCGGCAATAGCTAGGATGATCTGAATAGACTTAAGCATGGCGATAGGCGAAAATGTTTCATCATAATCAACACCTTGAATCTGTATGAAACCTTTCACCACTAATTGTGCCTTATAGATGTGAACATTTACATCAGCATCTATCTTTTTCTTGAAGATCCATTTACACTCAATAGTTTTTACACCATTGGGTGGAGCAACCAAGTTCTAAACTTGGTTAACACGCATGGACTCCAACTCAGATCCTATGGCTCCAAGCCATTTCTCATAGTATGGTCCCATCACTGCTTCCGCATATGTCTTGGGCTCATCATTGTCCAACAACAACACGTCGCGATGCCCAGTGGTCAAGAACATGTACCTCTCTATCGCATGGACTACTCTCATATACCTTCGTGGGGATGGCGCATGTACAATAGGCTCCGCAACACTTTGCTCATCCTGTTGTTTTTCAATGGGATCTGGAACACTTTCTAGCGTCTCTCGAATCTCTTCAAGATGCATCGTCCTCCCACTAACTCCTTTTGAGAGAAACTCTTTCTCAAGGAACACGCCATTATGAGCGACAAACACTTTGACCTCTTCTCTATTATATAAATAGTATCCTTTGGTTTCCCTAGGATACCCCTCAAAGAAGCACTTGTCAGACTTAGGACTAAGCTTGTAAGACGTCATACGTTTGAAAAAAGCCTCACATCCCCAAATATTTAGAAAAGACAAACTGGGGCACCTCCCGGACCACATCTCATATGGCATATTCTCTACTGACTTAGATGAAATTCTATTAATCGTGAAAGTTGCGGTTTCTAGAGCATGACCCCAACAGGATAATGGAGGATCAGTGTGACTCATCATAGACTGCACCATGTCCAACAAAGTGTGGTTTCTCTGCTCGGACACCCCATTCCATTGAGGCATGTCGGGTGGAGTTAGTTGTGAAATAATTCCACACTACTTCAGATGATCACTACACTCATGGCTCAAATATTCACCTCCACAATCCGATCGTAGAAATTTAATTGTCTTGCTCGTATGATTTTGTACTTCATTTTGGAACTCCTTGAACTTTTTGAAGGATTCCCACTTATGCCTCATCAAGTAGACATAGACATATCTATTAAAGTCATTGGTAAAAGTGATAAAGTACTGAAAACCTTTCCTAGTTGTGTGACTCATTAGTCCACACACATCAGTATGTACTATTGCCAATAGCTCACTCGACCTCTCACTCTGTCCGGTGAAAGGCGCCTTTGTAATTTGCCAAGTAAGCGAGACTTGCATGTGTCATATGATTCAAAAAATCAAATGACTCCAAAAGTCCATCACTATGGAGCTTCTGCACGCGCTTCTCATTTATATGACCTAAACTATAATGCCAAACGTAGGTAGGATTAAAATCATTGAGTCGGTGTTTCTTAGTACTAATGTTATAAACATGTGCATCCTCAATATTTAGAATATATAATCCATTCACCAATGGACAAACACCATAGAGCATGCCATTCGAGAATATCAAACAACATTTGTTCTTTATCACGAACTCATAACCTTCTTCCTCCAAACATGAGGAAGAGATAATGTTTCTGCCCAGCGGCCAATGCTGCAACCTTTGCACCATTGCCGACGCGAATATCTAGTTCACCTATTGCACACTTTCTTGACCTACTCAATTCTTGCAACGATTTGCAAGTGTAAATCATCGAACTGGTATCAAAAACCCATGAATCACTTGGACGAGTCACAAGATTAATTTCAATAACATTTATACTTCTATGTCGCAAATTTTTTCCGGTATCAGAACTTCTGATCAACCATCAAAACTTCCGATCTGACAAATATCAGAACTTCCGATCATGTATCGGAACTTTCGAAGTACTGCAAATAGAAACATATCCAATATGTTTTAATTCATCCAAGTGGGGCTTCTCTAAAACATTTTCCTCTCATTTGAGAACACTTCTCGAGTGTCTAAACCAATCAATAAAAGTTGTTCCAAAAAGAATCAATCGCAAAATAAACAGTAAAGTGTTCATAACAGTCGGTGCCATGATCTACAAAAGATTAAATGCAAGATTTAGCACTATGCAATGTTTATCTTCTATCCAATAAAAGATGTTCCACTATTTTAAACCAAGTCGCATTCCCTCTAATGACTAATAGTGGCGCAAGATCTATGGTCACACTATCTCCTAGTGAGCTTTGGCATCACTGCTAGAAGATAGTTGACATAGGTAAGCAACTCCTTGCTAATCACATCGTATGTGACTCTTGCCATTGGAGAAGCATCTAATGCTCGACCCTAACTCCTATGCTCCAAGGCCCAAAACCGTTTTGATAGCCTTGTCAAGTGAACCAATACTATACATGTAGAAGTCCGACTTCCGCCCTAACTGGTCGAGATAAAAGATAGCACCCTGCTTTGGCAGACCCACTATCGATGAGCACGAACCTTGGTGGGTGCAGCTATTGGAAAGAGCATGAACACTTAATTTTCTGAGGGAAAACTATTCTAGCACTGTAACATCCCTAGCGCACACGAAACATGCAAGTATAGAATAACAGGAACAAAAGAAAGCATAACAGACAGTCATATAAACTATGAAAAAGCATGTCCTTCTTCACATGGCGATCTCCATCTCCATGGCTCCCGTCAATGAGTGCGTGCTCCCAGCCTCCATGAAGAATACTAGTCCATCTCGCATATGCTATACTAATTACATGGGCCGAAGCACCGCGGAAATGACATGCAAGCTGTAATAAATTTTACATCAGCCTTGGGCTGTAAATAACCATGACACACAGGCCATATTTAATTTACATTCATTGCATGCATCTCATACATCACATTTATCCAAGACCATGCCATTCACATCATTATATGCAAAACAAAGTTAGGTGAGCAATCTACAAGTGATTGGATTCTAGATCTAAAAAACTTGGTTCAACAGGCTCGGTATTTCAAATTCATGCGGGTTGGAACTTCCGATCTGGCATCGGAACTTCCGATCCATTAGAACTTCCGATCAATATCAGAATCCCGCACCGCAACAATTGCTTTCTGTACCGAATCATTATTCGATATCGGAACATCCGATCACCATCAGAACTTCTCATCTGCCATCGGAACTTCCAATCATTATCAGAACTTCCGATCTACCGCGGACAGAAACTGATCTAATCTATTTTTCCACCATGTATCTCCACGCATGAGGGATCCAGATCGAACACCACCTAAGTAGGCTCTGATACCACTGTTGGGGAATAGGGAAGCTACGCTGGCCGGCAAATTCAAAATTTCTGCCCTAAAACCCAAGACACATGCGCGTGTGAGATCATAGATCGATACCTTCTAGCACTTCACGTGCTAGGTGCAGCGGAAGAAGATGTCGGAGTAGCGCGTCAAGCCTATCCTTTCTTTGTCCTTGCCGTCCTTCACCGATCCGATTGATGAAGATGATGTAGTCATTCGTATGTAGATGTCCACGAGTGTCGCTATTGGAGCAACGCCTCCACGGAGTCCACATGTACAGGGATGGAGAACCTCCCATGGCAGCGTTCTAGCACCGCACGTAAGAAACAGGGATCCTTGATCTCAACAATTGAGATCAAGAAAGGAAGGAGAGGACTCTTTGGTGGCTAGGTCTAATCTAGGTTTATTGCTTGTTAAAAGATGTCCTCCTCTTCTTCTTTTATAGGGCTAAGAGCCCCCTAGTCATGCTCATCTCGGAATCCTCAAAACCGTAATATATCCAATCTGTTTGCCCACGCTGGAACTTCCAATCCTAGATCGGAACTTCCGATAGGGTATTTTAGGTCTCTCGATACAGTACGACACGCAACAGATCCAATATATTATCGCCCACCTCGGAACTTCTGATACCATATCAGAACTTCCGATCAGTACAAAATTCCCTAATTCCGAATCGGAACTTCTGGTTCGTCGGAACTTTTGATACCATATCGGAACTTTTGAAGCAACATTTGCTCTATGTATCGAGACCAGATAATAATCGGAACTTCCGATACTGCCTATTGGAACTTCTGACCCACGGAATTTTCTTGGGCATATCCTTCAGTACAAAGTGCCCCATGCATGCTGATCCATGTGTGCGATGCAGAGGGAGAAACCACGTCAGGACACGCCGGTGGAAGAAACCAGTGGCTACGCACGTGCTTGGCTTGCCTCGGACTAGGGGGAAAGCAAGCTACCGAAGATGAAAACCAGAAGGTTGCACTCAATGCACAGTTTGCGATGATAGACTGGTCGTAGAAAATCATGGTGGCAACGGCAGAAAAGCAACCAACTATGGAACACGGGAAATAGATTTCAGGTTTTTGATTCAATTGAGTTCCAAGTGTTACCCTTAGGGTTACTCATACACCTCCTTTTATAGCTTATCAAGACTAAGTAAATGACTCAATTACCCCTAGGGTTAAAACCACTCAACACATGGTCCAACGGGCACAAAAGTAAATTTCTATGGCTTCGCATCGTGATCGTCAGATCTTAGATGTGTGGTCAACGGTTTTGAGCCCAAACTGCCAAAGCGCTTATCACGCTTGCGTCGGGTACCCAAATTGGATCAACACGACCCCGTAGCTCTCTCAACCGTCAATCGTCCTTCCGTCTACTTGAATCACACCCGACCAACGCCATGAAAAGTCACTTATTGCCCTTGCGCCGTGTACCGAGATTGAACCACCATGACACCATGGCTCCTTCAGCCCAGTGATCACTCGTCTATCTACCTAAGTCACACAACCAATGTCACGACAAGTCCTCTTCTATTCAAAGTGACTCCCTTCATAGTGCCCCTTCAAAGTGCCTCCCTTCGGAGGGCTTCCTTCATCTTCCTGTTCCGTTGAAAATCACTCGTCATCTGGGAGTCATGAGGCTCACGGTCTTCACCATAGCTCCTCAATGTATTCGTGTTATCGCCACGATAAAAATCAAAAGAAATAATATTATAAAATTTTTAGGCGGTAACATACAATCCATGCATAGTAAACAATTAGTAAAAGACAATAGTCATAGCTAATTTTGCAACTACATTGTGAATTATTATTATTTAACCTGAATTTAATTCGATGATGCTTATTTTCAATTTTAATTCGGTACATATTATAGTTTCCAAGTAACCTGAATTTAGTGGCAAATTTAAATAAGAAATAAATTAAGAAAGGAAACAAAGAAACCAAAATTTATATGGTATATCAGCCACATTTATTTGGTAGGTATAGGTATGATTTGAAATTAATTATAGTTATTATGTAAATTTGCATGACCAGTGCCTATATACATATTTAAGTAAGTAAATCAGATGGGTGGATGAGATTATTCGGATAAGTCATGAATAGAGAATGAACGGTTGAGATTGATCAGATGAGTAATGATCAACTCACAAATTATATAATAGAGCGGATGTCATTTAGTAGGTAATTGCTGTTACTAGACAAATAGAGTGTTATCATCAAAATTAAATTAAAGAATAGTGTTTACACTAACCGATAAAATATTGTTATCATATCATTATAATAACTACACATTGTGTCTGTTCCTAAAAATTTCAATGTCCCAACAACTTTATTATGAATGATAATGTGTATTTGAGACGAAACGATCGTTTTTTTTGTTGACACTGGACAGAAGGGGAGGACAACAGAGTGGGGCCAGATAGGAAAAAGGGGAAAAGTGAAGAGGCGTTGTAGTAATTTCTTCATTTGTGAGTTTTGTTGACTCAGTTCTTTTGTCGCTTACAAGCTTCAACTTTTCAATATGTTTTCTCATGCAGGGGATTTAAAGTAGGTTTAAACATTTAAGATGACTTATAATGCTAAGAATGCAAGAACTCCAATCTACATGCTTTTCATGGTTAAGGTCTTAAATTACCAGGAGATTTGATGATTTTTCACTAAAAAATTTAGACTATTTGATTATTTATTACTTATGTGTGGATAACATAGAGGTCTAGATAAGTTTACGTATCAAAGTGATAAATAATCAAGGTAATTTTTCAGAGCGGTAAATCATCAAATATTCATAATTACCCTATTGAATATTGCATGCAGTGATTAGAAATTCAAAAAAATCATTCCTATAGTAATCATAAATATTTATAAACCTGTAAAAACTTAATATCTGGTTTACATTAAATTTCAAGATAAAAAAACAACAAGCGCTCTGCTAGACTTAGAACAGTTTCAAATGATACTGGAATTTTGCGAGTTTATACAAATTTAGGTGTACTGCACTCATGATTTCCTTTGAATGTTTGGATCAGTGAAACATGATGAAATTCATAATGGGACCCAGGTAGTATCATGGGAAAAAATGTATTCTGGAATCAAATGTCTGAAATAGAGTAGCAGCATGGCGCACACATCTTTACCTTCACATTTATCCAAGAACTAGTACTCTAGTCTTTCTAAGAAAAATAGAGGGACACTTTTGAGGGCAGAAAATTGTTAAAAGCAGCACAAATTCTGTTGGCTTTTGTGGCAATTCCACCCATGAGGCATTAATGTATAAAATGTATTCCTTGATACATTCTCTTACTTGATAAATATAATCTTATGGATACATATATAAGAGAGGTTTTTTAGTTTGACCCAATTAAGTTACACTAAAGTTTCCACCAAAACGTTAGTTGTGGTCTGGTTGCGGTGTAAGTGACTAGTGGTGAAAACAGATCATAAGAATGAAAACTATAATATCATATTTGTTTTTATTTTTAAAATTTGGAAACAAAAATAGATACCCCATATATATAAAAATGAAAATGGATAATATACCATACAAATACAACAGAGCAAATACAAATCGGAATAAATACGGTTATAGAAAACTATTGAAATAGGACAATCCTATGTTGTGTTAGGAGAGGAGTAATTTGCCGTGAAATAAAATAACTAATGGGTATACATATTTGTACATATGATGCAGATTTTACTTATGTGGCTTGCTTATAGAAATAAAGCAACCAAAGATGCTAATGGCTAAATATTTAGAACTTTATTTATTTTCAGGGAAATGTTTAAAATAATATATATATATATTTGTGTAAAATATTATGAATTGACGTTAAATTAACAAGGAAGAGAAAATAATAAATATGTTTCTTAATGAATTGCAAATAGAGATATTTTAGTAAATTTTCTAATCTTTTAAATATGTACTATAAATTTCAATCAAAAGAAGCAATTTCAATGTAAGAAATAGCATTTTAACATTTAATTAAATTATAAATACTTCAAAATATTTGTCTTTTTCATAAAGTTGGCCTAACTTCACTCTCTCATATGCACATAGCTCACTTGACCCAACTTGCAGGCTTGATGGCCTCAAGTATGGATATAGATCATACTGTGACTGTATTCGTATAAAAATATCCTTATCTACATTCGCGACTATAAAAAATTAATTTGATCGATCCTATTTGTATTTGTATTTGGCTCTATTGCACATAAATTACATGAAGTGTTTTCATCACCATTTGTAAGTAGGTATAATTTTATAGCATTGTATTTCACAAGTTTCTACCATCTCCTCCAGCCTTAGTAGACTATGTCAGTTATCGCGAGAACATGCTCATCTTTACTTTGATCTCTCCTTTCCCGAAGCCTTCCAAGCCACAAAATCAGAGCTCCTATAGGACTAAGTGAAATTAATTATACTTAGATCATCCGTTTACATGTAGGACTTCTATGCTAAAATAATTTGTTTGCTCTGGGAATTACATAACTAGTGAGCTGCAAATTTCTAGAGCACAAAAGGACATGAGATGCAGAATGGCCTCAATATACAGTAAAAAGATAGGGTAATGAGAAGGTTACTACATTATATAAGGAATGGAAATGTAACAGCTATACAGAATAGGAGAATGGACTAGTCATGAGGTAGCTGCATGACATAAAGACCTTTAGTTTCATTTTAACTCTAGCACTACTTCTTGATCTACTCTTTTCAGAGATTTTTATAACAGTGTGTGCACTTTTGAGTTGTACAATACCAATTGTTTTCCTGTGAAATAATTTAAGGCGGCCATGTTAGTGCAGTGTGCAGTTAGGTAAGAGCAACTCTTTTAGTTTCTCTAAAACTTATTCTCTATATCTCTGATATTCAAAATGGTCTAAAAGATTTTATTCCTACACAATTTTTGTTTTTAGTAATTTTCTTAAAACACATTTCTTATATATTTTAATCCTCTTTTGTATTATTAAAAATTCGTTATCCCTATACATGTACAGGCGTGCTACAAATCCTACTCAATATTACGGATAATTTTCTGTACATTCATGCTACAAAACAAGTTCACAAGCTAGATATATACACACCATTGAAAACAAGTTCACAAAATCAGCCTTCCTGACTATACTGCACAACCCAGCAGCACCAAAATCAGCACAATACATGGTTCTATTAACGTGTGTTTGGTTGAGACGTAGATTCTGAAAAAGTTGTTGTGAGTTATGAGTTGTGAGCTATGAAAAAATTGTTTTGAGCTATGAGCTGTGAAAAAACTGAGAAATTGTTTGGTTGTAATAGCCATGGATTTATGTTTTGATAGCTGATGATGTTTGACTACATTATTAATATTCAATTTTACTGTTGACACGGAAACATGCTCCCGCACTTGGGTCAGTTCGACGATCCTGTTGATAGCAAAAAATGGCATTAATGGCTAGATTATCAAAATATCGATTTTTAGTGATTTGGGCCAAAAGTACACATGTCCAGGGTCTGTCCGAAGCCCTACAGGGCCGAAGTCCATCGAGCTATGGGCTCTGAAAGCCTCTAGCCAGCCCATGGGCTTCGGCCGGGAAACCTTCGGAGGCCCACGCTGTCGAAGCTTTGGAAGCCTTCGGAGGCCCACGCTGCCGAAGCTTCGGAAGCCCACACTATCGAAGCTTCGGCCCGAGAGCAAGCCTCGACGGGCCTGGCCGAAGCCCACGCTGTCGAATCTTTGGCCCAAGGAGCAAGCCTCGACGGGCCTGGCCAAAGCCCACGCTGTCGAAGCTTCGGCCCGAGTAGCAAGCCTCAACAGGCCTAGTCGAAGCCCACGCTACCGAAGCTTCGGCCCGAGGAGCAGACCTCGACGGGCCTGGCCGAAGCTCACCTCGGTAGAGATAGAGCTATTTGCATTGCCAGCTCAATCTCTATCTCTATCTGGCCGGATTAATAGCAGATTAGATTGGGAGTTAACCCCCTATAAATAGAAAGGCATGGCCGGCGTGGAGAGCCCCCCAACTCAAACCAAACCAAAGCCATGCTTTGATCGTACCTTTACTTTTCTGTACCTCTTCGTGGGTTTGCCTAGAAGAAGCCCTCCGTCCGCTGCTACGGAACAGTGGTAAGCCTTGGTACTTCGTCTGTGAAGTCCCCGTTAATCTACGTAACAGATTGCTATCGCCTTGTTACTTCGCCTATGAAGTATCCTCTAATCTGCGTAATAGATTGCTACCTTCGTCACCCGTGCAACACCTCGCAAAATTCGGTCCTAAGGCCGAATTGGTACTTCGCATCATCTCTGTTGCAGGTTCGCACGTTCGGCGCCCCTTCGCCGGAGGTGTCCGGAGCTGAGAGATCGGTTCTGGAGGTCCCCAGGACACCCTTCGACAGGACCGCAGGCTTCGACAACAGGCTCCACTAGCATACTTTGTCGTGACAGACTTCGCCACGAACATACTCCGCACCAGACGAAGTTGCACCCGCGTGTGGCCTTCGCGTCACTACTCTGTAATTCGCTGCATTGGAGATCGCACGCCGAACCCCGCTGTTCAGAGGTGATCACCGTGTTTAGATCGGTTCGAAGTCTACCTTCGCACCAGACGCCGAAGGTACCCTTCGGTGCACCCTTCGCATCAGACTTCGAACCAGGAGGACTCCGACTGGTTTGCTGATTTTAACCTGTTTAACCTATTTCTTTCGGCTAATTGGATTATTTTGTGTAATCTGGTTGCCTGATGACTCCACCCCCTTATCATTATTAAGGGTAGTTGGAACGCAACGTCGGTGCTACGTCACGCTTAGGCCTGTCCCTAAGTATCCGTGCACTAGTCCAGCGATCCAAAAGTGCACGGATACTTAGGGACAGGCCTAAGCGTGACGTGGCACCGACGTCGCGTTCTGACTATCCTTAATAGTGATAAGGGGGTGGAATCGTCAAGCAACCAGATTACACAAAAAAATCCAATTAGCTGAAATAAATAGATTAAACAAAATAAAATCAGCAAACCAGTCGGAGCCCGTCTGGTTCGAAGTCTGGTGCGAAGGGTGCGCCGAAGCGTACCTTCGGCGTCTGGTGCGAAGTGCTCCGCCGAAGGGTGCTTCGGCGTTCAGAGTGATCCAGCCAAAGGTGGACTCCGAACGGATCTAGACGCGATGATCACCTCCGAACAGCGGGGTTCGGCGTGATATCTCCGATACAACAATCTATGGGACAATGACGCGAGGGCCACGCGCGAGTGCAACTTCGTCCAGTGCGGAGTATAGTCATGGCAAAGCCTGTTGCGACGAAGTATGTTGGCGAAGACTGTTGCCGAAGCCTGCAGACCCGCAGAAGGGTGTCCTAGGACCTCTGAAACCGATCTCTCAGCTCCGGACACCTCCGACGAAGGGGCTCTGAACGTGCGAACCTGCAAGAAGAGTGTGAAGTACCAATTCGGCCTGAGGACCGAATTTTGCTAAGTGTTGCACTAGTAGCGAAGGTAGAAATCTATTACGTAGATTAGCGGATACTTCACAGGCGAAGTAACAAGGCGATAGCAATCTATTATGTAGATTAACGGATACTTCACAGGCGAAGTAATAAGGGTTACCACTGTTCCATAGCAGCCGACGGAGGGCTTCCAGGCAAACCCACGAAGAGGTACAGGAAAATAAAGGTAAGGTAAATACGATCAAAGCATTGGCTTTGGTTTGGTTTGAGTTGGGGGGGTTCTCCACGCCGTCCATGCCTCTCTATTTATAGAGGGTTAACTCCTAATCTAATCTACTATTAATCTGGCCAGATAGAGATAGAGATTGAGCTGGAAACGCATGCAACTCTATCTCTGCCGAGGTGGGCTTCGGCCAGGCCCGTCGAGGCCTGCTCGGGCCGAAGCTTCGGTAGCGTGGGCTTCGGCCAGGCCTATCGAGGCTTGCTCCTCGGGCTGAAGCTTTGGTAGTGTGGGCTTCAGCCAGGCCCATTGAGGCCTGCTCCTCGGGCCGAAGCTTTGGCAGCATGGGCCTCCGAAGGCTTCCTGGTCGAAGCCCATGGGCTGGCTAGAGGCTTTCGGAGCCCATAGCTCAAATTTGGGACTCTTCGCGCCTAAAGGCAAAATTGTTTTCCATACAAAGTCTCCTATTTGAAACGATTTTGGCCTAACTTTTTTATTGTAGGCTCTAGCTACTCTCTTCTTCTCCATTTCCACAGCTTCTAAAGCCCTTAGCCTCTTATCGGTCACTTCCTCTAGATTATCCTTTAGAAGAGTTTCATACTTATCAATCGATAAGCCATCTTGCTTTAACACCCTTAAGGAGCCAAGATCTATCTCTACAGGTAGGACGGCTTCTTGTCCATATACCAGTTCATATGGACTAACTTTGGTAGCACCGTGCTTTGCAATCCTACAAGCCCATAGCACCTCGGAAAGCACCTCATGCCACCTTTTAGGGAACTCTTCGATTTTCTTCTTAATAAGCTTAATCACGGTTTTATTACTAGACTCGGCCTGACCATTGGCCTGAGCATATTAAGGTGAAGAGTTTATCAACTTAATACCATAGTATTCGGTGAAATCCCTTACTTCTCCATAAACAAATGAACTACCTTGATCTGTAGTAAGAGTTTGGGGAATGTCGAATCTATGTATGATGTGCTTTAAAATAAAATCACGTACCTCGTTGTGAGTCATGTTCTTGAGAGGTACGGCCTCGGTCCACTTAGTGAAGTAATCCATCGCCATCAACACGAACCGATGCCCTTTTGAGGAAGGAGGGTGAATCTGGCCGATGAAGTCTAAACCCCAACATCGAAACGGCCATGGCTTGACAATAGGATTGAGCAATGAGGCGGGAGCTAACTGGATGTTATCAAACCTCTGGCATGCCTCACACCCTTTGTAGTACTTGAAACAATCTTCAGTCATAGTCGGCCAATAGAAACCCGCTCTTTTGAGCATCCAAATCATCTTCTGGGTCGACTAATGGGTGCCACAAAGCCCCTCATGGACTTCTCCTGTAGCCACCTGGGACTGCTCATGGTCTAAACACTTCAATAGCACTTCGTCGATGGTTCGGCGATACAATGTGTCGTCTACCAACACAAATTTGAACGCTTGTCGCCGAACCTTCCGATCAACCCTTCGGCTAGGGTCTCTCAAATACTAGACGATTGGGACTCTCCAATCGCCCTTACAGGTTTCAGAGGGCTTCGCTGGTCCACCTTCTGAAAAAACTTCTAAAACACTGACTTCGGGGTGCCCCCCGAGCCATTCCAGCTCCTGCCGAAGCCTGGCCGAGGTGGTCATTCGGAGTGTGCTGGACCGAAGCTCTTCGGAGGGTTCGGACTCTGGGGAGCCTTCTCCGCCCTGGAGGCTTCGCACTATGTGCTCCGGTGTTCTAGATCCTTTGATCGGCAGAGCACTCCGATCCAAGGGCTTCGGCGTGTGGTGGCCTTCGGCGACCCGAGGGGTTTCACCCGAGGCGTGCGCCTGCCCACCTTTACTGGCTTCGGCAGTTGGTGTAAACACCGGCTTATCCAATACAGAAAATTTCCCTCTCCTGACTTGGTAGCTAGATGCTTGCTGAGCCAAATCATTGGCGACTGAATTGGTTTCTCTTGACACGTGAGATATTTTGAAATCATCAAAAGTAGCAACTATATCTAGACATTTGTCAAGGTAGCTATTCAGCAAGCCATTAAAACATTGAGCATTCTTAGCTACTTGTTGTACTACTAATAACGAATTACCATACGCGTGAACATGTTTAGCACCTACAGACTCTAGCAATTCAAGACCTAGCAACAAAGCCTCGTATTCGGCTTGGTTATTAGTGGAAGAAAACTCTAGTCGGGCCGAGGTTTCAAAGCGCATACCATTAGGTGATATGAGAACCACTCCAATACCTTGTCCACTCTTGCAAGCCGAACCATCAAAATAGATTTTCCATGGTACTACCTCAACTAGAGCAATAGTATCACTCCAGCTAATATCTATGTGATGATCAACTATAAAGTTGGCTATGACTTGGCCTTTCATCGCTCTTAGGGGTTCGTAGGCCAAATCGTACTCAATCAACGTGTAAGCCCATTTTCTGATTCTTCCACTTAGAATTGGCTTCTGTAACATGTGCTTTATAACATCGGTCTGGCAAACAACAACACATGTAGTGGGGAGAAGATAATGGCGCAATTTGCTGCACGCGTAGTAAAGTGATAAACACAATCATTCCACAAACGCGTACCTGATTTCGGCATCCAGCAGGCGGCGGCTCAAGAATGTGATGATGTACTCCTTCCCCTCCTCCTCCTGGGTTAGCACGGCTCCAATCACGCTATCTTCAGCGGCGATGTATAGCCGAAATGGAATCCCAGCCTTGGGTGCTCTCACCACGGGCGGTGATGACAAGCACTCCTTGATCTTCTCAAAAGCACTTTGCAGGCTTGCCCCCCAAGTGAACTTGGCTTCATTTTTTAGCTGGAGTATGGGGACAAAGGCATCAATCTTGCCGGACAAGTTGGATATAAAGCGCCGCAAATAGTTCAACTTGCCTAGCAACTTTTGCACATCCTTCTTGCATGTCGGCGTCGCAACGTTTCTAATCTTTTCAAGTCTCTTAGGATCAATTTCTATGCCTCTCTCATGAATCATGAAACCTAAGAACTTACCCGCCGACACACCAAAAGCACACTTGAGTGGGTTCATTTTCAACCCATACTGTCACATCCTATCGAAAGCAACCTTCAAATCGGCTAAATGGTTTCCCATAGCGTCTGATTTGACTACGACGTCATCGATATAAACTTCTAACATGACTCCTAACAAGTCATGAAAGATCAAGTTCATAGCGCGCTGATACGTGGCGCCGGCATTTTTCAAACCACAAGTCATGACGACCCACTCGAACAAACCGACAAAACCAGGGCATCGAAAGGCAGTCTTATAGACATCCTCTTCGGCCATAAAGATTTGATTATAACCAGAATTGCCATCAAGAAAACATAGTACCTTATGTCCCGAGGCATCGTTGATCAGCATGTCGGCTATCGGCATCGGATACTCGTCTTTCGGAATGGCTCTGTTCAGATCCCTGAAATCAATGCATACTCATATCTTGCCGCTCCCTTTCTTCTCTACAGGTACAATGTTAGCAACCCATTCCGTGTACCTGCATGGCCTAATAAATTCAGCCTTGAGTAGATGCTCCACTTCTTCCTTAACTCGGTCTTAGATGGCCGAATTAAAGCGGCGGGGAGGCTGCTTATAAGGGCTAAATCTGGACTTGATGGGCCGCCGATGCTCCACGAGCTTGCGGCTTAGTCCTGGCATCTCGCTATATTCCCATGTGAAACAATCGACATACGACCGAAGTAACTTTATTACTTCAGCCTTTTCATCGGGCTGCAAATGTTGGTTTACAAAAGTCAGCCTTGGGATGCTGCCATTACCTATATCAACTTCCTCCAAGGGGTTGGCCGACACAAAACCTTGACCTAATTTCTCTACTTCGCTAAAGTCCTCGATGGCTTCGGCAATATCGTCTTTATTAGACCGATACTGCTCCACACGAGACTTTAGCCAATCTAGATTATTCTTGCTAGACATGATTATTAATACAAAAATAGTCGTGCTACTCCAGCCGGCTTTACAGACACTGGTACAAAACGCCTTCCGGATACGCTAACAAAATCGTAGTCCGAAAGATCTCTACCTGACAGACACTCTACTTTGTTATGGATGGCGTCAACCGACACATCGGCCAAAGCTACCTGGGCCGAAGTATCCTCGGGGATGACCTCCACCTCATCGTCATCCCACTGTATCAAGCACTGGTGCAGAGTAGAGGGAATGCAACAATTTGCGTGAATCCAGTCGCGTCCGAGTAACACGCTGTAGTTACCTTGTACGTCGACGATGAAGAACGCTGTCGGCAACGTCTTGTTGCCCACCGTCAACTCCATAGAGAGTAATCCCTTGGCCTCAGAGCTCTCGCCGTTGAAGCCGTTGAGCATCAAGTTAGTCTTCTTCAGGTCTTCTTCGTCCCTGCCAAGTTTCTTCAACAATGAATAAGGCATTAGGTTAACAGTGGCGCCGCCATCAACGAGCATCCGGGAAATCGGCTTCCCATTGATGTGACCCCCGACATAGAGGGGTTTTAGATGGCGAGCCGAGTCCTCGGGCTTCTCGAAGATGGTGTTGCGCGGACTGAGGTTCAATTGAGTGACCTCGGCCTCGTCCCGTGGTAGGGCGAACTCGGCAGGTAGCGTGACGATGTTGATATCCATCACCTGGGGTGCAGGTCCCTCAGAGACGGGCGAGTAATCGTCGTCGAGCATGTCGTCGTCGTCGCTTGGCCTAGGAGCTAGGTTGGTTATGTAAACCGGCTTCTCTCTCCATACCTGCCTCGTAGCTGGCCGAGGGCAGATTTCTTCGAAGATAGCATCGCGCTCGGCCTCAGCTTCCCTCTCGTGCATCTCTTGTGCCCGTAGCCGTTGTAAGCATCTCTTCTGTGATTTGGACATGCCCGGAGGGGCCCAAGATGGCTGCGGCTTGGTGCCGGGTGCGACTGTTTGGCTCCCATTAATT
This sequence comes from Zizania palustris, assembly GCA_019279435.1. Classification (NCBI taxonomy): domain Eukaryota; kingdom Viridiplantae; phylum Streptophyta; class Magnoliopsida; order Poales; family Poaceae; genus Zizania; species Zizania palustris. The sequence continues at coordinate 11,085,012 of JAAALK010000287.1, forward strand.
CTGGCCGAAGTGGTATTGTGCCCTTCGGCCTTAGGCACCCTGTGTTCGGAGGGGGCTTGTGGCGCCCCGATTTACCGAATCGGAACATTATTGAATTTCCAAAGAAAAACAACAATACAAGAGGTTCATCATGCGACAATCGTACATACGATAAGTATTCATGGTACACAGACCATATTATTACATCAGAGTTAAATAAAAACAGTAATAAAAATAAACTGCATGACGAACGCCTTCTTCAAGATCTTTCTGCTTGACTGGGTCGCTACTCCAGACCATCCTCATAGTAGGCATCCTCTAAATGGTGTCCAACAGGTATGAGTACAAAAAGTACTCAACAAGTCACCGCAAATGCAAATAATAATGCAGGATAAAAACAAAGGAAGAGTAATGGATAAAAGTGCGGAAAAGTACACTTTTCAGTTATTGCATTTAGTGTAGTCAAATTTAATCATGTGGAATAGTAAACATGAACATCGATAATACCATCTAACTCGAGGAGTACGTTTTCCCTCCTCGCGCAACAGTCCTTACATGTCAAACCATCATGCACATACATATTAAAAGTAAACTAACTGTGGGATGTCACGCAACCCGCCCTTGACCGTGGCTCGGCTTTTCGAAAAGATTTAAGACTCTGATCAGAGGTGTACTATTGTACCCAAAAGGCACGCACTCATCCCAAACACCAAGGTGTATCGAGATGACCCATACCACGGGAACTCATGCCAAAACCTCAGCATGAAATGCTCCAAGCGATAACCACCTGCTCTAGGTTTCGCCGGCACGCCGGGCCACATCCCGGCTAACGTCATACCCCCTTTTGCGCCACATCGGTACAAGCCACCCGCAGGTGCTGCTTGACCCATCTCCATGTGGTGTCCTCGGTTTGGAACACCCCATACCTTAGTTAGGACTTACCCATTAGACTTGTGGTTAGTACGGAAGTGTATTGCAACGGATTCCGCAGACCGGTCCTTATAGTGCCCCGGGTGCTACCGACCAATGCCCTAGCTTGCACCCGGAACCCACCATGCACACACTCACAACCAAAACTCTATCACCAACAGAATTCCAAAGATAAGGATAACGGGGATCATATAGTAGAACCAAGTTGCTACGACTCATTTTTAATCCTATAGCAATCGTGTCGATACGTTGGACACTAGCTAATAATACTAATCATATGGTGACAAGGAGTTTAGGCTAGATAGCATGGCTTGGGTTGCACATCATGGTCGGGGGATCCTAAATAATTATATTGTAAGGGTTTCATTTGACTAATGCATGTATATCCTATGTGTTTTAGCGATAGTTTAATAAAACATGGGTTCAATATGCTCAAAAGATTGGTTTGGTGACTTGCCTTGTTCAGTAAAAGGGGAGGGAGGAATTTCGGAAAAATATTTCGGCTCCTCGGCGGCGTCGTAGTCTTTCCAATATAAATAAAATAAAATAAATACAACATTCAATTAAACAATCTAAAACCACACAACAAGCACATAGGTATTGATTGGGTCAATTTAAAGAAAACCAAGTTGTTATGTTTCTGAAATTTATTTTATAAATAATTTAAAATGAACTATAATGAAATATTGTTCTTTAATAAAAGAGATAAGAGTGTGAACAATTTTATATTAAGTTTTATAACCAATTCAAAATAAGTGGTTCAGAGAAACCTTAGTGGTTCCATTGTATTAACAGGAAAAGAATAAAGATAAATTTTGCTGAAATTTAAATAATTAAATTTGTAATTTTCCCTAAAGCGCATTTGGATACTTTATTAAATAAACATGAAATACCCAAAGTAAACATACTGTTTTTATTGTATGAACATGTAGAGAATAAAATTACAAATTTTCTGGAATTGAAATGGTAATTTTTGAAGTTAAAATGCGCAAGATATGAATTTAAAAGTTTAAAATCATTTCTGAAATTTAAATTAAATCCCAAAATAGTCTCGGGTCCACGGTGAGCCAGGCTCACGGTGAACCCGTGCACTGTTCGCGTGCGCCGGATCGAGATCCGCCGTTGGATCATGATCGGGCGGCTATGGGCGAGGCAAGAGGTTTAAATGAAAATGGACGCGCGAGATTAAAAGGCTGAACCGGTATGCGATGGACGGCTGAGATTAAACGTAGGTTTTAAATATTAACGAACGCACGAGATAAAAACATTGAACCGGTACGCATCGTGCGGTCCAGATGCGACGCGGGATTTAAAATCTAGTGAATGGCCCAGATTAAAACGTAACGCTTCACCAGGATCTAACGGTGTAGATTAAATCACGCACGTGATAATACCGGCGCCGTCCGATCACGATCGCACGGCCAGGATTAGATCCGACACGGCACGGGTACTCAGCCCGTGCCGGTCGTCTTCTCCGGCGACGGCGAGCGGGCCAGAGGCCACGGCGAGCGACGGCGGTCCTAGCTAGCCCTAGAAACAAAAAGAGGACACCGAGAGGAACACGGGGGTACCTTAGGCGAGGCGAGAGGTCGACAGGGCATGGCCAGCGACGAGGGTAGACGGCGGAGTCGTTCGGGTCCCTGCCGGCGACGGCGATCCGGCGAGGTTCGGTGTCGGCGGAGGGGTGGCCGAGGTCGGTGATGTCCTTGTGGTCACAATGGTGTGGTCGTCTAGGGCGAGGGAGGTCACCGGCGACGGTGAGTGGCGACCGGAGTGGGAGTGGCGGTGAGGTGCTAAAAACCGAATGGTGAGCGCTCTGTTCGTTCTCGCAGCGAATTGTCGTGGGGGTCGAACGCGGTGGAGGCCAGGGGGTTAAATAGGGGCGTCGAGGAGTTCGCATGCAAGGAAAGCCGAGGGAGGACTTTAACCCGCCGGCGAGGGCTCGGCCATGCACGCGCTGCGCGATACCGGGGCGTAATCGTGAGGTTTAACGAGGGGAAACGGTCGGCCGGGCGTGGGGGACCGAGTTACGGTGCCAATTTAATGGGGGGGGCGGCGAGGCGGATCCGAGGCGGGGTCGTCGGCCGGCGTGATTTGGGGGTGGTGGCAGGAGGTGGACGATGGGTCTGATAGGTGGGCCAAGGTGGTCAGCAGGCGCGAGCGTACGGGTGTTGTGGCTAACGAGTGGGGTCGGGGTCAGCCGAGGGAGGGAGCCGGTTGGCACCGATAGGTGGGGTCGGGCGGTCGGGCACGCGCGCGAGGAGAGAGGGGCTCGCTGACAAGTGGGAACTGGGTGTCAGCCCGAGGCGTGCGGGGCTAACGGGCTGGGCCGGCCGGGAGAGAGAGAAAGGGAGGGAGAGGGCCCGCTACTGTTTAAATGATTTTCTGATTAAAAATAATTATAGAAAATGGATTAAAATATTTGGGCTACTTCCAAGGTTGATAAAAATTTGCAAAAATTCTCAAAAATATATCTTGGCCTTGGAATCGTATACAAAATTTTCTAGCCCCTGGTTTGGTCATTTCATCTAGGTTCTAGTTCAAAAAGTTTAAGGAGGGCATTAAAGGTATTTCCAAAATAAATAATTCTAGGGAAATAGATTAAATAATGTTTTTATTTCTTTGAAAATTTGGGGTGTTACAAACCTATCCCCCTTACAAAGAATCTTGTCCTCGAGATTGGAAAGCTACTCGAATAGCTCAGGGTATTGGGCTTTCAACTCGTCTTCTTTTTCCCATGTGGCTTCTTCAACGGGATGGTTGTCCCATTGAACCTTGCAGAAGCGAACCACACGGCTCCTGGTTACCCTCTCCTTAGTTTCCAAGATCTTGACGGGTTTCTCGACGTAGGTCAAGTCCTCTTGGACGTTGAGTTGTTGGAGGTCGGCTTGCTCGGCGGGCACACGAAGACACTTTTTCAGCTGGGAGACGTGGAACACATCATGAACTCCTGCCAAGGATGGAGGCAGTTCTAATTGATATGCCACTTCTCCTTGCCATCGAAGAATCTGAAGGTTCGACATAGTGGGGTGCTAGCTTGCCTTTCATGTTGAACCTTTGAGTGCCACAGAGGGGAGTGACTCGGAGATAGACATAATCACCCTCCTCAAAGGTTAGGTCTCTTCGTCGGTTATCGGCGTAGCTCTTCTGTCGGGACTGGGCTATCTTTAATCTGTCCCTGATGATCTTGACCTTCTCTTCGGCTTCTCTTAGAATATCTGTCCCAAACAACTGCGACTCTCCGGTCTGATCCCAAAGCAACGGCGTTCTGCATTTACGTCCGTAGAGTGCTTCGAACGGGGACATTTTCAGGTTGGCTTGATAGCTGTTGTTGTAGGATAACTCCGCATAGGGCAAGTTCTTGTCCCACATTCCGCCAAAGTCTAGAGCGCAAGCTCTAAGCATATCCTCCAATATCTGGTTAAACCTTTTGGTTTGACCATCGGTCTGAGGATGATAGGCGGTGCTAAAGTTCAGCCGGGTGCCGAGCTCCTCTTGAAGGTTCTTCCAAAACATAGAGGTGAACTGACTCCCACGGTCAGATACGATCTTCTTCGAAACTCCGTGCAGGCACACGATCCGGGTCATATACAACTCGGCCAACTTGGCGATGGTGTAAGTTGTCTTGACGGGGATGAAGTGAGCCACCTTGGTGAGTCGGTCGACGATCACCCAGATAGAATCATGAACAGCTTGGGTCCTAGGCAGTCCCGTGATGAAGTCCATTCCTATTTCTTCCCACTTCCATTCGGGGACCTTGAGGTGTTGCAACAGTCCAGCAGGTCGTTGGTGCTCTGCCTTGACTCGCTGGCATGTGTCGCACTTGGCCACATACTCAGCTATTTCCCACTTCATGCTGACCTACCAATATTTCTCCTTTAGGTCTTGATACATCTTTGTACTCCCGGGATGTATGGAGTATAGAGTATCGTGGGATTCTTGAAGGATGAGAGCCTTCAAGTCAGGTTTGTCGGGCACACATATCCGGTTCCCGAACCAGATGGTATTGTGCTCGTCCTCAGAGAATCCGAGGGCTTTACCCTTCCGCATGTTCTGCTAGATCTCCAAGATGTCCGGGTCTTCCTTCTGCTTTTCTCGGATCTAGTCTATTAAGACAGGTCTAGACTCCAAGGCAGCGAGGTACGCTCGGGTGGTGATCCCTAAATTCAGCCTATCCATCTCCTTGTATAGCAAAGGGGCTTGGTCCTATATCATGATGGCATTGCAGTACCCTTTTCGACTAAGGGCATCTGCCACCACATTTGCCTTGCCTGGATGATAATGGATGCCCAAGTCGTAATCCTTGATCAGTTCCAACCATCTCCTTTGCCTGAGGTTCAGGTCCGGTTCGGTGAATATGTACTTGAGGTTCTTGTGGTCGGTGAAGACCTCACACCGATTTCCCACAAGGTAATGTCTCCATATCTTCAAGGCATGAACCACGACTGCTAACTCCAGGTCGTGGGTCGGGTAGTTCAGCTCATGCGGTCTCAGCTATCGGGAGGCGTAGGATATCACCTTCCCTTCTTGCATCAAGACACATCCCAATCCCTGACGAGAGGCATCACAATAGACGTGGAAGTCTTTCCGATGTCTGGCAGAGTCAGAATAGGGGCTGACACGAGCTTCTTCTTGAGGGTTTGGAAGCTTTCTTCACAATCTGGGATCCATTCAAATTTTACTTCCTTCTGCAATAGTCTGGTCATAGGCTTGGCGATCTTTGAAAAATTCTTGATGAGCCGGCGGTAGTATCCATCCAATCCGAGAAAACTCCGGATCTCGGTCACGGTCGTGGGCTGTAGCTAGTTGGTCACTTCTTCCACGGTGGTTGGGTCCACCGCTATTCCTCCGGCAGATATGACATGACCGAGGAACTTCACCTCTGACGACCAAAACTCGCACTTGCTGTATTTGGCGTACAGTTGTTGTTCCCTTAGCTTTCCGAGGGTCAGACGGAGGTGGGTTTCATGTTCTTCCTTGGTCTTGGAGTAGACAAGGATATTGTCGATGAATACCATGATGAACTTATCCAAGAACTCCATGAACACATTGTTCATCATGTTCATGAAAAAGGCCGGGGCATTCGTGAGTCCGAACGACATCACAGTGTACTCGTAGAGTCCGTAGCGGGAGGTGAAGGCAGTCTTGGGTATGTCCTCTTCTCTAATCCTCAATTGGTGATAACCTAACCTGAGGTCAATAATGGAAAACACCGAGGATCCTTTCAGCTGATCAAATAGGTCATCGATCTGAGGCAATGGGTACTTGTTCTTGATGGTTACGTCGTTTAGGGCTCTATAGTCCACGCACATCCTCTTGGTCTTGTCCTTCTTCATAGCAAAGATGACCGGAGCACCACAGGGTGAGGTACTCGGTCGGATATACCCTTTTTGCTCCAGGTCTTTGATGTTGATCTTGACTTCGGCTAATTCATTAGCGGCCATCTGGTATGGACGCTTGGAGATTGGAGTGGTCCCGGGGACAAGTTCGATTCTGAATTCGATGTCCCGCTTGGGAGGCATTCCTGGCAGGTCCTCTAGGAAGACGTCCATGAACTCCTTGACTATGGGCACTTCTTCAAGGGCTAGAGAGTGAAGAGATGCCTCATGAGGCATGCGGCTGGTTATCTGAAAGGTGACGGCTTCGCCTTCAGGGTTGGTCACTGTTATAGACTTGCTGGTGCAATCGATCACTCCCTTGTGCTTCATCAGCCAATCCATCCCTAGAATGAGGTCGAGTTCGGTGCACTTAATGAGGACTGGCTCGGCACGGAACAATACTCCTTGGATCTCTATCTTAGCCTTAGGACTGTATAAGTGGGCTAAGGTCTTATTGCCTGGAGTGGCAATCATCATGGGGGTCGGTAGAGGGAGTACTTCCAAGTCGTTGGTTTTCACAAAATCTTCCGAGATGAAAGAATGTGTTGCTCCGGAGTCAAATAATATCATAGTTGGTATGGAATTTGCGGTAAACGTACCGAGCATGACTTCGGGAGCTTCCTGAGCTTCCTCCGCGCTGATGTGGTTGACGCGGGCATGAACCGCTTGGTTGAGTGCCGCGCCTTGGTGTTGCTTGGGGTGAGGACACTGGTGTGAGTAGTGCCCCTTCTTCCGGCAGTTAAAGCATACGACCGGCTTCCCTTGGCGATCCCTCAAGATTGGGGCCTTGGTGGCGGGCGTCGGCTGAGCGGCCGGAGCTGGTGGAGTGGGGCGGGGATGCCCGGCGTTGGATCCACCGGCGGCGTGAGGTGGCCTATAGGCGAGCCGAGGATGGTAGGCGGGTGCTGGTGGCGGAGGGACGAAGCGGGGCCTCTGGGAATTCACCTGTTGATGCCTGAAGGCGATCATCTTTCTCTTCTTGAGGTCCAACTTGTTTTGCTCGGTCTCTTGGATGAGCGCTTTATTCACCAACCATTGAAAGTCGGCGTAGTCGGTGGTGACGAGCTGGATGGACAGCTCATCCTTAAGTCCCCGAAGGAACTTAGCCTGGCAGAGGGCGTCGGTCCGCACCTCTTCTAGCGCGTAGCGTGCCAGACGGTTGAATTCATGGAGATACTCCATGACGGTCTGGTTGCCCTATTGTAGGTCGCGGAACTCCTGTTGCTTGACCGCGATAACTCTAGCGGGGACGTGGGTGGCGTGAAAGGCGATGGTAAACTCTGCCCATGTCACCACGTGGTCCTCCGGCTGGGACTTACGGTAGTTGTCCAACCACTCCACGGTAGGACCCTAGAGCTGGTGAGTGGTGAACGCCACTCTCTCCCGGTCGGTGCAGGGGAGGAGGTCCAACTTCTTCCCGATGGTGCGGAGCCAATCTCCGGCCTCCATGGGGTTGGTGGTGCTGGAGAAGATCGGTGGGCGCACGCGCAGGAACTCTGAGAGTTGGGGCGTGGGTGCGGGTGCCGTTGCACGAGGGGCGGGCTCCACATTTTGCAGGCGGTCCAACTGCGCCTGTTGGTGTTGCATTTGGGTGAGGAGGGCGGTGATTAACTGGTTTTGATTCGCCATCATTTCCGCCAAGGTAGGGTGGTTGGCGGATGGCGACCCAGTCTGTCGTGGGCCCGTTGCTCCCCAGTTGGGCACAACACTTCCGGGCAAGCCGTGGCTTCCTCCTTCTCCATTGTTGGAGCCAGTGTTCTGGTTGTCAGCCATCTTCTGAACATAAGATAGAAAGACGATGATGCAAACATTTTAATCAAAAGGGGGGCGTTGAGGCTCATATATATCTCAAGTGGTATAAAAAGTTCATTACATCAAAGTTTTTATTTTAACCTACCCACAACACAAGTTGTTGCAGGTAGCACCACATACACAAAATTATCATAAGCAAACACAATACTAGCGCCTACTCGCCATCGGAGGCGGTCTCCGTGCTCTCGGAACCACGAGCACGCGGGTCCTGAGGGACGGTGGGCTCGAGAAAATTCTCGATGATCAGGTCGGAGACGAGGCCGGGGCGTGGTGTAGGGGCGCTGATGGTGGACGTTCCGGCGGTGGAGGGATGTGGCGGGATCCTCTTGGGGCGAGGGGCAGGCTCGCGGATGGGCTTCCTCTTCCTCGGGAGGAGGGGAACCATCTCTGCAATGTCCTTCTGCAGCTGCATGATCTTGCGTTGTAGCTCGCCATTTTGCTGGATCAAGTTCTTCGTCTCCTCACGAAGAAACTCAACCGCCTCATGGTGTTCATCGGCGACGAGCACGGCCTCAGTATAGAGGTCGTCCATGGCCTGAAGAAGACACGACTGCCGGGCCATGACCGGATCACGAACGGAGTGAACTCCGAGGTAGATACTACGGTAGGCGCCGGGAGTGCGCTTCGGCACAAGCCGGAAGGACGAGTTTTGAAGACGATCATCATAGATCATCCTCAACTCCATAAGGGCTTGGAGGGCGACGCGTTGTCACGCGATGTCGAAAGTGGGGGCCCCAAGTGCTGTCGTGTAGGGCGGCATGTGCTCTCCGGATCCGTGGACGGTGAGGGAGACATCGCAAGGTCCGGCGAATTCCTCCAGGTACACCCCCTGGAATTCGGGCTCGAAGAGGAACCTTAGGAAAGTGAGCATCATGCGGAGCTCCCTGACGAAGCCCTCGTAGTGGCAGCAGTAGCTGTGAACTTGGTAGACTGGCATCTACAAAAACAACAAGTTGAAGAAAGTGACGGGAGGAACAAAGTTTATAAAGTAGGCTTTTGAGAAATAATTTTCTACAGCTATTGGCTAGGCTGGCCCGTTTGGCTTCCTACAGTCAAGTCGGCTCTGATACCATCTTGTGGCGCCCCGATTTACCGAATCAGAACATTATTGAATTTCCAAAGAAAAACAACAATACAAGAGGTTCATCATGCGACAATCATACATACGATAAGTATTCATGGTACGCAGACCATATTATTACATCAGAGTTAAATAAAAACAGTAATAAAAATAAACTGCATGATGAACGCCTTCTTCAAGATCTTTCTGCTTGACTTGGTCGCTAATCCAGACCATCCTCGTAGTAGGCATCCTCTGAATGGTGTCCAATGGGTATGAGTACAAAAAGTACTCAACAAGTCACCGCAAATGCAAATAAATAATGCAGGATAAAAACAAAGGAAGAGTAGTGGCTAAAAGTGCGGAAAAGTACACTTTTCAGTTATTGCATTTAGTGTAGTCAAATTTAATCATGCGGAAAAGTAAACATGAACATCGATAATACCAACTAACTCGAGGAGTACGTTTTCCGTCCTCGCGCAACAGTCCTTACATGTCAAACCATCATGCACATACATATTAAAAGTAAACTAATTGTGGGATGTCACGCAACCCGCCCTTGACTGTGGGCTTGGCTTTTCGAAAAGATTTAAGACTCTGATCAGAGGTGTACTACTGTACCCACAAGGCACACACTCATCCCAAACACCAAGGTGTATCGAGATGACCCATACAACGGGAACTCGTGCCAAAACCTCAGCATGAAATGCTCCAAGCGATAACCACCCGCTCTAGGTCGGTACGTTGGACACTAGCTAATAATACTAATCATATGGTGACAAGGAGTTTAGGCTAGATAGCATGGCTTGGGTTGCACATCAAGGTTGGGGGATCCTAAATAAATATATTGTAAGGTTTTCATTTGACTAATGCATGTATATCCTATGTGTTTTAGCGATAGTTTAATAAAACATGGGTTCAATATGCTCAAAAGATTGGTTTGGTGACTTGCCTTGTTCAGTAAAAGGGGAGGGAGGAACTTCGGGAAAATATTCCGGCTCCTCGGTGGCGTCGTAGTCTTCCCAATATAAATAAAATAAAATAAATACAACATTCAATTAAACAATCTAAAACCACACAACATGCACATAGGTATTGATTGGGTCAATTTAAAGAAAACCAAGTTGTTAGGTTTCTGAAATTTATTTTATAAATAATTTAAAATGAACTATAATGAAATATTGTTCTTTAATAAAAGAGATAAGAGTGTGAACAATTTTATCTTAAGTTTTATAACCAATTCAAAATAAGTGGTTCAGAGAAAACTTAGTGGTTCCATTGTATTAACAGGAAAAGAATAAAGATAAATTTTGCTTAAATTTAAATAATTAAATTTGTAATTTTCCCTAAAGAGCATTTGGATACTTTATTAAATAAACATGAAATACCCAAAGTAAACATACTGTTTTTATTGTATGAACATGTAGAGAATAAAATTACAAATTTTCTGGAATTGAGATGGTAATTTTTGAAGTTAAAATGCGCAAGATATGAATTTTAGAAGTTTAAAATCATTTTTGGAATTTAAATTAAATCCCAAAATAGTCTCGGGTCCACGGTGAGCCAGGCTCATGGTGAACCCGCGCACTGTGCGCGTGCGCCGAATCGAGATTCGTCGTTGGATCGCGATCGGGCGGCTACGGGCAAGGTGGGAGGTTTAAATGAAAATGGACGCGCGAGATTAAAAGGCCAAACCGGTATGCGATGGACGACTGAGATTAAACTTAGATTTTAAATATTAACGAACGCACGAGATTAAAACGTTGAACCGGTACGCATCGTGCGGTTCAGATGCGACGCGGGATTTAAAATCTAGCGAACGGCCCAGATTAAAACGTAACGCTTCACCAGGATCTAACGGTGTAGATTAAATCGCGCACGTAATAATACCGGTGTCGTCCGATCGCGATCGCACGGCCTAGATTAGATCCGACATGTCACGGGTACTCAGCCTGTGCCGGTCGTCTTCTCCAGCGACGGCGAGCGGGCCAGAGGCCACGGCGAGCGACAGCGGTCCTAGATAGGCCTAGAAACGGAAAGAGGATGCCGAGAGGAACATGGGGGTACCTTAGGCGAGGCGAGAGGTCGACGGGGCGTGGTCGGCGACGAGGGTAGACGACGGAGTCGTTCGGGTCCTTGCCGGCGACGGCGATCCGGCGAGGTTAGGCGTCGGCGGAGGGGTGGCCGAGGTCGGTGATGTCCTTGCGGTCACAATGGTGTGGTCGTCTAGGGCGGGGAAGGTCACCGGTGACGGTGAGTGGCGACCAGAGTGGGAGTGGCGGTGGGGGTCGAACACGGTGGAGGCCAGGGGGTTAAATAGGGGCGTCAGAGGAGCTCGCATGCAAGGAAAGCCGAGGGAGGACTTTAACTCGCCGGTGAGGGCTCAGCCATGCACGCGCTGCGCGATCCCGGGGCGTAATCGCGATGTTTAACGAGGGGAAACGGTCGGCCGGGCGCGGGGGACCGAGTTACGGCGCCAATTTAATGGGGAAGGGGCCGGCGAGGCGGATCCGAGGTGGGGTCGTCGGCCGGCGCGATTTGGGGGCGGTGGCGGGAGGTGGATGACGGGTCCGACAGGTGGGCCAAGGCGGTCAGCGGGCGCGAGCGTACGGGTGCGGTGGCTGACGAGTGGGGTCGGGGTCGGTCGAGGGAGGGAGCCAGTTGGCGCCGACAGGTGGGGTCAGGCGGTCGGGCGCGCAAGCGAGGAGAGAGGGGCTCGCTGACAAGCGGGACCCGAGTGTCAGCCCGAGGCACGCGGGGGTAACGGGCTGGGCCGGCCGGGAGAGAGAAAGGGAGGGAGAGGGCCCGCTACTGTTTAAATGATTTTCTGATTAAAAATAATTACAGAAAATGGATTAAAATATTTGGGCTACTTCCAAGGTTGATAAAAATTTGAAAAATTTCTCAAAAATATATCTTGGCCTTGGAATCATATACAAAATTTTCTAGCCCCTGGTTTGGTCATTTCATCTAGGTTCTAGTTCAAAAAGGTTAAGGAGGGCATTAAAGGTATTTCCAAAATAAATAATTCCAGGGAAATAGATTAAATAATGTTTTTATTTCTTTGAAAAATTGGGGTGTTACAGGGCTTCACTGCGAACCCCGTCGTATGGACCGGCCTCGTCTGGCCGATCGAATCAAGCTTCGGCGCAAAGCTCGGCCGAAGCATGAGACTTACCTCCGTCATACCTCGGTGACAAAGTCTTCGGGATTGGGACTTCCTGAGACCCAACTCTGATAATTATGGCTTCGGACTCCCTGACTTCGACCTCCACATGCTCGCACCCTTCGGCTTCATCCTGCATGATCCGATTCGGAGGCACCACGGACAGTCTGTGGACGATGCCCCTCTCTGCTGCGTCTATTTGCCCCTGCCATCCATAATACTCTGAAGGAAAACAAGGCATAGTGTTAGGTTGCAGAGGGTACCCTGACCCGGGTACGTACGGAGCCCACGGGGTCCCCGCCCAGTCATACGGCGGAGGCATCAGTGGCTCTAGTGGCCTCGCCCACTGTGAGCCGAACCCGTTACCTGGAGGGGGGTTCGGCCAAGTCGAAGGTATCTCGGACCACACCAGCGAAGGGTCATGCCAGGCCGGAGGTACGTTCAGCCAGTGCGGGCCGAAGCCTCCCATCGGAGACGTCCAACACGGTGCGGGATTCGGCCATTGGGGGCCGAAGTTGTTGCATGGGGGACCCGACCACTGGGGTTCGAATATGTCGTACGGGGGTTCGGCCACTGTGGCTCGGAACCACCGTGCGGAGCATCAGACCACCATGGCCCGAAGTCTTCATGCGAAGGGTTCATCTGCTTCGGTCCGAATCCACCCTTTGAGGGTCTTGGCCCCTTCGACTGTTTTAGCTTAGCGCGTGGACCTGCTTCCTTGGCCCTTCTCTGATGCTTGTTCAACAGCATATCATATGTCACCTTTGGCCTCTTGCGAGCCTTAGCCGAAGGGGTGTTAATGTTCTGTTTCCACACTCCTACCTCGGGGTTCTTTGGCACGAGCGTGCGAGTGCGCAGTTCTCCAACAATTACATCCTTCCCTTTAGCTGACTCGGCCTGTTCTAGCCGAATCAACACCTTCTTTTCGCCGAGGTCGACGGCATTGACTGGAAAAGGATCTTTATCTAGCTTCATCTTTGGATCATGGTCTATCTTCAATCGTCCTTCTTCTATGACCGATTGTATCTGCCATCAAAAAACATTGCAATAATTAGTATTATGCGAATGTGAATCATGCCACTTACAGTATGGATGCTTCTTTAACTCATCGGCAGGTGGGATGACTTGACCCTTAGGTAACCTGAGAAGCTGACTTTTTAAGAGAAAATCAAATATTTTATCACATTTAGTTATATCGAACGAGTATTTGACCTCACTAAGTCTATTCTTTGTGGGGGATGGTCGTAACTCAGAGCAAGTGATAGGTTTATTTTTAGTGTTCCAAACCCATTCGGCCGCGTACATGTCGGCCAAATCCTTTTCCTCTGACTCCTCCTCATCAGAGCGTTCCATGATGTGGATTTTGTCCCTAGGCTTGCTAAACGTCTTAATAAATTTCTTATCTTTGGCTCGGCATTCTTGGACCAGAGCCTGCTGTAGAACTTGGCTAACTTCTAAAAAGTTTTGGTTATCTAATCTTTCTTTAATTTCAGAACGTAACCCGTTAAAAGCTAACTCCGCCAAGTCCCTTTCTGGAATATTAAGGCTAAAACATCGGTTTCTAGTATCCCTAAAACGCTTGATGTGCTCAGAGGCGCTCTCACTAGACTTTTGCTTAACCGATGTCAAATGTGAAAGCCTAAGTTCTGCCTCACCTGTGTATAAATAATCATGGAATTTCCGCTCTAATTCGTCCCATGTGTGGATGGAGTTCGGCGGGAGCACCGAAAACCAAGTGAAAGCAGTGCCGGATAGCGAGAGAGAAAATAGTCTAACCTTTAGGGCATCTATCCCGCTAACCACTCCACACTGCACCAAAAATTGACTAACGTGCTCTAGTGTGGTCTTTCTACCCTCGCCATTGAACTTAGTGAACTCAAGGATCCTATAGCCGCGGGGGTAGGGTACCGTATCAAGAAGGTCGGGGTAGGGCTTACGGTAAACCCTAACCCGTCCCTTGGGCACGAAGCCAGCACACTCCCTAAATAGTGCGCGGACCTGCTCCTATAAATCATCTTGGTATGTTGCTTGTGCGCGCCTCTCATGCGGGGGCGCGACACGCGGTGGGATATCGGTGTGTCGGCCGTGTGCATCTTCCCTGTGTGTTATTTGTATAACATGTTCGTGTCCGGGCGTCTGTGCATGTGGTGCAGGCAGCGTGGGCATTGGCGCAGGCAGTGCGTGGTATGTAGTGTTAGTTTGGCCGTAGGTGTAATGATTGGTCTCGGCCATAAGTGTTGAAGCCGGAGACGTGATTGTGCTAGTGCTGTCATTAGTCCTGCTGTATACATGGTTTGTTGGAGGTGCACTAGCTATGGGAACTGGGGGTACGGCCTCAGTAAAGCCGAACCTTCGAAGAGTTGCCTCTACTTGGGAGCTGACCGCCGAATCTAAATGGTTAGCTAGTGAAGCGCTAACGGCTTGATCTATTGATGCGGCTATTTTTTGCTCAATTTCTAAAGAAGATAAACGAGGCGATACAGGTGTTACCTGGACCTGAGCGAGGCCGGGGGTGACGATGTCACGCCTGATGAAGCCCGCGCGTTTCTTGACGTAGCCCCCAAGCATCATGTCTTGGAGCGCCTTTAACTTTGCCTCGATCTCTGCTCGGTCTGCTGCGGGGATATCTTCAAGTGTAGGTGACAATATGTTGCGGTTGTCGATATCCGTGCCTCCTATTGCGTCCATCGGCGGTGTAGACGTAGTAGTCAATGTAGATGTACCGGTGGCCGATGTAGACGTACTCATCATGTTGGCGTAGCCTTCCCCAGCGGAGTCGCCAATAAGTGTGTTGACACGGAAACGTGCCCCGCACTTGGGTCAGTTCGACGATCCAAAATTGCATGGATACTTAGGGGCAGGCCTAAGCGTGACGTGGCACCGACGTCGCATTTCGACTACCCTTAATAGTGATAAGGGGGGTGGAGTCGCCAGGAAACTAGATTACACAAAATAATCTAATTAGCCGAAAGAAATAGACTAAACAAAATAAAATCAGCAAACCAGTCGGAGCCTGTCTGGTTCGAAGTCTGGTGCGAAGGGTGCGCCAAAGGGTACCTTCGGCGTCTGGTGCGAAGTGCTCCGTCGAAGGGTGCTTCGACGTTTAGATTGATCCGGCCGAAGGTGGACTCCGAACGGATCTGGACGCGATGATCACCTCCGAACAGCGGGGTTCAGCGTGATATCTCTGATACAGCAATCTATGGGACAATGACGTGAGGGCCACACACGAGTGCAACTTCGTCCAGTGTGGAGTATGGTCGTGGCGAAGCCTATTGCGACAAAGTATGCTGGCGAAGCCTGTTGCCGAAGCCTACAGTCCCGCCGAAGGGTGTCCTGGGACCTCCGAAACCGATCTCTCAGCTCCGGACACCTCCGACGAAGGAGCTCCGAACGTGCGAACCTGCAACAGAAGAGTGTGAAGTACCAATTTGGCTTGAGGACCGAATTTTGCTAAGTGTTGCACTAGTAGCGAAGGTAGAAATCTATTACGCAGATTAGCGGATACTTCATAGGCGAAGTAACAAGGCGATAGCAATCTATTACGTAGATTAACGGATACTTCACAGGCGAAGTAACAAGGGTTACCATTGTTTCGTTGCGGCCGACGGAGGGCTTCCAAGCAAACCCACAAGGAGGTACAGGAAAGGTAAGGTAAATATGATCAAAGCATTGACTTTGGTTTGGTTTGAGTTGGGGGGTTCTCCACGCCGGCCATGCCTCTCTATTTATAGGGGGTTAACTCCTAATCTAATCTGCTATTAATCCGGCCAGATAGAGATTGAGATTGAGCTGGAAACACGTGCAACTCTATCTCTGCCGAGGTGGGCTTCGGCCAGGCCCGTCGAGGCCTGCTCCTCGGGCCGAAGCTTCGGTAGTGTGGGCTTCGGCCAGGCCTGTCGAGGCTTGCTCCTCGGGCCGAAGCTTCGGTAGCGTGGGCTTCAGCCAGGCCCGTCGAGGCCTGCTCCTCGGGCCGAAGCTTCGGCAGCGTGGGCCTCCGAAGGCTTCCTGGTCGAAGCCCATGAGCTGGCTAGAGGCTTTCAGAGCCCATAGCTCAATGGACTTCGACCCTGTAGGGCTTCGGACAAACCCCGGACATGTGCACTTTCGGCCCAAATCACCAAAAAATTGATATTTTGATAATCTAGCCATTAATGTCATTTTTTGCTATCAACATTTACATGTAAATTATTATAATCATGAAACTTTGTAATGTTTATACTAAAATTATACATTTTTGAATTACACTAAAATAATATATTTTACTAAAATTTTACATTTTCAAATTTTATATGAACTGATATGTTATAATAGTATGGTGGGTAATTTTCATTCAAAGTTAAACTAAGAAGATATGAAAGTTATGGTCTCCCGGCTTTCAATTTATACTACGAAAAAGCTATAGCTTTTCAGTTGGCCCTTGAACCTATTTGGTTCAACTTCTAACTTCTTGGCCAGGAAGCTGGTTGGAAAAGCTAAACTAAACACAATGTTTTGAAAAAGTTAATGTGAGTTGTGAGTTATAGAAAAATTGTTGTAAGTTGTGAGATGTGAAAAAACCATGAAGTTGTTTGGTTCGAGTAATTGTGGATTTCGGTTTTGATAGTAAATATCTATAATACCCTTGATATTTGGTTATGCTATTAATATGCACTCTCAATATAAAACATTGTCTTGTTTAATAATGTGCATTTAAATCATTGTTGTAATAAGAAAAATAAAACGAAATTATTTATAACTTAAATGTATTTAAGTTTTCTAAGAATCATATATTAACTTTTATTCTTAGAAAACTATTTAGTTTCAAATAATCTATATCAATAGAAGGGGTATTTCATTAATAGTAAAGGTAGGTAATTTTCATCAAAAACTAGCTACCAGAATTTGTACGTCTTAACTTATTATTTATACTGTAAAAATCTGTATATTCTAGAAAAATTAGGTATCCAAATAACTATTTAGTTTAAAATCTGCATATTTTAGAAAAATTAGGTATCAAAAAACTATTTAGTTTAAATTTCAGATTCCAGACCAAGATGCTGGTTCAAAAATCTGAACCGGGTTTACCTTTAGACTTGTATACTCTCCTATATCCAAAAGCAGAGAGCAAATTTCGCGAGGTTTAATCATATCAGACCAAAAATTGGTGATTTTGCAACTCAATACCACGACCGAAACCTGAAACTGTTTGCTCCTGTTATCCTACAGCAGGATGCGGACATAAAAACACAGATCTCTTAAAAAACAAACATCATGCAGCTCCCAACTCGGCCAATTCCGCAGAAAATGCACCGTACGCTTAAATCCCAGCCACCAGTACACGGAGGGGATCTACCACCCGCCGATTCCCCGCGCGTGATGGATTTTTTTTCGGATATAGAAACGAATGTAAAATCGATGATATCATTGATACGAATTAGAATTCGAATAATCTGAATAATTTTTATTCGAATTATTCAGATTTTCGAGCTGAATTGTTTACTCTTAAAGCATCGCCAAGAGAAGCTCTAAAGAGTTCTCTTCTCTAAATTTTATTCCCTACTTATAGAGAACATACTCACATACTTTACTTTAGGGATTCTATTGGAGAGAAACATATTTAAATTATTTGTATCCTCAAAAATGGATCCAAAAAATTATATAGGGAATCAATTTTTAAAGTGACTCTTGGAGATGCTCTTAGATACGTGGTTAAGCCGCCAAACCATCGCCAGGCCGGTTTCCCGGCAGCCATCCGCCCATCCCGACGGTCGATACCCAGCACTGACGCCCGCCCCGCCGCCCGCCTCGGTCTTCCCCGGCCGTCGGTGAGCAGCGATGCGGTCGCGGAAAACCAAGACTTCGGGAGAGCGAAGCCGCGCAGCGGTAGGGTTGGAGTAATGGAAATTTGAGAATTGGTACTAAAAAGTTTGTATATTTTGATTATTTGTTACTTGTGTGGATGATGAGACTGTTTGAGTGTATAACAGTAAGTTAAAGTGATAAATAATCAAAGATCATTTTTAAAAGTGACAAATCATCAAATATTCTTGGAGTAACGGAGTTTGCGTGCTATGGCGTGGCCTGGGTGGCCTTGTGGGCCATCTATTAAAATAGATTCCAAAGTAGAATTAAATTTACTTTTTTACCAGATTTCACTGTACTGTACCATCTCGGTCCTAAAATAATTTATCATGTGTATCTTTTTACTTATATATAAGAATTAATAAGATAACTTAAATATATTTTCCCTTATTTATTTTAAAAAAATATGAGTTGTTTGTTTGTAAGATGTATCATTTATTTGATAAAAGCAAACATAAAAAATGTGTAGAATTCTTAAACGGGTTATATTTGTAAAAAAATAGTGGACACGGTTTACAAATGGACTAAAAAATAAGAATATGATTTTTCTATAACTTTCAATTCATTATTTTTTGTATTTGTAGTTCAAATTTGATACATTTCAATATAAATCCTAGAAACATACTTAATAAATTAAAATTAGTAAACTAATCCATAAAAATACCAAATTTTTACATGAAATAAATTATATTGCATTTTGATCGTATAAAAGTTTACAAGTTCAAACGATTTAACTGTTGATCTTTTTCTAACCCAACTCCCTCATTTCTTCTTTTAAGTCCTAATTCATTCTCAAGCAATCTCTAGCTTTTTTAACATTGTACATAACAACTTTCTCAAAACATATTATAATATCATGATAGGTCTTATATTTTTCAGACTTTATTTGATTTTTTAGAATTAAAAAACATTAAACTTCGTGTTGCCCTGTTGAGTTACATCGAGTCATTCGATGCATTGTTCATATATTTGTTCACGTTGGTTTGCTAGTTGGAGCGCACACCAAACCAATATTTTTAGAGCATCTCCAAGAGAAGCTCTAAAGATTTCTCTTCTCTAAATTTTTGAGACTAGAAATAAAAAAACTCCTCTAATAGATATTCTAAATGACTCCAAAAAATAAAGGATCCTCAAAATTAATCATTGTATTCCCTACTTGTAGGGAACATACTCACATACTTTACTTTAGGGACTCTATTAGAGAGAAACATATTTAAACTATTTGTATCCTCAAAAATAGATCCCAAAAAATTATATAGGGAATTAATTTTTAAAATGACTCTCGAAAATGCTCTTATAGACACCAAAGATTAGCTAGTACTTTTTTTCGATTTGTGTTTCAGTTTGTGTGAGGAGACTTGTCCTATTGGACACTAGTTTTGACAGCTTAAAATCATTGATATTGATATGGTAAACACCTCCCTGACCTTTTTCGGCCTGAGAAAAAACTCTAATTTCTTATTCGGCGTGTTAGAATTCTAGCTCATTTTACGGGTTATTATTCTGATCTACTAAACAACCCCTAAGAGGACTAAAACCAACGTGTAATTAGATTAGTCATGCAAACTTATAGTCAAACAAAAACAATGCAAAATCTCTTATGCTCCTTTGTGCAAAGACAGTAGGCGGCAACATTCATTCCTGGTGGTCCAACATTCAGATAACCACATTCATCTCTGGAAAGCATCACATGACTGAGGCAGTGAAATTAAAGCCCCCAAGAAGATAAATTTCCATGGCACCACGCACACCATCATGTATTATTTTCGATGGCGATGGCGCAACTCTTGCAGCTCACAACTGGTCATAGGATTCGGAGGTGTTAGGAATGTAGCTTCGACCATCGGGTAACGTGTGGTGTTTGAGTTACTCCAATGAGATTGAAACAAAAGAAATCACACTAGACAAACATCATCATTTTCTCATGCATCGCTATTATGGTCAGACTAGCCTTCCAAAAACAGTACTATTTACAAATGTAAAATAATCACAGAAGAGTTAGTCGAGCCTTGGCCTCCTGGAGCAATTGGAATCAGATTTTCTTAAAGTTGGCTGAACTAATATATATAATTGTGTTAAAAATTTTAGTGATTGGCATTTTAGTAGATAATTGGCTAAATACTATATATATATATATATATATATGCAGTGTTCATATTTGTCTACAATGTTTCATTTACTATTTTATTTCACAGGTAATTGTTGTGCTTTTTAACTTTCTGACTAATCTATGGCGTAACTGTCTTTCGTCAAACAACCTGACACTGGCTCCATCGTTTTGTTAGAATGGAAGCACATCAAGTTCTAGGCCAACAGCAATGCAGTTAGTCTGTTGTACGGTATTTTAGGGCTGAAAACATGACAATTGTGCAATGACATCCTGTTAGAATAATCCCATTTAAAATTAACCATGTCTCACGATTTCAAAGGCAAAATTCTCAGTATCATAGCTAGACAGACTTATAAGCAACCTGCGTATATGCAATCTACAACAATTGTAAACATTGGGGTTTTAAAGGTTTTTCTTCCAAATCTTTTTATAGTTGTCTTGTGGATAGGGGTGTTAAAGAGGATCGGTTTAGACATGTTTGCAAAGTTGCTATTCCCCTCAAAGTTAAAATTTTTTTGTGGCTCATGCTTCCGGGTAGGATTCAAGTGGGAGATCAAATGGTTAAAAAATATTTGTTGGGTGATCCGAGGTGCGTCTGGTGCGGGGAACTGGAAACTGTTGAACATCTGATGTTTTTGTGTCCTCTTTCAAAATTTATTTGGTGTTTCATCCGTGAGTCTCTGAATTGGCCGGGGTGTTTATCAAACATTCATCAGATTTTTGAAGCTCGGTGTTGGAGTATGAGTAATCGGAAGAAAAACATGTATTTGGGTGTGGTGACAGCAGCGGTGTGGGCTATATGGCTGGTTCGAAATGATCGTATTTTCAATAACAAGTTCCCGGTTAGCATCTCTGCAGTGCTTTATAAATTTGTCAACTTTGTGATTCAGTGGAAGACGATGGCTCGGGGGCGGTGCTTGGAGGAGACCGAAGCTTGTTGTTCATTGCTCCGTGCAGCCGCCGCCCGGCTTCCAAGGGAGAACGATTCAAAAAGAGGTCGAGGTCGGCAAAGTAATGGGTGATTGTGCTTCAGGGGGTGTTGGTGTTTGGTTAGCAGATCTGTGGGATGTTGTTTGTTGCGGTTGTGGTTGCCATGTTCTGGTGGTTTTGTCGGTGATGTGAGGTTGTTGATGTTGGCAAACTGTTTGGATTTGGGGAGGTTCTTTTGTATTGCTGAATGGTATATGTTTTATGTGTATCTGTGTCGTCAAGTCGTTGGATCATGGTTGAACGATTATTCTGGTCGTGACTCTATGCTGCTTTCAAATAAAGCAGGGCATACCTTGAGGGGTGTGTCTATTTCAAAAAATAATAATAATAACAATAATGTATCATTTAGGGCATCTTAAGATTTGAAAAAAATGTTTCATCACATTGTTAAAAAATATTCCAAATAGATGTAACATTCAGTGATATTGTTTACAACACCAAAAAACAACAACATGCAACAACTTTATTGTTATGTTTTAGTAGTTGAAACTCAATGTTTGGAGTAAAGTATTTCAACTTAATTTTAATTGTGTTCTATTTTATTTATTTTACTAAAATATTTTGTATCAACTAATAAAACATTATTCACTAAATTTGACAAAGTGGATCATTGAGCACTTTAAAGTTAGTGGGATGACCATATAGTCCCTCATCCAACTCTTTATATTGAAAATGCAGAACACCAACTAGCACCCTGCAAGTTGCAATAATGTTGTCCAGGCAAGACTTCCCTTGTCACCTGCATAGCAGGTCTAAGCTCTGAATGCCATGCATGCTTGATATCACTATACACCATAGGATTTGGAGGTGTAAGAAATTTAGGAACGGCGATGATGTGAGGACTGTAAGTGCAACTGCACCTTTTTATTCAGCATTGCAAGCATATATTATCGAGATTTATTGTATTCTCTTCGTAGAAATAATTAAGATTGACAATAGCATTGTTAAATCAGTCAGGGAAATATCAACTTAATGTTTTTTGCAGGATAAGCACCAACGGGAATGATTTCACATCAATAACGAAGCACGCGTAGCTAATCATGTAGCCTTTCGCAATTCTCTCCGCTACGCATAATAGCTGGTACCTTTAAAGTACCATAAACGGTGTTTCTACATCATGTAGAATAAATGTGTGTTCAGTTAACACTCATCAATCACTTTAGCACTACTAAGCTTATCAATTTTGTTTTAGTATCGGTCGGTATGGCCGGTATGTACCACTCTGTCACTTAAACTGATATGTATTAAGTGGTGTATCGTTTTGGCTTCAATACCATCATTTCGATCAATACCACCGATACTGGCCGGTACCGGTACATACCGGTCATTCCGGTCAACATTGTATCTTGATTTTTTTAATATGTGTTACATATTACTTACATTAAGCTATATATTATATTGATATTTAAGGTATACACTATATTTAAGATATCAATGTATTAAAATATATCATATTTAATTGTTTTAATATATATTTTAAATATATTTATATTGTTTTATTAGACCCTAAAACGGTACATCAGTATCGTCTGATACCAAAAATTTCGTTCCAAGAGCTAGCCAAATCGGAACGGTCACCAGAATAGAATTAACAATGTAACATAGAAGTTTTGTAAAAAATAATAATTTAATCATGAGTTCTATTGTTAAGTATTGATGTTACATTGACCTTTTAGAGCAGGCTCAATGTTACAAACTATGAAAATTAATGCAAGCTAAGGTTGCCAGTTGATTATATTTATATTTATAAGAAGAATATGTTTTATTTATCTGGCTCCGAGGCTCCGAGCTATTCCCAGTAGCTCCCGTATTTTCCTTTAGTTAGCCTACATAGACCTGAACACCAAGGAAAATATGGTAATGCGGAATTGGTCTGAAGATCCACATTGCAATGTCTATCCAGTGATTCAAACAACCAACCACATAATATGCTCCGATGCAAATCTGCTTCACCCAACACAGGTATCACTAATGTCTATGCATACCATATCATAGAGACACTAGTTTAGTGTCAGACTCAATTCCTATTATACTAGATCTCAATCTACCGCGAACTATGTAGGTAGATGAAATCAAATTATCTATCATCATTATTGATATGGTACGTTAAAACATGGTATAATGAGAATGGTACTGAACTTGAGACATCCTAACACATGGTTAAAAGTATGCTTATCTGCCATCAAAATATAGATGTAGCCACCCAGTTTATGGTGAATAATGACCCAAAGTATATACCCTATTCAATTCAAGCCACACTAGCAATTATCAATTACGCAAAATGCCAAGTCTAGAGTCGTGCATAAATCAATCCCTGGGATAGTGACCAATTTATGCATTATCATCTAGTCATGTCATCAACTAATCATAACATAAAGTACTAATGCTATAAAAGCCTCATTATTAGAGTATAACATAGTCACATATGTGGAAACAGAGTAGGATTCTCATCCTCAACCATCTCACCTAATGCAACATAATTAAAATAAGATCAACATTTTTACAAGTACCATCAAGTGCTAAATAATAACAAATCTACCACACATGTATGGCTCGAACAACAATAAATAACATAAATGAGTAAGCATATTTTAATTTGCAATAAATAAGTAAGCGTACTTTGTAGTAAAAATTTCAGAATGTAAATTATTGTATAAATAATGTAAAGGACAAATAGACATAATAAACGCTTGCAACCCTTCATGCTTGCATACAAGCCATTTTATTTCGGCTATCAACCCGTGACAAAATCAACCATTTTTTCCAATCACCTGTATTTCATAAATATTTCAAAAAAAAAACAAGTTTATACCCGTGACCATAAATAATATCTATCATAATCACAAGCACGACTAATCGATTAGATCTAAACTTTGCCAAGAATGTACACTTTACCCACATTATGTGTAAAGATCTAAATTTTGGATTTTTGTTGAAAAAATGTCTCCAACCAACTCTCAATTTGAATTACAAAATTTTGTGTCCCCAAAGCGCAACATCTTACTTTCCACTTATATGAAACAATTTTGCTTTCCACTTATATGAAACGATTTTGCTTTCCACTTATACCCATGCGTGCTAGCGCGACTCTTTCCGTTGCCCCTCCCTCATCCTTTTCAATTTGAGCAACAGTCCGTCTGAAGAGCAGAGGAAAACTTAGTACAAGCGCTCTACCTCGCTGCTTTGCTTTCTCATTTGATATTGCATGGACGGATCATAATAGAGAGTCGGTTGTACTACATGAACAGATCATAGGAGAAAGATAAGTGGACTGCATGGATAAATTGTAGGAAATTTTTACTTGAAAAAATAGTTGATAATTTACCTATGTGGATCCAATTTTTAATTTAGGAATTTAAATTTAGAGAGTTTGATGGAGATGTGAAAATTTTTAATGCTGAATTAATGAAAAGGAATCCAAAAAATTATAGGGAGCTAAATTTTATAAATGCTATTGGAGTTACTCTTAACGGGCGGCGTGGAAGCGGGGTTAGTGAAATACCAAATTGGGCCAAATAACCAGTCTAGCCACATTAATATGGCTACCATTGTTACTGGTTTGAATTGGTCAAAAATTCAAATACAGAATTTATATTTAAAATTCCTAAAACAAACTAGGTTAGGGTTGGTTATCACTCGGTTTGTAGCAGCTATCGAGTGGTTAGGGTAAGAAATCGCTGCTGGCAACCGTTCGATTACCGCATAGTAGCAGACAAATAAACTAGTTGATTTGGACCGATTACCGAGCAGGACCGGTCAGGCAGAATTTTTTTAAAAAATATTTTGTTGAAACTATTGAAAATTGTTGGAGTGTCAATTTCCGAGCTAACCGCACGGTAGGAAACGAACAATAGATCCAGGAGAGAAGAGATGATTGGCTAGGGTGCATGGAAGAAGAAGAGAGGAGAGAAAGGAAGATATGCTACTTTTTAGCAAGAAAAAAAATATAAATAGAAAATAAAAGAAAATATGTGGGCTAGACCTCCTGTTGGCCCACATAAGTTTTCTTACCTTTCAAATTATTTATTTAGGTTTTGCTTATAACTTTGTAAATTTTAATTTTTATGAATAAATTTCATAAAAATCATTAAATCATCTAATATTTATAGAAATTATTATTTTATTTTTAAATATTTTCAAATTTAAATATTAATTTTAAGGATAAAACTACCGTCAGGATAACCGATTTATATTTCACTAATTATCGGACGCAACATCCGTTTTCAATAGCTAAAATATACTCCATCTTTCCCATTATCTTCATCATCTAAGTGTTTTTCAGATTTTCCACAATCTACATCATCTAATAGTTGAGTCATTAAAGCAGCACATCGTATTATGTGCGAATTGATTTAAAGTCCACATGCATGGCTTTGACTTCCGCTTTTGTTTCTTATTTTACTAGTACTCCACATTGTCACATGCACATGTAGGTTGAGAGTGCGGAAAAACAAAGCAACAAACACAGTATACAAAGAGAATTTAAGCTTCATATCTCTCGCATTGGTCATCGTGTCAAGTTGTTAGATGATGGAGATAATGGAAATGAGGGAGTAGTATAAAATATTTATTTTGAAACATTTGAAATAAAAAGAGCAAAAAATATTTAAAATAAAAGGGTGAAATATTTGAAATAAAAGAGTGAAACATTTTTCTTTTACATATAAAACACTGAGTTACAAATAGTGTAAATGGATGTTTGGTTTGACGGACTAAATTTTAATCCGTATCATATCGGACGCTTATAAAATGAAATTTTAATTCTTGATTCTACAAGATTTTTTATGAAAGCATTTTATTTGCTCATCAATTTAAAGAATTAAATGTGAACTAATTATAAAAATAATTATATAATCATAGGATTATTCGTGAGACGAATTTATTAAGCCTAATTAATTCATGATTAGCAAATGTTTACTGTAGCATCACATTATCAAATCATGGCGTAATTAGACTCATTAGATTCATCTCGTGAATAATCCACTGATTATGATTGCATTTTATAAATAATTTACATTTAATATTTTAAAATAACATCTAAATATCCTATGTTACGGAACTAAAAGTTATGGGTACTAAATATGAAACATCATCTTCAACATGTAAAACACTCGTTTTAACATGTAAAATATTTATCTTGAAACATTTATCTTTAATAGTGAATTATTTAAGTTGAATTACTTAAACCGGGCCGGGCCGGGCCATGAGAGCTTCTAAATTACTTAAATTGTACTGATTCATTGGGTTGTGCCCAATAGATTCGCTAGCACGTGTGATCTAATGGCTTGGGTTGAACTTCGGAACGAAAAACAATTTCATTATTCTAAACCAAACCGGCGGACCCTGCGGAGCGGTAACGTGGGAGGGGATATACCGATAGCTGGGCTGAGAGATGTGCTATTTAATTAAACGATACGTATTGACCTGATAGGGTTGTTCTATATATTAAAATGATTAAATAATAATAATTCGAATGGACCCGTGTACGCGTTCCGTCCATGAACATCGCTGTCAGGCCGGTCCGAAACGCACTTATCCGCAAATCCCGTCTAGTTACATCAACGTGGTGTCGTGTGTCAACCTCAGGCAGGGAATCATTGCTCAACTAGGACCGTCCGATCGTCACTGATGATCCAGCCGTTGAGATTGCGTATAAACCATTCTCTCTCCCCTACAGGTCCCTGCCCTCCGCGGCTCCAGCTACGCCTCCCTCGCTGGTCGGCACACCGCCGCCACCCGGGCACACCACGCGCGGCGCCATCGATCGCGCATCCCATCCACGAGCGCCGCCTAGGCTGCCCTCGTCACTGTTGGCTATCCACCATCATCTCGCACCTCCGCCTCCGCTGTGGCCGCCGATCGCCTATTTTGCCTTGCCCGGTGAGCAATCAGACCCCAACAATGTTTGGTTTCATATTGTGTTTACTGTTCGTCTGAAAGTCGAATCTTTTGATTGCAAGGAGCTCTCCGATCTAATGGAGAAGTCTTCCTACGCGTCGGCGAGCTCGGGTGAGCTCGCCGCCGTAGCGGCCGGCGGAGGGAGGCCGGTGAGAGTTATACCGCTGCGGCATCCACAGGAGGCGGTTTCTCGGAGGTCGATTCCCTCCTCCCCGTCGTGGTGGTCTGTAGCGTTGGAGAGGGCGCGGGGGATGGGGCCGCGGGATTGGGCGGAGACGGCTCTGCCCTGCTTATCCTGGATGCGGATGTACAGATGGAAGGAGGATCTCCAGGCAGACCTCGCTGCCGGCGTCACCGTCGGCGTCATGCTTGTTCCCCAAGTACCATTTTTTCTCCTATCGTTCGCAAGATTTCATATTACTTTGCACGGCTCAACTTTTCCTTGAAAAATAATGGTTTCAATATAGTAGTTGCAACGGACGGGAAAATGAGAATATTTAGAACTCACTTGACTAGAAAGAGGATCTAATGATGTGGCTCGTGTGCGTATGTCCCTGCAATTACCATAATTTTTTACTCCTCGTCGAACATGTTAATCTCTTGGTTCCTCTCTTGTCTAGTTAGGTTGTCCATTCTGCAGAAACAATAATCAAATTATTTTACAATGCCATTATAGCTTGGAGCTTGGTGATCGTTAGCCCTAGGCCTGAGATCTAATCGTGTCAATGCAGTTTTTCATTCATGTTTGGATTTTGTGAACGAGTGCTAAATTGTTGGCATTACATGTTCTAGCATGTGGCTAAAACCTTGTAATAACTAATAATGAATGTTGAGGGCATGTCTTATGCAGAGACCGGAATAAAAAATCCTTTATCTAAAAAGAAGTGAGTAATGTCAATTTGTAGCTCCCGCATATGGTCTATTGCACATGTCACTCCACTACTATTTACTGTATCCAACCTTTTGGAATGTTTATCAAGTATGGTGTTCTTTTCGGTAATGCATTCAGTTTTAGATGGGAAGGTTTATCAATCATGTAGCTTACTTAGATGTCAGTCGACTACCCCTGCTGTTAGCACATTGCAAGATTGCAGTTTGAGCAATTAGATTGGTTTGCCTGCTGGCAAACACAGTGTCTTCACGGCATCTTTTCTGGTGTTTCTGCTTCTTGATCAGTTGCAAACTGGTGCATCTTTCACGTTTGCTTAACTTGCCAAATAGACATCATAGGTTGGCCTTCTTTTTCATTCATGAAAATTTTGGTGAGTGAGAATTTCTTTTGATGCTTGAGAGTACATCCAATCTTTTTCTTCTTCTTCAAAGCCTTTTAATCCCAGGAAAGTTGGGGTAGGCTGGGTTTCATCTCCATTTGAGTCGTAGGTTTTCCATTAGCTCACCAAGCCAAACACAACCTTTTAGGGGAAAGGGACCCATCCAATCAGCTGAATTATTCTATACTTATTGTTTAAATTTTCTAAAAAAAAACTTCTAATGCAATGAACTACACCCAGAACATAATAATCAGAAAATAATATTTCGACGACTGTATTGTAGGCAATGTCATATGCAAAGCTGGCTGGGCTTCACCCAATATATGGGCTCTGTAAGTATTTATGTCTTTACAGCTCCTATCCTATTTGTTATATTTTATGTTTTCAACTGAGCTTAGTTACTCTTTTCATTACCATGGCTGAACAGACACAGGCTTTGTACCGCTATTTGTCTATGCAATTTTTGGGTCCTCGCGACAATTGGCAGTGGGTCCAGTGGCTCTAGTCTCTCTACTAGTTTCCAATGTCCTTGGTGGTATTGTTGATTCATCTAGTGAGCTGTACACGGAATTAGCTATATTATTGGCATTCATGGTTGGGATATTGGAATGCTTGATGGGATTGCTAAGGTAATTCTATTTACTCAGGAAAGTTGGTGTTCCTTTTATTCATTTTGGACTATTTCAAATTTGGGAAAATCCATAAAAAATACCACAAGTCACATGCTTTTGAAAAATGGGACTTGAGCTCAATAATGAAGAAGTATGGAGAGATGTACATATTCATCCTTGTACGAGGCTTACCACCTATGAATATTCAAGACCATTGCTTTATCGTCTCGGTGCTATAACAATGACTATCACTTAAACATTTTGACTGACCTGCCAGCTGCATATTGTCATGGATTTCATTTGCTAGATTTTGTACTAAAGATTTCATCATTGTTGTCTGAGGGGAAAATGACATATAGATCCTGCTACTTATAGACTGATACTATTGATTGTTTTATGAATATAAAGTTGTTATACTCTTGTGGAGTTCAGTGCTTATGTAAACCCATAGTCATGTGTGCCAATTCAAACAAACAACAAACCATCATAATAGAAGTTGATGAGTTCACAACCAGATAATTTTGAGGATCTTGTGCGAAATTCATGATGCGCTTCTCTCTATCTGAAAAGGTAGATGAACACATAACTATCATGTCCTCATGTTGTGCATGCGGCACACATGCTAAATCCCGTGGTTTAATTCATTAGCATTGTAGTGCATCGAAAAGCCAACTGCAGTATGAACTATGAAGCACTGTTCATGTGTATTCCTTGTATTTTTATGTTATCAAGAACATGGTTGAATCCCATAGAAAATATTGTGGACATTCAGTTAGCACCATTATGAGTATCATATCATGATCTTTTTGGGGATTTATTTCAAACATTGCATTATATTAGAGTATATTGAAGATGATAAGGATATTCAGGGGGGCAATCTCAGATTCTCAGTTCAGGTTCTAGTGGAATATCTTAATCTTTGGGATGCTCTAGCTGAGGTCGTTCTACAGCTGACCGTAGAGGATATTCATCGATGGCAGTTCTCAGCTACATGATAATACTTAGCTAATGTCGGAATATGATTCATTTTTCCAAGGGGCTATTCTGTTTCGGCCATGGGAACACATTTGGAAGACTTCGGCACCTGGCAAATGCCGATCTTTGCTTGGGTGGTCGCACATAACCGTTTTTGGACAACAGACCGCCCTGCCCAACGAGGCTTGCCGCACCCAGAGCAATGTCCTCACTGTGACCAAGCTGATGAGACAATTGATCACTTACTAATTGTCTCTTCGTGAGGCAATTTTTGGTTCTCGCTTCTACAGCGTTTCAGGCTAGGTATTTTGGCTCCTTCACTTCATGATCAATTTTTTGAAGAGTGGTGGAATAGGGTCAATGAGTTTTTTTTTTTTGAGAAAAACCAGTAGGATAGGCTTCTAATGAGGTTGTATATTAAAATGGGCCGAAGCCAAACCAGGAACAATACCAGAAGAGAGGAGGAAGAGAAAGAGAGGAGGGAACAAAAGAGGGTTAGAGGGAGCGGAGCCAAGAGGCAATAAAATTCTTAGTTACAGCAGGGAATCTATGAGATTGTAAATATAATTCTGAGTGGAAGAGAGTCAATGAGTTAACTAATGGCCCGATGCAACATGATCTTAATTCTCTGATCATTCTCAGTGCTTGGACACTTGGGAGCATTGAAACCAATGCGTTTTTGATGGAGCATCCCCAAATTTAGGCAGAGCCCTCCTTGCTGAAGAAGAGGGGTTGTTTTGGCATTTGTTTGGAGCTAGAGGGCTGTCCCTATTAGGGCCTGCTGTTTGGCGCAGGAAGTAGTCGTGGGAGGTGGGAGGCCGGGAGAAATCCCGGCGGCGAGGGTGGCGAGTCGCCATGCCGGCGACTCGAATTAGAGGGCTGTAGAGACTACCAATCTCCAGCTGATTTTATTGATAGTACTGACCGGCTTATATAGCCTTACAAACCAATCTTATCTCTAACCAAAACCAATCTAATCTTTATCCAAACCAATCTGATCCTTAACTAACAAAAACCAATCTCCACAGATTAATCTAACCAAAATTTAATCCCCAACTAACTCCCTGGCGGGAGGGGTGCGCCGGCCCTCTGGTCAGCTGCCCCCCTTCTTGCGCCGGAAGTAGACTTGTCCCACCATAACAGTCCCACTCAACAGCTTTTGAGCCTGTTGTTTAGCTCTAGTTTGAGGTCGCAGTCCGTTCTAGCACAAACTTTTTTGGTGTAGCCTGCAGGCTGGGGTGTGCGTGGTTGTACCCATGGTTCTTTATCCTTTCTTCTTAATATAATGATATGCAGATCTCCTCTGTATTCGAGAAAAAAATAACATAACATCTAAGTGGTATGAGAAGCATTGGTTCATACTCTCAGGAGTACATGACCAACTTCCTTAGTATGAATATGTGGATCTAGATGTTCTAACTTAGTACATATACACAGTTGCCGCTTTTGCAACTGCTGGGGCCTAGAATGTTCCTTTTGTCAAAGTCCTACTTTTTTGGAAGGCCTAAAATGTCTAGCTCCTTTCTCCATAGCATTTGGACTTTGGATGCATGCTTGCCTATATTTGTAGATCGTAACTATTGTATAATTTTCAGGAGTGGCAAAACCAAGATCATTTAGAGAAGCTTAATTTTTATTTGTAGTTATGTTACCAATTATGTGTGTTCTTACTTGCAGGCTTGGTTGGCTTATTCATTTTATTAGCCATTCTGTCATATCTGGCTTCACTACAGCTTCAGCCATTGTGATTGCTCTGTCACAGATCAAGTATTTCTTGGGCTACAGTGTTACAAGAAGCAGCAAAATTATACCACTTGTCGAGAGTATAATTGGAGGAATAGATCAGGTAGGTTTTATTGGGTTAATATGATCAGCATACAGACTTGTATCTTTACCCCTTGTTTAATTTTTATGCACAACCATGTTGCATTATAATGAAATTCCTTAGGTAGACTGCATACAATAATACAAAGATTGTGTGAACATTTCTTTCAGATCATAACATTATTTCTGATATTTAAAGTACATATTTTTCACTAACTTGATATAGCAGTTCCTTTTTGCAGTTCTCTTGGCCACCATTTGTAATGGGATCAAGTTTTCTTACAATTCTTCTAATAATGAAAAAGCTAGTGAGTTCTTTATTTCTTTATTTATCACCTAATTCTTCTGTTAACTTTTTACAACAAACATTGCAATCAAGTAAATTTCCATTTTCATGACCCAAAAAAAATCTTTCAGGGAAAATCAAATAAAAGATTGCGTTTCCTACGAGCATCTGGTCCCCTTACAGCAGTTGTGCTTGGAACGATTTTTGTGAAAATTTTCCGTCCATCTTCCATATCAGTGGTAAGAAGCTTCTTATGCTGTTCTTTATTTTTATTCATAATTGCTACAAAATATCAACCATGAAAATTATTTACAAGAAATTGGTTTAACTACAATATTGTTATGGTCTTATGGACATTAATTTATGGATAGGATAATGGTACGGAGACTACGATAAAGGTGTGATCACTTTTATAATTCCCTAACTAGAACAATACCTTCCTAGCTAATAGATATTATACCAAATAACTAATCTCTATCTTAGGAAACAAACTAATTATTTAAGCAATATATATTATTGTTGTGGAAGGTAAAACTTTCCCTAACTGTACTACTCGACCTCAATTTTAACTGATAGCAGTATGTAATTGGGGGATCCCCTGAAAAATTGGGGTTGTTTTTTCAAATCAAAGATTTGATTTACCATTATGAAATGAAAGGGTAGTTAAAATAAATCTTATTAGTTGTGGTACACAACACTCTCTTAGCTATGTAATTTCTACTTAAGAAGTTAAGAGCTCTACTTTGTTTGGTAAATCGAATGCTTATTTCTATGTTCCTTTGACTTATATTGTAATGTGTGTCTAAGATAAATTTAACTTTAAAATGATTGCCACTAGCAGAATATAAAATTGCTTGAATTTGTTTTGTCGATCAATCATAGTTTGTCATTATGCATCATGTATCATGACAGGAAAAGTACATTTTATTTAATACTCTATTTCTTGAGTGCCTAGGTAGGTGAAATACCACAAGGCCTTCCTAAATTCTCCATTCCTCGAGGATTTGAGCATCTGATGTCCCTAATGCCAACTGCAGTACTTATCACTGGTGTTGCCATTTTGGTATAAAAAACTGTATTTATCAATCCTTTTTTTACTTTCTTTAGTGTCATCTACCATTCTTATCATATCATATAATTTTAGGAATCGGTTGGGATCGCTAAAGCTTTGGCTGCAAAGAATGGCTATGAATTGGACTCCAATAAGGAGGTAAGCTGTAAACCATTGAGTAACCAATGTAATGATTTGGTCCAATCTGCTCTGGATTGTTTTGATAAATGCAATATCTTTATATTGTCATGTTATGTAATAAAAAATGTTTTCATGCACAGTATTTTAGAGGCAATAATTAGTGGACTAATCTATTCTACATGCATAATCAAATTAATTGAATATTCTTTACATTATGCCATGTTATGTAAATAAAAAATGAGTTCCATGCACAATATATTAGAAGAGGAAATAATTAGTAGACTAAGTTTGTGGATTGCATATTAATTATATTAATAGTTAATGTGCCAATAAATGAAAAAATAATTAAGCACCAATTTTGTGTTTTCATCTATTAAATATTTTTGGGGTATTTCAAATTTAAGAATAACAAGTTACATCAAAGTATGTTATATAAAAACTAATATGACCCTGAAATCTGTCTTAAGTACTAACGACAGAAAGTTTAACTATTTTTTTTAGATGAGTGAGTTATTGTATGATTCTAGAATGGACAGATATCTCAGTCTCTTGTTCCATCAAATCTTTGTCAAGTGCATATAAGATCCAGAAGTTTGTGAAGATTTCAGAACTAATTTTGTGCTTTCATAAATACACAGAACTACTGGGAATTCTTATACAGTAGCAACTGTTTTATGTTTCTCCCAAAAATTTCCATTTGCTCAAATTCATACCCTTCATGTTTCCTTTGTTACAGTTATTTGGTCTTGGTATAGCAAATGTATGTGGTTCATTTTTCTCTTCATATCCTGCTACAGGTAAAATATTAAACATACTTAATGATAAATTCGCTTATTATTTATCTGAATATTACATTATTACATAATTAAAATTATTTACTTACTAGAGCTAGGCTTCAGAAGTCTGATTAGTTCTTGCTGTTTATGCAGGCTCCTTTTCTAGGTCAGCTGTGAATCATGAAAGTGCGGCCAAAAGTGGTTTATCTGGAATCATAATGGGCATAATAATTGGAAGCGCTCTCTTGTTTATGACACCATTGTTTACGGATATACCTCAGGTTACCTTGCCATGTCTTGTTTATTTGATTGCACAATTTTTTTTTGTTATTTTTGGTTCCATGTGGTTTGCCATCTGGGAACCTTTTCTTGCATCTTGTAGCTAATGAGCAAAGCAATTGACCAATGTAAAATGTTACCAGAGACTGAAGGCACGTAAGATGTATTTATGTCTCCTTGAGATCCTCTAACATCAACTAATAATAACAACAATTTTGTACTCTTGAAACCTCAAATAAAAAAATAACTCAATATTACTATAGAAGTCAATTTAAAAGGAAAAATGAATGTTTTCAGTTTTGATGTACTAATGTAATACCCTTAACAAACTAGTATACATGTTGTAAACATGGTACTGTCTTGCTTAACAAGTTCTGCATATAGCTCCATCTCAGTTTTTTTTTGTCATCTATGGCATATCGCTAATTTGATCATATTTTCCCCTTCAGTGTGCGTTGGCTGCAGTTGTGATTTCTGCTGTCACTGGCCTGGTAAGGACATCTTATTTCTCAGGCATATTAGATACCCTTATCAAGACAAGTGCTCTGTCAGTCATGATTCCTACTGGCACTGTAGTGTTTTTTCCAAGAAATAAATATAGTTAATTTATTTTAGTCTGTATCTTTAGCTTTCTTCTCTGGCATG
Source organism: Zizania palustris (assembly GCA_019279435.1). Lineage (NCBI taxonomy): Eukaryota > Viridiplantae > Streptophyta > Magnoliopsida > Poales > Poaceae > Zizania > Zizania palustris. Next base: position 11,120,038 of record JAAALK010000287.1, read on the forward strand.
TCATGTTAGTTTGTTTTATAGTTCTTCTATTTTATGATGTAATCTATTTCACACCTGATATGTCATGGACATTGCAATATTTAGGTAGATTATGAGGAGGCTATCTTCTTGTGGAGTATTGATAAGAAGGATTTCTTTCTATGGTCAATCACATTCATTACAACATTGATTTTTGGCATTGAGATTGGTGTTCTTGTTGGGGTAAGTTTAAATTTACTCATGGTTACTGAAATGTGGATAAGAATGTCAAATGAAAGTTTCCAAACTTGTTATTTCAGAAGATGCATTCTTTTGATGTTATCATCTTCCTTTGTAGGTCGGATTCTCATTGGCTTTTGTAATCCATGAGTCAGCAAATCCTCATATAGGTGAGTAATTTACACGATGCTAGACATGAGAGTGTTCACAATGTGACCAAGAGTAGAACATTCAACATCATCAACAAAGCCTTTTAGTCCCAAGCAAGCTGGGGTAGGCTAGAGTTGAAACCCAACAAGAAGTCACCAAAAAGAGAGAGAGAGAAAGGGGAGGGGAAAAGCTTTTAAGAGCACTAAAAGGGAAAAGGCCTAATCACGGTTCGGGCACGTGGATAGCTTCTTTCCAAGCACTTCTATCCAAACACAACTCCTTTGGGATATTCCATTCCTTCAAGTCCCTTTTGATTGCCTCCTCCCATGTCAAGTTTGGTCGCCCTCTACCTCTCTTCACATTATTGACCCGTCTTATGATATCTCTGTGCACCGGTGCCTCTGGGGGTCTCTGTTGGACATGCCCAAACCATCTCAACCGGTGTTGCATAAGCTTTTCTTCAATTGGCGCTACTCCTAGCCGATCGCGTATGTCATCGTTTCTCACTCGGTCCAATCTTGTGTGCCCACATATCCAACGCAACATACGCATCTTTGTGACACAGTTGTTGGATATGCCGCCTCTTAGTAGGCCAACACTCAGCCCCATATAACATAGCAGGCCTAATCGTCGTCCTGTAGAACTTGCCTTTCAACTTCTGTGGCACTCTCTTGTCACATAGGACTCCCGATGCTTGACGCCATTTCATCCACCCCGCTTTGATCCTATGGCTAACATCTTCATCAATATCACCATCTCTCTGAAGCATCGATCCCAAATAACGGAAGGTGTTCTTCTTTGGTACTACTTGGCCTCCCAAGCTTACATCTCCATCCTCACTAATTGTAGTACCAAAGTCACATCTCATATACTCGGTTTTGGTCCTGCTAATTCTAAATCCTTTTGACTCTAGGGTCTGACGCCATAACTCTAGCTTTCTATTTACTCTCTCCCGGCTTTCATCTACTAGAACTACATCGTCAGCGAAAAGCATACAAAAGGGATATCTCCTTGTATATCTCTCGTGACCTCATCTATCACTAAGGCAAATAGATAAGGGCTCAAAGCTGAACCTTGATGTAGTCCTATGTTAATCAGGAAAACATTTGTATCACCATCAGTTGTTCGGACACTAGTCACAACCTTGTCATACATGTCCTTAATGAGCGTAACATACTTTGTTGGGACTTTATGCTTATCCAATGCCCACCATATGAGATTCCTAGGTATTTTATCATAGGCCTTTTCCAAGTCGATAAAAACCATGTGCAAGTCCTTCTTCTGCTCCTTATACCGCTCCATGACCTGTCTTATTAAAAAAATTGCTTCCATGGTTGACCTTCCAGGCATGAATCCAAATTGGTTCATGGTGATATGCGTCATTCCTCTTAGGCGATGCTCAATAACTCTCTCCCAAAGCTTCATAGTGTGGCTCATGAGCTTAATCCCTCGATAGTTGGTACAACTTTGAATATCTCCCTTGTTCTTGAAGATTGGTACTAATGTACTCCTCCACTTATCGGGCATCTTGTTTGATCGAAAAATATGGTTGAACAACTTGGTTAGCAGAACGATAGCAATATCCCCAAGGCATTTCCACACCTCTATTGGGATACCATCCGGACCCATCGCCTTGCCCCCTTTTATCCTCTTTAAAGCTTCTTTGACCTCTGACTCTTGGATCCTGCGTACAAAGCATCTATTTAAATCATCAAAGGAGTCATCCAATTGGGTGTCCATAGTCTCATTCTCACCATTGAAAAGAGTAGAACATTATCAATATAAAAAATATTGTTCTATCCCATGGTTCTCCTCCATTGGTGCTTTGCTCTCTTAGTCTTATTAAGGCTTGGCAAATGGGAAAGAAATGAGAGGTAGTAGGACAGGGGCCTAGACTTACCTGTGGGTAGATGCATTGTTGTCACGGCGTCGCCTAGGCGACGCCTAGGCGCCGACTAGGCGTCCAGGCGGTCGCCGCCGGACGCCTGGCTGAATCGCCTCGCCTGGGTGAGATAGGCGCCCGCCTGGAGATCCTAGGCGTCGCCCATGGCGCCTAGGCGGTCGCCAGGAGACTCTGGGCGGGCGCCTAGGGTCCGTGCCTCCGTTCTAAGCCTCTAAGGCGTGCCCAGGCCCTTTCGGTTCCTCTTCCCTTGCGTCGCCGCCTCTTCCCTTGCGCCGCCGCCTCTTCCCTTGCGCCGCCGCCCACCGGCTGCCGGATCTGCTCCTGTGCCTTGCGCCGCCGGCCGCCGGATCTCCGGTTCCCCTAGCGAGTTGCTCCTCTTCCCCTTGCGCCGCCCGGGCGGCGCCGCCGGCCGCCAGATCTCCGGTTCCCCTAGCGAGTTGTCCCCTTGCGCAGTTGCGCCGCCCGGCCACCGGCCGCCTCGGCTCCCTCCCCTGCTTCCCCCTCCCCTGTGCTCCCTCGCCGCAGCAAGCAGAGAAGGCAGCAGTTTCCAGCAAGCAGCAACAGAGAAGGCAGCACTGCAGCAGGCAGCAAGGCAAGCAGCACAAGAGCAAGGCAACCAGCAACAGAGAAGGCAAGCAGCAGGCAGGCAGCAAGGCACTGCATGTGTGGTTGTGTGCTATGAACTATGAACTATGAAGTATGAAGTGAACTATGGAGTATGAACTATGGAGCATGCTGACATTTGCATGCTGAATTTAATTGGTCGCCTAGGCGACGCCTAGGCGCCCGCCTAGGCGCCTAGGCGTCCAGTCGGCCCCCTGGCGACTGGTTTCGCCGGGGCGCCGTGACAACCATGGGTAGATGACATCCCTCTTGTTTCCGGAAGGTAGAAAGAGATTGGAGGATCCTTTTGCTATTTGTTCTTGCTTTGAACACGATAATCTATGTTCATAAAAAAGTCCATCCTAACAATGGAATAAGACAAGCATATAAAAATCGCCTGAAGGAAGGTAACTATTCAAATATTAAATGACTAAATAATCTTGTCTAAAGATTTCGGAGGCTTTGACATAACCAATGGTCATGTCATGTGGGAGCATATATATAGCCACTATGACATGAGTGCAGGGGGCGTGTATATGCTTTTCTCTTCCTGATCCACTGATGTGTTTATCTCCATATGTAATCATAGTTGTTATGGTGATGATATATCGTCGTCATATCGTTACGGCGGTTTTTGGCTATTCGCCACACCTCCATACTGACAAAGGTATGTGGCAGGTGCCACAGGAGCGTGGCACCGCTGTGGCGTCGTGTGGTGCCTGCCACGGCTATGGCGCTTGCCATAAAGAAGGGAGAGAGAGGAGTAAGCGAGGGTGCGGCATGGCCAGGCATGAGCGACGCACGACTAGGCCAAGTGCACCGGTGCGGAAGATGGGGAGAGAAGATGGAGATGGTGTTGGGTACAACGGCTAGAGAGGGAGGTGAGAGAGAGGGGGTGGGAGAGTTGTGCAGCAGCTAGAGAGGGTAGTGAGAGAGGTGTCATGGGCGAGAGCCACCAGGCCCAAGGGAATTGGGCCTAGACTGCTAAGCCCAATCATGTGAATAGTACCGTGAGGGTTCATGCTACAGTACACGTGTGGGTACTGTTCACTAGGCAGCCCAAAGCCCATAATTACTTAGGCTTCCAGTCGTATTAGTTTAGGTAATCTGGAGTTAGGTTAGTTTACTATTCCAATTGCATTTAGAGTAGGATTAAGAAATAAAGAAGACTTCTGCCCTATATAAAGAGGTTCATAGTCTGCAATTAGGCAAGCAAGAAAGAAAAGATCAATCTACAGTCTTTACTCTAGTTCTCTAAAGTCTCTCATGTTCTCCAACATAACTTGGCAAAGGGATCAACCCTACGCCAACCTATCCTATTGTTACGATCTACGCAGTCGAGGGCCCCCAACTCTAGGGACCGACGCCCTTGACAACTTGGCATCAATATCCAGAAGGTCCTCCGCCACGCTGTTCGTTGATCAACCCACCCACACCACCACTGTCGATCATCCTGCAACCACCGCCGCCACGCCTCCCGCCAATCAACCCACCCATGCCACCGCTGCTGATCAGCCCGCAACCGCCATTGCCACGCCACCCGCCAATCAGCCTACCGCCAGTGGGTCTGCCCATGCCACCGCCACCCCTTCTACCGATCAGCCTATGCACACTACCGCTGCTGCCATGTCGGATCTCATCAACGTCCAGGCAGCATTGGTCGCAATAATGGCCCAGCTCCAGGACCTCTCCACCACCGTCCAAACCCTATCCACCACTACTGTCGACAACTCCCAAGCAATCTAGCGCCTCCAGCCATTGTCGCATCTTGGGGCCTGCCTTACTGATCTGCATGGCTACTAATCCTTTAGCTCTAGACTCTTCTATAAAGCAAGAATACATAGTCCAAAAGGGTTGAGAAAACCATTGTCAGAGGGCAACAACCTCTTATACTATTTGTAGTCAGCTTCAAGAAATCTTTTTCTGTTTTGTCGTGGATTGTTTCGTTGCTATTATTTCTACTCCTTACGGGATAATTAATCTACTTTGGTCTTGATACCATGAGTGTTTGTGTTGTATCTTGCAATGCCCAATCTATGCAAATCCATCACTGCCCATAGGTATCAGAGTATAACAGTTGCTTTAACTAAATTTTCTGGTCTTTGTGCAGCTGTATTGGGCCGATTACCTGGCACCACCGTGTACCGGAATACATTGCAGTATCCTGAGGCTTATACATACAATGGGATAGTTGTTGTTCGAATTGATGCACCTATCTACTTTGCCAACATCAGCTACATAAAAGACAGGTAAATCTCTTGAATCTGTTTGAGCAATTTTGTAATCAAAGTTTTCTTATCCTGATGGATGTTTTTGGCCATAACACTTCTCAGGTTGCGTGAATATGAACTTAATCTCCCAAATTCAAATCGTGGACCTCTTGTTGGAAGGGTGTATTTTGTGATCCTTGAGATGTCCCGTAAGACATTTTCCTTCTTTTACAATGTTTACTAGAGGCAAACTACATAATTATTTTATCATATTGCAATAAACTGCTTCTCTTTGAATTAATACATAAACTAATGAGCATCAAATAGATTGCCCTGGTTAAGATGACAAAGAAAAATGAATATGCAGCTGTTACATACATCGATTCGAGTGCTGTTCAGGCTCTGAAGGACTTGCATCAGGAATACAAAGATCGCCATATCCAGGTTGGCACTTCTGACCCAGTGAAAACTAGTAATAAACGTGTTCAGAAAAATCATTGCAAATCACGAGATACTATTGACTGATTGCAGATTGCCATAGCAAACCCAAACCGGCAGGTACACCTGCTGCTTTCAAGATCGGGCATCATTGACATGATTGGTACTGGGTGGTGCTTTGTGCGAGTGCATGACGCCGTGCAAGTATGCCTGCAGCAGGTACAGAGCTCATCATCAAATGACATGAAGCTGTCGCCGCAGGCATCAGGGGTCTTAGTCGACTCCATTACCAGTCCAATGGCGCAGCAGCGCTATAGCTTTCTCAAGAAACTCTGGAAATCACCGGACGAGAACGGGAGCACGGGCAGTGAGGTTCAACCGTTGCTTCACCAAAACCTTGTCTAGCATTATTGCTTGCTCCCATTATATCTGCCTGATTATTTTTGTTGTACTTGTGTCCATTTGTTTATGTAGTCGTCATGTTCATACAGTGTAAATAAAAAGAGGATTATGTTGTTACTGTTGTAATTTTATATAGATGGGAATTTAGGATGGGGTTGTAAAAGATATGCTCTGTCCACCCATTGGTTATCTGCACATAACGATGTAATGTATGCCGTGTAATCCTCCGGCAGCGACTTGGCTAGTGTGGAGAATTGAAGTGCTTGAAAGAAATTCCGGCAACGATGTCATATCACTAATTAGGTCTAGCATTAGTGACGGATTGTAGTTTTAGTTGTTTCAAGGTAAGTCTCAGCTCAAGAAACCCATGTCTCTAGTGTGACAATTTAGGTGGAACACGAAGCAAAATGAAAAGAGTTGCGTAGAATCTGCTTCATATCAGATTGAATACCTGTAAACTAATTACTTTGGATTTTATTTGGTTTGAATGTGCTGGTATTAGATACCACGTAATTAGATTACAACCTAGTAATCAGCACATTACACTCTATCCAGTCTGGTATTAGATTGCGTTACTATAATACATTATACTTGTCAACCAAACATTGTAATGTAAATGTTGTAGTAATTGCATTAGCTACAAGTAGATTTCTGTAATGGTGATAACCTCTAAGAAAGTAGTGTATAAAAGAGTATGAACCTCGAATGGTTCGTGTATGGGACTATACTGGTTCAGGCCTCCTTGAGAGATAATAGCTTTACATCCAGTTCATAGCGATTTCTCTATTATGTAACTCCTGTTCTCTTTACAATGGAGGTGCTATGCTTTTATAGACAAAGATAACATAAAAGACTATTTTACACTCTACTTACAACTATCATACATGGCTTTATGGGGGTAAAATGGTAACTTATGATACAAATACATATGCAAATACTATGGGCGAAGGCCCCTGGTTTGGGTCTTTACACCAAAGTGGCTTTGAGATTTTTAGAACCTTTTACGTGAGTGTGGGTCGGAGGCTTCTTGTCGAAGAGGCCTTCATCGCGGGTAGAAGCGAAGTCAGGCACATTCACACTTGTACGGAGCTCAAAATGGCCCGGAAGGATCGTCGGAGGGGTCTTAGAGGGGGCCACGGAGGGGGCCTTCGTACTTAGCTTCTGGCCTCGAGATCTCTTGCAATAGTCTAGATTATTGTTATACCTAGGACGAAGAGGTCTTGGATTTACTCTTTGGCTTCGTCATCGTGGAGGGCTTCGGTCCTTGGAGGCATCAAAGATATTGTTATTTGACTCTTGTTAGGGTAAAACTATTTCCCAAAACAGCAGCCCCTCGCACATATTTTTAAATGAAGGGGTGTGTGCGCATTGAGGCAAATGACACTGTAAAATGACCCCTTCAGGCTTTAGGGCTCTGGGGTCAGGCTTCGGAGCTTGGCCTCGGGCCAAGCCAAGCATTTAAAGCCTGCAACGCTTGACGGGACGTCCTCAGAAGTTCAAACGGCGTTGGGCGGCTAACGGTTCGAAATCTAACCATTGTTGTATGGAGGTGTGACATCCCATTTTACCTCGGCCCACCGGTCATAGACTACGGAGAGTAGTTACTGGGTATTAAAAAGCGTGTCCCGAGGAGAGCACTGCGCATTTTCACCACCTATAAAAGCCCACCGACACCCCGGGGCTCATTACGCACCCGTGCTCTTGCTTCTTCTTTCTCCAAGTCTCTAGCTTTCCTTCTAGATCATTTAGCCCTTAGCTTCTTGCTCCCAATGCCCCTAGCCCCCTTTTTCTTCGGAGCCCGCCTTCAAGATGTCGAAGAATGTTGCATCGAAGAAGGCCTTAGACTTGGCAGCGAGTCTAGCTTCACTCAAGCCCAAGTTGCAACGGTAGCAGCGGCTGCAATGAAGGCCCCAACAGTCCACGGTCGGACATCTCCTATGCAGTCTAGTAGATCTGTCTTCACATGCACGATCCACGGGAGGCCCATCTTGCTGCACTAAAGAGGATCCTTCGTTACATTCGAGGTACATTGGACTTGGGCCTCCACTTCCATCGTTCTTCTCTTGCAGACTTGGTAGTCTACTCTGATGCAGACTGGGCGGGATGTCCTGACACTCGACGCTCCACATCTGGATATGATGTGTTCCTTAGCGACAACTTGGTGTCCTGGTCTTCTAAAAGGCAACACACGGTTTCCCGCTCTAGTGTTGAGGTTGGGTATCGGGCTGTCGCCAATGCAGTTCCTGAGGTCACCTAGCTCCGTCAACTCCTCCATGAGCTTCACTCCCCTCCGACCAAGGCTTCCCTCGTCTATTGCGACAACGTCAGTGCGGTCTATCTCTCGTCCAACCCAATTCAGCATCAGCGCACGAAGCATGTTGAAATCGACCTTCACTTTGTTCGGGAGAAGGTGGCTGTAGGTGCCTTATGTGTTCTCCACGTACCCACGACGTCGCAGATTGTCGACATCTTCACCAAGGGACTTCCTACGTCGGTCTTCACCGAGTTCCACTCCAGTCTCAACGTTCGCAAGCTTGACGCTGCGACTACAGGGGGTGTTAGACAGTTATCCTGCCTTGCATGAAGACTGATTCCTTTCCATGTATTCATGTCAATCACCTTCCTCGCTTGGGATTATTTCCTGCCACACTTAGCCCTGCCGTTCATAGCTTTGCCTTGTATGGCTGATTGCATGCATGCTCCGGTGTATATATGTGTGTGTGTATCACCGTCTTCTCATTCATCAATAAAGTTAGACTCTTACAACACAATCCAGGAGAGCAAACCATCCAGATTGTTCATGCGTCCCTACATAGTCAATGGCCACACGTCGTGCGTGATTTGGATCTCTACGCCGAATGCTCCTAGCACACTGTCTCCCCTACGCGCTGTCAGTAGGCGCGGTGCAGCTCCTGCTTCTGTGCGCCTCACGCGACCAGGCGCTACTCCTCGCGTCGTACACCCGCAAAAAACTGCTCGCTCAACACACCATAAAATCGGGATTTTTTAATAATATTTTTTTTAAAAAAATCAAACCTGTTACTCGATTTGAAAAAATGCAAATGTATACTCCGTCAGCAGACTATCGGCCGAACCAGGCTGAACTAGGATGGAGGAGAGGAGGAGGCCAAGGAATCTCATGGAGAAAGCATGTCGGCCTGGTTCGGCCGTTGGTGAGCCGAACCAACCACGTCATCGCCCTGGTCGTGCCACGCGCGCCCTAGTTGCCTCACGCCCCCACTGGCCCCCGCGCCCGACCGCCTCCCGCCCCCTCGTCGGCCGCGTGCGCCCCCGCTGTCTTAGCCGCCCCTCGTCTCCCGCGCCCACCTGCCGGTCCCCGCACTCCCCGCCCCCTCGCCACTCGCGCCCCGTGCCCCATCCACGTTCCTCTGGTCCCCACGCGCCACGCGAAATGTGGACGGGGCAGCGGGCGTGGGAGGGGAAAGGACGGTGCGCGCGGGGGCCGGCAGGCGCGGGAGGTGAGGGGGCGGGAGACGGTTGAGTGCGGGGGCGTGCACAGGAGGTGAGGGGCGGCTGAGGCGGCGGGGCTGCGCATGGCGCAGCCGGCGGTGTGCACATCGCGGTAGGGGGCACACGCGTCGCGGCCGACTGCGTGCGCGACAGGGGCACATGGCTGATGTGGCTATCTAGTTCAATTATTGGTAGGCCGAACCAGGCTGACATGGCTCTGGTTCAGCACTGCATCGGCCTGTTTCAGGCGACCAACGACCGACGGTAGGCTAGTTTTGCAATTTTTTTAAATCGAGTACTAGAGTTGATTTTTTTTTAAAAAATATTATATTATTTAAAAAAATATATAAAATCGGAGCCTAGCCGAGAGACATTCCTGTGTCGGCAGAACAAAGAACCAAAGAAAAAACCAGCGGTAGACAGGAATAAAATCGGGAATGAGCTCTTTTGCGTGTACAGTACCGATGCAGAAAAACATTGAGGCTGGCCGGCGGCGGGGAGAACGGATGAACACGGGGAAACCAAGGAAGAAGAAAGACTAAAAGTGATCAATTATTTTTTGAATAAAGTAAAGGTTTGATCCAATCGATGAAAACCCTAGACAGTTCAAAAAATAGAAAAGACACATTTACCCCTAGGGTAAAATACATACAGACGCAAAAATAAAACTGCAAACCCAATGACCAAAATAGTAAAATCCTATCTAAAGATAGTTTGTCCTAACGTGGAGCTTTCATAGTAGCTACGACTTCGCTTCAGGATTGTTGGATCTCAGATCAACGGTCTAGATTGGACATCGGTTTTGTGTTGAAACCGACAAAGCATTTACTATCTTCGTACCGGGTATCCGGATTGGGCCGGTCCGATTCTGTGGCTCCCTCAGCCCGGCAATCGCTCACCGCCCATCTACCTAAGTCAAACCTGGTCAACAGACTAGCGGATCTCCTACCATTCTTGGCACATGCACCCAGATTGGACCAGCCTAATTTCGCGGCCCCTCTGCTTGGTAGTCGCTCGCCGCCCGGGTACATGAGTCACATGTGGTCAAGACGCGGCATGTCTTCTCTTCTCCTCTCCTCTTCATCCTTTGACTTCCGTTGACAATCACTCATCACTTCTAGAGCCATGGGGCCCATTATCTTCAACATGGCTCCTCACTAAATATTACAAAGTGGAGCCTAAAGAGATCTACACCTTCGAAGGCGGAGGGTTCGATCCTAAAGGGGAAGTTCACTGCCCCACTCGGCGCGAGCGGCCGACTCTCTAGAGTTCGAGGGTGGCCTCGTGCGCCTGTGCCTTCCTAGGCTCATGAAGGCGGCACCAAGCTTCGAGGACTTCAGGAGCCGGCGAAGTCAAGCGAGTCCATCTGAAGGCCACTGACTTGACGAAGGTTGCCGCTTCGAGGGGTTGGCACCCCACTTCATGAAGAAACTACAGCACGCCTTGGCCAGCTACCTGCCGTGCGGTCTGCACGAAGCCCACCAGGGTGTCCTCCATAACAAGGGCAGTCGTTTGAAGAAATCCAAGTTGATCCTTAACCGGATCCTGGGCACCAAGATTCAGAGTCTGGTAGCTGGTCCCCAAGTGTCCTAGAACTCCGGTCAGGATGGAGGTGGCTTCGTCAACCCCCCTAGCGATTTCGGCCTTTTCAGCCTCCAAGGCTTGATTGGCTACACGAAGCTCGGTGTTCTTAGTCGTTAGCTTTGCATTTCCCTCCTCTGAAGCTCGGAGATCTCGCTAGAGGACTTCGATCTCCGAAGCCATTTTCGCCAAGGCTTTGCTCGTCTTAGCCGCTTTGACCCTTGACGCCTCCGCGACCGCTTCGGCTTGCTTTTTCCGTTGGATGGCTTTGGAAGCGCGGCGCTGAAGATTATTCAATATCCCTCTTCGCGAAGCCCTCTTGACGGTCTACGATGATGGCGGCTCCGTGAATCAGGGCGAAGGCCTAATAAAAGCAAAGAAGTATTTGATGACAGGAAAGAGTCAAGGGACTAGCGAACCCTCTACGACAGCCGTGGTAAGGTCCCCGTGGCGGTGGCGGCTCAGCTCCGCTACCAAATCACTTTTTACGAGGCCTTCGCTGCCCTGGAAGTAGGGATGCCAGTTTTATCCGCGGGTACCCGACCCAATGGGCATGGGTTTGGGTTCAATTTTATGCTTACGGGTTCATGGGTTCGAGTACTCGTTTATTGTCGGTTGGGTTTGGGTTTAGATTTAAACCTGCGGGTTTCGCGGGTTTACCCGATTACTTAAAATTACTTAGAGTCCATCTCATTCCCTATTCATTTTCCATGATAATATTATATTGAGATATGTTGAGTGATTTCATCACTTCAAATTATGTATTGATAATGTGATAATCTTATATTTATTGTGGGTTTTTAATTATATTTATGTTGTAATGTAATTCATGTAGAGTATAAATTGAACCCGCGGGTTACCTGTCGGGTTTCGGGTACCCGGCGGGTTCTGGTTTAGTTTTGAACCCACGAGTTTCACGGGTTCAGGTTTACATAGGTTTCACTAGTTTACTTCGCGGGTTTACTTCGCAGGCGGGTTTTCATCAAACCCGCGGGTTTCAAACTCGTTGCCATCCCTACCCGAAAGTACCAAAGCACCATTTCACCAGAGGGCGCCCCCGATGCGAGGAAGGGCCTTAACAAGGGAACCTGACTCGTGGACGCCTCTGGAGGAGGGCTTCGCTCCACGACTTCCACCACATCATCCGAAAGGGCCGTGCGAGACCCTTCATCGCCAACGACACCTCTGTCTTCCCCTTCATCTGAATATATTTATATATACAACCGTTTGTTCTGTGTATATATATTTCTAACCCTAAAATTAACTCCCTAAACCTGCCGTGACTGTTGCCTAAATAAGCATCGATATTTGGTTAGTAGGACCCGGACCAGAGCATATGCTTCGATGACAAAAATGGTTTATTTGCCTCAAACTTTAGAGGACCTCATTTAATACTTAATCGAATGATTATTGTTAAGATGAACATTTATTTACTCTCGAGATAGAGGCAAGTTTTTTTTCTATTACAACACTCGAAACAGAGGGCTCCTTTCAAACAATACCTATATCGATGTTTATCTAAAATAACATTTTTGAGAGATGTTAGTTACTATTTTAGAATTTTGACTAAATTCAAATTATTTTGTGTTATGTATCAACAGAAATTACCTTTTTACCCCTCCCTGATCAGCTGGTTGCATGCTGGCCCCGCTACTCACACCGTGCTTGGCAGTGCGCGACAAGGGCGGCAACGAGGCGAGGGCGGTGGCGAGGTGAGGGTCACTGCGGCCTCCTATCGAGCGGGCGTGGCTCTCACGTGAGGCGGCCTCCTAGCACGCGTGCGGTGATGACTGTGCCCTCCCGGTAGGGGTGGCAACGGGGTGGAGTGGGTCCAGGTTGGTGAATACCATGAATACCAGACCAGAACCCGGACCCGATAGGACCCAGCCCCGCGGGTGAAAGTTTTCACTCGAACCTGGTCCCGTCGGGTCCCCGCAGACCCGTTTTGAAATTTAAAAGTATACAAATGACATAATTTATAAATCACAAATATAACAAAATTCAAACTAAATATCAACGTAAATTATCTTGTTTACATTTTCCAACATTCCAACAAACAAAATTCATCAATATTAAAATTAGGTTTTTTATCATCTTACATTGGACCAATATATATATACATATACATATATAAATATATACATATATATATATGAGTTTTTTTACTTATTTGGTCAGGGACCTGCGGGGACCTGCGGGTCAAATAATCAACCCGAACCCAAACCCGACTTTATGCGGGACCCGACCCGATGAACCCGCAGGTGAAAAATTGAACCTGTCCCCGGCCCCAACGAGGATATTGCCACCCCTACCTCCCGGTAGAGATGAACAATTTCTTCAAGGACAAACAATCAGTTTAGGTTAGTAGAGAGCAGAAAAAACATAAAATAATTTAAATTCAGTCAAAAATTCTAGAATAGTAACTAATCTTTCTCAAAAGTGTTATTTTTTTAGAGAAGTATTTTAATTTTAAAATGACCCACTCTTTCGAAAGAAAAAAACTCGATAGAGGCAGGCAAAGAGTGATTTTCGGCAGTTGTGGATTTAGCCCGAGGCAGAGCGGCATTTCGGTTTATTTTTCCCGCGGCTACGGTATTCCAGCCAAAAGGCTTTTCCCGCGCGGCCGCGCCAAAACCCACCAAATTTTCGCGGGTCGAAAACGAGTCATCTCCGGCGAACAAAAAGTCCAAAACCCCACCCCTCATCTCTTCAATCTCAGGAAAACCCCCAACAAATTCCTCAAAGCCTCGTGGCTGAAGAATCTCTCGGTGTAGCAATGAAAGGACGCGCGGTGAAGCTCTGGGTGGCGCACAAGGCTGGCTCGCCGGTCTTCTGCTCCGTCGCGTGGGGCCAAGGCGGGCAGCACGTCGTCACCGCATCCGCTGGCGACTTAGCCATCCTCATCCACGATGCCGCTGCGGTCGCCGCCGCTGCAGGTGCCGGCGGTCGATCCTCGGGTTCAGCAGGTGCGGCCGTGGTTTCCACGATCCGGCTTCACAAAGATGGCGTCACGGCGCTCGCCGTTGCGCCTGGGTCCGGCGCGTCGCTGGCCTCCGGCTCCATCGACCACTCCGTCAAGTTCTATTCTTTTCCAGGTTCTAAGATCTGACTGTTCTGATGCATTTTTACCTAATTCCAGTTATTTCCACTGCTAGATTTGTGAGATTGCTTCGGATGTCCTTCCAGATGGGGTTTTCCAGAGCAATGTCGTTCGGTTCACCCTGCCGATCCGGTCACTCGCCTTCAACAAGAAGGGGACCCTTCTGGCGGCGGCTGGAGATGACGACGGCATTAAGTTGATTGCGACCATTGACAACACCATTTCCAAGGTCCTCAAGGGCCACAAAGGCTCGGTTACCGGGCTATCTTTCGATCCCAGGAACGAATATTTGGCATCAATTGACACCTTCGGCACAGTTATCTTCTGGGATCTCTGCACGGGGACTGAAGCCCGTGCTTTGAGCCGTATTGCGCCGACATTTGGTTCAGATCACTCAATCAACAATGTCCTGTGCTGGAGCCCTGATGGGCAGTTCCTTGCTGTTCCAGGATTGAGGAATAATGTGGTCATGTATGATAGGGACACCGGCGAGATGGTGTTCACTCTGAAAGGTGAGCATGAGCAGCCTGTGTGCAGTCTCTGCTGGTCTCCAAACGGGGGATACCTGGTCACCGCTGGCTTAGATAAGCAGGTTCTGATCTGGGATGTGAAGTCGAAGCAGGACATTGAGAGGCAGAAGTTTGATGAGAGGATATGTAGCCTGGCTTGGAAACCTGAGGGGAATGCAGTGGCATTGATCGATGTAACTGGTAAATTTGGCATTTGGGAATCTGTTGTCCCGTCGACTATGAAATCACCCACTGATGGTGTGCCTGACCTGAACTCAACTAAGGTTCCTTTGTTTGATGATGAGGATGATGAGAAACCGAGTACCTCTGGTGGATTGGAGGATGATGGCGATGAAAGCCTTGGTGAATCAGCTCCATTTAATCACAAGAGATTGAGGAAGTCAACCTATCATGATCACCCGAATGGAGATAGTGAAGATGAGGATCTGATGCTTCAGATGGAGTCCCGGAAGAGAACCAAAGATACACATAGAGATAACAAGGGGGTTGCCGATAAGGCAAGGGATGATTCAGCAACTTCAGGAAGGCTGGTTACAGCAAGATTGCAAGCTGCATTTCAGCCTGGGTCCACACAACCTCAACCTGGCAAACGAAATTTCCTTGCCTACAACATGCTTGGAAGTATTACTACTATTCAAAATGAGGGCCATTCACATGTAGAGGTAAAATCTTCTCACCCTCTATCTTTGAAGTCATTGCATGCCTCTTTTTTGCAGCTTGTATGTGAATAAGCCATCTGAAGTTCTGAACTACTATATTTTTTAGGTTGATTTTCATGACACTGGAAGGGGCCCTAGAATTCCTTCAATGACTGACTATTTTGGTTTCACAATGGCTGCGATGAATGAATCAGGAAGTGTCTTTGCAAATCCATGCAAGGGTGACAAGAATATGAGCACTCTTATGTACCGCCCTTTCAGTAGCTGGGCAGGTAACAGTGAGGTAAGGAAATGTTGCTTACTAGCTTCCAAAATTGGATTGAAGTTATGTTACTGAAATAATTTTTCATTTGTTCAAAAAACTTAGTGGTCAATGAGGTTTGAGGGAGAAGAAGTGAAGGCTGTAGCTGTTGGTGCTGGATGGGTTGCTGCTGTTACAAGTTTAAATTTCTTGCGAGTTTTCACAGATGGAGGCTTGCAGGTTTTCTGAATTCCTTGAGTTTTGTATTTGAAGATATTTTTCTCTATGATGAATATTATGTTTGTTTATCAGTTTGTCAAGTGCATTCTTTATTATGAAAGAAAGCTGCCTCCTTATTAGTTCTGAAACAACCAATGACTGAAAAAACTCAATAAATCAAGTTCCTTATTATTTTTGTCAGCGTTATCTACTAGAGCTTTCAGGTGACTAAAATGGTTGTTCTTTATAAGGGAGTGTGCTGGGTTCTAAAGTATTAAAAAACAATTTATTGTATTATAAAAAAAGTTTGCACCCCGACTCTTGTCTGATGATTCCCAGCCAAATAATGTTGTAGAAGTATGAACATGAGATTCACGCAAAATTCCACATGTTTGTCCACCTGTTAAATTTATTGTTCTGTCAAGGGCGTTGATGCCCAGGGTAGCCGGACCCCGACTACGAAGATCGTAGTCTCGGTCCGTAGCTGCAGCAGGGTTATACCCCCACGCTGCTGCCCTTCGACGGCGGGGATAGATCCCTGGCCGGCGGCTTGGAGAAGAGGGGTTGTGAGAGGTAGATTGCCAAAATACTTCTTATTCCATAATCTGTCTTACAAGGGATATATATAGCCTCTCGGCCAACCACCCTTCCTAGACTTAAGGACTAAGTTACTAACTAACAACCAGATTTATTCAAACTGGAACTAACTAACAGATTTATTTGAAATCGAAACTAACAAACAAATTTATTCAAACTCTAAACTAACAATCCTTATCTGATTTCAAACTCAGCCGCGGCCCCCTTCCTGGGCCTTGTGCGCCTCCCTTTCTGCTGCCCGGCGCACATCTCGCGCTCGGCGCCGTCGTGTATACACGCGGCCCCACATGACATCTCTCCCCTCCTCGAGAGGCAGCTCGTCCTCGAGCTGGAAGAGTGGGAACTGTCTGCGGATAGCGTCGACATCCTCCCAAGTGGCCGAAGCTGGTGTCGCGCCCTTCCAGTGGATAAGAACCTGCCGGACACCCCGTGCCAGGCGCGCCTTGACAGCACGATCTGGTTCCTGGATGACTGCACCATGGCGGACTGCCGGAAGAGCCGGTGGCACCTGCGGGGGGTCGCCGTGGAATTTCTTCAGGAGGCCGACGTGGAAGACATCATGTAGTCGTGCTTGCTGTGGTAAGGCGAGCCGGACAGCGGCGTTGTTGATGCATTCAATGATGCGGTAGGGTCCATAGAACTTGGGCTTGAGCTTGCTGGACGGAGCCTGAGGAAGGGACGCAGGTAGGCGCTGCCGGAGGCGGAGAAGAACCCAGTCACCCACTTGAAAGTTGGCCGGCCGGTGCACCCTGTCGTAGTGGCGCTTCTGCACTGCTTGGGCCTGCTCCAGTCTTATACGGATGTCCTCCAAGAACTCCGTGCGCTCTTCCATAGTCTTGGCTACTGCTGCCACGCGTGTTTCGCCTGGATCGTATGATCGAATGGACGGTGGTTCACGTCCGTAGACGACGCGAAATGGCGTCTCGCGCAGTGATGACTGGAACGCTGTGTTGAAGACGTATTCCGCCCAAGGGAGCCAGCGGAGCCATTCGCGTGGTCGATCACCTGTCAAGCATCTCAAATACATAATAATCACTCTGTTAGCCGATTCGGACTGCCCATCTGATTGGGGATGGAAGGCAGACGACATCTGGAGCTTTGTGCCACTCAAGCGCATTAACTCGCGCCAGAAGTTGGAGGTGAACACTGTGTCGCGGTCGGATACTATAGACTGCGGAATACCATGCAGTCTGACAATATCAGCAAAGAATGCCTGTGCCACACTTTCCGCCGAGTATGGGTGTGCAAGAGGAATGAAGTGACAATACTTGCTGAATCGGTCGACCACTGTCAGGATTACCGACTTGCCCCTGACGCGTGGAAGTGCTTCGACGAAATCCATGGCGATGTCTGTCCACACCCCTTGTGGCACGGGCAAGGGAAGTAGCAGGCCTGCTGGCTGTAGATGTTCAGACTTATTGCGCTGGCATACGGCACAAGCTCGAACTAGGTCCTGTACTGCGCGCCTCATGTTGGGGGAGTGGAAGTCGCGGCGGAGGCGGTGCAGCGTTCGTTGGACCCCTTCATGTCCCTCTTCGTGGACGGCCACCAGGACCTCTTGCAGCAATGGTGATGTTGGGGGAATGTACAGCCGGCCACTGTATTGGATCAGCCCATCTGCGAGTGCCCATGGTTGCGGTCTGGTACCTGCCCTGACCTCTTCTTGCAGTGCGCGCAGGGCCGGGTCGGTGGTCTGTGCCTGACGAAGCCGATCTATGAAATCAAAATGCGGGGCAGATAGCGCCAATATCATGTTGTCTTCAGGTGTGTCCCTTCTAGAGAGAGCATCTGCCACAGCATTGGAGTGCCCCGGCTTGAATTCTACGGCGAAGTCGAACCCCAAGAGCTTGCCGACCCAGTGATGCTGCGGAATGGTGGACAGGCGCTGGTCGAGCAGGTACTTGAGACTGTAGTGATCGGTCTTGACGATGAAGTGGCGCCCCCATAAATATGGCCGCCAATGACGGACGGCGTGGACTAGGCCGATCAGCTCGCGCTCATAGGCGGCGAGCGCGCGGTGTCGTGGTGCTACCGGCCTGCTGAAGAAGGCAATCGGGTGGCTGTCCTGGACCAGCACGGCCCCGAAGCCATGAGATGACGCGTCGCATTCGACCATGAATAGCTTGGTGAAGTCCGGCAAGGCGAGTACTGGAGCCGATGTCACCGCGTCTTTGAGAGCGGCAAACGCGGCTGTTGCCTCAGGAGACCACGAGAATCCTTCTTTTCGCAGGAGAGCAGTGAGCGGTGCAGCGATGGTCCCGTAGTTGTGTACGAACTTCCTGTAGTAGCCTGCCAACCCGAGGAAGCCTCGCACTGCTCGAGCCGACCGCGGACGCGGCCAATCTTTGACGGCTTGAACCTTGGTTGGGTCCATGGCGACGCCCGCGGCCGAGACGACGTGCCCCAGGTACGCGACCGATGATGCTGCGAATGCGCACTTAGCGCGTTTGAGGAAGAGGCTGTGTTGTTGCATCACGTCGAAGACGGCGCGTACGTGGCGTAAATGGTCCGCCCATGTGTTGCTGTAGATCAAAATATCATCAAAAAACACAAGTACGAAGCGGCGAAGGAACGGGCGGAGGACGTCGTTCATCAATGCCTGGAATGTAGCAGGGGCATTGCACAACCCGAAGGCCATAACCAAGAACTCATAGAGGCCGTCATGTGTTCGGAACGCCGTCTTGTGGATGTCGCCGGGACGCATACGGACCTGGTGGTAGCCCGAGCGCAGGTCCAGTTTAGTGAAGAAGCATGCGCCATGGAGCTCGTCCAGGAGTTCTTCGACGACGGGAATGGGGAAGGCATCCTTCACCGTGAGCGCGTTGAGCGCCCTGTAATCGACGCAGAAACGCCATGATCCGTCGGCCTTCTTGACTAGGAGGACTGGTGACGAGAATGCGGAGTCGCTGCGTCGGACGATGCCTTGGTTGATCATGGTGGCACACTGTCGTTCCAACTCGTCTTTATGAGCGGCCGGGTACCTGTACGGCCTAACCGCCACTGGCAAGGCGCCCGGTTTGAGGACGATGTTGTGGTCGCGGGCGCGCTGTGGTGGCAAGCCGGTTGGTTCAGCAAAGAGGCCCCCAAACGCTGATAGCAGCTCATTGAGGAGGTCCTGCGGGGAGACGGTGGCTGCCATGAGCGGGGTCCTTCGTGCGGTTACGTCATCCCAGCTGACCGGCCGACCTTGGCGGTTGAACGCCATGGTTCGCTTGGTGAAGTCCCAGACGATTGGTCCCAAGGTCACCATCCATTGAGTGCCTAGGACCAAGTCGTAACCGGCGAGAGGCATGATGTAGAGGTCGACGCAGAACTCCTCGCCGCCTATGGAGATTCGGGTCTGTCGGAGTACGCCGGCGCAAGAGATCCGCTCGCCGTTAGCCACTGTGGCCGTGAGGCGCGCGCCACCTTGTGCTTGAAGGCCCGTGCGGTTCGCTGCTGCTTCCCCAATGAAGTTATGGGTAGACCCCGTGTCCAGGAGGGCCGTGAGGGATGCTGCGCCCACGGTCACATTCACCTGCATTGTATCACAAATTGGCATACCGGCGACGGCTCTGAGCGAGAACACGGGTGCGTCCTGATCTGCTTCATCTTGTGTGGGGGTGAGCTCGATGCCGTCGATATAGAAGAGCTGGCGGCAGACCCGGTTGTGACCCCTGGAGTATGGTTCGTTGCAGTTATAGCAGAGGCCAAGACGTCGCCTTTCCGCCTGTTCATCCGTCGAGAGCCGTTTCGCCTGATTGGCCCCGTTCCTGACCTGGGGGGCTGATAACGCCGGTGGAGGCGTTTGTGGCGTCGGCAGAGGCGGAACCGGCAGTGCGGATGAGGCCGGGCCGGCGGTCGCCGCGGGACGCGGGGGCGGGTTGGGAAGCAGTGCCCGTGATGCGGTCCTGGCCGGTGCCTGTTGCAGCCTGTCCATCTCCATTAGCTCCACCTGGCGGGCGAGGCTCATGGCAGCGGCCAACGTCTCGGGATTATGGATCCGGACGGCGTGGCTCAGTGGTGGAAGAAGGCCGCCGGTGAAGAGCTGGACTCGTTGCGCCTCGGTGAGACGTCCCGCACGTGGTAGGAGGGCCTGGAACCTGTTGGCATATTCCTCCACGGATCCTGTTCGCCTACATTCGGTGAGTTCAAACAATGGAGCCGACCGAAGAGGAGGTCCAAACCTTAACATGATGCAATCCTTGAAATGCGCCCATGTGGGCGTGCCTTCATCTTCTTGGAGCTGGATGTACCACAATTGTGCGACTTCTTCCAGATGATAGGATGCCATCCACACCCGTTCTTCCGTCATCGTGCGCTGCTGTGTGAAGTAAGATTCACATTTGTTGATGAACAGCAAGGGATCTGTTTTGCCATCAAAGCGGGGGAAGTCCAGTTTCTGGAATCGTGGTGGTCGATCGGTGTGTTGCTTGCCATCTGTGGTGCCGCCGGAACTGGAGGATGAGGAGGATGGATCCTTGTTTTTCTTGAGCTTGGCCACATCTGCTTGCAGCGTCGTGATCGTGCCGGTGAGGACTTCGAGTAGTCTAGCCAAGTCGGCGTTGGATGGCTCGGCCATTGGTGAGGGGCTGTTTGGTGGAGAAGGCTGATGTGGCTGTGATGCAGTGGAGGTGGGGTTGCTGTTGGCGGAAGAGGAGGATCGTTGTGACCTTGATACCAAGTTGTCAAGGGCGTTGATGCCCAGGGTAGCCGGACCCCGACTACGAAGATCGTAGTCTCGGTCCGTAGCTGCAGCAGGGTTATACCCCCACGCTGCTGCCCTTCGACGGCGGGGATAGATCCCTGGCCGGCGGCTTGGAGAAGAGGGGTTGTGAGAGGTAGATTGCCAAAATACTTCTTATTCCATAATCTGTCTTACAAGGGATATATATAGCCTCTCGGCCAACCACCCTTCCTAGACTTAAGGACTAAGTTACTAACTAACAACCAGATTTATTCAAACTGGAACTAACTAACAGATTTATTTGAAATCGAAACTAACAAACAGATTTATTCAAACTCTAAACTAACAATCCTTATCTGATTTCAAACTCAGCCGCGGCCCCCTTCCTGGGCCTTGTGCGCCTCCCTTTCTGCTGCCCGGCGCACATCTCGCGCTCGGCGCCGTCGTGTATACACGCGGCCCCACATGACATGTTCAATGAAACATTCCAAACTAAGAATTGCCCTAATTGTCAAAAGCCAAGAAATTGTTGTACATATAGGCACTCATGAATTATAACATTGACTTTTCACCCTCAAGAAACATCCATGTTGCCAAATTAGTGATTTTCTTGATGCCGGCTTGCAAATTACTGAACATGCATTCTGAGCTCATTAAATTGGTTGTGACTTTACATTATTTTCCGTGTTTGCAAATTGAAGGGGTAAATAGTCCAGTAAAATTTAATTATTTGTTATTGTACATCTACTTTGCATCTGTTGTATCCACCAAAGTTTTATCAACCAAATTTATTGATTTGCAGATGCATATCCTCTCAGTCAGTGGTCCAGTAGTTACTGCAGCAGGTCATGGAGATCAGTTAGCAATTGTGTCCCATGCTTCAGATTGTCTTTCCTCAGGAGACCAGGTATTCACTGTGTGTGTTAATTTGACTTGGTGCTTTGAGTAGTTATATATGATGTACCATAGTTATCTGATTTGTGGCCCATCCCATGTGGTGGGTTGCCGGTTGAGAGCGTAAGGGGTAGGAGTGGCTGGGACCTGGCCTGCTCCCGGGACGCCTGGAACCAGGGGGTTCTAGGATGCTTTCTTGGTTTCTGGCGGTAGGGAGAAAGGGATGAGAGAATAGGAGCAAGAGGGGGAGGAGCCGAAGAATAGGAGGAAGTGATTGAACTGAATTCTGCTTGCCTTTATTCCCATAGTACTCAGTATTTATAGACTCTTGTACAACACAATTCTGTTATCTGGAATACCAGAATTCTAACAGAATTCTTTACAAGGCTCACGCAGGGCCTGGGCTCAAGCCTGCCTTCTGCCTTGCGTCCTTGGCCCCTCTACGGTGATACACAATTCCGACTCTAACATCTCTTCCGTCCTTCGGAAACAGCTCGTCCTCGAGCTGGAAGTCCGGATAGCGAAGTCGGAACTCTTCCATGTTCTCCCATGTAGCATCAGCCGGCGGAAGTCCTTCCCACTGAATCAACACCTCATGTATACCCCGAGCAATCCGACCCCTTAGAGCCTTGGCTGGCTTTGGCAAGACCCTGCCATTAGATAGAGCCGGCAGTGCTGGTGGTAATTCTGGTGGTGTTCCATGAAAAGCCTTGAGGACACCAATGTGAAATACATCATGAATCCGAGCGCCTTGGGGCAAAGCTAGCTTATACGCAACATCCCCAATCTTCTCCACAATCTGATATGGTCCATAAAAACGCGGAGCTAGCTTCCCACGGTGAAAACTAGGAAGTGATGCCGCTTGTCGGTGTAGTAAGCGGACCCAAACCCAATCCCCTTCCTTGAAAGACACGTCACGATGCTTGCCATCATAATAGAGTTTGCCATAGTCTTGCGCCTGGAGCAATCTTTCCCTGATTTCAATCAAGAACTCATCTCGTTCCTGGAGGGACCGATCCACTGCCTGTACTCTTGAAGACCCCTTATCGTATGACCGAAGAGATGGCGGTGGACGCCCGTACAACACTTTGAACGGTGTGTCACGGAGCGCTGTCTGGAATGCAGTGTTAAAACAATATTCTGCCCAAGGAAGCCACCTTAACCAGTGTCGGGGTCGATCCCCTGTGAGACAACGGAGATACATTCCAATTACCCGGTTTGCTGCTTCGGACTGACCATCACTTTGTGGGTGGAACGCAGAACTGAGATTTAGCTTTACTCCTGATAGTCGAAAAAGTTCCTTCCAGAACGTACTTGTGAAGACCGTGTCCCTATCACTGACAATGGAGCTGGGAATACCATGAAGGCGTACTATCTCATTGAAGAACACCTGTGCCACCGAAGTTGCAGTGTAGGGATGTCCTAGGGCCAAAAAATGTGCATATTTGGATAATCTGTCAACTACTGTGAGTATGACTGATTTCCCATGAATCCTGGGCAACCCCTCGATGAAATCCATTGCAATATCCTCCCAAACCCGAGCTGGAACATGCAGCGGTTGCAGCAACCCTGCTGGGTGGAGATGCTCAGTTTTGTTCTTTTGACATATTGCACATGCACGCACAAAATCCTGCACCATCTTCTTAGCATCTGGGACAGAGAAATCTGTTCGCAAACGATGCAATGTGCGTTCCACCCCTTCATGACCCATGTGAGCTGCACCTAGTATAGCCTGTAGATTGGGGGACGAAACTGGGACATATATCCTGCCATCTTTCAGAATCAGCCCATTCGCGAAACTCCATGATGTGCTCCGCCCTCCTGCCAAAATCTCATCTCGAAGAGAACGGAGACTATCTTCACTCTCAACTTCCTGCCTTAGGCAATCAAAATGTCAAATGATGGCCCTGAAATTGCCATAGCAGCTGATTCAATGCCCTCCTCGCGGCGAGACAATGCATCAGCTACCACATTATGGCGTCCTGACTTGAACTCAACCGTAAAATCGAATCCCATCAACTTGCTCACCCAACGATGTTGTGGAATCGTGGCGAGGCGCTGATCTAGCAAGAATTTCAAGCTGTAATGATCGGTGCGTACTATGAATTGCCTCCCCCAAAGATACGCCCTCCAATGGCGCACTGCCTGTACCAAACCTATCAACTCCCGTTCATAGGCAGCAAGACCATCGTGTCGAGGTGTTAAGGGTTTGCTGAAGAAAGCCAGTGCCCCTTTGCCTTGATGAAGAACAGCCCCAATTCCTGAACCTGATGCATCACATTCAACAATAAACGATTTTGTGAATTCTGGCAGTTGTAGAACTGGTGAGGATGATAAGGCATCTTTAAGGGCTTGGAAGGCTGCCTCTGCTTCTGGTGACCACCGAAACGCCTCCTTCTTGAGTAGTGCTGATAATGGTGCTGCAATGAGCCCATAATTCTGGATAAACTTTCTATAGTATCCTGCAAGTCCCAAAAAAGCACGGACAGTCCGTGGGGAACGAGGTGTAGGCCACTCTCTGATAGCCTCAACTTTCTGTTGATCCATAGCCACTCCACTAGCGGACACAACATGACCCAAATACCCCACTTGTTGTTTACCAAAATTGCACTTTGATTCCTTCAAAACCAATTGGTTAGTCCGTAATGCAGTCAATACTGCCCGGAGATGCTGCAAGTGTTCTGACCACGTCCGACTGTAGATTAGTATGTCATCAAAGAAAACCAATACGAATCTGCGTAGGAAAGGTTCTAACACTGTATTCATTAGTGCCTGGAATGTGGCCGGGGCATTGGTCAGTCCGAAAGGAAGAACCAGGAATTCAAAATGCCCTTGGTGGGTCCGAAAAGCAGTCATATGAACGTCTGCTGTGTTCATGCAGACCTGATGGTAGCCGGAGCGAAGATCGAGCTTTGAAAAAAATTTAGCGCCATGGAGCTCGTCTAGCAGCTCCTCCACCATAGGAATAGGAAATTTATCCTTGGAGGTTGCTGCGTTTAGTGCGCGGTAATCCACACAAAACCGCCAGGATCTGTCTTGTTTCCGAACTAATAGCACTGGAGAGGAGAAAGCAGATGTGCTGGGTCGTATAATCCCTTGTTTCAGCATTGCTGTGCATTGTTTTTCCAGCTCATCTTTCTGCAATTGTGGATATCGGTATGGTCGTACTGCAATTGGCTCCGTTCCTGGTTTCAAATGAATTCGATGATCAAAAATTCTTGCCGGTGGTAGCCCCTGTGGTTCTGCGAACAGTGTGCGGAAGCTGCAGCAACTCATTGTTACTAAGAACACAACAGGCTGGTCTGTCTTCCGTAATTCCAGATAGGGTTACTTCTCTAGTTATCCCCGTAGTGTTCCTCCAGATGGCCATCCTCATGTTAACAAAATCCCATAGTATCGGACCAAGAGTACAGAGCCATTGCGTGCCAAGAATGATGTCCACTGTATATAATTCCAGAGCAAAACAGTCCACTTTGAAAAACTCGCCACCAATGTCTAATTGAAGATTTCGACAATGTCCCGGGCTGTCCAAACGATCTCCGTTTGCCACCACCACACGCAATCCTTGCCGTACGGGCTCTAAGGTGAGCCCCAGTTGCTGTGCTGATTGAGCGTGGATAAAATTGTGTGTGGATCCAGAGTCGACCAAGGCTGTCAACGAAACTCCTCCTGAGAGACGGATCAGCAACCTCATCGTATTTCCGCCCCCAATACCTGAGAGTGCGTTTAGCGATATATGAGGCTCGCTCTCTTGCTCCTCGAGCAATTCCCATTCTGTAGCCTCATCGCTCACACACTCGATATAAAACAATCGAGCATATTTATGTCCTCGGACAAATTTCTCATCGCAATTATAACACAGTCCCAACTTTCTTCGTTCCGCTAGCTCTTCTGGGGAAAATCTGCGGAGTTGTCGTTGGGGTGCCTCCCCTGTTGGTGCGGCCACATTGTTTTTGAAAACTGTCCTTGGTGTTCCCCGTGTGCTGATTTGTCGGGCTGATTTCTTTTCATATGCCCGGGCGATACTCATTGCTTCCTGCATATTGGTGGGTCTCTGCAATTCAACATCCACCCCAATGTCCTGCAAGCCAGCTATAAACAGTTGCACCTGTTGGCGTTCTGAGAGGGGATCATTGAGATGGCTAGCCAATGCCAAGAATCTTTCCATATATTTCTCCACTGAGTTGGTTTGGGACAACCGTTTAAGCTCTCCCAGGGGATTGCTGCGGACTGCTGGCCCAAAACGGACATGGCAGAGAGTCTTGAATGTCTCCCAATTGGGTGGACCATGATTATGTTCATAGTGGTAATACCATTCCTGGGCTGTATCCGTGAGGTGATATGTTGCCAACCAGACACGATCACCCTCGTCGGTACGCTGTCCCCGAAAAAATTGTTCGCAGTGGTTCAGCCAATTTAGGGTATTACTTTTTGCCATCAAATCTTGGAAACTCCAGTTTGTAAAAACGTGGAATCCCTCCTGCAGTTGGCGCCTCTGGTGACCCATTGTTGGCTTGATTTTGCTGCAGGTTATTCCTTGGAGATCAGTTCGGTGGTGGTAAGATACCATCACCTCCCCATCTTGGCATTACTGGCGATGCTCCGGTTGTATTGCCACCAACCTGCTGCTCCAGCGAATTAACCCTTGCGGTGGCCACTGCCACGGCGCGGTTCAATTCTGCCAAATCCGCCTTCGATGCCAATGTTGAGACAATCTTTAACATGGCGGCCAAATCTTGCTGGAGTTTTTCCATGGCCCCTTCACCTGTGGTTGTAGAGGCATCCATACTCCCCGAAGACATGGTTCTTGGTTCTGTTCTTTGCTCTGATACCAAGTTGTGGTGGGTTGCCGGTTGAGAGCGTAAGGGGTAGGAGTGGCTGGGACCTGGCCTGCTCCCGGGACGCCTGGAACCAGGGGGTTCTAGGATGCTTTCTTGGTTTCTGGCGGTAGGGAGAAAGGGATGAGAGAATAGGAGCAAGAGGGGGAGGAGCCGAAGAATAGGAGGAAGTGATTGAACTGAATTCTGCTTGCCTTTATTCCCATAGTACTCAAAGTATTTATAGACTCTTGTACAACACAATTCTGTTATCTGGAATACCAGAATTCTAACAGAATTCTTTACAAGGCTCACGCAGGGCCTGGGCTCAAGCCTGCCTTCTGCCTTGCGTCCTTGGCCCCTCTACGGTGATACACAATTCCGACTCTAACATCCCAGTGTACCATGATTCCAATCACATGAACCAATTTGTGGTTCATGAACTGATTATCTATAATGATAAATACTTTTGTGAACTGCTGGTTGAAATTATACTACAGGGTTCTGAATTGAAACATGGACTTATTCATGATTAACCCTTTTAGGTGCTGGATGTTAAAGTACTGAAGATATCTGAAGGTGCTCAATCATTGTCCAGCCGACTTGTGTTAACTCCAACCTCTCAATTATCTTGGTTTGGTTTCAGTGAGAATGGTCAACTTAGTTCCTTTGATTCCAAGGTACCACTGATAAACATATTATCAACTGTTAAACATGTCTTTAGTAATATCAAGGGAGTTTTATACTGAACAATGTTAATTCTAGGGAATACTGAGGATCTTTTCTGGTCAATTTGGTGGAAGCTGGATTCCTGTATTTAGGTATAATCTTCTTGCTGGTTTATACATTTTTACAACTGTAAAATCACACTTGACCACTATGTCCAATTGCAGTTCAATCAAGGCAAGAAAATCTGAAGATGAAAGCCACTGGGTGGTGGGTTTAGATGCTAATAATATATTCTGCATTCTATGCAAGTCCCCTGAGTCTTATCCACAGGTATGCCCTTCATGCAATTTTTTGTGTAATTTTGAATTATTCATGTTCCAACAAAAAAGTAGTTTCTTTTAAGCATTCTCAAATGTTCAAATTTGTTTGCCCTTTGTTGATTTACAGATTTAGTAATGAAAGTGGCTAGAAGTTACTTTTGATCTCTTGCATGTTTATATTATTTCTATAAATCTAACGGCTACGATTAAAAAAAAGTCGACCTCTTACCTCGTAGGAGGTAATATATTGCACCAATCTAATAGTCACGATTAAAAGAAGTTGATGCCTTACCTCATAAGAGGTAATGTCACTTCTTTTTTATAACCAATGTCAGATAAATTCTACCTCTTATCTCTTGAAGAGGCAATATATGTACTGTAAAAGAGTCCATATACAACACATGCTATTTCATGCCCTCATTGCTAATTTACTGAAAGGAAAGGATTGGCTTGCTTAAATTAACACTTGAGCTGATAGACTTCCCTTACCTGGTTATATATACAATGTACCTTGCTAATTTGGCAACACTACAGCATAAATCAATGCACTGAATGACTTTTGATGTCTTTGATCTTGTCAGGTGATGCCCAAACCTGTTTTGACAATACTTGAGCAGTCATTTCCTCTTGCATCGTCTGACCTTGGTGCCAATAGTTTAGAAAATGAATTCATGATGAGGAAGCTACAGCTCTCACAGGTCCATTGTGTTCCTTTCAGTTTTGAAGGGCTGTATCTGTGATCTCGTGCTTAATCATGTTTATTTTTCACAGATCCAAAATAAAATAGAAGAAATGGCTGCTTTGGGTCTGGACACAACTGCAATTGATGATGAAGCATTCAACATGGAGGCTGCACTTGACCGATGCATCTTGAGGCTCATCTCCAGCTGCTGCAATGGTACAAGATTTGAAATATGTTTTTCCTGGTAAATGGTGCTTTGCATTAAATTATTTTTTCTATGTTCTTTATTTTGTAAGGTGACAAGCTTGTTCGAGCTACTGAGCTTGCAAAATTACTAACACTGGAGAAGTCAATCAAGGGAGCGATGATGCTTGTTACACGCTTGAAACTTCCCATATTGCAAGAGAAGTTCAGTTCCATACTTGAGGTGAAAGACACAGCCCTTGCACCTGAACTAAACCTGCCAACTTTTATCACTCAAAAAGGGGCAATTACTTTTACAACTCCAAAACACGCTTAAACGTAGCATGCTCAACTCAAGATTATGCGTTGTCTTCTTGCAGGAGAGGATGCTGAGCAACACAAGAATTGCCAGAACAGCTGTTTTCTCCAATACTACTAATACCATGTACTCACCAGCGTTGGTTACTCCAGAAGTTCCACCAGCTAAGCTTGTCCAGAAAAGTGGAAACAGCTTGAAGTTACCTACATTACCTAAACTGAATCCTGCCACCCAACAAGGTAGTCCATCTGAGTCAAACAAGACGGAAGTAGAACAAGCAAACAATTTGATAGAAATCACTCCAAAGGTTTCACCTGTACAAACTCCATTAGCTGAGATTGCCAAAAACAGTGACAAAGTGGGTGGAAAAGCAAAGAAAGATAGGGATGGAGCATCAAATGCAACTACAGTTGATCACAACTCAAAGGGAGGCTTTGATCAGGTTGCCCTTAAGAACAAGAGCGTTGAAGACTGCAGTGGAGTACAATCTCAGCGACCAGTTAACCCCTTTGCGAAATTGCCATCAAGCAAAGAACAGTCATCATCCCTTTTTGATTCCATCAAAAAGATGAAGGTTGAAAATGAGAAGGTTGACAAAGCTAAGAGCAAGAAGGTGAAAGTGTGACTGCTTATCTTTATCTCATAATGGCAAACCAGCAGTTGGACATACATCCATTAATACTAACGTATCTTTGCTTAGATTTTTCATTTCAGTACTGACAGTGTAGGTGAATCACCGTTACTTTCTAGTTATGACGCGGTAGACAATGTATAGTAGTATCCCCCGCTTTAGGAAATAGATCGCTGGTTACTTTGTTGATTCCTTAGATACGCAATTGCGTTTTTTTCACGTCTGTAGGATTGATGTATCTCCAACAAATATATAATGGGATGAGCAGGTTATCCCTAAACTGGTTATTTGTTTTAAAATGTGCTTAATGAATGTTGGAAACTGTATGAATAATTTATATGCTTCAATCTAGAAATATACAAAGTTATACATGTATTTTAGGAGCGATCGGTGAACCTAGTCCTCTTCGAAAATAAGAATGAGAAGTACTGCACGTGTATTTAGTGCATGTGTATTTAGAGTATCTCCAAGAGCTTCTATTTACCTCCCAAAATTTAAATTTAGGTAATTTGGATACAAATCATGCTCCAAAAATAGTCTTAAACGGTTCCCTTTCTTAATTCATTATTTAATTCATCTCTAATCTATCTCAAAAATAGGATTAGATTTTGGTCCCTATTTTAGTTGGTGCATTTTTCTTTTATCTTGTGTGCGCTAGAGCTTATCTTTTTGGATCTTAGCGAACACGCTGTTCAGCGACGACGTGGGCAGCAATTTGACGATGGCCCGGGTGGCTTGTGTAGCGATAGCGCGAGCAGCGATGACGAGCGCGGTTGAACGACGATGGCATAGGCAGCTGATGGCTTCCTCGCCTCCCTTCAGTTCCCTGACATTGCTCTAGATTTGAGCTCGGTGGAGACAGGATGGGTGGGCATAGTACAAGCGACGGAGGACGCGGCACCAGGCGATGGTAGCTACGACGTGAGCGGGCGAGTCTCTAGTGCGGACGTCATAGGTAGCTGAGACTTGAGAGGAGAGGCAACTGGTGGCGATTGCTGTTCTTGTGCGTTTGTGGTTTGATTCCTTGATCTTGGTTGTTGTGGTGTTTTAGCGTCAAAAGATGATTTTTTTTGTGGTGTGTTGTTTAATGTCTGTAATATCTTGTGGGTTTTCATGGATGTTCTATGACTTGTCATTCTACAAGGAGAAAATTTTCTTTTGTGTATTACCTTTCTGACAGATGAGCGTGTTGTTCTCGTGTCCTATGGAAGATGACAACGTGGTGGAAGACGGACTCGTAGCGGAGGCATTGGGCTTTGGCAATGCAGCTGATCTGATGGTCCTAAATGCGTCGTTGGCCTCATCAAGCTACATATCAAGGGTTGCTGAGCTTCAAGAGGGAGCAGCAGAACCCGAGCTTGGTCGAGACCAAGATTTCCTTCACGTCACTGCTCACTGTGCTAGCGTCGATGCAAGTGAGCTCATCCAGACGAGGTTCATCGACATGGCTAGACGTCGGCGATGGTATGGAAGCAGGACATATACGATGTTGCAGGCGATGCAGTTAAGATGTTTTAAAAATAGGGGTTCAGATTAAAGGGAATCTACTGTAGTTTGATTAATTTTTAGGGAATATAAAATTTAAGATGATACATATATGAAGTTGTAGCAAATAAAAAATAAGAGCTCTATTAGAGACGCTCTTAGTACACTACTGACCTCAAAAAGGCATGCTCTAAAGACCTGTTTAGTCTTCCTCACTGTGATTGACTCCATTGTTGGGTGTTAACTTTATGCTTTTTAGATGTTGTTTGGATCATATTGTTACGTCACTATGCTATTCAGGTTAAAGAATGTCAGAGCAATTTATCAATACACTATTTAGTGTTGCCTCCATCTATTGTTTGGTATGAACATGGAAGTATGTAGACAACATGATTGTTAATTCTTAATCTAAAGTAGTGATATAAGCT
The DNA here is from genome assembly GCA_019279435.1 of Zizania palustris. Classification (NCBI taxonomy): domain Eukaryota; kingdom Viridiplantae; phylum Streptophyta; class Magnoliopsida; order Poales; family Poaceae; genus Zizania; species Zizania palustris. The sequence continues at coordinate 11,151,434 of JAAALK010000287.1, forward strand.
GCTTGGCGGGAGATTTGCTCTAAGGTTGAAAAGTATTTGGGAAATGGTTGAGATGGGTTGTTGAAAATTACTATTCTAAAGTTTTAAAAGAATTTTTCTTTCTTTTTAGGATAGAGGTGGGCACCTCTATCACCGTTTTACACTAGTATTTAGATAAGGCACATTGTTTGAAAAATAAGCCACAATATTTATTTGGCAAACCTCATATTAATTACCTCCCAAAGATTTGTTGAATACCAATGTACTCATTTTTACTACAACTACCTCTAGACTATAAAGGTCAAGAAGAAGAAACCTTTAAAAAAAATCTGACAATGGAGGACTATGTTGAAGACCAAGAAGCTTACGGTTTTAGGTCTAGTCTCAAGTAGAATATTTAATGTGATCTCATGCTTGTGTGACACTTTTGATTGATTGATTGTCATAGAAAATGACTCGTAGATAGCTTTTGTAAGAATACTTTAATATCCATGTAATAAAACAAGTCTACGATGAACTAATATCATTTTTTTGAAACTCCTCCATATACCAAACATAAGAAAAAAATTAATTAAAGGTCTACAATGTACAAATGTGTTAAGGTGAAGACCCCTAACTTATTGTTTATCTATAGGAATTTCAATAGAATTTAGACCTTAAACTCCACTCCCACACCATTGATGTGTCTCAAATTTCAATATAATTTTTTATACCAGATTATTTGCATACAACTGTCCCATCCAATCCTACGCAGCAGCACTTTCTAAGCTAAAAACAAAAGAAGAAAGTTTTAAAAATAAATTATTTAACATAATTTTTTTTAAAAAATTAAAACAAACTATTTGCACATATATAGGATTTCTTAAGAAATACATTCATGGGAAAATAAAAACAGAATACCTTAGAAAATTGAAAATAATTCTGATCATTTTTAAGTGCATTTAAAGCTGAAAATATAAAGATAGAAAATAAGGGGCAGATGTCCCTCTCACCTCTCCTCCTACCCCACCAACACTAGCACACCTTAGGGTTTAGGGTCTGTTTGGTTAAGGAGAGAAGAGATGAAATTATTTCAGTTTGTGGAATATTCCCCTAAGGTGCAAGATGACTTCATCTGAAAAATATTCTCAGATATAGCTATACTACTTCCATTCACGCTATCTCTCACACGACTACTTAGCACAACAAAGTGGTGGTGGCACGGCAGAGCAACAACAAAGAGACAAGATGATAGAGCGATGGAGTTGTGGATGTCTAAACAGTAGATCTTACCAACGAATTGGTGAAGCTTAGTTGAGCTTAGATCTACCCAGAATTTGATGGACGATAGAAGGCGAGCTCAATGGACTATGGCTGGAGGCAAGCCCGATGTTAGATGTAAGGATTCTCAAACTAACCAAAAAAGATGATTCCATCCTCAAACCAAACAATCACCAAAAGAGAGATGGAACCATTCCATACAAAAAAATGAGATGAACCATTCCATCCTATCTCGCTCTTGAACTAAATTCACCTTTAGAGCATGATGGTTTTTAGGCCAATTAGAGCATGCAAATATTGATGCGACACATTATAGTACAACATGGCATGTTGTTCTAGTGAATAGTGGACATATATGTGTGGAGAGGGGGATTCATTCGTCCATAGGATAAGAATAGCAAATAGCTCACGCTCAATCCATTTATCAATGAGTAATACATGGACGTGTGAATTTTACACATTTAAGAGCAGTCTATCTATATTTCATCTCTATGTTTGTATGATTCTCTAACACAACCTCTAAATCTTATTCTCTATATTTGACTTCCGCATACCATATTTTCTTAATTTCCTATAATGCCTTTATTTTTAAGAACTATATTTTTAATTTACAGTAGAGGAAGAGGCATGTTAGAGGGGGCTAATGAGAGAAACGAAGGTAATGACTGATTAAGCTTATGAAAACTACTAAATTGAAACTCTTGCGATGATAAGGGAGAGGTAGAGATGAAGAGACAATGGCTTGTGGAACTTATAAATCTAAAAATATAACCATTAATGAAAGATTTGTTTTTAAAAGCTGCTTGTCGGTGTAAGGACACATTTAGGGGGGATCTAGATGGATGTAGCGCCCCGATTTATCAAAATCGAGACATTATTGAATTTCCATAGAAAAACAATAATACAAGAGGTTCATCATGCGACAACGTACGTACGATAAAATCCATGGTACGCAGACCATATTTATTACAACATTGTTTTAATAAAAACGATAATAATAAAGGTAAACAGCGGCATGACGAACGTCTTCTTCAGGATCTTTCTTCTCGACTGAGTCGCTACTCCAGACCGTCTTCAAGATAAGCATCCTCTGTGGGGTCCAACGGGTATGAGTACAAAAAGTACTCAACAAGCCACCGCAAATGCAAATAATAATGCAGGATAATAAACAAGGAAGGATAAAGGCTAACAATGCGGAATAAAGCAGTTGCAGTTATGGCATTTAGTGTAATCATATTTTAATCATGCGGAAAATAAACATGAGCATCATCAACATCAACTAACTCGAGGAGTACGTTTTACCTCCTCGCACAACAGTCCTTACATGTCAATCCATCATGCACATTCATGTTCCAAGTAAACTAACTGGGGGATGTCACGCAACCCGCCCTTGACCGTGGGCTCGGCTTTTCGAAAAGATTTAAGACTCTGATCAGAGATGTACTACTGTACCCACAAGGCACGCACTCATCTCAAACGAGATGACCCATTTCACGGGAACTCGTGCCAAAACCTCAATATGAGATGTTCCAAGCGATAACCACCCGCTCTAGGTTTCGCCGGTGCGCCGGGCCGCATCCCGGCTAACGTCGCACCCCTTTTTGCGCCACATTGGTACAAGTCACCCGCAGGTGCAACTTGACCCATCTCCAAATGGTGGCCTCGGTTTGGAACAACCCATACCTTAGTTAGGACTTACCCACTAGACTTGTGGTTAGTACGTAAGTGTATTGCAACGGATCCCTCAGACCGGTCCTTATAGTGCCCCGGGTGCGACTGACCAATGCCCTAGCTTGCACCCGGAACCCACCATGCATACACTCACAACCATGACTCATCACCAACAGAATTTCCAAGGATAAGAAGTAACGGGGATCATATAATAGAACCATTTTGCTACGACTCATTTTTATCCTATAGCGGCCGTGTCAATACTTTGGACACTAACTAATATCATTGATCATATGGTGACAAGGAGGTTAGGCGAGATAGCATGGCTTGAGTTGCACATCAAGGTCGGGGGATCCTAAATAAATATAATGTAAGGGTTCATTTGACTAATGCATATACATAACCTATGTGTTTTAGCGATAGTCAATTCAGACATGGGTTCAATATGCTCAAAAGAATTGTTTGGTGACTTGCCTTGTTCAGCAAAGGGAGAGGGAGGGACTTCGGGGAAGTACTCCGGCTCCTCGGCGACGTCGTAGTCTTTTTAATATAAAGTAAAATAAAAAGAACACAACATCCAATCAAACAGTATAACATTACATTATAAACACATAAGTTAAAGTTGGTTTGATTATAAATAAAAATAAATTCAATGGTTAAAGTTCTGAAATTTATTTCTCCATTAATTTAAAATGAATCTAAATGAATTATTGTTTTTCAAGAAAGGGTTTTTTAAGTGTGTATAATACTACATTAAGTTTTCTAATCAATTTAATATAAATGATTCAGAGAAAACTCAGTGGTTCTAGTGTTTAAACAGAAAGGAACAATTATATAAATTTTCTGGAGTTTAAATATTTAAATTTGCATTTTAATCCTAAGGGCATTTGAATACTTATTTAAATAAACATGAAAATGTCAAAGTAAACCTACTGTTTTTATTGCATAAACATGTAGAGAATAATTTTATGAATTTTCTGAAGTTAGAATGGTAATTTTTAGAGTTCAAATGCATTTGATATGAATTTTACAAGTTTAAAAGCATTTCTGGAATTTATTTTCAAATTTTAAACCTCTCGGGTCCACGGTGAGCCAGGCCCACGGTGAACCCGCGCACTGTGCGCGTGCGCCGAGTCGATCTGGACCGTCGGATCCAGATCCGACGCGCGAGGGCGAGGCGGGACGCGTAAGTGGCTACGGACGACCAGGATTAAAACGTTCGAAGGGGTACCACGTGGACGCACGAGATTAAACGCGGGGTTTTAAATACAGATGGACGCACGAGATCACACCGTACCGCTTCACTCAGATCCGACGGCCAGGATTAAACCGAACAGATGATTTAATCCAAGCGTTGGATCTGGATCGCACGGCCAGGATTGAATCCGGCACAGTGCGTGTCGGGGGGGGGGGGGGGGGTAAAGTACCCCTTCTTCCCCGACTCCGGTGGTACGACGGCGAGCGATTCCGGCGAGGTCGAGGGCTATCTAGTCTAGCTAGGGCTAAAAACGGAAAGGGGGTACCGAGGGGAACAAAAGGGTACCGTTGCGGTGGTCCGGGGTCGACGGGGCGAGGCCGGCGGCGAGCGGTGGCGGCGAAGGTTCTCGGTTCCGAGGCGGGGACGGCGATCCGGCGAGGTTCGTCATCGACGAAGTGGTGGCCGAGGTCGGCGAGGTCCTGGCGGTCACGATGGTGGCGGAGGCACGGACGGGGACGGTCCGAGGCGACGACGAGTGGTGGCTGGAGGCGGAGTAGGGGAATTTCGCTAAAAGGCGAAGTGCGGGCGTTTGGCTAGGTCTGAATGCGATTGGAGGCGTGAACCGAACGCGGTGGTGGCAGGGGGTTTAAATAGGGTCGTCGGCGAGGGATAACGGGCGAAGAATACAAGGAAAGCCGAGGGGAGGAGTAATTCGCCGACGAGGGCTCGGTCAAGCACGCGTAGCGGTGATCCCGTGGCGTAAAGGCGCTGTTTAACGGGGGGAAACGGTCGACGCGACGCGGGGGACCGAGTAATGGCGACGAATTAATGCGGGACGGGCCGGCGAGGCGGATCCGAGGGCGAGGTCGTCGGCCGGCGCGATTTGGGGGCGACGGCGGGAGGTTGAAGGCGAAGCTTACAGGCGGGGGCCACTGGCCAGTGAGCGCGAGCGGGTGAGGGTGGCGCCTGACGGGTGGGGCCGAGGCGTCGGGTTCGCGCGCGAGGGGAGGGATTCGGCGCCGACAGGTGGGACCGGGCTGTCAGCCAGAGGCGGGCGCGGTAACGGGCTGGGCCGGCCGGGAGAGAGAGAAGGGAGGGGGGGAGCCCATTACTGTTCTAATCCCTTTCTGAATAAAAATAATTCCAGAAAATAGATTAAAATATTAGGGCTACTTCCAAGGCTGGTAAAAATTTATAAAAATTCTCAGAATTATATTTTGGTCTTAGGATCATATACAAAAAGTTTCACCTCCTGATTTGGTCATCTACTCTATGTTGTAGTTCAAAAGGGTATAAAAGGAAATTAAAAGTATTTTCTGAAATAATAATTCCCATAAATTGAATTTAATAATATTTTTTATTGTTTTGAAAAATTTGGGTGTTACAAACCTATCCCCCTTACAAGAATCTCGTCCTCGAGATTGGAACGCTACTCGAATAGCTCGGGGTATTGGGCTTTCAGCTCGTCTTCTTTTTCCCAGGTGGCTTCTTCGGCGGGATGGTTGTTCCATTGGACTTTGCAGAAGCGGACGACGCGACTTCTGGTTACTCTCTCCTTGGTTTCCAAGATCTTGATGGGTCTTTCTATGTAGGTCAAGTCTTCTTGGACATTAAGCTGCTGAAGGTCGGCTTGCTCGGTGGGTACACGGAGGCACTTCTTCAGCTGTGAGACATGGAACACATCATGAACGCCTGCCAAGGATGGAGGCAGTTCAAGTTGATATGCCACTTCTCCTTGTCGACGGAGGATCTGGAAAGGTCCGACGTAGCGGGGTGCTAGTTTGCCTTTCATGTTGAACCTTTGAGTGCCACGGAGGGGAGTGACCCGGAGGTAGACATAGTCGCCCTCCTCAAAGGCTAGATCTCTTCGGCGGTTGTCGGCATAGCTCTTTTGCCTGGATTTGGCGGCCTTCAATCGGTCTCTTATGATCTTAACTTTCTCTTCAGCTTCTCTCAATAAGTCAGTCCCAAACAGTTGTGATTCTCCGGTTTGATCCCAGAGCAACGGCGTTCTGCACTTACGCCCATAGAGTGCTTCGAACGGGGACATTTGCAGGCTGGCTTGATAGCTGTTGTTGTAGGAGAACTCTGCATAAGGTAAGTTCTTGTCCCACATTCCGCCAAAGTCTAGAGCGCAAGCTCTAAGCATATCCTCCAATATCTGGTTGACCCTTTCGGTTTGACCATCGGTCTGCGGATGATAGGCGGTGCTAAAGTTCAGCCGGGTGCCGAGTTCCTCTTGAAGGTTCTTCCAAAACTTGGAGGTAAACTGACTCCCGCGGTCAGATACAATCTTCTTGGGAACTCCGTGGAGGCACACGATCCGGGTCATATACAACTCAGCCAACTTGGCGACGGTGTACGTTGTCTTGACCGGGACGAAGTGAGCTACCTTGGTGAGTCGATCAACGATCACCCAGATAGAATCATGACCAGCTTGGGTCCTGGGCAGTCCCGTGATGAAGTCCATTCCTATCTCTTCCCACTTCCATTCAGGGACTTTGAGGGGTTGAAGAAGTCCGGCAGGTCTCTGATACTCTGCCTTGACTCACCGGCATGTGTCGCACTTGGCCACATACTCAGCTATTTCTCTCTTCATGCTGACCCACCAATATTTCTCCTTCAGGTCTTGGTACATCTTTGTACTCCCGGGATGGATGGAGTATAGAGTATCGTGGGCTTCTTGAAGGATGAGAGTCTTCAACTCAGGTAGGTCGGGTACGCATACTCGGTTTCCGAACCAAATGGTACCATGTTCATCCTCGGAGAATCCGGGGGCTTTACCCTTCCTCATGTTTTGCTGGATCTCCAGGATGTCCGGGTCTTCCTTCTGCTTCTCTCGGATCTGGTCTATTAAGACAGGCCGAGACTCCAAGGCAGCGAGGTACTCTCGAGTGGTGATCCCTAGGTTTAGCCTTTCCATCTCCTTATAAAGCAGAGGAGCCTGGTCTTGGATCATGATGGCATTGCAGTACCCTTTTCGACTAAGGGCGTCTGCCACCACGTTCGCTTTGCCCGGATGATAATGGATGCCCAAGTCGTAATCCTTGATCAGTTCCAACCATCTCCTTTGCCTGAGGTTTAGATCTGGTTGGGTGAATATATACTTGAGGCTCTTGTGGTCGGTGAAGACCTCACACCGATTTCCCACAAGGTAATGTCTCCATATCTTCAAGGCATGAACCACGGCTGCTAATTCCAGGTCGTGGGTTGGGTAGTTCAGCTCATGCGGTCTCAATTGCCAGGAGGCGTAGGATATCACCTTCCCTTCTTGCATTAAGACGCATCCCAATCCTTGACGAGAGGCATCACAGTAGACGTGGAAGTCTTTCCGGATGTCTGGCAGAGTCAGAATGGGAGCTGACACTAGCTTCTTCTTGAGGGTCTGGAAGCTTTCTTCGCAGTCGGGGGTCCAATCAAACTTTACTTCCTTCTGCAGAAGTCTGGTCATAGGCTTGGCAATCTTGGAAAAATTCTCGATGAACCGGCGGTAGTATCCGGCCAATCCGAGGAAACTCCGGATCTCGGTCACGGTCGTTGGCTGTAGCCAATTGGTTACCGCTTCAACGGTGGTTGGGTCCACTGCTATTCCTCCGGTAGATATAACATGGCCGAGGAAATTCACCTCAGACGACCAAAATTCGCACTTGCTGTATTTGGCGTACAGTTGCTGCTCCCTTAGCTTTCCGAGGGTCAGACGAAGGTGAGTCTCGTGTTCTTCCTTGGTCTTGGAGTAAACGAGGATATCGTCGATGAATACCACGATGAACTTGTCCAAGAACTCCATGAATACGTTGTTCATCATGTTCATGAAAAAGGCCGGGGCATTCGTGAGTCCGAACGACATCACAGTGTACTCGTAGAGTCCATAGCGGGAGGTGAAGGCAGTCTTGGGTATATCTTCCTCCCTGATCCTTAACTGGTGATAACCTGACCTGAGGTCAATCTTGGAAAACACCGAGGATCCTTTCAGCTGATCGAACAGGTCATCGATCCGAGGCAATGGGTATTTGTTTTTGATGGTTACGTCGTTCAAGGCTCTATAGTCCACGCACATCCTCTTGGTCTTGTCCTTCTTCATGGCAAATATGACCGGTGCACCCCAAGGTGAGGTACTCGGTCGGATGTAACCTTTCTGCTCTAGGTCTTCGATGTTGCTCTTGACTTCGGCTAGTTCATTGGCGGCCATTCGGTACGGGCGCTTGGAGATTGGAGTGGTCCTCGGGACAAGCTCGATTCTGAATTCGATGTCCCGCTTGGGAGGCATTCCGGGCAGATCTTCGGGGAAAACATCTGCAAACTCCTTGACTATTGGCACCTCTTCAAGAGCTATTGAGCGAAGGGATGCTCCGAGTGGTTTGCGACTGACCATCCGGAAGGTGACGGTTACGCCTTCAGGACTGGTCACCGTGACGGACTTGTTGGCACAGTCGATCACTCCCTTGTGCTTCATCAACCAATCTATACCTAGTATAAGGTCGAGTCCGGTGCATTGGATGAGGACAAGCTCGGCCCGAAACAACACTCCTTGGATGTCAAGTTGAACCTTAGGGCTGTAGAAGCGAGCTGAGGTCCTGTTGCCGGGGGTGGCAATCACCATGGGAATGGGTAGAGGGAGCACGTCCAGATTGTTTGTTTTTGCAAAATCTTCCGAGACGAAAGAGTGGGTTGCTCCAGAGTCAAACAATATGACGGCCGGTACGGAATTCATAGTAAACGTACCGAGTACGACTTCAGGAGCCTCCCGAGCTTCCTCCGCGCTGATGTGGTTGACGCGGGCGCGAACGGCCTGGTGGGGTGCTGCGCCTTGGTTCTGCTTGGGGTGAGGACACTGGTGCGAATAGTGCCCTTCCTTGCGGCAGTTGAAGCAGACGACCGGCCTTCCTTGGCGATCCCTCAAGATCGGGGCCTTGGCGGCTGGTGCCGGCTGAGCGGCCGGAGCTGGTGGAGCGGGGCGAGGATGCCCGACGTTGGATCCACCAGCTGCGTGAGGTGGCCTGTAGGCGGGCCGAGGATGGTAGGCGGGCGCTGGTGGCGGAGGGACGAAGCGGGGCCTCTGAGTGTTTGCCTGTTGATGCTTGAAGGCGATCATCTTCCTCTTCTTGAGGTCCAGCTTGTTCTGCTCAGTCTCTTGGATGAGCGCTTTATTGACCAGCCGCTGGAAGTCGGCGAAGTCGGCGGCGACGAGCTGGATGGACAGCTCATCCTTAAGTCCCCTGAGGAACTTGGCCTGGCGGAGGGCGTCGGTGCGCACTTCCTCCGGTGCGTAGCGTGCGAGGCGGTTGAACTCATGGAGGTACTCCATGACAGTTCGGTTGCCTTGTTGCAGGTCGCGGAACTCCTGCTGCTTCACCGCGATGACACCGGCGGGGACGTGGGCGGCACGAAAGGCGATGGTGAACTCCGCCCAAGTCACCATGTGGCCCTCTGGCTGGGACGCACGGTAGTTGTCCCACCATTCAGCGGCGGGACCCTGGAGCTGGTGAGTGGCGAAGGCCACCCGCTCCCGGTCTGTGCAGGGGAGGAGATCGAGCTTCTTCTCGATGGTACGAAGCCAATCTCCGGCCTCCATCGGGTTGGTCGTGCTCGAGAAGATGGGCGGGCGCACGCGCAAAAACTCGGAGAGCTGCGGAGCGGCCGCGGGTGCTGGTGCGCGAGGGGCGGGCTCCCCGTTCTGCAGACGGTCCAACTGAGCCTGTTGGTGCTGCATTTGGGTGAGGAGGGCGGTGATCAGATGGTTCTGATTCGCCATCATCTCCGCCAAGGTGGGGTGATTGGCGGAAGGCGACCCGGATTGACGCGGGCCTGTTGCACCCCAGTTGGGCACAACACCCTCAGGCGCATCTCGGCTCCCTCCTGCTCTGTTGTTAGAGCCGGTGTTCTGGTGATCGGCCATCTTCTGAATATCCAAAATGATAAAGCAAAAGATGACGAAACAAAAATTAACCAAAAATAACATATAGCATTCAAGCATATAAATATATCAAGTGGTGTAAATTGTTCATTACAATCAAGCTCTTATTCCATCTACAACCCAACTCGTTGCAGACGACACCACATACAAATTTAAAATCTTTATTAAAATTCGCGTTTCCTAACGCCTACTCGCCACCGGAGGCGGTCTCCGTGCTCTCGGAACCACGAGTGCGCGGCTCCAGAGAGATGGTGGGCTCGAGAAAATTCTCGATGATGGAGTCGGAGACGAGGCCGGGGCGTGGTGTAGGGGCGCTGGTAGAAGGCCTGGCGGGGGAGGGTCGTGGCGGGATCCTCTTGGGGCGAGGGAGGGGCTCACGGATGGGCTTCTTCTTCCTAGGAAGAAGAGGAACCATCTCAGCGATGTCCTTCTGCAGCTGCATGATCTTGCGCTGCAGCTCGCCGTTCTGCTGGATCAGGTTCTTCGTTTCCTCACGAAGAAACGCAACCGCCTCATGGTGCTCGTCGGCGTCGAGCACCGCCTCGGTGTGGAGATCATCCATGGCCTGTAGAAGACGCGACTGCCGGGCCATGACCGGATCACGCACGGAGTGAACTCTGAGGTAGATGCTACGGTGGGCTCTGGGAGTACGCTTCGGCACAAGCCGGAAGGATGAGTTCTGAAGACGATCGTCGTAGATCATCCTCAGCTCCATGAGGGCCTGGAGGGCGACTCGTTGGCACGCGACGTCGAAAGTCGGGCCCCCAAGTGCGGTGGTGTAGGGCGGCAGGTGTTCTCCGGAGCCATGGACGGTGAGGGAGACGTCACAAGGTCCGGCGAACTCGTCGGGGTAGACTCCTTGAAATTCGGGTTCGAAGAGGAACCCGAGGAAGGTGAGCATCATGTGGAGCTCCCGGACGAAGCCCTCATAGTGGCGGCAGTAGCTGTGGACTTGGTAGACTGGCATCTACAAAACAGCAAGTTGAATAAAAGTGAGGAGAGGAACAAAGTTTATGAAGTAGATTTTCGAGAAATAATTTCCTATGGCTAATGGCTAGGCGGGTCTGTTTGGCTTCCTACAGTCAAGTCGGCTCTGATACCATCTTGTAGCGCCCCGATTTATCAAAATCGAGACATTATTGAATTTCCATAGAAAAACAATAATACAAGAGGTTCATCATGCGACAACGTACGTACGATAAAATCCATGGTACGCAGACCATATTTATTACAACATTGTTTTAATAAAAACGATAATAATAAAGGTAAACAACGGCATGACGAACGTCTTCTTCAGGATCTTTCTTCTCGACTGGGTCGCTACTCCAGACCGTCTTCAAGATAAGCATCCTCTGTGGGGTCCAACGGGTATGAGTACAAAAAGTACTCAACAAGCCACCGCAAATGCAAATAATAATGCAGGATAATAAACAAGGAAGGATAAAGGCTAACAATGCGGAATAAAGCAGTTGCAGTTATGGCATTTAGTGTAATCATATTTTAATCATGCGGAAAATAAACATGAGCATCATCAACATCAACTAACTCGAGGAGTACGTTTTACCTCCTCGCACAACAGTCCTTACATGTCAATCCATCATGCACATTCATGTTCCAAGTAAACTAACTGGGGGATGTCACGCAACCCGCCCTTGACCGTGGGCTCGACTTTTCGAAAAGATTTAAGACTCTGATCAGAGATGTACTACTGTACCCACAAGGCACGCACTCATCTCAAACGAGATGACCCATTTCACGGGAACTCGTGCCAAAACCTCAATATGAGATGTTCCAAGTGATAACCACCCGCTCTAGGTTTCGCCGGCGCGCCGGGCCGCATCCCGGCTAACGTCGCACCCCCTTTTGCGCCACATTGGTACAAGTCACCCGCAGGTGCAACTTGACCCATCTCCAAATGGTGGCCTCGGTTTGGAACAACCCATACCTTAGTTAGGACTTACCCACTAGACTTGTGGTTAGTACGTAAGTGTATTGCAACGGATCCCTCAGACCGGTCCTTATAGTGCCCCGGGTGCGACTGACCAATGCCCTAGCTTGCACCCGGAACCCACCATGCATACACTCACAACCATGACTCATCACCAACAGAATTTCCAAGGATAAGAAGTAACGGGGATCATATAATAGAACCATTTTGCTACGACTCATTTTTATCCTATAGCGGCCGTGTCAATACTTTGGACACTAACTAATATCATTGATCATATGGTGACAAGGAGGTTAGGCGAGATAGCATGGCTTGGGTTGCACATCAAGGTCGGGGGATCCTAAATAAATATAATGTAAGGGTTCATTTGACTAATGCATATACATAACCTATGTGTTTTAGCGATAGTCAATTCAGACATGGGTTCAATATGCTCAAAAGAATTGTTTGGTGACTTGCCTTGTTCAGCAAAGGGAGAGGGAGGGACTTCGGGGAAGTACTCCGGCTCCTCGGCGACGTCGTAGTCTTTTTAATATAAAGTAAAATAAAAAGAACACAACATCCAATCAAACAGTATAACATTACATTATAAACACATAAGTTAAAGTTGGTTTGATTATAAATAAAAATAAATTCAATGGTTAAAGTTCTGAAATTTATTTCTCCATTAATTTAAAATGAATCTAAATGAATTATTGTTTTTCAAGAAAGGGTTTTTTAAGTGTGTATAATACTACATTAAGTTTTCTAATCAATTTAATATAAATGATTCAGAGAAAACTCAGTGGTTCTAGTGTTTAAACAGAAAGGAACAATTATATAAATTTTCTGGAGTTTAAATATTTAAATTTGCATTTTAATCCTAAGGGCATTTGAATACTTATTTAAATAAACATGAAAATGTCAAAGTAAACCTACTGTTTTTATTGCATAAACATGTAGAGAATAATTTTATGAATTTTCTGAAGTTAGAATGGTAATTTTTAGAGTTCAAATGCATTTGATATGAATTTTACAAGTTTAAAAGCATTTCTGGAATTTATTTTCAAATTTTAAACCTCTCGGGTCCACGGTGAGCCAGGCCCACGGTGAACCCGCGCACTGTGCGCGTGCGCCGAGTCGATCTGGACCGTCGGATCTAGATCCGACGCGCGAGGGCGAGGCGGGACGCGTAAGTGGCTACGGACGACCAGGATTAAAACGTTCGAAGGGGTACCACGTGGACGCACGAGATTAAACGCGGGGTTTTAAATACAGATGGACGCACGAGATCACACCGTACCGCTTCACTCAGATCCAACGGCCAGGATTAAACCGAACAGATGATTTAATCCAAGCGTTGGATCTGGATCGCACGGCCAGGATTGAATCCGGCACAGTGCGTGTCGGGGGGGTAAAGTACCCCTTCTTCCCCGACTCCGGTGGTACGACGGCGAGCGATTCCGGCGAGGTCGAGGGCTATCTAGTCTAGCTAGGGCTAAAAACGGAAAGGGGGTACCGAGGGGAACAAAAGGGTACCGTTGCGGTGGTCCGGGGTCGACGGGGCGAGGCCGGCGGCGAGCGGTGGCGGCGAAGGTTCTCGGTTCCGAGGCGGGGACGGCGATCCGGCGAGGTTCGTCGTCGACGAAGTGGTGGCCGAGGTCGGCGAGGTCCTGGCGGTCACGATGGTGGCGGAGGCACGGACGGGGACGGTCCGAGGCGACGACGAGCGGTGGCTGGAGGCGGAGTAGGGGAATTTCGCTAAAAGGCGAAGTGCGGGCGTTTGGCTAGGTCTGAATGCGATTGGAGGCGTGAACCGAACGCGGTGGTGGCAGGGGGTTTAAATAGGGTCGTCGGCGAGGGATAACAGGCGAAGAATACAAGGAAAGCCGAGGGGAGGAGTAATTCGCCGGCGAGGGCTCGGTCAAGCACGCGTAGCGGTGATACCGTGGCGTAAAGGCGCTGTTTAACGGGGGGAAACGGTCGACGCGACGCGGGGGACCGAGTAATGGCGACGAATTAATGCGGGACGGGCCGGCGAGGCAGATCCGAGGGTGAGGTCGTCGGCCGGCGCGATTTGGGGGCGACGGCGGGAGGTTGAAGGCGAAGCTGACAGGCGGGGGCCACTGGCCAGTGAGCGCGAGCGGGTGAGGGTGGCGCCTGACGGGTGGGGCCGAGGCGTCGGGTTCGCGCGCGAGGGGAGGGATTCGGCGCCGACAGGTGGGACCGGGCTGTCAGCCAGAGGCGGGCGCGGTAACGGGCTGGGCCGGCCGGGAGAGAGAGAAGGGAGGGGGGGAGCCCATTACTGTTCTAATCCCTTTCTGAATAAAAATAATTCCAGAAAATAGATTAAAATATTAGGGCTACTTCCAAGGCTGGTAAAAATTTATAAAAATTCTCAGAATTATATTTTGGTCTTAGGATCATATACAAAAAGTTTCACCTCCTGATTTGGTCATCTACTCTATGTTGTAGTTCAAAAGGGTATAAAAGGAAATTAAAAGTATTTTCTGAAATAATAATTCCCATAAATTGAATTTAATAATATTTTTTTATTGTTTTGAAAAATTGGGGTGTTACAATGGATCTCCATTGTGAGTTTGGTCGGGGGCTAAGAGTTGTGATTGCTCAGGATGATTGATGAGGGGACATGGGAGTTTATGTCGTCAAGAGATGTAACACCATACTTCTATGTGTAGTACATTATCTTTGAGGCAAGGAAAGCCTCATCGATAAATTACAAGCCGATTGGGACTCAGGGGGTGTTTGGATCCAGGGGCTAAATTTTAGCCCGTGTCACATCGGATGTTTGGACATCAATTTGAAGGACTAAACATGAACTAATTATAAAAATAATTATAGAATCAGAGGATAATTCGCGAAATAAATTTATTAAGTCTAATTAATCCATAATTAGCAAATGTTTACTATAGCATCACATTGTCAAATAATAACGTAATTAGGCTCATTAGATTCGTCTCGTGAATAATCCACCGATTATAAATGGATTTTGTAAACAGTCTACATTTAATAGACCAAAATAGTATCTAAACATTGGATGTGACAGGGGCTAAAATTTAGCCCCTGTATCCAAACACCCCCTCAGTCAGAAGTGTGCTACACTAGTTTACCACTTAGGTTCTTCATTCTATTTTTCTCTCCCTATCATAGTCACAATTCTCACCTTTTATACCCACGGAGGACACCACATCGATCAAATCGATGAATCTACTACATAGCTATTCATCACTAGCTAAGGCTAGGCTTTGGCACACGTCCCTAGGATGTGACTTCTGTGACTGACTTGTTCCTGACATTGTCTACAACGACTATTTCTCAGTAGCCTACCTATTGGTGCCCTAGCGAATTAATCAAGCAAGGTGACGAGGCCTAGAAGATAGCGTAAAGCCAAAAGTGCAAATCTATAGGTCATGCCTTCTAACAAACTACACAAGCCATTCTACAAGGAGTTGGATTGTACTATTCAATCACCCACATCGCATGCTCGTCTGTAGGGGTGGTTGCATGTCTTCTCGTCATTTAAATGCAAGAGTTAACGTGGGACAACACTCCCTATCATGGCACAATAAATATGTTGATCTGTTGAATCCTTCCTCGAGCTTGTTACCCATAGGATTGATTGGCGTAACGTGAGTGCGAGAATAAAGAGGTTGGGGGAACTCGACGTCGAGGAGCTCAAGAAACTGGAGCTTGAGGACTATGGATCGAAACCAACCTTCTATATGTTACACACACAATCCTATTAACTTTAACTAAGCATTTTAATTGCTGGTGAGGACCCCGAAGACAATTCCCCTCAAGCCATTGATGGAGAGGACCTTAACTCCCAAATCACCAATAGTGTCGATAACAACAAAGATGGTGCAATGAGCAAGATGCAAGTGGGCGCAAAGAGGCGGCATACACACTAGGTGGTGGAAAAAATAGAGTCTAGCTAGGCTTGCCAAATTTAGCAAAAATGAGGGCCAATATAGGAAGCTTATAAATGTAGAAGTTGAGATAGTGCATCTAGGCTAAAGTTTAGCCCATGTTACATTGGATGTTCGGATACTAATTATAAGAACTAAACATGAGTTAATTATAAAACTAATTACAGAACCCCTATGCTAATCCACGAGACGAATCTATTAAGTCTAGTTAATTCATCATTAGCACATTTTTATGGTAGCACCACATTGTCAAATCATAAACTAATTAGATTTAATAGATTCATCTCGCGAATTAGCCTAGAGATTTTGCAATTAGTTTTCTAATTAGTTTACGGTTAATCCTTCTTATTAGCATTCAAACATTCGATGTCATGGGGGCTAAACTTTAGCCTAGGGGAGCGAAACGAGCCTTTAATCATTGCCCTCCATTTAGATACAAATTAACGATTTATTCTCTTGGTTCACATGTCATTAATATAAGATAACCAACATATCAGTGAGACGTGGTCACGTGAAGGATAAATCTTCAATTTTTATCAAACAAAAGGTATACCATACAATCTCTTCTTATAGTATTGTTTCTAATATAATAGTTAAATTTTTGGAATTCATCGACAATGGTTTAACAACTATTATCTCTATCCTAAATTATAGTGTTTTTTAAATTTAAAATTTGTTCTAAATTTAGCAATCTATTATTTATAAAATGTTACTTCTATCTTTAAAGTACCCATACTACTTATAAACTTTATTAATTATTACTTCACGCAACTACTGTATTCGCATAGAACTAGCCTGAGAAAAATATTACCATCTTTTTTATATTACATTATACATACGTCATCTGAAAGGCTAGAGTAACAATTTAGCACGATTCCATGGATGCGTGGGTGTTAGGCTGTTACACTGAGTCACTGGTCTCGCCATAGCTGAAGCTGAATTCCACGCAACACTAGGAACTTATCCCATCGCTCACAGCCTACGTGGACTCTGTCCATTAGCTTTAACCCCAGTGGTTCCCAGCCCATAGAGTCTGATGCGCATGGGTCACCGGAGCCTTAAACGGCCCACCTCTTTCCTCGAAATCAACGTGCTGCAGCAGCTGTAAACACTGCTCACTCTTATCCTGTGGCCCCCACGTTATCTCCACATCCGTCGTGTCCCAATCACTACCCTGTCTGTCCCCATCCTTGCGTCTTTCTTCTTACTTCTGTCCTGTCAGAAACGGTCCGACAGAATAAATTTTAGGCTGTCCCAGGCACTCTAATTTTGTTTCAGGGACTCGTTTATCTTACTATTAAAATTTTGTTGTGTTAGAATTTTAATTTCAGAAAACAATTTTATGTATTATATTATTTTTGTCTGTTAGGGACTTTCGTGTTTACGGCTGTCACAAATACTAATTTTAAAAAGTCACGCTATAATCATACACTCAGATAGACTTGTATTAAAAATGAGTAACAAGCTGATATTCTTTTCGGTGAGCGGTTGGATGTATTGATAAATAATTAGGTCTATAGGTCTATAGTGCAATAAGTATTTAGGTTATTATATTTAAAATAAATTTTAAACACTAAACTCATTATACTACGTGATATATGACAGACGAAGTAAGAGATATTTATGCAACTAGTTGTTATATATTAGACTCTAGCTAAGATCCATTGGCTTTTAAACATACAAGAAGATTTTAACGACAAGCTGATAAAATGTGACAAAGCTAGTCTGAGACTAGACCCTGTTTGGGAGAACTTATGGCTGGTTAGATACTTCTAGTATCTAGAAACTTCTCAAACGGTATCTTAGGTAGCTCAGATTTTCAAAATCTGCAGAAGTAGCTAGTCTCTTCAAGCTTAGTAGCTGATAAGCTGGCTAACCTCAGCTTCTTCAGATTCTGCAGATTTTATTTACCCACTATGTCACTGAATAAAACTCACCTATCCAATAGCTAGCTACTCCAACTAGCCAACTAGATACTCGGACTAGGTGATTCTCTGTTGTTCCCAAACAGGGCTTAGGATAGGTTGAAGTGAGAGAGTATGGGTGCGTTTGGTTTGCTGGATATCCTTGAATGGGATAGGGTCATCCCATCCAGTCAGCTGTTTGGTTGAAGGGCGAAGGTGGATGGGATGGTCCACGAGAGGAATATTCCTTCAATATGCTGGACTGAGAGATTCAAGAAATTTTTCTGGATGAGTTCATCCAACATTGGACGAGATGACGTGTCGTCTCCTGATTAGTTATTACACATTTAATTTTTCGTTTATAAATATTCAAATGATTTTTAATCCCAAATTATTTATCCAATTTATGATCTAATTGCATCATTGTATTGATTATAATTTAATCTATAAAATAAGATCTCATATGATTATATTTTTGTTAAAAAATATATTTGACAAGTGGGTCCCACTAAATTTAACCTTATTTCATCCAAGTTGTATACATCTAACCAAACAAAAAATTGTCTCATCCCATTCATCCAACCAAACACTTCGAATGTATCATCTCATCTCTAAATTTATGGATGTGATCATCCTACACCCTATATGTACCCGTAATAATTATCAGGTACAGCGTTCCTTTTAAGAAAAGCAAGAAAATGGTAAATGCCCCCAGGAAAGGATGCCTATTTAATGCACCCCCATCTCCTCCCCTTCTCCGTTTATCACTTCTCTCTCCCTCTCTCTCTTCGTTCTCTCTCTCTCTCTAAATTGAGATCTTTCGGAGCAAATTCTCCGACATGGACGACGATGGCGACTGGATCACGGCAAGGTACCTCCTTTCGTCCATTCTCGGGAGAAACCCCCTCGTAGTCGATTACGTCGACGAGGAGTCCTTCCCCGTCGACGACCCTCCCCCTGCCGCCGGGCGCGGCGGCAGAGGACGGGTGGTGTCGCCACCGCCGGTGGTGCGAGCGACGGCGAGGGTGGCCGGAACCGTGTGTTCGGTATGCACCGAGGAGATCGCGGTGGCGGACGCCGTGGTGCGGCTTCCGTGCGCGCACTGGTACCACGCCGGCTGCATCTCGCCGTGGCTCGGGATCCGGAGCACCTGCCCCATGTGCCGCGCCGAGCTGCCAGCCAAGGACAGCGCTGGCGTCGCCGGCCAGGAGAAGACTGGATCCGCCGGGACCAGCGCTGGCGTCGCCGGCGTGAGGCGGGACACGTCGTACGAGCTCCTCGCCGGCGGCGTCCCGTCCGGCCGATGACGATGAGCGTTAGGGCTCGAGAGTCCAAGAGATTATACGCGTGGACCGCGTCGCGTGCCCCTCGCTCTTCCTCTACTTTGTTTGTACATATGAATTGATTAATGAGAAATTAAAACCATAATTTTCCCCATCATACATAAGACGTGAATCACGCGCTTACACACTCGCGATTGTCATACTCACACACTGACTCACAAATATATTTGCTACTGAAAATATAGAGACCAGCAACAAATCCTTTGTATCAATAAAATCTTATTGAGAAAATATATAATTGTAGTATTATTAATAAATTTAATAAAAATATTGTAAAGTTCGGTGTATAGGAATTTATTACTCCTCCATCCCAAAATTTTGCCTATTTTAAAGTTTAAACTTTATTTTAAATATATCACTTTACCTCTAATTTAATCATGTGACATTTGGACTTTATTACCTATTAGTTCACTCAACTATACTCAGCCAAAGTATTATGGCTTTTTACATTGCCTAAATACATGTGGCCAAGACAAAATGTTGACACGTTTTGAGACAGTAAAAAATATTCCTAACCTGGGCTTTAAGTCCGGCTGTTCAAGTAAAAAATATATTTTAAACAGGATATTTTTTCAAAAAAGCTTGAATTTTTTTATCCATTTGAAGTATTATATAATTTTTAAAAATCTTAGTTTTATCTTTCTATACCGTTTCCATCTTTTTATAATACGCTGTTCCAAATTGGTGTATATATATTTGGGGTTGAGACGTGGCAAAGAAGAAAAGCATGGGTGTGTGTGCTTCGATACTATGGTCAAACAGAAAACGTCGTTGTCAAGTGGGAACCTGATGCCCACCGATTGATTATTGATCACATTACATTGATGCCTAGAATGATTAATTTTCATTAGTTATCTAGTGCTCTAATAGGTTCAGTACCTAGTGCTGAATACTCTCAAAACATCTAGTCTTCGTAGCCAGTGACAAATGGATAATATATTTCTAAACTTTATAAAAAAATATAAATTTATCAATATAAGTTATTACTATTTTATTTTCCGTCGTAAAAATATCTTCGTAATACCTAGGTGCGTTCAAAAGATAAATTAAAGTGTGGTCCACAGGCCTGATGAACTAATAATGACGGTGTAATACTTCTTCTACACAAATAATTTACTTATATTTCTTTAGTTCTGTCCAAAATTACAAATCAAAAAAATATATTCCTTTGCTAGGTTTTACCTATTACTCCATTAGTTTTTTAATAATATTATTTTGGAAAAAATCAATTCTAAGTAGCCGATTCAAAAATTTGTAGAAATAGACACCCATTAGCCGACCAACCAAGGCCGCATCAGCATGGTGTGGCCGATAGTCAACCGAAACAATCGTCCCGTGCGCCGCGTGCTCGTCGCCTCGCCTCCTCGCTCCTTGTGTCCTCGTCGCCTCGCCTCCCCGCTCCTTGTGTCCTCGTCGCCTCACCTCCCCACGCCCTGCGCCCCACCACCTCGCCTCTCCGCACCCCGCACCCTACGCCCCGCACCTCGTGCCCCACCGCCTCACCTCCTATGCCCCGACCGCTGCCTCGCACGCTGCGCCTCGCTCGCTCGCGCACGCCCGCTCGTCCCCCATGCCTCGCGTCCCATCGCCTCGCCTCCCGCACCCTTCCCACCATCTCATAGCGGGCACACTAAATGGAGCTAACAACGGGCAGGCGCGGGTGTGGGGGACGAGGCAGTGTGAATGGGCGGGCGTGTGGGGCGCTAGGGATGAAACAACCAAGCGGGAGGCGAGGCGGTAGGGTACGACGCGCAACAAGGACCGCGAGGCACGTGGCACGGCGCGGTGCGTTACGAGGAACGCAGGGAGGTGAGGCAACCTGGTTCGTCCAATGGTAGGTCGAACCAGACTGATGTGGTCTGGTTCGGCCAACCATCGATCGAATCAAGGCTGATGTGGGTTGGTTCGGCCAACCATTGGTCGAACTAGACTGACGTGGTTTGGTTCGGCCAACCATCGACTGAATCAAAGCTGATGTGGGTTGGTTCGACCAATGGTCAGTCGATAGGTACACTGTTTTGTAATTTTTTGAATATGGTATTTAGAGTTGAAATTTTTTCAAAAAAAATATTATTTAAAAAATTCCTACTTCATAGTACCAATTAACTTATCGTTACTAATAAGCACTTTATTTTTTACTCCAACTTTATGTAAAATATAAAGTCTTTATAGGATATAGTAAGTACTTTTGCCTTGGTTTTTTTATTACAGTTGTATATTGCATCTCTTTATTCTATATTTTTGCTCCATACCTCTTTGTATTATGTTTTGATTTTATTTTGGACACCTTTTATCAATTCATCGAATTCAAACACAAATTCAACATGCCACCGTGATTACTTTGCTTGACCATACTACTCATACAAACACTATCTTCTTAATGGCCTATACTAACGAAGATAACATTATTGAGAGAAATTGGACCAAAAGTAAAAAAAAAGGTAAGAAAAGAGGGTCTAAATTAAAATATAAGTTAAATAAAGCAAAATATTTTTTAGCAATCCACATAAAGATAGTGGGCTTATATTAATTAAGTTTGAAAAATTACAAGATAACAACCTAGAAGATTGTAATCATGAAAAAACAAAAAATACACATCACACGGACACTAGCAACCACTCACGAACCAAGGGTAGCACTAACCAATGCTAGCAAGAGAGATACCAACAAAACCTTCAAAATAATGCCTCCAGTGAGTTTACAACGCAGGAACGTCATCATCATCCACGTAAGAGTCCTAGGCTAGGTTTTAACCAAAAAGTATCGCCACGGTGTGAGAGGGCAGTTACGTGACAAAGCCTAAAACGAGAAATATGACACTCGAAGGCGTTATCAATATAGGCCCAACCAAGTTGGATAAGGTTTTTGCCTGAACCATTCCCCATAACCCTAAAGATGTCCTAAAACTATGCCAAACCAAAACATTACCTTGTAACCTTGTTGCTCGACCAAGCCAGCACCCCACCGCTAGCGCAATTGCCAGTACACCAACGAAACATGTAAGTAAAGTTTCTGTAGGAAAGGGTAGAATGGTTGATTCCTCTCCCTAGGGTTGGGAGGATAGAAGAAGAAGGGTCTTACAGGAAGGGCCCACACACTAGACAGGGGGGCCCACAAACCATAGACACACACACACATACTCTAACACCCCCCACAGTCGAAACTTCGGCGCAACATATGTTGAGACTAGAGTGGAACTCAGAAAAGGTGGAGGAAGGCAAGCCCTTGGTGAAGATGTCGGTGAACTGGGAGGTGGTGGGAACGTGTAGAACATGGACATCTCCCACGACGACACGATCACGGACGAAGTGGAGGTCGATCTCCACATGCTTGGTGCGCTGGTGTTGGACGGGGTTGGTGGAGAGGTAGACAGCGCTGACGTTGTCGCAGTAGACCAAAGTACTCCTGGCGAGGGGGCTGTGGAGTTCCCCGATGACCACATTGCAGCCTAAGGGACGAGGCACCAAGTCCCAAGTCTGATTGGCCAGAAGGGCCGCATACTCTTCCTCCATCGCGTGGCGCCAGTGTGGATCCGCCAGGGCACCACGGACGGTGGAGGGTATAGGAGAGACCGGCGGCTCCGTAG
This sequence comes from Zizania palustris, assembly GCA_019279435.1. Lineage (NCBI taxonomy): Eukaryota > Viridiplantae > Streptophyta > Magnoliopsida > Poales > Poaceae > Zizania > Zizania palustris. The sequence continues at coordinate 11,174,166 of JAAALK010000287.1, forward strand.
TGGCGGAGAGGACCAGGTGGTCAACCGGACGAAGGACCCCTGCAGCCCGCCGAGTCTCATCGGGTGAGTGTGGCGGGGATTGTGGTGAAGGATGGGCGGGTGGTACACCGACGACTCAGCGAGAGAGCGGGCCGGTGCAGCAACCGGCAGGCGGCGCTGGTAGACACGAACAGGGTCGGCTTAGCGGGAAGAAGACGTTGGGGCTGCGCGTGGTGAGGCAGGTGGCGCGGGGACACGGGGCATGGCCGAGGCTGTGTCGGGTGCGGCAGGCGAGGCCGGGGCCGCGCATGGTGCCGGAGGCAGCAGCGGGCCGACCCCGAGCGCAGCAGGCAGCAGGGAAGTGGCCTCTCGCAACACAGCCGAGGACTCCGGGGCCGCGCATGGCGCGGAAGGCAACGCTGGCGGTGGGGGAGTGGCCGCATGAGGCACAGTCGAAGGTGCCGCGGCTGCGGATGGTGCGGTGGGAAGCCCCGCTGCCACACTAGGCTCGTCAGACGGTGGGAGAGCCACCGGAACAGCTGGGGGTGTACCCGCAGAAGACAAAGGTGGCTGAACCACCGAGTCAGTAGAAAACAGAGATTCCAACTCAAGGCTAGAGGCGGGGGTGGAGTCGGCGGAGAAAGGAAAGACCGACTCGGCAAAGATGACATGCCGTGAAATAAGAACACGACGAGAGGAGAGGTCAAAACAACGGTACCCCTTGTGATCGGGGGAGTAGCTGAGAAACACACAAAGGGTCGAGCAGGGCGCAAGCTTGTGAGGACCAGTGGCGGAAGTGTTGGGATATGTCGCGCCCCGATTTAATAAATCAAGACTTTATTGAAATTCCATAGAAAATCAATAAAACAAGACGTTCATCATGCGACCACGTACAATACGGACAATCATTCACGGTTCGTAGACCGCATTAATACAAAAGTGAATAAAGGTGAAGAGAAACTAATAAAACAAGGGTCCTAGATGAACGCCTCCTTCCAGTCTCGCCTTGACTGGGTCGCTACTCCAGACCTTCATCCTCCTCGTAGCAGACTGGCTCTGATGTTGTAAGTCAACGGGGTGAGTACAGATGTACTCAGCAAGCCACCGAATGCAGATATAATGCAAGGTAATAACAAGGGAGATAGTGGCTAATTCAGCGGAAGCAGCATAATTATAAAGCTTTAAATGTGAGCAAATTAATTAGTACGGAAAAGTAAACATGTGTGTGTGCATCATCATCTTCTAACTCGAGGGGTACAGTCAGCCCCACCTCGCTCAACAGTCCTTACGTGCCATGAATAACTTGAACATCCAAACAATGGTAAACTAACTGCGAGTAGTCACTCAACCCGCCCTTGACCGTGGGCTCGGCTTTTCGAAAAGATTAGTTTACTCTGATCAGAGATGTACCACTGTACCCACAAGGCACGCACTCATCACCTACACCGAAGTGTAACGAGATGACCCATCACACGGGAACTCGTGCCAAAACCTTCCATATAGTCCTCCCCGACCCAATAGCACCCTCTTATGGGTTTCATATGGTGTCCCGACGCATCGGAGCCCCACCATACCCCCCCTTGAGCCTCGTCGGTACAAGTCGCCCGCAGGCTAGCCCCTTGCCCCCTCCTCTATGGTGCATCGAGCCGGAGCATTCCATACTTCCAGTTAGGACTTACCCATTAGACTTGTGGTTGGTACGGAAGTGCTTTGCAACAGATCCCGCAGACCGGTCCTTATAGTGCCCCGGGTGCGACAAACCAGTGCCCGAGCTTGCACCCGGAACCCACCATACTTATAACCTAGCCAACTCCAACAGAGTCCAGAGACGAGAATAACAGGGAAATTCATATACAGAAATCCAGCTATCTACGACTCGTTCTTTTTAACCTATAGCAGTTGTGCCGGTACATTGGGCACTAGCTAATATTTTTATAGTAGAGTGACAAGGAGTTAAGGCTCAATAAGCATGGCTTGGGTTTGCACACAAGGACGGGGATCTAATAAATATAAGTGTAAGGCTTGAATATTGGACTAATGCAATATTAACCTATGAGTTATAGCGATAATTTATTAAAACATGGGCTCAATTATGATCAACTGTTTCCACAGGGGTGGTCGATGACTTGCCTTGCTCAGCAAAGGGTGAAGGTGGAACCTCGGGATAGAACTCCTGCTCCTCGACGAACTCGTAGTCTTCTCGATACGGAAAATAAACAATACATTCACATTCAATAAAACAGATAAAATTCACCAGATAAAAGAACATACACTGTTGTGGGTGAAGTAATATTTATTATTCTGAGTCTTTACATATAACAGTGAATTTTAACCTTTTTAGGATTTTTCATAATTTATTTTGTTGGAGTAGTGATTTATCCTAATGGGGTTTTATTCATTTATTTATTAATAATATTTTGGGCAATAGAAACATACTGTTTCTATGACATTAATGTGTAGGAAATAATATTCTGGTTCTAACAAAATTTGAATGGTGAAATTTGGAGTTAAAATGAGCAAGATATGAATTTTTGAAGTTTAAACAATTTTCTGGAATTTTATTTAAACTAAAAACAGTCTCTGGTCCACGGTGAACCAGGTTCACCGTGAACCCGTGACTATGCGCGTGGACCCGAGCGATCTGGGCCGTTGGATCTGGATCCGGCGGCCAGATGCGAGGCGGGCGGTTTAAATGAAAATGTACGGCTGTGATTAAAACGTGGCGAAGGGTTACACGTGGACGCCTGAGATCGCTCGGAGGTTTTAAGTGGCGATCGACGGTCGTGATCGCCCGATACCCCTTCGATCAGATCCGAGGGCTTGGATTAAATCCCGAAGGGATTTAATCGTAGCCCTCCGATCGTGATCGGACGGCCACGATCGCGTCCGGCACGGCACGACGTAAGGGGGCGCGTACCCCCTTCGTCTCCGGCGACGGCGGGTTCGGGCGCGGTGGCAGCGGCGGCGGCGAGCGCCTACGTGCCTAGCTAAGGCCAAAAATGGACTGCGGAGGTGATGGGGATCACGATGGTACCTTCTGCGGCGAAGATGGGGGCTTGGAGATGACCGGCGGCGAGCGTAGACGGCGAAGAGTGTTCGGGTGCTCGACGGCGACGGTGGTCCTGCGGTGTACTTGGCCAACGGAGGGGTGGCCGTGGACGGGGAGTCGTCGAGGGTCCCTCTGGTGGCGGTGGCTAGGGCGGGGGAGGCCGGAGTCGACGGCGATGTCTCGCCGGAGGTGGAGCAGAGGGAAAACCCGAAGACGAAGAGGGAGCGCTCTGGTTCACTCGAGCTTGGGCTTTGGCGGTGTGGACTGAACGCGGCGAGGGCGAGGGTTTAAATAGGGGCTCGCCGTCGTCCAGATGGCAGGGAATGCCGGGGAACCCGAAGGCTTGTTTCCTTCTCCGGCGAGGTTCCCTTTTCTCCTCGGATATGCTTCCATAAGCACGAAAACGCGTCGGTTTTGTTTGGAAAGGGGTCACCGGAGTTCGGCAAGTCGAGATCGGGCGTCGGTTTGGCAAGGGGGAGCTGGCGGCGGCGGATTTGGAAGGAGGGGTCGCCGGCGATGGAAAGGGGGATCCCTTTCCTTCGGGGAAGACGATCCCGACAGGTGGCCCCCACCTGTCGGCGGGCGAACGAAAAAGGGAAGGGCCGACAAGCGGGTCCCATCGGTCAGAGAAACAGAAATGGGTGCGAGTGGCTGTCAAGTGGGTCCAGGCGGGGCGCGAGCGGGAGGAGAGAGGGGAGGGCGGCGCCGACAGGCGGGCCCCTCCTGTCAGTGGGTGGGTGACAACGGGCTGGGCCAAAAGGCCGCTGGCGGGAGTTTCGGGGTTGAGGCCCATTAAGGTTATAAATTGATTTTCTGATTTAAAATAATTCCAGAAATTTGAATATTTGATTAAGGGTTGAATCACTGTTGATAAAAATTTGTAAAAATTCCTAAAATTATATCTTGGCCTCTAGTTCATCTCATAAAATTTTCAAGTCCAGATTTTGAGTATTTCTCCCTGTTTGGCTTTATTTGAGTTCTTTTGGGATTTTTCCTTTAATATTAAATTCAGAAATGATTTAAATAATATTTTCTTTTTATTTTATTCCTTTTTAATTTCTGGGGTGTTACAATCCTATCCCCCTTACAGAGAATCTCGTCCTCGAGATTCGGATCAATCCTCGAATAGCTCAGGATGCTGTGCCTTGAGTTCATCTTCTTTTTCCCATGTAGCTTCCTCTACCGGATGATTGCTCCACTGCACTTTGCAGAAGCGGATTACTCTACTCCTGGTGGTCCTTTCTTTGACTTCCAATATCTTGACCGGCTTTTCTACATAGGTCAGATCCTCTTGGACATCCAACTGCTGAAGATCCACTTGCTCCGTGGGGACGCGGAGACATTTCTTGAGTTGAGATACATGAAACACGTCATGCACTCCAGCCAGCGAGGGCGGTAATTCCAACTGATAAGCCACTTCGCCTTGGCGTCGGACGATGGGAAATGGTCCAACATATCGAGGGGCCAACTTTCCTCTCATGTTAAACCGTTGAGTCCCACGAAGAGGTGTAACTCGAAGATAGACATGTTCTCCTTCTTCAAAGGCTAGGTCTCGACGGCGATTGTCGGCGTAGCTCTTCTGTCGCGATTGGGCTGTCTTGAGTCGGTCTCTGATGATCCGTACCTTCTCTTCAGCTTCACGAAGAATGTCGGTTCCGAATACTTGGGATTCACCCGTTTGGTCCCAAAGGAGCGGCGTTCTGCACTTACGTCCATATAGGGCCTCAAAAGGAGACATCTGAAGACTGGCTTGATAACTATTGTTGTATGAAAACTCTGCATATGGCAAGCTCTTGTCCCAAGTGGCTCCAAAGTCCAAAACACATGCCCGAAGCATATCCTCTAGTATCTGATTTACCCTTTCTGTTTGCCCATCTGTCTGAGGATGGTAGGCGGTACTGAAATTCAATCTCGTGCCCATCTCTTCTTGGAGGTTCTTCCAAAAGCGAGAGGTGAACTGACTTCCTCGGTCAGACACTATCTTCTTGGGCACTCCATGAAGACATACTATCCGGGCCATATATAGCTCTGCTAGCTTAGGGCCACTGAAGGTCGTCTTGACGGCTATGAAATGAGCCACTTTCGTAAGCCGATCGATGATCACCCAAATAGAATCATATCCAAGTTGGGTCTTTGGTAATCCGGTGATAAAATCCATACCGATCTCTTCCCATTTCCATTCTGGCACTTTAAGTGGCTGCAACAATCCTGCAGGTCTCTGATGTTCAGCTTTTACTCTTCTGCAGGTGTCACATTCGGCGACGAACTGGGCAATCTCTCTTTTCATGCTAACCCACCAATAGCGTTCCTTCAGATCCTGATACATCTTGGTACTGCCGGGGTGAATGGAGTACAATGTTTCATGGGCTTCTCTTAGGATAAGAGTCTTTATTTCAGGTTTATCCGGCACACATATCCGAGTTCCAAACCATATGGTGCCATTCTCGTCCTCTGAAAATCCGGGGGCTTTTCCTTGTCTCATGTTCTTCTTAATGGCAGCTATATCCGGGTCCTCTGACTGAGCTTCACGAATCTGCTCAAACAAGACAGGTTGGGTCTCCAAGGTGGCTAGATATGCTCCGGTAGTCAACCCAAGATTCAACTTTTCCATCTCCCTACATAACAAGGGTGCGTGTCCTTGAATCATCATGGCCGTGCAATATCCCTTGCGACTCAAGGCATCAGCTACCACATTTGCTTTTCCTGGGTGGTAGTGAATACCTAAGTCATAGTCCTTGATTAGTTCCAACCATCGTCTTTGCCTCAAGTTCAGATCTGGCTGTGTGAAGATATACTTCAAACTCTTATGATCTGTAAAGATCTCACAGCGATTCCCAACCAAATAGTGCCTCCAAATCTTGAGGGCGTGCACTACGGCGGCTAATTCCAGGTCATGGGTTGGATAATTCAACTCATGGGGTCTCAACTGACGGGAGGCATAAGAGATAACTTTCCCATCTTGCATAAGAACACATCCCAATCCTTGGCGAGATGCGTCGCAATAGACATGGAAGTCTTTGCGGATATCTGGTAGGGTCAGTATAGGTGCAGATACCAAACGGGTCTTGAGGGTGCGGAAACTTTCCTCGCATTCAGGAGTCCATTCAAACTTCTCTCCTTTCTGCAACAACTTGGTCATTGGCTTGGCTATCTTAGAAAAATTCTCGATAAATCTTCGGTAATATTCGGCCAATCCCAGAAAACTTCGTATCTCAGATACGTTCGTGGGTGGCAAACAATCCGTAACTGCTTCTACGGTGGCAGGGTCTACTGCGATTCCTTGTGCAGAGATGATGTGTCCAAGGAACTTTACTTCTGCCGTCCAAAACTTGCATTTGCTGTACTTGGCATACAATTGGTGTTCCCTTAACTTTCCTAAGGTTAACCGGAGGTGAGTCTCGTGCTCCTTCTGGTCCTTGGAATAGATAAGGATGTCGTCTATGAAGACCACGATGAACTTGTCCAAATATTCCATGAATACCTTATTCATCATATTCATGAAGAATGCAGGGGCGTTGGTCAATCCAAAAGACATAACCGTACACTCATACAATCCATAGCGGGTCGTGAAAGCAGTCTTGGGTATGTCCTCCTCTCGGATTCTTAGCTGGTGGTAACCAGACCGCAGGTCGATCTTCGAGAATACCGTAGCTCCTTTGAGCTGGTCGAAGAGATCATCGATCCGAGGTAACGGATACTTATTCTTGATTGTCACCTCATTCAGGGCGCGGTAATCTACACACATACGCTTTGCCTTATCTTCTTTCTTCTCGACGAAGATGACGGGAGCACCCCACGGTGATGTGCTTGGTCTGATATAACCTTTCTTCTCAAGATCCTCCAACTGTTGCTTCATCTCGGCTAATTCATTGGCGGCCATCCGGTATGGTCGCTTATAAATAGGAGTGGTTCCGGGCACCAAGTCAATCCTGAACTCGATGTCCCTCTTGGGTGGCATCCCTGGTAGATCCTCTGGGAATACGTCCGGGTATTCACTGACTACTGGTATCTCCTCCAAGGTAATCTGATGCAGTCTTGTCCTTCCAGCCTTCATGCCGGGCATCTGGAATGTGACTATAATCCCTTCTTCATTAGTCACCGTTACTTTTCTCTGGGCACATTCTATCACACCTTGGTGTTTATTTAGCCAATCCATCCCTAGAATGAGGTCCATACCTTGACATTCTAGTAGAATGGGGTCGGCCCAAAATATCGTGCCTTGGATATCTACCCATACCCTTGGACTAAAGGAATAAGCGAGGGTTTGCTTTCCCGGGGTAGCTATTAGTACTGGCCTGGGTAGTTCGCTTATGTCCAGTGCATTATTTTCCACAAAAGCAGTTGATATAAAGGAGTGGGTAGCTCCGGTGTCAAATAATACCACTGCATGCGATGAATGAACCATAAACTTACCCATGACAATCTCTGGTGCAGCCTGGGCTTCCTCGGCGGAGACGTGGTTCACTTTGGCGCGGACGGCGGGGTTGGAGGTGACTCCTTGAGCTCTCTTGGGATGGGGGCACTGGTGGGAGTAGTGTCCCTCTTGGCGGCAGTTGAAGCATACCACAGGCTTGCCATGCCTGTCTCTCAAGACCTCCGGCCTCTTGGCCGGGGCAACTGGGGCGGTCGGTGCGACTGGAGCGGCACGAGGTTGGCTGGCTCCGGCGTTGGCAGCTGGTGGCGCCGGGCGATACACTGGCCGGGGGTGATATTGTGGCGCTGGTGGAGGTGGAGCAAAACGGGGTCTTTGGGCCATGCCCTGATTCTGCCTGAAGGCAATCATGCGCTTCTTCTTCAAATCGACCTTATTTTGCTGGGTCTCTTGCATGATAGCCTTGTTCACCAACTTCTGGAAGTTGGCGAAATCTCCGGAGATAAGCTGTAGAGACAGCTCATCCTTCAGTCCCCGGAGGAACTTAGCCTGCCTGGCCGCATCCGTACGAACTTCTTCAGGTGCGTACCTGGCCAATCTGTTGAACTCATGCAGATATTCTGTTACGGACCTGCTCCCCTGCTGCAGGTCCCTAAACTCCTGTTGCTTCTGAGCAACGACGCCGTCGGGGATGTGAGCGGCACGGAAGGCAGCTGAGAACTCTGCCCAAGTGTGGGCGTGGCCCTCGGGCAGAGTCTCGCGGTGGTTGTCCCACCACTCAGCGGCGGGACCATGTAGCTGGTGGGTGGCGAAGGCCACCCTCTCCTACTCAGTGCAGGTCAGGAGATCGAGCTTCTTCTCGATCGCCCGCAACCAATCCCCAGCCTCCATGGGGTTGGTGGTGCTCGAGAAGGTCGGTGGGCGGACTCGGAGGAACTCCGAGAGCTGAGTTGCGGGAGCGGGAGCTGGTGTGGCGGGTCGGGGCAGCTCGGGCTGTTGGTGGAGGCGGAAGAAGTGAGCCTGCTGCTCTTGCATTTGCTGCTGCTGCTGCTGCATCTGGTGCAGGAGGGCTGAGACCAACTGGTTTTGAGTGGCCATCATCTCAGCCACGGTGGGGTGGTTGGCGACCGGGGCCTGCCTCTGCCCGGTGGCTCCCCATTGTGGCAGGTTGCCACTGTCCCCTCCGTTCTGGGGAGCGTCTGATCCTTGAGTGTTAGTCATCCTGGAATTTTCAATGTGTACATATTTATTTTGGGTGAACTTCTTTATATTTTATTTCAAAAGAGTACCGTTCTTGCGGTTACATTTATTTATTTTCTCATTCATGCCTTATATTGTGACATGAATGCTAATACAATCAAGTAAATAGAAATAACAATCAATCGTTATACTACGTCTATGGCAGCTCAGGGGACGGCTCGATCTCGGGCTCGTGGGAGACGGGCGGGGTCGAGGAACTGGACGGTCCGGCGGGTGGTGCACTGCGAGAGATTCTCTTGGGCCTCACTGTGGGAGTCTGAATGGGTTTCTTCCAGCGAGGCGGAAGAGGTGCGATCTCCTCGATGTCCTTCTTCAACTCTCTGAGCTGCTGACGAAGCTGGGTATGGACCATGGCGCCCTGGCGCAGAAGCTCGTTCTGACGCCTCAACTCCTCTACCTCAAGGGTCAACAGAGGGTTCTGCTCAAGCTGTCGACGGAGCTCGGCGTTCTCCCTGGTCAGGTTCTCCGAAGTGTGGCGGTAGAAGTCGATGGTGTCGTGCTGGCTGTCTGCGTCGAGGACGGCCTCCTGTGTGGAGGTTGTCCATGGCCTCCAAGAGTCTCATCGTGCGGGTGATGGCGGAGTTGCTCTGGGTGAGGGGACTGATGTAGATGCTGCGGTGACTCCCGGGTGTGCGCATGGGCATGAAGCGGTAGACGGTGTCGCGGAGGTGGCAGTCGTAGACCAGTCGAAGCTCGGCGAGGGACTGGAGAGCGGCTCGCTGGCTGGCCACCACGAAGGAAGGTCCTCCAACTCCATGGGTGTAGAAGGGTGGCTGCGTGGAAGAGGGGCGGATCACAACCGTGACCTCGCAGTAGCTCTCGTTCGCATCGGGAAAAATCCCGTGGAACGCAGGCTCATGGGGAAACCCCAAAAAGTCGACGAGTACGCGAAGCTCGCGGATGAATCCGGCCTCGTCACGAAGAGTCCCGCTCATGGTATGAACCGACATCTACAAAAGAGAGAAAGTTTTGTGAAAATCTTAGAAGATGAGAGGATAAGTAATCTTTTGTAAAATATAGTGAATATATATATAAGTCCTAAGGTCAGGTCTGTTTGGCTTCCTACAGTCAAGTCGGCTCTGATACCATCTTGTCGCGCCCCGATTTAATAAATCAGGACTTTATTGAAATTCCATAGAAAATCAATAAAACAAGACGTTCATCATGCGACCACGTACAATACGGACAATCATTCACGGTTCGTAGACCGCATTAATACAAAAGTGAATAAAGGTGAAGAGAAACTAATAAAACAAGGGTCCTAGATGAACGCCTCCTTCCAGTCTCGCCTTGACTGGGTCGCTACTCCAGACCTTCATCCTCCTCGTAGCAGACTGGCTCTAATGTTGTAAGTCAACGGGGTGAGTACAGATGTACTCAGCAAGCCACCGAATGCAGATATAATGCAAGGTAATAACAAGGGAGATAGTGGCTAATTCAGCGGAAGCAGCATAATTATAAAGCTTTAAATGTGAGCAAATTAATTAGTACGGAAAAGTAAACATGTGTGTGTGCATCATCATCTTCTAACTCGAGGGGTACAGTCAGCCCCACCTCGCTCAACAGTCCTTACGTGCCATGAATAACTTGAACATCCAAACAATGGTAAACTAACTGCGAGTAGTCACTCAACCCGCCCTTGACCGTGGGCTCGGCTTTTCGAAAAGATTAGTTTACTCTGATCAGAGATGTACCACTGTACCCACAAGGCACGCACTCATCACCTACACCGAAGTGTAACGAGATGACCCATCACACGGGAACTCGTGCCAAAACCTTCCATATAGTCCTCCCCGACCCAATAGCACCCTCTTATGGGTTTCATATGGTGTCCCGACGCATCGGAGCCCCACCATACCCCCCCTTGAGCCTCGTCGGTACAAGTCGCCCGCAGGCTAGCCCCTTGCCCCCTCCTCTATGGTGCATCGAGCCGGAGCATTCCATACTTCCAGTTAGGACTTACCCATTAGACTTGTGGTTGGTACGGAAGTGCTTTGCAACAGATCCCGCAGACCGGTCCTTATAGTGCCCCGGGTGCGACAAACCAGTGCCCGAGCTTGCACCCGGAACCCACCATACTTATAACCTAGCCAACTCCAACAGAGTCCAGAGACGAGAATAACAGGGAAATTCATATACAGAAATCCAGCTATCTACGACTCGTTCTTTTTAACCTATAGCAGTTGTGCCGGTACATTGGGCACTAGCTAATATTTTTATAGTAGAGTGACAAGGAGTTAAGGCTCAATAAGCATGGTTTGGGTTTGCACACAAGGACGGGGATCTAATAAATATAAGTGTAAGGCTTGAATATTGGACTAATGCAATATTAACCTATGAGTTATAGCGATAATTTATTAAAACATGGGCTCAATTATGATCAACTGTTTCCACAGGGGTGGTCGATGACTTGCCTTGCTCAGCAAAGGGTGAAGGTGGAACCTCGGGATAGAACTCCTGCTCCTCGACGAACTCGTAGTCTTCTCGATACGGAAAATAAACAATACATTCACATTCAATAAAACAGATAAAATTCACCAGATAAAAGAACATACACTGTTGTGGGTGAAGTAATATTTATTATTCTGAGTCTTTACATATAACAGTGAATTTTAACCTTTTTAGGATTTTTCATAATTTATTTTGTTGGAGTAGTGATTTATCCTAAAGGGGTTTTATTCATTTATTTATTAATAATATTTTGGGCAATAGAAACATACTGTTTCTATGACATTAATGTGTAGGAAATAATATTCTGGTTCTAACAAAATTTGAATGGTGAAATTTGGAGTTAAAATGAGCAAGATATGAATTTTTGAAGTTTAAACAATTTTCTGGAATTTTATTTAAACTAAAAACAATCTCTGGTCCACGGTGAACCAGGTTCACCGTGAACCCGTGACTATGCGCGTGGACCCGAGCGATCTGGGCCGTTGGATCTGGATCCGGCGGCCAGATGCGAGGCGGGCGGTTTAAATGAAAATGTACGGCTGTGATTAAAACGTGGCGAAGGGTTACACGTGGACGCCTGAGATCGCTCGGAGGTTTTAAGTGGCGATCGACGGTCGTGATCGCCCGATACCCCTTCGATCAGATCCGAGGGCTTGGATTAAATCCCGAAGGGATTTAATCGTAGCCCTCCGATCGTGATCGGACGGCCACGATCGCGTCCGGCACGGCACGACGTAAGGGGGCGCGTACCCCCTTCGTCTCCGGCGACGGCGGGTTCGGGCGCGGTGGCAGCGGCGGCGGCGAGCGCCTACGTGCCTAGCTAAGGCCAAAAATGGACTGCGGAGGTGATGGGGATCACGATGGTACCTTCTGCGGCGAAGATGGGGGCTTGGAGATGACCGGCGGCGAGCGTAGACGGCGAAGAGTGTTCGGGTGCTCGACGGCGACGGTGGTCCTGCGGTGTACTTGGCCAACGGAGGGGTGGCCGTGGACGGGGAGTCGTCGAGGGTCCCTCTGGTGGCGGTGGCTAGGGCGGGGGAGGCCGGAGTCGACGGCGATGTCTCGCCGGAGGTGGAGCAGAGGGAAAACCCGAAGACGAAGAGGGAGCGCTCTGGTTCACTCGAGCTTGGGCTTTGGCGGTGTGGACTGAACGCGGCGAGGGCGAGGGTTTAAATAGGGGCTCGCCGTCGTCCAGATGGCAGGGAATGCCGGGGAACCCGAAGGCTTGTTTCCTTCTCCGGCGAGGTTCCCTTTTCTCCTCGGATATGCTTCCATAAGCACGAAAACGCGTCGGTTTTGTTTAGAAAGGGGTCACCGGAGTTCGGCAAGTCGAGATCGGGCGTCGGTTTGGCAAGGGGGAGCTGGCGGCGGCGGATTTGGAAGGAGGGGTCGCCGGCGATGGAAAGGGGGATCCCTTTCCTTCGGGGAAGACGATCCCGACAGGTGGCCCCCACCTGTCGGCGGGCGAACGAAAAAGGGAAGGGCCGACAAGCGGGTCCCATCGGTCAGAGAAACAGAAATGGGTGCGAGTGGCTGTCAAGTGGGTCCAGGCGGGGCGCGAGCGGGAGGAGAGAGGGGAGGGCGGCGCCGACAGGCGGGCCCCTCCTGTCAGTGGGTGGGTGACAACGGGCTGGGCCAAAAGGCCGCTGGCGGGAGTTTCGGGGTTGAGGCCCATTAAGGTTATAAATTGATTTTCTGATTTAAAATAATTCCAGAAATTTGAATATTTGATTAAGGGTTGAATCACTGTTGATAAAAATTTGTAAAAATTCCTAAAATTATATCTTGGCCTCTAGTTCATCTCATAAAATTTTCAAGTCCAGATTTTGAGTATTTCTCCCTGTTTGGCTTTATTTGAGTTCTTTTGGGATTTTTCCTTTAATATTAAATTCAGAAATGATTTAAATAATATTTTCTTTTTATTTTATTCCTTTTTAATTTCTGGGGTGTTACAGGATAGCAAGCGCACCCGAAAACACGAAGGTGAGTGTAGGAAGGAGGGGTACCAAACAAGGCGTGATGAGGGGTGGGAGCCCACGCAGCCTTAGAAGGCAGGCGATTGAGCAGATAGGTGGCCGTAAGGAGACTCTCAGCCCAGAAGCAAGCGGGAGCCGAAGCCTGAAAGAGCATGGAGCGCATAACATTGTTAGTGGTACGAATCATGCGCTCAGCCTTGCCATTCAGAGGGGAGGTATAGGGGCACGACATGCACAATTGGACTCCCTTCGAAAGGAAGAAAGCCCGGGAAGTGGAGTTGTCAAACTCACGACCATTATCACACTGTACTGCCTGGATAGTAACCCCAAACTATGTAGACACCCAAGCAAAGAAGTGAGTGAGCGTGGGGAAGGCATCTGACTTAGACCGCAAAGTAAATGTCCATGAGTAGTGAGAAAAATCATCGAGAACAACCAGATAATATTTATAAACAGAAATACTCATGATCGGAGAGGTCCACAAGTCACAGTGAATAAGGTCAAACGCATGAACAACATGCGAAGAAGAAATAGGAAAAGGTAGATGAACATGATGGCCTAACTGACACGCATGACAAATGTGCTCACTGGTAGCCCTAGTACAAGGAACATAGGATCTACGACAAAGCTGAGCCAAAACGTCGACACCGGGGTGACCAAGCCGGCAGTGCCAGAGTGTGGAGGAAGCTGTGGCGGCAAGGGCGGACGAGGGTGAAGCAACGGAAGGTGGAAGATGAAGCGTGTAGAGGGGTCCGGTGCTGTCACAGCGGAGAAGAGGACGTCGGGTGACCATATCCTTCACAGTCAAACCAAAGGAGTCAAATTCAATAGAACACAAATTATCAGTGGTGAATTGACGAATAGAAAGAAGATTGTGAATAATGTCAGGGGCAACAAGAATATTTTGAAGGTGAAAAGAACCACAAGGATCCGCATCACCCACGGAGGTGACCGGAAGACATGAGCCATTCCCAACCATGATGGAAGAAGGGTGAGATGGGTGGGGTGGTCTATGAGAGGAGATAATACTATCATGAGGAGTGGTGTGGAAGGAGGCACCCGAGTCGGCCACCCAATCTGTGGAAGCCGGCAGTGTCAACACCATAGTGTTGAAGGACCGCGCGAGGGCCGTCTAGTCGCACCCACCAGACCACGGACCCCACGCCGAAGGTGGAGGTGGAGCATGCTGCACCAACCACCTGGTGAGCATGGCCGCAGGTGGAGTAGGCGGCCGAGGAGCTCCAGCTGTGAACTGCCCCGGCCACATGGAAATGTGTCCCGTCCACGGGTTGGAGAAGGATGGCCAGGGCGCACTCCCGGTGGTAGGGGCTGGTGTAGCGGAGGTCGGAGCATGACTAGTACCACCACGCCGCCTCCTGGCAACGACGACCACCACCACGACCCCCCCGCCAATGGTGGAATCGGCAGGAGGAGCACCGAGCAGGGAAGGAGCCAGTGTCGACAGTGGGTGGGAGGTCGTCTTGTTGGAGCCGGAGGTGACAAGAGCAATCGTGGTGGTAGACGTGGGAGCGAGGCCCCGAGTAAGCTCCTCAAGGACAAGGTCATCACGGACCTTGTGGAAGGACGAGAACGACACTGTCCTGGTAATCCACGTCCGAAGGTGGGCATAGGCGTCGCCGAGACCACGGAGGATGTTGAGAACAAGTGTGTGCTCCGCAACAGGCTCTCCGAGGCCATGAAGGGAATCCGCCATCCCCTTCATGCGACGGCAGTACTCCAAGACGGAGAGATCTCCCTGGACGAAGGTGCGGAAAGCGGCGTCCAACTGGAGAGCATGGGCCTCGCAGTTGCTAAGGAACTGCCCATTGATCGCAACCTAGGCCTGACGAGCGGTGCCGCCAAGCTCCCGCACGATGTCCTGGATCTCGATAGTGATGGAACCAAGGATCCACGATAGCACCACGCTGTCCATGAGCCGCCATACCGAACCCTAGGCGACTACTAGAGTGTCGACGAGGACGTGGTCATCCAGGGCATAGCGCTGAAGGGCGAAGAGCACCAGATCGCGGCAGCGCACGTAGGAGGACGACGAGGGATCAAGGGTGACTAGCACGAGCGCCCGGATGTTCTGGACACCGGTCGCCTGGGCGTGGAGCTGTGCGGCACCCGAATCTGCAGTGATAGCTAGAGCCATGGTGGTAGGGGATCTGCAACCTCGAGGTGGCGCACAGCCTCAGCAACATGCTGGGCCAGTGCATCAGCGGTCTGGCATGCACTCTCTCAAGCAAGAGCGTTCGCTCGCTCACGCTCCCAAGCAGCGGTGGCAATAGTCTTGGCAGTGGCGAGGGCGACGACAAGGGCAGCGTCGACAGCCACCATATCGGTGGGGGCCGGCCAACACGCAGGGGCCAAAGGAGGGCCAAAAACGGCACTTGTATGGGCTGCCAGCGGCGGCAGCACGACGGGGAGGAAGGTGCCCGCAGTAGCAGCATCGAGCAGAGGTGGGAGACCGGCGACCAGTAGGGGCGGCAGCGCGCCTAGGGCCGGCCAGCCCGAGGCCACGATGGGGGGAAGGCCGGCAACAGCGGGAGGGAGGAAATCATGGGGCGGCGGCTCACCCAGGGTTGGCTAGGGCGTGGCCACGGTGGGGAGGGGGGAGGGGCGGCGGCGCACCAGGGGCTGGATGGCGGCAGGAGGGTGGCTAGCAGCACCAGATCTGGCCGCGCCGGCTTCGGATCCGAGCGGGGTGGGAGAGGGGGCGGCGGATTCGGCCATGCCGATGTCGAAGCCGGCCGGAGGGAGGCTGGCGGTGGTGGATCTGGTCATGCCGGCGTCGAATTCAGGCGGAGGGAGGCCGGCGGCAGCAGGAGGAAGGCCAGCGGCGCCATATCTGGCCGCGCTGGCTTCGGATCCGGGTGGGGCGGGAGAAGGGGCGGCGGATCCGGCCATGGCAGGGCTGGATCCGGCCATGGCAGAGGGCGGCCAGCCACCCACGATGGCGGCGTCTAGCCCACAAGGCGGCGACGCGATGGGAAAAGGGGAGGAGGAGGCTACCGGTGTCGTGAAGGTGAAGACGGGGCTCACTAGAGGAGGCTCGCTGGCCATGGAGGCAGCGGCGGTGGCGCCAATGGCTGGAGAGAGGAGAGGGGAGGGAGGGGAGCCTAGTGCTCTGATACCATGTAGGAAAGGGTAGAATTGTTGATTCCTCTCCCTAGGGTTGGGAGGATAGAAGAAGAAGGGTCTTACAGGAGGGGCCCACACACTAGACAGGGGGGCCCACACACCAGAGACACACACACACATACTCTAACAGTTTCTTCTAAATTAGAACTCCACCAAAATTGAGGAGTGTCCCATGACCAAAAAGGAAGGAGGCTACATGAGAGGAGGAGCTCCAAGGAGAGGGAGAAGAAGAAGCTAGAAGAAAACAATCATGACATAGCTGAGATGAAGCCGACCAAACCAACCTCCAGCCCGATGAGAGCGACACGAAGGAAGAACACAACTAGACATGCTAGCCGCCGAAGGCCCTCTGCACACCATGCCACGTCACAACGCCTGGAGCAACCTAGAACTGAACATCCCATGACAACCTTGAAGCTGACACTCAATGGGTACCAAAGAAGATGTCACCAAGACCGGTGACCCTTCGGTAGAAAGAAAAAGACTGCAAAGAAGGAAAATGATGCCAACGCCGACCTCAATAGGTCAACACAATGAATGCAGAAACTGAGAACCCTCATGACGAAGCCAACCACGTGTGCCAACAAACCGCACACCGGGGCACGACCACTATAGCAACACAAAGAGCACCACTACACAAGTAGGCAAGAATGTCGACCCATTGATGGAAATATGTCCAAGAGTATTCTGGGGTAACCGGAAGTTCTGACTATGAGCTGGAAGTTCTAGGTTCTAAAGTGTAAAAGCCCAGATTTAATAAAATCCAGACATTATTGAATTTCCACATAAAAACAATAATAACAAGATGTTTATCACACGACAACGTACATACGGCAATCATCCGTGGTTCGCAGACCACATTATTACACAAGTGTAAACTTAAAAGAAACTATAAAAATAAAAGTAGGCGATGAACATCTCTGCCAGTCTCGTGTCCTTGACTGGGTCGCTACTCCAAACCATCCTCCTCATAGTATGCAACCTTTGAAGTGTTTTCCAACAGGTATGAGTACAAAAAGTACTCAACAAGCCACCGAGAATGCAATAGTAATGCAGGGTAATAACAAAGGAATGATAAGGGTTTAAAGTGCGGAAAATTACATTTTCAAGTTGTAGCATTTAATGTAGTCAGATTTAATTGTACAGAATAATAAATATGAACAATGCAATATCATCTAACTTGAGGAGTACAGTCAGCCCTCCTCGCTCAACGGTCCTTACATGCCAATTCACCATGCAACACTCATAATAATAAACTAACTGCGAGATGTCACGCAACCCGCCCTTGACCGTGGGCTCGGCTTTTCGAAAAGATTTAAACTCTGATCAGAGGTGTACTACTGTACCCACCAGGCACACATTCATCCCTCACACCAAAGTGTAACGAGATGACCCATACCACAAAAACTCGTGCCAAAACCTTTAGCATGAGACGCTCCAACCCAATAACACCCACTCTAGGTTTCGCCGCCGCGCCAGCGCATTGGACAACGTCGCACCCCCTTTTGGGCCTCGTCGGTACAAGTCACCCATAGGTACTACTTGACCCATCTCCAAATGGTGCTTTAAGTTGGAACGCCCCATACCTCCAGTTAGGACTTACCACTAGACTTGTGGTTAGTACGGAAGTGTATTGAAACAGATCCCGCAGACCGGTCCTTATAGTGCCCCGGGTGTGACTAACCAATGCCCCCGCTTGTACCTAGAACCCACCATGCTAACATACTAAACCATAACTCTAAGACCAATATAATTACAGGGATAAGGGAATAACAGGGATCATATAATAGAATCCAAACCTCTACGACTCGTTTTTATCCTATAGCGATTGTGTCGATACATTGGACACTATCTAATAATAATACTATTATGGTGACAAGGAGTTTTTGGCTCAATAGCATGGCTTGGGTTTGCACTTCAAGGTCTGAGATCTAAATAAATATAATGCAAGGCTTTTAATTTGACTAATGCATTTATAATCTATGAGTTTTAGCGATATTTTAAGAAAACTAGGTTCAATATGATCAAAATTTAGTGTGGTGACTTGCCTTGCTCAACAAAGGGTGATGGTAGAACCTCTGGGTAGTACTCCGGTTCTTCAACGACGTCGTAGTCTTCGCAGCACACAAAACGAGAACAACAAACAATTTAAACACAATAAAATAAACAATACAACCATTTCAATAAAATGGGCTAAAGTGGTAGAAAAATAAAAGATAGGCTTTCTGAAATTGAAATGATGAAATTTGGAGATAAAATGGAGTGAATATGAATTTCTAAAGTTTAAAACAATACTTTTGGTTTTATTTTAGATAACAAACAGTACAAACATGTCAAGTAAATTGGTCAAGTATGTAGAGAATAAAAAATATGAATTTTCTAAAATTTAAATGATAAAATCTGGAGTTAATTTGAAGAAGTTATGAATTTTTGAAGTTTAAATAAATTCTTGGAATTTAATTTAAATTCTAAAACAGTCGCTGGTCCACGGTGAGCCAAGTCCACCATGAACCTACGCACTGTGCGTGTGGGCTGGGTGAACGAGATGTGTCTGATCTAGATCGGACGGCTGCGGGCGAGGCGGGAGGCTTAAGTGAATGTGGACGGCGAGGATTAAAACAACGAAACGGTACGCGATGGACGACCATGATTAAAAGTGGGTTTTAAATAGAAATGGATGGCCTAGATGAAAAGATACCGCTTTGCTGAGATCTGACGAGCTAGATTTAACCCAGCGATCGGTTTAATCTCGATCCCCCGATCACGATCGCACGTCGCAGATCGTGTTCGGCACGCGCGCGACACATGCGAGGCAAAGGGCTTCATCCCCGACGCCGGCAGGATGCGGCGGCGCGACGAGCGGTCGGGACGGCGACCCAGAACCTAAACTGAGTGCTGAAACAGGACAAGAATAAGGAGGGGATGCTGATGGTACCGGAAATGACGACGGAGGAGGGTTGGCGGCAACCGACGATGAGTGGAGGCGGTGGGGGTGTTCGGGTCCTCGTCGATGATGGCGCTCAGGTGGTCGTCAGAGGGAACGGAGGGGTGGCCGAGGTCGGGGAGGTGTTGGAGATCGCGACGGTGCGGTCGACGGCAGCGGCGGAGAAAGGCTCCGGCGACGGCGAGCGGTGGCTGGAGTCGAAGCAGAGGGGCGACGATAAATTGGCGTTCGGGTGCTCGGGAATGCGAGGGCCTCAACGTATACGGGGTAGTCGGATTGCGGAGGGCGTGGGGGTTAAATAGAGGGTACCAGTGGGGTAAATGGCAGGTGTATACATGGTAAGCCGAGGGAGGGGGGTTTCCAAATTTCCGGCGAGCTCCTTCCATGCACACGGTTCCGGTGATCTCGAGATTTAAGTGCGTTGAAACCAGGGGGGAAACGACCAGTGGATCAAGGGGAATTCAATGCCGACATTGAATCGGGGAAAGGGGCACGACAGGGGCGGATTCCTTGGGCTAGGGTTTCGGTCGGGAATTTTGGGAGTGGGGCGACGCGGGGAAGACAAAGCTGATAGTGAGGGGCCACTATTAGTGGGTGCGTGCGGGCGCGAGCGTGGCAACGGTTGACGCTGATCGGTGGTGGCGCCTGGTCAGTGGGCGGGTGCAGGTGAAGAGGGTTGGCACCGACAGGTGGGGCCTGGCTCGGGCGCGCGCGCTAAGAGAGGGAAGAGACTGACAGGTGGGCTCCACTTGTTAGGGAGGGGCGTGGGGCTTAAGCGGGATGGGCTGGCCTGTGGAGCGAGAAAGGGAGGAAGCGGCCCAACACTATTTAAAATACATTTCTGAATAAAAATAAATGTTGAAATTAGTTTAAAATTTATGGGATCCTTGCAAGGGTCCTAAATTTTTTTAAAAATTCTCAAAAATATATCTTGGTATTAAGATCATAATATAATTTTCTCAGATCCTGGTTTGGAATATTCCCCTAGATTTTTATTCATTTGAACATTTTCAGCTTTGTAGAAAATCAAAAATAATCCATTTTTAGAAAAGTACAATTATAAATTTTATTTTTACCTTTTAAAATTTGGGTTGTTACATATAGCATCAAGAAGTTTTGGTTCGATCGGAATTTCTAGGCTAGTCCTAGATTCAGTTTCCTCGAGGAAGTCGAATGTTCCGGATGTGATCCAGAAGTTCTAGGTTCTGGACGAACCAGAAGTTTTGGATGTGATCCAAAAGTTTCGGGTCAAAATTAATTTGATACAGAAGGTTATTTTTGGATGTTCTGTATTTGATCCAAAAGTTCTGGACATAAATAAATTCCGAACAGACGGGTTATTCTGAAAGTTCTGAGCCAACTAGCCAGAAGTTCCGATCTAGGCGAACAAATTAGATCTATTGGGTTTTAATACAGATAAAGGCCCATGTGTGGGCATTATATAAAGAGAGGAGAGGTTGGCTCGAATAGGCTGTTGTTGCTCCTGGTTTCGAACTCTAGCCGCCATCTCTCTCCTCGTGATCACAATCATTGTGATCATGTCTCCTGAATATATTACAGAGATTTTAGTATCGGTCCTAGTACATCAAAAGTAACATAACATCAATAGTTGTTGCATAAAACCGCAATACCAGTAAGTCTCTAAATGTTTTCCCTTTCAAATTTAATACATCATCCAAACTAATCGTGTATTTTTATAACAGTGCTTTAGTCAACCTTCTAGAAACCAATGCGAGTTTTATTTTGCACACCATATGATGCTGACCCTGAAGACGAAGACAACATATCTTAAATCACCAAACGTAAAATATAATCATGTACTTTGTTTCTATGTTGAATTTATGTTTAACTTATGTAAACATCGACTAACATAAAAAATTCAATTTGTAGAATTCAACATACCTGAAGGCAATCTTAATGAGAGTGACTTGAGGGAGATTCATTCATGGATAGCGCCGTTCCTTGTGAACCAAGTCTTCACAACGACTGATGCTTTCCATTATAAAGACAAGAATTAATGCTTGAACTTATGATGCAACACTTGTAAATATTTGGTGAAATATATGATGTTTGCAATACAATTTTTGATGTATGCTTTGTTTATGCAATACAATTTGTGATGATGATATTATGTGATGAATTCTATGTTGTTTGCAATTTACAATGTTGACTACCAAATCCTGACTCTGATTCAAGATGCAGTCTAAAAAATATTTTTTATAATATGACCATAATATTAGTGATGGGTAAACATAGTGACCCATCTCTAAAGGTTTACAATGGTGACAGTCTCAAGTATTCCCCGTCACTATAGTTTGACATTTAGTGACATGTTACTATGTTCACCCATCACTAAAAAGGATATGCTAGATAAGATCTATAATTTATGTATGAGATTTGTCACCATATGTACTTATATAAAATAATTATCATTTTTATAAATTGTCTTTTAAGCTGAATCTTCAAAGATGTATTTGTGTCTCTAAACAATCTCAAATGAAAACCATTAAACTACATAGTTCACTACCGGAAACACAATGTTTGCCGAGTGCATTCGTTTGCCGAGTGCACTTGGCAAACCTTGTTACACATGGAAAATTAGAGAGTTTGCCGAGTGCCACGTCTAAGGCACTCAGCAAACATATTGAAAAACCCCGCTGCCCTGTTGTTTCTGCCGCCGTTATAATGACAGGGGAATATATTAGGGTTTGCCAAGTGCCACTAATGGACACTCGGCAAACCCTTGTATTTGCCGAGTGCTTTTTTAACATGGCACTCGACAAAGTGAACAATCCTCTTATTTCATGTGAAAACACATTTTGAGTCCATATCACATTTTAAACATGTTTTGAACTTGAATTTTTTTACAGTCATAATTCAACATCTGTTAATCCATGGAAAATGTTCATATTTTTATGAGTGGGTTTGCTATTTTTAATAAATTAATCATGTTTCTAGGATTTACTTTGAAGTGGGTCAAATTTCAACTGCATGTACATGAAATAATGACTCAAAAATTGTAGAAAAATCATATTTATGTTCATGAGTCCATTTTTAATCTTTTACAACTAAATATAACTTAATATTTAAAATATAATTTACGACACTCGGGCGGCAACATGGAGCTTAATGTTTTTTTAATTATAGAAAATTAAATTGATGCCTAAAAAATATGATACTTGACATGGTGTCATTATATCATACATACATACTATGATAAAAATTTCATAATGTTTCGACAAAGTTTTCATGTATGACGTTTGGAAATTCGAGAACCTTCGAGAAGGTAAATGAGTTTAGGGATGGAATGAGTTAGGTTAAGAAGCAAATCGATATTCAAATCTTTGTTTGAACTTAAAACTTTTTGTACCACTAAAACCCAATGTATCTTATACCATGTCAAAATTTGACATTTTTTAGTGCTAGTTTGCTATTTTTAGTTAATTAAAGTTGTTTATAGGAATTTAATTAAAAGATCCCAAATTTGAACCACAAGTGCCTTATGTTTGTTTATTTGAACTTAGAACTTTTCTAGGATGAACAATAAGTGTATATTTTATAATGCCAAATTATGGAATTTTTTACTATCTTTTTTCTATTTTAGTTTTTTTAAAAACAAATTTAAAAAATATTTGCTGAGTGCAAATAGAACTGGCACTCGGCAAAGACCCAAAAAATCACATTTGCTGAGTGCTATTTAAAAAGCACTCGACAAAGAAGTGGAGGTACCCATTATTTCATGTGAACTCATAATGTATGTACATATGACATTTTATACATGTTTTGAAATTGATTTTTTACAGTTTTAATTCAACATTTTTTAATTCATGGTAAAGTTTCATATTTTTCTGAGTTACTTTGCTATTTTTAAATAATTAATCATGTTAGGTTTTAATTTGAAGTAGGTCAAAATTGAACTGCATGTACATGAGATAATGACTAATAAATTGTAGAAAAAATATATTTATGTTCATGAGTCTATTTGTAATCTTTTAGCACTACATATAACTAAATATTAAAAAAATCTAAGTTACGACACTCAACCGGCAACATGGAGCACCAAGGTTTTTTAATTATAGAAAAGAAATTGAAGCCTAAAAAATATGATACTTGACATGGTGTTATTATATCATACATATATACTGTGGTAAAAATTTCATAATGTTTCGACGAAGTTTTCATGTATGACCTTAAGAAATCGGACAATCTTCGAGAAGGTTTATTAGTTTAATTAGGGATGGATGAGTTAGGTTTAGTACCAAGTCGATATTGTAAATTTTTTTTGAGCTTAAAACTTTTTGTACTACTAAAACCCAATGTTTCTTATACCATGCCAAAAATTAGCATTTTTTAGGGCTAATTTGCTATTTTTCGATAATTGACGTTCTTTATAGGATTTTAATTGTGAGATCCCAATTTTGAAATACAAGTGCTTTAAATTTGTTTATTTGAACTAAGAAAATTTCTAGGATGAAAACTAAGTATATATTATGTAATGCCAAATTATGGAATTTTTTACTGTCTTTTTTTATTTTAGTTTTTTTTGAAAAAAATTAAAATATCTTTGCCGAGTGCAAATAGCCCTGGCACTCGGTAAAGAACAAATAAATCGTCTTTGCCGAGTGCTAGAGCTATTAGCACTTGGCAATTTTTGTTAAAAAAATTAACAGTCGCCGAGTGCCTCGCTATTGGCACTCGATAATTTTTTTAAAAAATAACAGTCGCCAAGTGCCTCGCTATTGGCACTCAAAAAATTCTTTTTTTAAATATAACGTTCGCCGAGTGCCTCCCAATTTGGCACTCGACGAACATGGCTGTAGGGTTAAAAAAGGCCCCGCAGATCTAGGCCCAATAAGTGCGCCTAGATCTGCTCCCCCGCACCCCCCTCCGCCTGCTTCCCCACACCCCGACGCCACCCTGCTCCCCCGCCGCCGGTTGCCCCCTGCTCCCTGCGCCCTCGCCGTCGGCCGCTCCCGCACCCCGCCTCCGGCCGCGCCTACGCCCCCGCTGCCGGCCGCCCCTGCGCCCCCGCTTCCGGCCGCCCCTACGGCCCCCGCCTCCTGCCGCCGGCCAACACCCGCCGCCTTCGGCCACCCACCCGCGCCGACCCCCACACTCCATCTGTCGGCCCCGTCGGCACCTCCGCCCTCGGCGCCGCCTCTCCCGCACGTCCCCACCACAGACGCCGCCGGCCCCTCCTCCTCCGGCCATCGGCCCCCTCGCTCCGGCCGTCGTCCCCGCCACCCCCTCCGCCCCGGCCCCTCCTGGCTCCTCCGATATTTCTGTCTCTGAAATAAAATAGTTATGACTTTTTTTAAAAAAAGTGGCAGTATAGATATGGTTTGTGTGTATCACAAAAATTAAATGAGATAGTTGCATATATGGGCTAGCTCACTCTCACGTGGGAGATTCTCAAGCAATGTTAATTCTATGTTTAAACACATATTTAATGCCATGTTTAATGTAATGTTTAATCACATATTTAATCACATGTTTAATTATTAAGAATGCCATGTTAAATGCCATGTTAATACCATGTTGTTCTAATATACATGTTTTAGAAATTTTAATATAATCATTGTAATACTTTTTATGTTTTAATGGTTATGTTGATTAATATCTTGTGTATGTGGATGCCGGCCATCGTATCGTGATATATATATATGTGTATATGGATGCTAGATTTGCTATGTATTAGAGAGAAGATGTTGTCAAAAATTTAATTTTTTTCTAGTTATTGTCGCGTAACCTTGGTGTCTCCCGTTCGGAAGAGTTGTGGTTTGGAATATGCATTTCTTTGCATATCTGTGGCCATAACCGTTTCGAATTGTCCACGTTTGGATAGCTGGAGGATGCGTAGATTGAGCTCGTTTTCATACCCCATTCCGATTCGACTCAGGGTTTCGGCAACACCTCCCCATTGTTCTCCGAACGCACATCCTCTTGGCATGTTGCCTAGACGTGCGTTTGGAGAGCAGCAGGGAGGTGCTGCCGAAATTTTGGGTGGGATCGGAACGTAGCGTAAAAACGAGCTCAATCTATGCATTCTCTGGTGGGATTATGACCTATCTTTACCTATTAGACTGTTAGATGCATCTCGTTTCTCACTAACCCCTAAACACAGGTGCTGTTTCCTAGTTTAGTACAAGAAGGATCATCGTGAGTGGATGTACACGAGTCGCCCTAATCAAGCCGAGGTGACCATGGATTGGATCAAAAACACTGAAGTATTCTTAGAGATGACGTTTGGTAGACAGAATGTATGTGACAAGACCTGGTGTCCATGTAGTCGGTGCAAGAACAAGCGCCGACAAATAAAGGATGCCATGGGTAAACACCTATGTAAATATGGGTTTATACTAAACTATACCCGTTGGACATATCATGGTGAGTCCCAACGTCCTAGAGACGAGGTGTTGCGACATCGCATGGACGATGATGAGGGAGGGGTTGGATTCATGCTAGATGACTTTGAAGATGCGCATTTTGATGAAACACATGAAGAGGAAGTGGCGGAGCCAACGACAAAAGCGTTTTATGACATGTTGTCTGCGTCAAAGCAACCTCTTCACGGTCACACTAAAGTTTCTCAACTGGATGCCATCGCACGGCTAATGGCCATCAAGTCCTAGTTTAGCTTGAGTCAAGAATGCTTCGATGTTATGCTAACGATTGTTGGTAGCCTCCTTCCAGAAGGTCACAATCTTCCAAAGAGCATGTACGAGTCGAAGAAAGTCCTCCGTGCACTTAAGATGCCTTATGAGCAAATACATGCTTGTCCTAACTGATGCATTTTATTTAGGAAAGAGTACGCAGGCGCAACCTGCTACGTGAAATGCAAATCCTCTAGGTATCTTGAGGTAGACTCCGATGATGGTGCGAAGAAACAACTCTCAATTCCCGTGAAGATCCTTCGGTACCTTCCCTTCGTACCGAGGATCCAATGGCTCTACATGACCGAGGAATCTGCCAAACAGATGACATGGTATAAAAATAGGATTCGTTACAACCCTAACAAGCTAGGTCATCCATCAGATGGAGAAGCGTGGAAAAAGTTTGATCAGCTCCATCCCGAGAAAGCTTTAGAGCCCTGTAATGTACGAATTGCTCTAGCAACAGATGAGTTCAATCCATACGTTATGACGGCTGCCGCATACAGTTGTTGGAAGATGTTTGTTATTCCCTCAACCTTCCTCCCGACGTCATATTCAGAATGCATGTCTGATACATGTACTCTCTGCATGACCTACCAGCATATTCGATATTTTGCGGCTGGTGCGTGCATGAGAAGTTTGCATGCCCGATTTATCGGTCGAATCCTAAGTTAATTTGGCTGGCTAAGGGTGGAAAATATTCCTCGTTTGAAAAGCATCGACAATTCCTTCCTCGAAACCATCCATTTAGGAAGGATAAGAACATTTTTACAAAAGGTGTGTCTGTTAAAGACTCAGCACCAACTAAAATGACCAGGGCCGATGTTCGTTCTCAATTAGAGTCTTTGCAAATCAATACACAAGGAGCTGGTTTTATCGGATATGGTGAGCATCATGCATGGACTCACAAGCCATGTTTATATAATCTTTCTTATTTCGATGATCTTCTCCTTTGGCACAACATTGATGTGATGCACACCGAGAAAATTTTTGCCGAGGCCATTTTTGGCACAATCATGGACATTCGTGAGAAGACAAAAGATAACATCAAGGCCCGAGTGGATCAAGCGGCTATATGCAATAGACCCAAGCTCGACATGATACCTCCTAGAAGCGGGAAATCCTGGACTAAGCCAAAGTCTAATTTTGTTCTAACAAGGGGACAGAGAAGGGAGGTACTTGAGTGGTTTCAAACCTTGATGTTTCCTGATGGCTATGCAGCTAATCTAAAGAGGGGATTTAATCAAAAGTCATGACTATCACATATGGATTGAGAGGCTGCTCCCTGTCATGATTCATGGCTATGTCCCCGAGGATGTCTGGCGAGTTCTAGCTGAATTGAGCAATTTTTTTCGGCAACTTTGTGCTAACCAGTTGTCTCACACCGTGGTAGCAGACATGGAGACACTAGCGCCCGTGTTATTATGCAAGCTAGAAAAGATCTTTCCGCCTATTTTTTCAATCCGATGCAACATATGATCTTGCACCTTCCGTATGAGGCCTAGATGGGAGGTCCGGTCTAGAGCCGTTGGTGCTATTCAATTGAGAGATTCCAAAAGATTCTTTGGAATAAATGTAAGAACAAATGCAAAATTGAAGCATCCATAGCTGAGGCATATGTTTTGGAGGAGGTGTCAAACTTCACAACTAGATATTATGCGGACAATCTTCCTAGAGTGCATAATCCACCTTCCCGTTACAATCTTTCGGAAGAAGAATCAAATCTCAACATCTTCAGGGGCCAATTAGGAAGTGTGAGTGGTGCTGCTAACAAGACCTTGCAACATGAAGAGTGGCATTTGATTATGTTGTATGTCCTGACAAACCTTTCCGAAGTGGAACCGTACATTGAGGAAATTCATCGATGGTTTTGGTGTGGTTCGAGGGAGGCTAACATTGAGGAATCAACTGCCCTTCTTAAGTATGGTGTGGGAAATGGCAATCCCGATTTCATTTCTTGGTTCAAAACTAAGGTATTTCTTAACTTAACTTTTAGTTAGTTCTACATTTCAATTATATCTTATATACGACTAATATACATGTTGGTCGCGTTTAAACCTATAGGGAAGAACCGACACGACAATGAGTTCCGAGTTGAGGCAAGTTGCGAATGGTTGTGACTACAAGGTCAAGACATTCAAAGCTTACGATGTAAACGGGTATCATTTCCACACAACAAGCCATGAACAGAGCCGACCTAACCGAAGAACCACAAATTCCGGAGTTTTTACCCCGGGCACAGATGGGGTTGACTACTATGGACGACTCGAAGAAATATACGAATTGAGTTTCGATGGGAGCAAACCTCTTAATCCCGTTATATTTAAATGCCACTAGTTCAATCCCAAAGTAGTGAGAGAGACTCCTGATCTTGGCTTAATCGAAATTCGTCAAGATACCACCTTGCCGAGTGAAGATGTTTATATCGTGGCTCAACAGGCAACACAAGTTTACTATCTCCCTTACTCGTGCAAAACCGTTGCACGTATTAAAGGTTGGGATGTGGTGTATAAGGTGTCGCCACACGATAAACTGCTTGTTCCCAACAACGAAGACTATAACATAGACCCGAACACATACGACGAAGAGTTCTTTCAAGAAGATGGGCTACTAGGCATGTTTGTGATCGACTTGACGGAGACGATAGAAGTAGATAACGAAAGTGGTGCTGATGACGACGAAGTAGACTGGATTCAGAATGGAAGAGACTTAGAACTTCTAGAGAGATTACACTCAAGCAATCATAGTGTCCACAACATTCCACCTCTTGATCAGCTGGACGATTATATCATATCACGTGATAGTGATGACGATACATATGATCCAGCAAATTCGGATGGCGATAAAATTTTTAACAGCTGTATGAGAATTATGTTTAATTTTTTATTAAATACGTTTACAACACATTTCACCGTTTATCTAAAGTGATTTACTCTTTTTCGTAGCAGGTGATTGAAATATGGTGGGAGGTTTAAAGAAAATGATAAATGCAGTAGTAGGAAAAGGCGGTAAATCCACCCACTCTCAAGATGAAGTCGGGTCCTCATCTAGACCTCGAGGTGGGAGAACGAAGAAGTCAGCATCGAGAGGAAAGACACCCACGCCCTCGAGTGAAACTACCAGCCAGATACCGGCATCCCATCGCGACGTTGATTACATGTCGGATGAGGTGGAGAAGGAGCAGGCTAGGGCAGAGAAGGAGGAGGTTAGGGCAGAGGGTGGGGAGGAGGTTGGGGTAGAGGGAGAGGAACAGGCAACGGAAGTGGCTGCAGTGTGGTTGCGTGGTCCTTCGTCACTCCCGAGGCGACCAGTGGCAGTAGCTGATCGTATGCTCATCTGACCCGACGGAAATATGTAAGTTGCTATAGGAAGTCTATAATGTATTCCTTTCGTCAGTTTAGTTTTTAACACATACTAATACTTTTTAATGACACCGGGGTAGGAACTGGATTATGGTTAAACGAGGAGGTCGTGAGTGCTCACGCCACGTAAACGGCGTCCTCGGGCTTGTTATAAAGGAAAAGTTCCCTGGTTTGGTATCTTTTGATGGGAGGATGGAGTCGGCGTACTCATAGAGGCACTACGAAAGTGCGCCGGACGCCCCTAACCGGGAAGGGAGACAATTTCCCCACCTAGCCGACCAAGTCAGGGCTGAGCTCTGGGTAAGTTTATTTTCTTAATATATGTGTCAATACTATTGACATGTGGATTACATAACGTTCTCTTTACATCTATATGTAGGATTTTTATAGTTGTGATGAGGGGTATGCAGATCAGGCTACCACTTTTATTAATAGAGCCGCCAAGAAGCTTGTCACCGACGTACATTATGAGGCGCACATTCAAGCCATTATCGACTTCTATGCTCAGCACCGCTGAGAGAGGAAGAATAAAAAGGATGCCCGGACCACCTTTCTGACACGAGAGGAATACATGATGGTAAGTGTATTATCGTGAATCTTGCAATACTTAATATTATGTCATTAACAACTTCACTTGCATCAAATAGATCCCTTCCCAGTGGTGTGCCGCTCATCTTGAATGTTGGGGCCAAATTGTTGATAGATGGTGTTCTGCCGAGTGGCAGAGTAGTCACGATGCATGCCGCAGAGACGCCTACTCATGCCGGGGGCAGCACACCATCAAGGCTCGTTGAACCTCGACCAGTTCAGGGTGAGATGGGTATGCAATTACTTGTTTTTTTCGCTTAATTGCAGAATATAACTCTAACTATCTTCTTGTTTCAGTCAACGGCCAATGCGGGTCAGGAATGTTCCCAAGTCATGGCATATGATTTGGCTCACAAAGGGAGGGTGGTTGAAGGCAATACTTACAATCCAAATGACCCCGCTGAGTCGTACACTAATCAGAACGCATATCAACGCCTCCAGGACTATTCAGAGATGGCAAGAGAAGTGCACGGTCCCGATTATGACCCAGCCGCACATGACATCGATGGAGATGTGGTCATGAGGGCCGGAGGAGGCAAGAGACATGGGCGATATTTGATGGGCGCCAGCACCTGTAGTACCCCCTCTCTATCTGAGGTGAGAGCTCGGAGCTCGACCTCCGGTCCGGGTATACGCCCTCGCCGAGACACATCTATGAGTTTGATTGCCGATCTACAGGTTAGTTTATTTTCATCAATCATCGAACATTTCAAATTGTTTGTTTTGGAACATTAATGACTGTGAATTAATGGTTTGTAGGTCCAACTAAATAAAGAAAGATCACAAAGGACCGAGTGACAGACCCAGATGGAGGCTCGGATGCAGGCTCAGATGCAGCAGTGGTTTGCGCAGATGAGTGGATCTTTTTCAGGTCATATGGGTGTGCCTGGACTTCCTCAACCTGAAGAATATCCGCAGACTCCACATAGAGGCAATGTGAGTTTCTAATATTGTTTTTGTCGTTCTTGTTATATACAATTGTGCTAACTATTTCTTTTTTTGTAATTTCATTCATCGGCATCAGGATTAAACACGCATCCATCTCCGCACGCTGAGCATAGCGGTAATGCTAACTTGTGAGGCGTGATGTGAGCGAGTGAAATTGTGATACTAACTTGTGATATTATTATTTTGTGGTGAAATGTGAACTTGTGAATTGTCTTTATATGGTGTCACTAATGAGATTTGTGATGAAATTTGCTTTGTCGAGAAAATTGTGATGAAAATGTGAATTTGTGATGAAATGTGAGTTTGTGATATATTTTGTGATGAAATATGAATTTGTGATGAAATGTGAGTTTGTGATGTATTTTGTGATGAAATGTGAATTTGTGATGAAATGTGAGTTTGTGATGTATTTTGTGATGAAATGTGAATTTGAGGAATTTTGTGAATTTGTGTGATTTTTGTGATGAAATGTGCACTGAATAAATGAAAAAAATTGTTTGCTGAGTGTGGCACTCGGCAAAGCCACCTAAAAAGCACAGAGTCGTGCCACGTGGCGCGTTTCTGTGCGTTCTGGGTGGCTTTGCCGAGTGCTATTTTATGTGGCACTCAGCAAAGCCCCAGAAAGCGTCATGTGCCCCACATGGCACCTTCGCCGAGTGCCACGTGGTGCACTCAGCAAAGCCCTAGAAAGCGCCATGTGCCCCACAGGGCACCTTCGCCGAGTGCCACGTGGGGGACTCGGCAAAGCATGTTCGCCGAGTGCCACGTGGGGAACTAGACGAATGCCCGTTAACGGCCACCCGACCGTCAAACATGTAGGTTTGCCGAGTGCTACGCGTGGCACTCGGTGAAGTCTATATTACACTCGGCAAAGACTTCGCCGAGTGCCCGATAAAAAGCACTCGGCGAACACCCTCGTCGCCGATAAGGCATGTGCCGAGTGGGGTTCGCCGAGTGTGGCACTCGGCGAATACTTCGTCGAGTGAGAAACAGGCTTCGCCGAGTGCCCTAGGCACTCGGCAAATGTGAGTATTCCCGTAGTGGTTGTAGATCATCACGTCAATATATACAACTTTCATATAAAGTTCATCTTACATCCAACTTCAAATGAAAAAGTCACTCATTTTAAATAGCGGTTTCTTTTATGAAATTATTTTCACGGATGGTTTTCTTAAATAACTATAAGTGAAAATGATGATTTTCATAGATACTTTTTTAAACCGGCCATATGTAGAAATAAATCTAATTTTATAGACAGTTCTTTTTAAGAAATCGTCTATAAAACAGTGATTTTGGCCGGCTTTCTCTTAAGGCAACTAACCATACGTGAAAATATACACATTTTTACATGTAGTCATGTTATATATGCTGACCACCTATGTAATTTTTTTCACATGTTATTCATAACGTACGGCTATTAGCTCGGGCCAAGATTTGCACAGACGGAGTCAATAAAAAAGTATCTACAAAATCGTTTTTTAGCAGTAAGTATGAAACATGAGCCTATTATTGATCGATCTACATATGGCTTCTTTCTCACCTGTCGTTAGGTTAGAGGTTCTATCAGCGTTCAATATATTATGTTCAACAGGTGGTGCACGGAGCCGTTAGTTAGTGAGCCAGCATCAGCGGAGAAAGGAGAGAAAGGTGATGAAATAAGGTGGCTGGAAATTAAACCAGAATATCGTGGAGAACAGGGTTTCAAAAACCGATAAAAAGGTCCGGTTGGCGGGCACTAATAACGGACAGCTGCTGTTGGTAACGGTAGAAAATCGGTCAAAATTTAATTCTAAATTTAAAATTTAGATTTGAACGGTTACCAAATTTTTTTTGTCGACAACAAGGTAGATCAGATCAGCATTAGTTATTATTACCAGATCTAAGCTTGTTTCTGCTCGAACATGGACCGACATCAACATGTAATAAATTAAAATGGCAACCAGGATATGGACCCACAATCCCGGCAAACCCGCACACTCTAATTTGCTGAGAGCCTAAAAATCAAAACAATGTATTGTACAACACATCAGAGGGGCGGGGTGACACAATTTGCTGAATATTTTTATTAAATCACCAAACATCATCACAAACCACTTATATTTATAATTTTTGTATGATTTTAAAAAAATTGTAAAATTAAAATTTGGATTTTAAAACAAATGATACGGTTCTCATCAGATAGAAAGCGATAGCCCGGGAATAATGAGTGAGAAAGAGAGAGAGGTATCGGAGCAGCGGTAGGAAATAGAGAAGAGGAGCTGACGCACCCAACAATGGGCAGCGAGTAGCGACCGATTTTTTTATCGAGTCATACAACCCATCAGCATCATCTAATAAAAAATATTATCTAAAAAATTGTTATTGAAAAATGGCTGGCATTACGACAGGCTAGATCAGGCAATCGAGCCCCAACATAATGACGAAATAGGTTTAGGATCTGTTGTTATAGGAAAAAGTTGTGGTGTGTTGTAAAAAAGTTGTCGTAAATGTCAGGTAAGAAAGTTAAAAACCATTTGATTAAAACAATTGTAGACAAGTTGTTTTGAGTGTGAGATAGGTAAAATGTCTATTCTCGTAACTACTTAAAACGCTAATTATATGTAAAATAGTTGTAAAATTAATTTTCATTAGTTAGAGCGTGGTTTATTAAAGGCAGCAGCAGTGTATTACTTACACACTTGCCCTTTTCAAACTTTGGATCTCCGCTTCTTTCCTTGCTATGTCTTTCTTCAACTCGCTGCATTCATTTTTCTGCATTCAAAATCAACACAATCATCTCCCGATGATCATACTGGCTAACTTAAAACTGTATTGGTTGAATCAGTTGCACACCATGCGTGTTGACAACACTATTAGCATAGCACAACGAAATCAGCTAGTGAGATGCACACCATGTCATTCATTTGCTTGAGACACGATTCAGCTCCCTCTGCAGAAAGTAAGCATGAAGATCGCAAGCATTAGGAGAGCACAGACGAGTGAGTAGCCAAACAAACAGGTTTACACGCACTATGGCACCATCGCCACCTCACCTTGAGCGTCTCAACCTCCCTCCGATCAGCCTCCCTGGCATCCTTCTCCCTCCGCACGCGGGAGCGGGGTTAGGGTTGTGGGAGGCATCGACCTCGTCTCACTAGCTCGTCGTAGAAACCGTACATTTCGGCACGAGAGCGTCTCGCCGGTGCCGGTGCGGGCGGCGGCGCGCGTACGAGGGTGTGCGAGAGTGGGGATTGGGGAAGAGGAAGGGGAAGGGTGGGGCTGACGAAGCAGAGGGGAGGGGGTCTGGTGTCTGGGGTTTTCACTGTGCCAGAAGGCCGGCGGAGCTC
This sequence comes from Zizania palustris, assembly GCA_019279435.1. NCBI lineage: Eukaryota > Viridiplantae > Streptophyta > Magnoliopsida > Poales > Poaceae > Zizania > Zizania palustris. Next base: position 11,208,218 of record JAAALK010000287.1, read on the forward strand.
CGGCGACCGACAAACGTTGGCGAGATTGGAGGCCAATACTGGGAGCACCGGTGGCTGGCGAAAGTCGGAGGCAAATGCGTTATTTCTTTGATTCTACGAATTAAAAGTTTAATTAGTGTTACATCGTATGTTTAAAGATTAATTTGAAGTATTAAACTTGAATTATTTATAAAAATAATTGCACAATCAGAAGATTATTCGTGAGACAAATTTATTAAGCTTAACTAATTCATGATTAACAAATATTTACCGTAACATCATATTGTCAAATCATGACGTAATTAGACTAATATCTAAACATTCGATGTGATGAGACTAAATTTTGAACTAGGGGAAACAAACACCCCCTTAACCAACGGACCAACGATGGGTGGGTAAAATTTATGAGCTCTATCCAATGGAAGCCATCCAAAGTAGGTCTAACAGAGTTTTCCAATTTTTACTTTGGCGGAAGCTGATTTCTCTAAAAGCAGTCGGTTTGAAACAAGCCCTTTGATTGACTTTTGGTTTCTAGGAAGCGTAAGTTGCTCTAAAAAACCAAACCAAAGGGACCTTAACCATGCCATGACAACTCGGACGCTATACTCTCGACTTATTCATCTCAGATTTTCAAAAGGAATCCAAATTTTGTAAACTTTTTAACTAACTCATTTCCAACACATGATTCATGAATTTTTCAATTTTCAAATATAAAATATAAAATATAAATCTGAGTTGTTTCTATCCAGTACTAAAGAGAAGCTTTAGAATAAGTTATAACTACCACCGACTATTTGTCGCTTTTTAACTGTTATAATTGACTTTATCTGCTCGAATTGTAATAGGTTCTAGAAAGAAGGGATAAAAGCACAGTTTTCTAATAGTGATACATTGAATGTCTCATTAGAAACCTATCTACATAAAAACACACTTGTTTCATTTTCAAGTCATTAAAGTTCATTACACATTACAACCTAGCTCAATAAAATTCATTACACACATGTTTTTTATTTTCAAGATAGATATTTGATAAAAACTCTTCAAGATAAATATTGGCTAAGCATGAAAAGTGGAAACACTTAGTATCACTCCTAATTTTAATGACCTTGTGGATTGTGTTAGCTTAGATGGGGACTTCTCACAAGATTCTTTGTCTAAGTAATTCTCTACCATGCCAGTCTTTTATATTTTTTTATCTAGATTTTCAGCTTGTAACTCAAACCAAGATAAATAAGAATCTTGCTAATCAATTTCTACTAAAGCACTAAGTCTTTTGTTTTTGTTCGCTTTAATTTCAAGACATTGTATTTTGATTTTTACATAACGTTAGCACGAGCACACTACTATTAACTAAAAGTAGGAGAAGATGGATTAGTACCAAACATTTATCAATAGGCTCTCGAAGCTCACCCTATCTGAGTGTATAGATGGGAGATGCCATGCATGACCATCAAAATCTCCGAACTACAGAACATATTATGGCATACTGAGTTAAGGACATAACATAGTGATTTAGCAAAAGTCATTACACTTCTAATCCACTCTATTGTGTCAATTAACTTGCTATGCAATTGAATAAAGGGAGACTTTCATGGATGTACATGAGTATATACCCCAATCGGTATAATGTAGTAGGATGATCAAAGTAGGCTTAAATTCCTCGTCCTCAAATCATGGAGCCTACCATTCATTAGGTAAAATGACACGCACCTAACATATTGTTAGATATTTGATTAAAAAGGCAATAAAACATCAGTTTTCATTCATGGTTAAAGTTTACATCAAAGTCACATATAATTATTTATTAATTTACAAGCCAATAATAGGTTTGATAAGAACATTGTTCTCCTATATCACAACAAGTCCTTAACTTATGTATCCTTCGCAAGGTTGACAAAAATAGTTCAGTAACCACCGCTCGATAACCGACATACTTAACCGACATGCTACTCGTGATCAGTACCGACCGTACTAGCCGATTTCATTTAAAATTCAAATTAAAAAAAATTAAAAATTTTGAAAAAAATCCTAAAAATAGTAGGTAAGTTAATATGTTTATGTTGAAATTAGTTTTCAAAAATATAGAATTATCACAAAGTTATGAACCGAGCAAGATGAACAAATATGCAAAATGCAAAATGCAAAAATAATTCATTTTTCAATCTTCTTCACTCGTTATTGTTGGATTCTTTGAATGCATGACTCTTGTATTAATGTAATATGTTTAATCAAATAAAATATTATGCTTGATGAGTATAAAGTAAAAATTATTGCTTTACATGACTTACAACTAATAGCTACGTATGAATACAACGCCGCTTATAACTAAGACAACCAATAATGATTACTTAGAAATACTCAAATTGCTAATTAACCATGTTGTTTGTAATTTATATTTTAACGTGAACTTATAAAATTTATGGTTTTGTAAGTTTCATATTCGGCAAGAGTAGTGATATTATGTGGCAATCATGTACTTGTTGGCAAGTTTAATTTCTGCATGAACGAGGACACATAGGTATGTTAAATCAGATTTCATGTTACACTTTTGATGTTTGTGTGAAACACATATCCTACCTCGACATGTTTGAGTTTAGGATGGTCATTTGTAAAATAGAGAATAAATCTCATTAGGTAGAAGCCATGTAGATTATTTCCTACCTCCTACCTTAAGAAATGTGGGTATGCATAGACCTTAAATCCCTTTATAAATGGAGCCTACAAAATATCCTAGTTTCTTAATATATATTTTGTATGCCCTATTTAGTAAGTCTATAATGGATTGGTACATGGGTTTCTCCTTCCTTTGTTCATAGAAAAAAATAATCTTAATAATATATAAATGGATCACAAGAAGGATCTATAACACGTACTCAAAATTGTATGAGAAAAGGATTAAGATCATGTATGGTAGCTTTATGAACGTGTTGTAGATGTAGTCAACAATATCTTTAGTATTTTCTTTGACACATGTTTTGTTAACTACCATTGGATCTAGGAATCCCACTCTAGTATAGGTAGTTCTATAGTCGAGCAAGATCATTCTACATAAGAAAGATATTAGTCTGTCAACCAAATGACAATGAATTATTGTATATCAAATAAAAGAAGTGTTGTGCACACTTACAATATCTACAGTATGTTATGGTCATGTCAAGGTCCATCTGTTGGTATAGATAAAATAGTTCTTCAAATGGAACATATAACAAACCATACTATGGTGGAAGTCTTGGTCTCTATACAAGACAAGGACCATACTGCCACCCAACGCCATGTGCTCCATATACTACTCATTTACTCGATTTTGTGGGATCGGATTAGACGACTAGAGGGGGGTGAATAGGTGCCTTGACAAATTCTCGTGAATAAGATGGCCTGTTCAGAACACCCAACGCTTCTATGAAAATTGCAGAAGTAGAATTGAGACCCACGGTACAAATTCAGAACAAAAATCACCCCAAAACAAAATTTCTTTCTAAATCGGAGTATGAATTGTTGATCTGTTCTATCAGAGTTTGATTCTCCGAAATAGAAAACCTAGTTCAGCAAATGAGTTACCGATAGGAGGCTGTCGACTACTGGTTTACCGACAGAGTTCAGAAGTTTCAGAGTTGAGATTAAAAACAAATTCTGCAGCAATCAAACAGTTTTAAGATGATTGATCATCAAGATTTACACACAGGAAATTTCAAAACAGATCACTATTCAAGGAAGGATGGTTAGATACTGAACATAAACTGTGTTCATGTGATAAGGAGTATTCAGACACACACACAATAGATGTTCAGATCACAAAACATAGTAGCTAGCCATGTGCAGTACTCATTGACTCAAATGTAGTCTGATTGATATAGAGTGAGTACTATCAGCAAACATGCATCTGAAATCACAAAGAAGCTTAAGAGAGAAATCACAAGAAAAATGGACTGAACACACAGTGGAATATTGTAAATAAAACTGAGACAAGGCCTAGCAGTGTAGCATGATATTTTCAGTATGTGACTCTGAAGGCACTTTCAGAACATGTCTTAATCCTCTTCAAGACTTGAGTCAGCAGTACAACTTTAAACCTTAGAAACAAATTGTTGGACCGGAAACGGCGACCAGAGGGGGGGTGAATGGGAGCTTTTAAAATTTCAGGCTAAAAACAACCTTCAGTTTTAATTCTGTCTACTGCGGAAAATGCTTCAAACACCAAACTTCGAAGGTCTGGTTCGGAGGTATTTGACGGCTCCGAACACAGGCTTCGCAAGGAGCAAAAGTTCGAAGCCAAGAAGACTTCGCTCCACCTACAACCCCAAAAAATCAACTCTGCTAAGTGAGTGCAGGCTCCGCACTTCACCCTTCGCAAGAGTGGACTGCCCTCTAAGGTCTTCGACCTAATACTTAGCGACAGCAACTAGTGCTGGGCTTCGTACTGCGAAGGTCTAAACGCACACTATGTGGACTTCGCTAAGGGCTTCGTCACGAGAAGCAAAACGGGCTTCGATCAAGGCTTCGCTAGTAAGCAGTGAGGTCTGGCCTCCTGTTACACAGAGCGAAAGCACACTGAAGAGCACACTTCGCACAAAACACACTTCGCCTAGACAGGCTTCGGTGCACTACAATTAGCGAGGTATGCAAACAAGTTCAAGCAGAAAGACAACACAGAAGCAGGGCTTCGCCGCTTGAACAAGGAACACAGAAAAAGAACTCACTGGATGAATACAACGTATGTGGGGCTAGTACAGGAGCTCAACAGTAAATGCTCAAAGTGTTAAATGTTACCTACCCAGCCCCCATATTTATAGCCACAATTCACCCTAAGTGAAATGACTACTTTACCCCTAGGGTTTACAACAGTTTTGTCTCTATAGAACAGAGGGGTACAAAAGGTAGTCAACTTTATTCTGGAGGCTTCTCTGTCAGCTTTGCAGAGGGGATAGCGTCAGCTTTTTGCAGAGCAGACAATGTCAGCCTTTGCAGTCTTTGACCTTTCCGGAGCCCCCCTTCGCACGCGAGGGGTGCGGTAGCTTCGGTGAGAAGCCTTGAGCCTGATGGCCTTCGCTTCACCGAAGTTAGTCTCCGATATAGTGACGGTTTTGAGCCGAAGCCGTCAAAGCCCTTGGGCCTTCGCAGCAACACCCTCGGAGTGGACCACCACGGCTTCGCAGCTACTCCCAGCTCGAACTCCGTCAGCCCGTGTACCGAAGCCATGCATGGCCGAAGCACCACAAGTCAACCTCGCTCCGGAGCTAGCCTCGCTCCGAAGCCTTCCTCACTCCGAAGCCCCACCTTCAGAGTACCACCCTTCGAAGTCCCTCCTTCGTCCAAGGCCTCCGCACGAAGCATTCCATGAGCACTTCGTCGCAGTGTCTCTCCCCGAGCACACTCCTCGACGAGCCTCACCCGGACCATGCCTTCGACGCGCCTCGACTTCTGAGACCTTCGTCGGGTACCTTCGAATGTCTCCCTCCGGAGCACACTTCGAACGCCTTGCCTCCGCAGAGGACTTGTTCCACCATAATCCGAAGTCACTCCATCTGGAGTACCCTTCGAAGTGCCTCGCCTCCGAGGACTTTGTCTCGGAGTACCTTTACCCGGAGCCACGCTCCGCACTTACTGCCTTCACCTGGTGCACCTCGACCCGAGGACCGACCTCGACCCCTCGCAGCCTTCGTGACGGAGCTCCCCGCTCCACTGGCATCAAGCCTCCCGCTTGACCCAGGTTCACCTGCTACGAATCGTCCGTCGCCTCCGCGGTCCCCTGCGCACCATAGATAAGCAGACAAGTGTATCCAGTACTCCGAAGACCTCTCCGGGTTAGCAACCTTCGGCACACACTCCGGTGTACCGCCCAAAGTATTGAGACCTTCGGTACAACCCAGTCATCGTGTACTATCGGACCCCTCCGACAGGCACACTCCGCTGCAACAGCTGCAGCAACCAAACCACCGAACCCTTCGGTGAAACCACCTCCGAACACCTTCGGAGTTCCAACCTCCGAACCCCCTTCGGAGGTACCCCTTCGAACTAGAGGTTAAACTCTGTCAATCACTCATCACACTCCGAAACCAACCCTTGGTTTCTCAATCTCCCCCTTGATGAGTGCATTGACAACCAAATTCAAGTTCAAGAAAAATTAAAAGACTTTCAGCACACAAGTGACCATAAAAACTCAGAAACGAGCCAAATCATGTCACTTGACAAAAGAATTTTCCTCCTCCTTTTCAAAAGAGTAAAAGCCCCTTCGGCAAATCTCCCCTTTTTCAAGATAAAAACTCCCCTGAGTAATTTAATTGTACCCCCTTGCAACAGAGAACTCAAAAATTTCTCCCCCTTTGGCAATGCAAGCATCAAGGAGTATGTAAAAGATGCATTGCTTGGAAATGAGCAGAATTGCAAAGACAGATAAAGCAAAAATATGCCAACAGTAATACCAATGATCATGGGCTCAGCTCAATTTAACATTCTCTAAAAACATGATGACAGCATGTGATTTTATCATTGTTTTGAAATAAAAGCATCACCACTTAGTCAAGGAAACTAGACTAGTAAAAGCAGGGACTGCGCAAAGCTAGTCAATTTCTACTCTAGACAGACAAGTCCAGTTCAAATGGAGCAAAGAAAGCAAACTTGATGAACAGTGAGTTTTGTTGTTTTTTTCTTAATGCCAGGGGTTATTTGTTTGTCCACCTTATACTTTCCAATCAGGCCAAGCCTAGGCATGAAAGCCATCGGAAGCTTAAGGCGGTGATTTTGGCATACACTACACTATCCCAGTTCAGACCAATGTGCAATGGTAAGCAGTCTAGAATAGAGTAGTGTGACAAACAAATCCACCTGGATCTTATCATGCAAATCATGGATTTTTGGAATTGTGATGAAGTGAACAAATTGTTTAGCACTTTATGAATATCCATGAATATGTAGAACAATTTTTCAAGTTGCACAAATTAGCATCCAGAGAAAAGGAGTCTTGCTATCGAGCAGATAAAAGACAGCTAAAGCAGTCCTGCCTATACATGCTAGATACAAGATTGAGCAGTGAGCATGATTTGATGTTGGAAAGAAAACATCATGCACATTAATGTTTCAGATGAATTAAAAAGAGCTGAGCTGTCATGATTGCATGAATTATAATCAGGCATATAAGTGCAGAAGATGTAAATGCAATTTCAACACACAATTAGCAAATGCACACCAATCTAAATCTGCTCCCCCTCACAAAATGCCGTAAGGGTGACAAACACCAAGTTCCCCACGCAAGTAGGCAAAACGAGAAGCATCGAGGGGTTTCGTGAAAATATCGGCTAGCTGGTGTTGGGTATCAACATATTGAAGTTCAATATCACCCTTCTCATTGTGATCTCTGAGAAAATGATATCGCACATCAATGTGTTTGGTTCTGGAGTGCTGAACCGGGTTGTTTGCAATACAAATAGCACTGGTGTTATCACAGAAAAGTGGAACACTCTTATAATCTAACCCGAAATCCCGCAAAGTGGAAGCCATCCACAAAATCTGAGAGCAACAGCTAGCTGCAGCAACATATTCGGCCTCAGCCGTCGATTGTGCAACACTAGACTGTTTGCGAGAAGACCAGCAAACTAGTGAAGTACCCAGAAAATGACAAGTACCAGAGGTACTCTTCCTATCAATTCTACACCCAGCAAAATCCGCATCGGAATAACCTCGAAGACATAAAGATGAAGATGCTGAATACCATATGCCAAATTCGAGGGTATGTTTGAGATACCTTAGGATGCGCTTTACCGCTTGGCGGTGCGAAGCTCGTGGTGAAGCTTGAAAACGAGCGCACAGACACACAGCGAAGTGTATGTCCGGCCTCATAGCAGTCAAGTAGAGGAGGGAGCCGATCATGCTTCGGAACTCCTTCTGATCTACAACTTCTCCATCTTCGTCAGGATCCAATGCTACAGATGTAGCCATTGGAGTGGCGAGGGGCTTCGCATCAACCATGTCAAACTTCTTAAGCAGGTCCTTGGTGTACTTCGTCTAGTGGACGAAGGTACCTTGTTTGCTTTGCTTGATTTGCAACCCAAGGAAAAATGTAAGTTCGCCCATCATGGACATCTCGAACTCCCTGCTCATGGTATCTGCAAACTCAGCAACCAAAGCATGAGAAGAGCCACCAAAGATGATATCATCCACATAAATCTGAACCAGGATGAAATCTTTGCCATGCTTGAGAGTAAACAGGGTTTTATCAACAGAGCCCATCAAATACCCCCGCTCAAGCAGAAAAGACTGAAGTCTATCATACCAAGGCCGAGGGGCCTGCTTGAGTCCATAAAGAGCCTTATGAAGTTTAAGGACTTTATGTGGGTACTTGGGGTTTTCAAAACCAGGGGGTTGTTTTACATAAACATCTTCACCTATGAAGCCATTAAGAAAAGCACTTTTGACATCCATTTGATAGAGTTTGAATCCCCGGGATGTCGCAAAGGCAAGCAGAATCCTAATGGCCTCAAGGCGAGCAACAGGTGCAAAAGTTTCAGTAAAATCAATCCCTTCTAGTTGAGAATAACCCTGAGCTACAAGTCTAGCCTTGTTTCTAACTATAGTCCCATCCTCCCCTTGTTTATTTTTGAAAATCCATTTTGTTCCAATGAAATGAACATTTGGTGGAGGATCAACTAATGACCAGACTTGGTTTCTCTCAAAATTTTCAAGTTCCTCATGCATGGCATTGATCCAACTGGAATCAGAAAGTGCATGACTAACATCTAAGGGCTCGAAAGAAGCAACAAAAGCGGAATCAATGAAATGAGCATGGGAACGTGTTACCCTTTGATCAAGCTCACCAATGATCTGCTCGGGAGGATGCATCCTTTGAACATGGTGTGGAGCCTCGCGGCGGGATGCAGTCTCCCCCTCAACTTGTGCGTGGGAGTGGTCCAAGATGACCGATGTCGAGGTAGTTGCTTCGGGACCTCGTGCCGAAGTGGTCAAAGCGGGGTTGGCTTCGGGGGTTGATGTCGAGGGTAGTAGGGGTTCATCCTCAAAATCTCCGAGATCTTCTTCTTCGAAGATGGTCTGTTCTATGTCGTGTTCATTTGCCTATTCAAATGCAGAACTAACAGAGGGGGTTGATTCATCAAAAGTCACATCACATGACTCGATGACATTGTTAGTCTCCAAATTATAAACACGATAGGAATGACCATGTGTAGTATAACCCAAAAAGATCCCGTCAGAAGATCGCGACTCAAATTTATCCAAATTACCACGTTTTAGGATAAAGTAATGACAGCCAAATACTCGAAGATGAGTAACCTTGGGCTGTCTCCCAAAACGTAGCTCAAAAGATGTCAAGTTTAAAATTGAGCGCAAGAATATTCGGTTTGAGATGTAACAAGCAGTGTTCATGGCCTCAGCCCAGAATTTTCTAGGAGTCCTATGCTCATCAAGCATCGTCCTAGCCATCTCAACCTAAGTGCGGTTCTTCCTCTAAACAACACCGTTTTGTTGAGGAACCCGCGGAGCAGAGAATTGATGTTCTATGCCATGCTCCATGCAAAAGTCAACAAAGAGACTGTTTTTGAACTCGGTGCCATTATCACTTCGAATGAATTTCAATGAACCTGGGAGTTCAGTGAAAAGTCTCAAAGCCAAGCTCCGAAAGTGTGAAAACACTTCATCCTTGCTGGCAAAAAGAAGACCCAAGAGTAGCGAGAGAAATCGTCGACAATGACTAAAACATACCACTTGCCGCCAAAAGAACTAACCCGAGAAGGACCTACAGTGTCCATGTGGAGAAGTTCTCCGGGTTGTTCAGTCATCACTGTGGTGACTGGCGAATGCGAAGCGGCAATCATTTTTCCATGTCGACAAGGAGCGCAAACTAAATTCTTCTCAAACTTGAGCTTGGGCAATCCTCGGATCAGACCTAGGGCACTCAGTCGAGCGAGCAACTCAAAGCTCATATGCCCTAGTCTCCTATGCCACTTCCAAAGCTCAGAAGTAGAATGTGCAACAAGACAATGAGAAGAACCAGATGACTCTGAAAAATCAGCTCCAAAAAACTCTCCCAACTCTAAAGATCTTACATACCACAACGCCATCAGAATTGAGCACTTGCGAAGTATCGCGATGGAATCGCACTTCGAAGCCCTCATCAAGCAACTGAGATACAAACAGCAAATTGTATCCCAGGTTTTCAACCAAAGAAACATCTTTGAGAGTGAAATTCGAATTAATTCTTACCACACCTTTACCTTTCACTCTACTCCTTCTATTGTTGCCGAAGGTGATATGTTCCCTTTGCTTGGTTGTGGTGAGGCTGGAGAACCATGCTGCATCTCCGGTCATGTGGCGCGAACAACCGGAGTCCATGATCCACATGCCCTCAAGCCTCGATCTGTCGCCTACACATGATAAGAATATCTCGATCGCTCAGTGCTGGGGTGAGTGAAAAAATGACGAGGCATCCAGCACTGAGTGACACGAGTAGTAGGCACAGTAAAATCAGACTGTCTACGCACATGATAATCTGAATGATGCAAGGTGCGAGGTCTACCTACATGCTGTGATCGAACAACATGTCGAGGTCTCCTACTCTGACGAGGTACAAAGGTACTCGCCCGGGGTCTACCACCATATGGAACATGGTGAACACCTCGAGGAGCAAAACCTCTCCGAGAAGCACGAGGAGCCTCAAAAGCAGGACGATAGTAAAACTCAGACTCATGCATACCTAAAGATGGGTAATGCATGTCCTGGTAACTCATCGCCTGAGAGCGTCGCTCATCCTTGATGCGACGAAAACAGAACCCAACCAAATGACCCGCCCGCTGACAGTATGAACAATGAAAAATTCTCCTAGGGGCACTCTCATGGGTCTTAGGAGCAACTCTCACAGGCTCCTTGGGCTTCTGTTGAGTGGTTTTCTTGGGAGGATTTTTCTTGGCAAGAGGAGTGGTTTTCTTTGGTGGTCGGGTAGGCTTTTTGGCTGATGGGGTGTCTAACAGAGCTCTCTCTTTCTCTAGGGTAGTGGGAGAGGTAAAACAGTTTTGTTTCCAGTCTCTGAAGGAATCCTCTCAAAACCCAAACCTAGAGCTAACCCTGCTCTGTCAGCACTCATCTTGGTCTTGGCCAAGAGCAAATCCATCCTACCCTTTCCCTCAGTGCATTTATTAACCACGGAAAGAAGGTATTCATTTTCTGACATAAGGTTCTCAGCTCGCTCTCTAACAGTTCCTAGCTGGTCCTTAAGGGTAATGCACGTGTCATAAACAGGCTGCACATCCTTAGAACTACCAGCCCTCTCCAATCTAGCCTCTAAATCATGAACATGTTTATCACGTAAATTAATGCTCTCGCGTAATAAAGAACAGTTCATGCATTCAATAATATCATGATGTCTAGAATCAACCACCAAAAGCTGCTTCTGTGCAGTCTCAAGCTCAGAAAGAGTTTGAGCATGTACAGAACGCAACTGAGCAAGCTCACCCATGACAATAGTACAAGATTCACATTCCGCATTATTTACTTTAGACTTAAGCATGGCATACTCAGTAGAAACAGATTCTAGCCTAAGTCTAAGGTCTTTTCTTTCTCTAGCGGCTTGCACAAGTAATCTATCCTGACCAAGAACTACTTCATTCAGCTCATCTAATTTAATTAATAGCTGGTCAGATGATAGAGATACCTCAGATGAGTCATGCTCATCGCCGCTGTGATCGCTGTCGGCCATGAAGCAAAGGCCGGTGAAATCTCGTCCCTTCTTGTCCTTCTTGTCCTCCTTCCTTTGGGACTCCTCCTCAGAGCTCGACTCCTCAGTTGAGGAAGTGTCGATGTCGCTGAGAGCAGCAACAAACGCTCTGGAAGCGGCTTTGGCTACTCTCTTAGCCACCTTGCCGCGCTTGCCCTTCACAAAGGGTTTCCTCTCCTTTTTGTGGTATTTGGGGCGCTCACTCTCCTCTCTCTTTTTGAGCTTAGGGCAATTTGCCTTGATATGAGAAGTGTCGCCACATTCAAAGCAACCACTAAAACCACTTCTCCTCTGATCCCGTCTCTCATGGTGAAAACGGGTGAACCTTCTGGCAATGAGAGCAAGCTCATTATCATCCAGAGTGTCCACCTGCTCCTTTGTGACGGAGACCAGGGAGGACAAAGCAAAACTATCTGCAAGAACACAAGTACCAGATGTGATTGGTTCTGCAGTGGTGCCACGGCTAGTGCTAGAAACCAATGCCAATGGCTGTGGCAAAGAGCTTCTGTGCACTGCAAGAGATGCCTTAGCAATCTCTGTGGACTTTAGCTTGCTAAAGAGCTCATCACAGGTCAGTGTGTCATAACCTGTGAACTCCTCAATGCTGGATATCTTTACTTCCCATATGCTACGGTCAAGAGCATAGAGAAGCTTGATAGCCCTATCATGATCATTGTAAGCAAGCGTCCCGTTGGACCGCAAGTTACTCACTATAGCATCAAAGCGCAAAAACATGGCATCTATAGATTCACCAGGTGCCTGCACAAACAGCTGATACTGTTGATTGTATGTGCTTTGGTGCTTGGCCTTGATCTGTGTAGAGCCCTCATGAAAAATAGTGAGTGTTGACCAAATTTCCCTAGCAGTCCTAAGGTGCTGCACCCTATCAAACTCACTTCTACTCAAACCAATGAACAGTATATTTCTTGCCTTGGAGCTGGCATTATACTGATCCTTCTCTATTTGAGAGGTGCGAGTCTCAGGGATGGAGTATTGTGAGTCCACAATCTCCCAAATTGCATTTCCTTGGCTTAGCAAGTAAGCCTCCATGCGCACCTTCCAGTATGCAAAGTCAGTCCCATCGAACAGAGGAATTTTACTAGCTCTGTCCATGTCGCCAACAGATCACAAAACCGGTTAAGGTCAACTGGTGATCTTAACCTGCTCTGATACCAATTGTTGGACCGGAAACGGCGACCAGAGGGGGGGGGGGTGAATGGGAGCTTTTAAAATTTCAGGCTAAAAACAGCCTTCGGTTTTAATTCTGTCTACTGCGGAACAGGCTTCGAACACCAAACTTTGAAGGTCTGGTTCGGAGGTATTTGACGGCTCCGAACACAGGCTTCGCAAGGAGCAAAAGTTCGAAGCCAAGAAGACTTCGCTCCACCTACAACCCCGAAAAATCAACTCTGCTAAGTCAGTGCAGGCTCCACACTTCACCCTTCGCAAGAGTGGACTGCCCTCTGAGGACTTCGACCTAATACTTAGCGACAGCAACTGGTGCTGGGCTTCGTATTGCGAAGGTCTAAATGCACACTATGTGGACTTCGCTAAGGGCTTCATCACGAGAAGCAAAATGGGCTTCGATCAGGGCTTCGCTATTAAGCAGCGAGGTCTGGCCTCCTGTTACACAGAGCGAAAGCACACTGAAGAGCACACTTCGCACAAAACACACTTCGCCTAGACAGGCTTCGGTGCACTACAATTAGCGAGGTATGCAAACAAGTTCAAGCAGAAAGACAACACAGAAGCAGGGCTTCGCCGCTTGAACAAGGAACACAGAAAAAGAACTCACTGGATGAATACAACGTATGTGGGGCTAGTACAGGAGCTCAACAGTAAATGATCAAAGTGTTAAATGTTACCTACCCAGCCCCCATATTTATAGCCACAATTCACCCTAAGTGAAATGACTACTTTACCCCTAGGGTTTACAACAGTTTTGTCTCTATAGAACAGAGGGGTACAAAAGGTAGTCAACTTTATTCTGGAGGCTTCTCTGTCAGCTTTGCAGAGGGGATAGCGTCAGCTTTTTGCAGAGCAGACAATGTCAGCCTTTGCAGTCTTTGACCTTTCCGGAGCCCCCCTTCGCACGCGAGGGGTGCGGTAGCTTCGGTGAGAAGCCTTGAGCCTGATGGCCTTCGCTTCACCGAAGTTAGTCTCCGATACAGTGACGGTTTTGAGCCGAAGCCGTCAAAGCCCTTGGGCCTTCGCACCAACACCCTCGGAGTGGACCACCACGGCTTCGCAGCTACTCCCAGCTCAAACTCCGTCAGCCCGTGTACCGAAGCCATGCATGGCCGAAGCACCACAAGTCAACCTCGCTCCGGAGCTAGCCTCGCTCCGAAGCCTTCCTCACTCCGAAGCCCCACCTTCAGAGTACCACCCTTCGAAGTCCCTCCTTCGTCCAAGGCCTCCGCATGAAGCATTCCATGAGCACTTCGTCGCAGTGTCTCTCCCCGAGCACACTCCTCGACGAGCCTCACCCGGACCATGCCTTCGACGCGCCTCGACTTCTGAGACCTTCGTCGGGTACCTTTGAATGTCTCCCTCCGGAGCACACTTCGAACGCCTTGCCTCCGCAGAGGACTTGTTCCACTATACTCCGAAGTCACTCCATCCGGAGTACCCTTCGAAGTGCCTCGCCTCCGAGGACTTTGTCTCGGAGTACCTTCACCCGGAGCCACGCTCCGCACTTACTGCCTTCACCTGGTGCACCTCGACCCGAGGACCGACCTCGACCCCTTCGCAGCCTTCGTGATGGAGCTCCTCGCTCCACTGGCATCAAGCCTCCCGCTTGACCCAGGTTCACCTGCTATGAACCGTCCGTTGCCTCCGCGGTCCCCTGCACAGCACAGATAAGCAGACAAGTGTATCCAGTACTCCGGAGACCTCTCCGGGTTAGCAACCTTCGGCACACACTCCGGTGTACCGCCCAAAGTACCGAGACCTTCGGTACAACCCAGTCATCGTGTACTGTCGGACCCCTCCGAAAAGCACACTCCGCTGCAACAGCTGCAGCAACCAAACCACCGAACCCTTCGGTGAAACCACCTCCGAACACCTTCGGAGTTCCAACCTCCGAACCCCTTCGGAGGTACCCCTTCGAACCAGAGGTTAAACTCTGTCAATCACTCATCACACTCCGAAACCAACCCTTGGTTTCTCACACATATCATGATAGCAACAGATCAGAAGTGAAATATCAAGAATTAAAACAGGATGAACCTCACTAATGTTTTGATGATCATATTGAAAAATAAAGACTCAAATCAATCCAGCTAACAAGATACATCCGAAACTCTGCTGATGAATATGAACATGATTAAGAACATGTAACCTGTCAAGCTAGTATTATACAACAGATGACCATGAACTGAAACCTCAAATAAACAACAAGCTAGCTTGACAAAACAACCTGATCACAGAACTGAAACTTCATTCAACTGTTGTCAGCACATACATATCTTTGAGCAGATTGAGAAGAATACACATCTTGCATATAAAGCTGTATGCAATTACAGCTGAAACTAATTGCAAGAAGTAATCAGCAAATTTAAAATAGAACCACACTATTGTAGCAAATCCTGAAATATTCAGTTTCAGTACTACTGTTCATCTTCAGGAACAAAGTTACTCAAGAACTTAGCTCTGTATCAATTCAGGTAAGAAAAAACACCACAACAAATCCTTTTATGATAACTAGTACTATACTCTAAACAGCATAATCACAAGTAATAAGAAACAAGACTCAAACACTAAAATCTTGAGTTTGAAGAACAGTTCTCGTAAATCTGTACATATGCAGAAAACAAAGAGAGAACAACTCTTATGATGAGCAGAACAAAACAACAAATTAACCAAGGAGGAAAAGATTCAAGAACTTTCAACCTCAGATGAAATCTGGCCAGGAAAATCAAAGAGAAAGACGACCATCGAAGAGTACCTGTGGCGGCGCTGGACTTGCTCTGGACCGAACAAAACAGGCGATGCACTGTATCGTTTCAAACAAACTCAACATGACTGCTGATTTCGATGAACAGTGAATACATCTTTGCCAAATTAAAGCAGTAGAAACTCATGAATAGTAAAAGCACATAAACAACTCAAAAATGGAAAGGATAAGAAATAAAATTCTGGTTTGATGGGAAAAAGCAACCCTAACCCTTAGGCATGGGGTCCTTTATATAGGCTAGCCCATTAAAGTTTTTTCCCAAAATGTCATTTGAGTTAAAGTTGAAGGTATTTACCTAATTGCCATTATGTATTTTCATAATTATATACTCCTAATTTATTACATCATTGACCCTATTCTTTTAATATTTTTTTAGAATTAAGAATTTCGAAAAATACTAAAAGATTACATTTAATCTAGACGACTAAACAGAAAAAATAAACTCCTATTTATTTGAATTTAAAAATACTTTCTGATACGACGGTTTTTGTAACACCCAGATTTAATAAAATCCAGACTTTATTGAATTTCCTCTGAAAAACAATAATAACAAGATGTCCATCATGCGACAACGTACATACGGTCAATCATCCGTGGTTCGCAGACCACATTATTACATAAGTAGAAAATTAAAAGAAACTAGGAAAATAAAACTACATGATGAACGTCTTTGCCAGTCTCGCGTCCTTGACTGGGTCGCTATTCCAGACCATCCTCCTCATAGTACACAGTCTCTGAAGTGTTTTCCAATGGATATAAGTACAAAAGTACTCAACAAGCCACCGAGAATGCAATAGTAATGCAGGGTAATAACAAGGAATGATAAGGGTTTAACGTGTGGAAAAGTACATTTTCAAGTTGCAGCATTTAGTGTAGTCCAATTTAATTGTACAAAATGATAAACATGAATAATGCAATATCTTCTAACTCGAGGAGTACGTTTTCCCTCCTCGCTCAACAGTCCTTACATGCCAAGTCATCATGCAACACTCATAAGTATAAACTAACTACAAGATATCACACAACCCACCCTTGACCGTGGGCTCGACTTTTTGAAAAGATTTAAACTATGATCAGAGGTGTATTACTGTACCCACAAGGCATGCACTCATCCCCCACATCAAAGTGTAACGAGATGACACATACCATGATAACTCATGCCAAAACCTTAGCATGAGATGCTCCAATCCGATAACACCCGCTCTAGGTTTCGCTGGAGCGCCAGCGCACTAGACAACGTCACACCCCCTTTTGCGCCACGTCGGTACAAACCACCACTGGTGCTGCTTGACCCGTCTCCAAGTGGTGCCTCGAGTTGGAACACCCCATACCTTAGTTAGGACTTATCCACTAGCTTGTGATTAGTACGGAAGTGTATTGCAACAGATCCCGCAGAACGGTCCTAATAGTGCCCCGGGTGCTACCGACCAATGCCCTAGCTTGCACCCGGAACACACCATGCTTACATACTTAACAAAAACTCCATAACCAATAGAATTCCAGGGATGAGAGAATAACAGGATCATATAATAGAATCCAAATCTCTATGACTCGTTGTTATCCTATAGCGGTTGTGTCGATATATTGGACACTATCTAATGATAGTACTATTATGGTGAAAAGGAGTTTTTAGGCTCAATAGCATGGCTTGGGTTTGCACTTCAAGGTCGGGGATCTAAATAAATATAATGTAAGGCTTTTAATTTGACTAATGCATTAATAACCTATATGTTTTAGTGATATTTAAATAAAATTGGGTTCAATATGCTCAAATATTATGTTTGGTGACTTGCCTTGCTCGGCAAATGGTGATGGTGGAACTTCCGGGAAGTGCTCTGGCTCTTCGACGACGTCATAGTCTTCGCGGCACACAAAACGAGAACAACAATCAACTTAAACATACAAAGATAAACAGTACAATCATTTAATTTTAAATTGGCTAAAGTTGTTGAAAACAAAAGATAAACTTTCTAAAATTAAAATGAGAAATTTTGGAGATAAAGGCGGTAAATATGAATTTTTAAAGATTAAAACATTACCCTTGGTTTTATTTTTGGCTAATAATCAGTATAAACATGCCAAGTAAATTGGTCTAGAATGTAGAGAATAAAATGGTGAATTTTCTAAAATTGGAATGGTGAAATTTGGAGTTAATTTGAAGAAGTTATGAATTTTTGAAGTTTAAATCAATTTCTGGAATTTAATTTAAATCCTAAAATAGTCGCCAGTCCACGGTGAGCTGAGTTCACCGTGAACCCGTGCACTGTGCGCGTGGACCGAATCTAGATTGGCCGTCAGATCTGGATCGAGTGGCCACAGAATGCGCGGGCGTTTTAAAAGGATTTCAACGACTGAGATTAAAACGCTGAAACGGTATGCGATGGACGACCCAGATTAAAAGCGAGTTTTAAATAAAATTGGACGGCTGAGATGTGTTGATACCCCTTCAATCCAGATGGATGACTGAGATTAGATATCGCATGCGCATTAATCTCCGCCGCCCGATCGAGATTGTGTGGTCGCGATTGAATCCGACATGACACGGGTATGTTACCTGTGTCGGTTGTCTTCTCCGGCGACGGCCGAAGGATGGCGATAGGCTAGCAGCGACGGCGATGGCCAGTGGTCCTATTCAAGCACAAAAATGGAAATAGGAGAATGAGGGGAGCATGATGGTACCGTTGAGGGGGCCTGAGGTCGTCGGGTGGTGGCCGGCGACGTGCGGGTGTGGCGGGAGTGTTAGGGTCCTCGTCAGCGGTGGAGCTCCAGTGGTCTTCAGAAGGAATGGAGGGGTGGCTGAGGTCGGGGAGGTGACAGCGGTCACATTGGTGCGGTCGACATCGGTGGTGAAGGGCTCCGATGATGGCAAGTGGCGGCTATAGTCCGAGCAGAGGTGTGGCGCTAAAAATGGGGTTGCGGGTGTTCTGTTCGGCCAGGGCACAAATTCATGCGAGGGCCAAACACGGTGGTGGCCGAGGGTCTTTATAGGGGTGCCAGGCAGTAAAGATGGCAGTCGTATACATGGAAACCCGAGGAGCACTTTCCAAACTCCGAAGAGCTATTTCCATGCATGCGCGCGGTGATTCCGGGGTGATTACACATCGGTGTAAAGGGGGAAACGGTCAGCGAATCACGAGGAGAAATAATCCAGCGTCGATTTTATGGAAGGGGGCGGCAGTGGTGTAATGACAGCGCTAGGGTTTCGGCCGGCGTGATTTGGGGGTGGGGCGACGGTGTCAGTGGGGTCCCACTGTCAGTGGGTGCGTGAGGGCGCAAGTGTGGCAACGGTCGGGTCTGACGGGTGGGGTCGGGCTCAGGTGGGGGGGGGGTGTGGCGCCGATAGGTGGGGCCGGGGACTCGGGCGCACACGCGGGGAGGGAGAGTGGACGCTGATGGGTGGGGTCCGTGGGTCAGCGAGGGGCATGGGGATGGAGTGGGCTGGGCCGGCCTATGGAGAGAGAAAGAGGGAGTGTGGCCCAAGACTATTTAAATTGGATTTCTGAATAAAAATAATTGCTGAAATTGATTTAAAATATTTGGGCTGCTTGCAAAGGTGATAAAAACTTGAAAAATTCTCAAAAATAGGTCTTGGTCCTAAGATCATAACATAATTTTCTTAGACCTTGATTTGGATTATTTCTCTAGATTCCTATTTATTTGGGCATTTTTAGCTTTATAGGAAATTCAAAAATAATTCCTTTTTCAGAAAAGTATAATCAATTATATTTTTACCTTCTTGAAATTTGGGGTGTTACAAACCTATCCCCCTTATAGAGAATATTGTCCTCGAGATTTAGAAAGCTTCTCTAATAACTCGGGGTATTGGGTCTTTAGCTCCTATTTTTCCTAGGTGGCTTCCTCGACGGGGTGGTTATCCCACTGAACCTTGCAGAAGCGCACTAATCGGCTCCTGGTCACTCTTTCCTTGATCTCTAGGATCCGAACTAGTTTCTCGATGTAGGTTAGGTCCTCTTGGATGTTGAGTTGCTGGAGGTCTGCCTGTTCGGTGGGTACTCGGAGGCACTTCTTTAGCTGAGAGACGTGAAACACATCATGGACTCCTGCCAAAGACGGTGGTAGCTCCAACTGATATGCAACCTCTCCTTGCCGAAGAATGATCTGGAAGGGTCCATCATAATGGGGAGCTAACTTTCCTCCCTTGTTAAATCTCTGGATACCTCGGAGGGGAGTGACTCGGAGGTAGACATAATCGCCTTCCTCAAAAGCTAAGTCTCTTAGTCGGTTATTGGCATAACTCTTCTGTCGGGACTGAGCTATCTTTAGCTTATCCCTGATGACCTTAACCTTCTCTTTGGCTTCCCGCAGAATATCTATCCCGAATAATTGTGATTCACCGGTCTGATCCAGAGCACCGATGTTCTGCACTTACGCCCATATAGCGCCTCAAATGGTGACATCTACAGGCTGACCTGGTAGCTGTTGTTGTAGGAGAACTCTACATAAGGAAAGTTCTTGTCCCACATCCCACCAAAGTCTAAGGCGCAGGCCCTGAGAACATATTCCAATACTTGGTTCACTCTTTCGGTCTGACCATCGGTCTATGGATGGTAAGTTGTGCTGAAGTTCAGCCTCGTGCCGAGCTCTTCCTGAAGATTCTTCCAAACTTTGGAGGTGAACTGACTACCTCGGTCGGACACGATTTTCTTTGGAACCCCGTGTAGGCACACGATTCGGGTCATGTATAGCTCAACCAGCCTCGAGACGTTGTACGTTGTCTTGACAGGGATGAAATGAGCCACCTTGGTGAGTCGATCGATGATCACCCAGATAGAATCATGACCGGTTTGGGTCCTTGGCAGTCACGTGATGAAGTCCATCCCTACTTCTTCCCACTTCCATTCTGGAACATTGAGGGGTTGTAATAGTTCGGCAGGCCTCTAATGCTCTGCCTTGACTCACTGACATGTGTCGCACCTTGCCACATACTCAGCTATTTCTCTCTTCATGCTGACCCACCAATATGTCTCTTTCAGGTCTTGGTACATCTTAATACTTCCGGGATGTATGGAGTACAACGTCAAATGGGCTTCCTAAAGAATGAGATCCTTCAGCTCGGGCCTATCAGGCACACATATCCTGTTCCTAAACCATACTATACCATTCTTGTCTTCGGAGAACCCTGGGCTTTACCCCTCCGCATATTCTTCTGGATCTCTAAGATATCAGGGTCTTCCTTCTGTGTCTCACGGATCTGGTCCAACAAGATAGGTCTGACATCTAGGGTAGCGAGGTACGCCTTGGTAGTGATCCCTAAATTCAACTTTTCCATCTCCTTGTATAGCAATGGGGCCTGATCTTGTACCATGATGGCATTACAGTACCCTTTCTGACTTAGAGCATCTGCCACTATGTTTGCCTTGCCTGGATGGTAATGGATGCCTAAGTCATAATCCTTGATCAATTCCAACCATCTTATCTGCCTGAGGTTTAGATCTGGTTGGGTGAATATGTACTTAAGGCTCTTGTGGTCGCTGAAGACTTCACACCAGTTACCCACAAGGTAGTGCCTCCATATCTTCAGGACGTGAACCACTGTTGCCAACTCCAAGTCATGAGTCAGGTAATTTAGCTCGTGGGGTCTCAGTTGACGAAAGGCATAAGATATTACCTTCCCGTCTTGCATCAAAACACATCCCAATACTTGGCGAGAGGCATCGCAGTAGACGTGGAAGTCCTTTCGTATATCTAGCAAGGTTAAAATTGGGGATGACACTAGATTCTTCTCGAGGGTCTGGAAGTACTCCTCACAATCTGGGGTCTATTCAAACTTCACTTCCTTTTGCAATAATATGGTCATGGGTTTGGCTATCTTTGAAAAGTTCTCGATGAACCTGCGGTAATATCCAACCAGTCCTAGAAAACTCTGGATCTCGGAAACATTCGTCGGCTGCAACCAATTGGTCACTGCTTCCACGGTGGTCAGGTCCACTGCTATTCCTCCGGCAGATATGACATGGACGAGAAATTTCACCTCAGATGACCAAAACTCGCACTTGCTGTACTTGGCATACAACTGTTGTTCCCTTAGCTTTCCCAAGGTCAGATGAAGATGGGCTTCATGTTCTTCCTTGGTCTTGGAATAGACGAGGATATCGTCGATGAACACCACAATGAACTTGTCCAAGAATTCCATGAAGACATTTTTCATCATGTTCATGAAGAAGGCAAGGGCATTCGTGAGTCCGAACGACATCACAGTATACTCGTATAATCCATAGCGGGACGTGAAGGTAGTGTTGGGGATGTCCTCTTCACTGATTCTTAGCTGATGGTAGCCTAACCTAAGGTCAATCTTGGAGAACACCGAGGATCCTTTCAACTGGTCGAACAGGTCATTGATTCGAGGCAACGGGTGAGAAACCATGTTGAAGAACATGGGTTTGATACTCCAGATATGATGAGTGATTGTCAACGGAAGTCAAAGGAAGAGAAATGAAGACCTGCCGAGTCTGAGGCTCGTGTGACTCAGGTACACGGGCAGCGAGCGATAGCCGGGCAGAGGAGCCGCGGAGTCGGGTTGGCCCAATCCGGGTACATGGGCTAGGAGCGGCAGAGGATCCATTGGTCTGTTGACTGGGTTTGACTCAGTTATACGGGTGGCGAGCGATTGCCGGGCTGAGGAAGCTGCGGGGTCGGGTCGGTCCAATCCGGGTACCCGGTGCGAAGACGGTGGACGCTTTGTCAGTTTGGGCGCAAAACTCACAACCTATGATTAATTCATTTTTAGGATATTAATATTTAGTTTTTAAGTTTTGAATATTTTTATTTGAGTCAGGTGATTTTTCTAAGAATATTTTAGTAATTTTCGGAATTTATTTTAGAGTCAGTGTTAATTTACCCTAGGGGTAAATTAGTCTTTTCATATATTAGGAGTCGCCTATAAATAGGACCCTATCCCCCCTGGGGATAGATGACTGTTATTTTTATTATTTCCCGAGATCAATCTACAGTCCATATTTTGGTTCGGCCGCTATTCTTCTTCCACGAAAATCTTTTCTCTGTGATTTCGTGTTGAACATTTTTCTTCGGTCGGTGCACCTCTAGCCTGGTTTTTTTTGTGCGTGGGAGCCTTGTCTCGGCCGGCGAAGGCTACTGCATCTTGCTTGGGCGTGAACACACGGTAGCGTGGCGGAAATTTGCAAGGCATAGGACTCACGGCGGCTGCAGTTTTCGGAAATTAAAGCCATGCTTTCTGCGGGCTGCAGTACGGCGACAAATGCTCTCAGCCAGGCACGCATGGAAGGCTTGAATTGATTTTTTCCTCCTGCACGTTTACCGAGATCTGCATGCGCCAAGCTTTCTGCAGTGTCACGCCTGTTTTCTCCTACCAGGCAGCTAGGCACGGGTTCCAATTGCTAGCTGCTGCGCGTTTTGCAGCTGTATTCAGCTTTTTTGTTGGTTTCTCTGCGCAGCGTGGCAGCAGCAAAAAGGCAGGCGCAGTGCGCGGCGTCCAGGCGCATCAGAGCTGTTCGCGGAAGACAGCGCACAGAGTACACAACGGAGTGGACGTCGAAGGTAACTTTTCCTTGATCTCCTATTTTTCTATTAGGATAAATAAATCTATAACTATCTATTAATTAATTAGCAGATCTATTATTTTTCTTTCCGTAGTTTGTGTGGTACTCTCATATTATTTTATTTAAAACAGTTTTAATCTGTTCGTATAAAAAGAAAAATATATTATTAGTCGCAACACTATTTTATTCTAGTTGTTTATATGAAATATTTTAGGTTTATCTCTGAATTAATTTCTGGATTATCAATGCTTTATTCAATTGATTAGTATTTTATTTTTAGACCGTAATCCGAATTATTATTGATTTATTTAGGTATTTTGCCTATGCCATTAAATATTTCTAGTACTCATTTTTTCACTGCAGTTAATTTATTTAGTTTATTTTAAATATCATTTTATTTAGAACATCGGTCATTTTTAGGCTAGAGAATTTTAATTCCAGTAATTTGCTTTGTTGACATTATTTGTCTGGTCAAGTTCATTTGGGTGTTGGGATTAGATCATAGTTTAGCAAGAAATTTTTAGGCGCCCATTCACCCCCCTCTGGTCGCTACTTTCGATCCTACAAGTGGTATCAGAGCAAGGTTAGGATTTTTTTCTCATATCTTAACCGATTCTAAACTTAGGTAGTGACCATGACATCTTCTAGCAAAATCCCGTCCTTAGAAGCTTTTGGCAACACTTATTGGAAGACTCGCATGCGAGCATACCTTATGAGCCAGAGCTCGGACATATGGGAGATTTGTGTTCATCCTACTTTCACCATAGTGACTATTGCTGCGGATACTGCTGCAGATGTAGTTACACAGCATCAAAATAATAGTAAAGCGGTGAACATTTTATTTTCTGGTCTAGGTGTAACACCCCAAATTTTCAAAGAAATAAAAATATTATTTAATCTATTTTCCTGGAATTATTTATTTTAGAAATACCTTTAATGCCCTCCTTAACCTTTTTGAACTAGAACCTAGATGAGATGGCCAAACCAGAGGCTAGAAAATTTTGTATGAGTTCCCAAGACCAAAATATATTTTTGAGAATTTTTTACAAATTTTTATCACCCTTGGAAGTAGCTCAAATTTTTTAAATCAATTTCTGTAATTATTTTTAATCAGAAAAGCATTTAAACAGTAACGGGCCCTCTCCCTCCCTTTCTCCCCCTCCCGACCGGCCCAGCCTGTTACCCCCGCGTGCCTCGGACTGACACCCGGACCCCACCCGTCAGAGACCCCCTCTCTCCTCGCGCGCGCGCCCGATCGCCCGACCCCACCTGTTGGCGCCAATCGGCTCCCTATCTCGGCCGACCGCAACCCCACTCGTCAGCCACCGCACCCGTACGCTCGCGCTCGCTGACCGCCTTGGCCCACTTGTCGGACCCATCATCCACCTCGCTCCACCGCCCCCAAATCACGCCGGCCGATGACCCCGCCTCGGATCCGCCTCGCTGGCCCCTCCCTCATTCAATTGGCGCCGGTTTAATGCACCCTGAGGCCCGCCGGCCATTTAATCGCGTTAAGTGTCATGTTTTAGCCCCCGGGAACGTAGCACCGTGCATGGCCGAGACCTCGCCGGCGAGTAAAAGCCCTCCCCCTCGGCTTTCCTTGCATGCGAGCCCCTCCGACGCCCCTACTTAAACCCCTGGCCTCCACCGCGTTCGACCCCACGACAATTCGCTGCGAGATCAAACAGAGCGCCCGTAGCACTCTTTCTAACTCTCCACCGCCGCCCGCACTCCTGTCACCGCTCACCGTCACCGGTGACCTCCTCCGTCCTCGCCGACCACACCATTGTGACCACAAGGACCTCACCGACCTCGTCCACCCTTCCGCCGTCGACGAACCCCGTCGGAACAACATCGCCGATGAGGAACCCGAACCACTCCGCCATCTACCCTCGTCGCCGGCCATGCTCAGTCGACCTCTCGCCTCGCCTAAGGTATCCCCGTGCTGCCCTTAGCGTCTTCTTTCCATTTCTGGGCTTAGCTAGGGCCGCCGTCGCTCGCCGTGACCTCTGGCCCGCTCGTCGTCGTCGGAGAAGACGACCGGCACGGGCTGAGTACCTGTGCCGTGTCGGATTCGCTCCCAGCCATGCGATCCAGATCCAACGGTGGAGATTAGATCGTTCTCGCAGTTTAATCTGATGCGTCGGATCGTAGCGAATCGGTACGTTTTAATCTCGTGCATCCATCGGTATTTAAAACCCCGCATTCGATCTGAGCCACACGATGCTTACCGGTTCAGCATTTTAATCCTAGCCGTCTGCGACAACTTAACTCCCCCGCCTCGCCCATGACCGCCCGATCGCGATCCAACGGTGGATCTGGATCCAGCGCACACGCACAGTGCACGGGTTCACCGTGAGCCCAGCTCACCGTGGACCCGAGGCTGTTTTGGATTTAATTTAAATTCCAGAAATGGTTTTAAACTTCTAAAATTCATATCTGGCGCATTTTAACTCCAAAAATTATCATTCCAATTCCAGAAAATTTGTAACTTTATTCTCCACATGTTAATGCAATAAAAATAGTATGTTTACTTTCAATATTTCATTCTTATTTAATAAAGTATTCAATTACCCTTAGAGTAAATTACAAATTTAGTTAATTAAATTTCAGCAAAATTTATATTTATTCATTTCCTGTTAATATAATGAAACCACTAAGTTTTCTCTAAACCTCCTATTTTAAATTAGTTAGAAAACTTAAAATAAGATTATTCACAATTAAAACCCCTTTTATAAAGGACCATATTTCATTATAGTTCATTTTAAATATCCATAAAATGAATTTCAGAAACTTAACACCTTTATTTTCCTTAAGTTAACCCAAGCAAAACCTTTATGCTTGTTGTGTGATTTTGTATTGTTTATTGAATGTTATGTTTATTATTCATGTTAAAAATACTACGACGCCGCCGAGGAGTCGGAATACTTCCCGGAAGTCCCTCCCTCCCCTTTCGCTGAATAAGGCAAGTCACCAAACCAATCTTTTGAGCATATTGAACCCATGCTTTATTAAACTATCGCTAAAACACATAGGATATACATGCATTAGTCAAATGAAACCCTTACAATATATTTATTAGGATCCCCCGACCTTGATGTGCAACCCAAGCCATGCTATCTAGCCTAAACTCCTTGTCACCATATGATTAGTACTATTAGCTAGTGTCCAATGTATCGACACGATTGCTATAGGATTAAAAATGAGTCGTAGCAACTTGGTTCTACTATATGATCCCCGTTATTCTTATCCTTGGAATTCTGTCGGTCATGGAGTTGTGGTTGTGAGTGAATGCATGGTGGGTTTCGGTTGCAAGCTAGGGCATTGGTCGGTAGCACTCGGGGCACTATAAGGACCAGTCTGCGGGATCCGTTGCAATACACTTCCGTACTAACCACAAGTCTAATGGGTAAGTCCTAACTAAGGTATGGAGTGTTCCAAACCGAGGCCACCACTTGGAGATGGGTCAAGTAGCACCTGTGGGTGGCTTGTACCGACGTGGTGCAAAAGCGGGTGTGATGTTAGCCGGGATTCGGCCCAGCGCGCTGGCGAAACCTAGAGCGGGTGGTTATCGCTTGGAGCATTTCATGCTGAGGTTTTGGCACGAGTTCCCGTGGTATGGGTCATCTCGTTACACCTTGGTGTTTGGGATGAGTGCGTGCCTTGTGGGTACAGTAGTACACCTCTGATCAGAGTTATAAATCTTTTCGAAAAATCGAGCCCACGGTCAAGGGCAGGTTGCATGACATCCCACAGTTAGTTTACTTTTGGAATGAATGTACATAATGGTTTGGCATGTAAGGACTGTGGTGCGATGAGGGAAAACGTACTCCTCGAGTTAGATGGTATTATTGATATTCATGTTTACTATCCCGCATGATTAAATTTGACTACACTAAATGCAATAACTGAAAAATGTACTTTTCCGCACTTTTAGCCATTGCCCTTCCTTTGTTATTATCTTGCATTATTACTTGCATTTGCGGTGTCTTGTTGAGTACTTTTTGTACTCATACCCGTTGGACACACCATTCAGAGGATGCCTACTACGAGGATGGTCTAGAGTAGCGACCCAGTCAAGAAGAAAGATCTTGAAGAAGGCGTTCGTCATGCAGTTTATATTTGTTTTACCATTTCTATTTAAACTCTTATGTAATAATATGGTCTACGCACCATGAATGTTTGCCCGTATGTACGATGTTGCATGATGAACCTCTTGTTATTATTGTTTTTCTATGAAATTCAATAATGTTCCGATTTCGATAAATCGGGCGCCACACTAGGTCCTAGTGAGTTTGAGTGTGTTAGCCATCTCACCACTGCTCGAGAGATCCGGGCTACCCTCCAGGCACACCATGAGGGGACAACTCAGGTCAAGGCTAGGCTCTACCAGACCTACCGGCGTGAGTATGAAAATTTCTCACAGAAGCCGGGTGAGACTGTTGAGGCTTTGTTTGGTCGTTTTCAATCGATCATTAACAAGCTTCGCGTTAACAAGACCGAGCATGATCAGCTGGTCTCGGATCATGAACAAACGCTTAAGGTACTCCATACCTTGGACCCTAAGATCTAGGAGATCAAGGTCTCTTCTATTGTTGAGAGCACGTCTTATGATACTTTGATGGTCGCAGAGCTTTTTAGTAAGCTCAAGGCCTCAGAGGTCGATATTCAGTTGAGATCAAATCTCACTGATTCTAGCTCCAAGACTCTGGCACTTGCGACACTGCCTGCTAATCCTAATGCCATGAGTTGTACTGCTTTTTCCTTGATGTCTATCTCCGAGTAACAACTTGATTCACTAGGAGATGATGATATGTGCTTGTTTAACAACCGGGTGCGACGTGTTTATGATAAGCGAATGTTTAAGAGACACGGCACAAAACCCGGATGCTTTGAGTGTGGTGACCCATGTCATTTCATCGCCGACTGCCCCAAGCAGAAGAATTAAAAGAAGGGAACTGGCGACAACTCCTACAACTCTGGCAAGTATGAAAACTCCACTTCCACAAAGGGCAAGCCCAAGACAAGATTCTTTCGAAAGGCTCTAAAGGATTACAGGCGTGAGAACAAGAACCGAGACAAGACCTTCTTCGCCGAGATGGAGAAGAGATACTCCAAGAGATCATCGTCTTCCTCCTCGTCTTCAAGTTCAAGTGATGAAGAGATCATGATCAGAAATGGGAAGGACAAGGACAATCGGGCGGGCCTCTGTTTCATGACCTTCGGGGACAAGCCGAATAGTCGCTCACGTCACAGCCGAAGACCCCACAAGAGCTTCTGCTCAATGGCTCTTGGGGAGAAGAAAGAAAAGGACTCCTCCGATGACTCCGACGATGACGATGATGAGACGGTATCATCCTATGAACAAGAAGTTGTTAATTTACTAGAACAGAATCGTTAGGAGTTGAAGTATCGGGAGAAACTGCTTAG
Source organism: Zizania palustris (assembly GCA_019279435.1). NCBI lineage: Eukaryota > Viridiplantae > Streptophyta > Magnoliopsida > Poales > Poaceae > Zizania > Zizania palustris. The sequence continues at coordinate 11,236,836 of JAAALK010000287.1, forward strand.
AGGGGCTAAGAAGAGGATAGATGAGCTTGAGAGTGAGCTTGCCACGACAAATGGCAAGATTGAGAGTTTGTCTTCTTTCTCTTTCTTGGGTGATAGTGGTGAGTGCCCTAACTGTGAGGTGCTGTTGTGTGACCTGACGACTCTTAAGTCCAGGTACATAGAGAGAGTAGATGAGAGAGACGCATTGGCCACTGAGCTTGAGAGCGCTCAGCAGGAGCTGAAAGATGCTCATGCCACTGTCATCGTACCTTGTGTAGACTGCCCATCCCATTTAGCTAGTATAGCTGATCTAAGAGCCAAGAGTGATGAGCAGTTGAGCGAGTTAGCTGGAATGAGAGCTAAGTTGGAGCAGACTAAGCTAGAGCTTGAGACCTTGTCAGTTCCACCCACTATTTGTGAGAACTGTCTGTCCATTAGAATGGAGTTGATCAAGCTAAAAGCTGAGAAGTTTGTTGTAGTTGATAAAGAGTGTGAGATCTGTTTGTCTCAGGTGGAGGTGTTAGCTTCTTTGAGATAGGAGCTAGCTGATGTTCAGAATGAGAACTTTTACCTCCGTCAGATCCTGAGTTGGATTAGTGCCAGAGAGCCACAGCTCGGCATGATGATCCAGCAGTTCAAGAGACAGGATGGGTTTGGGGTAGGTTACACCTATTCCAAGGCTGATGTTGAGAGCGCCATTAGCCTAGTAGTGGAGTGGAGTAATGTCATGCCCCGATTTAATAAATCATGACTTTATTGAAATTCCATAGAAAATCAATAAAACAAGATGTTCATCATGCGACCACGTACCATACGGACAATCATTCACGGCTCGTAGACCGTATTAATACAAAAGTGAATAAAAGTGAAGAGAAACTAATGAAATAAAGGTCCTAGATGAACGCCTCCTTCCAGTCTCGCCTTGAATGGGTCGCTACTCCAGACCTGCATCCTCCTCGTAGTAGACGGGCTCTGATGGTGTAAGTCAACGGGGTGAGTACAGGGGTACTCAGCAAGCTACCGAATGCAAATATAATGCAAGATAATAACAAGGGAGATAGTGGCTAGTTTTGCGGAAGCGCGTAATTTGTAAAGCAATTAAATGTGAACAATTTATTAGTACTGAAACGTAAACATGTGTATGCATCATAATCTTCTAACTCGAGGGGTACAGTCAACCCCACCTCACTCAACAGTCCTTACATGACATGAATAACTCAACCATTCAAACAATTGTAAATTAACTGCGAGTAGTCACACAACCCGCCCTTGACCGTGGGCTCGGCTTTCGAAAAGATTGATGTTACTCTGATCAGAGATGTACCACTGTACCCACAAGGCACGCACTCATCACCTACACCAAAGTGTAACGAGATGACCCATTTCACGGGAACTCGTGCCAAAACCTTCCATATAGTCCTCCCCGACTCAACAGCACCCTCTTATAGGTTTCATATGGTGTCCTGACGCGTCGGAGCCCCACCATACCCCCCCTTGAGCCTCGTCGGTACAAGTCGCCCGCAGGCTTGCCCCTTGCCCCGTCCACTATGGTGCATCGAGTCGGAGTATTCCATACTTCCAGTTAGGACTTACCCATTAGACTTGTGGTTGGTACGGAAGTGCTTTGCAACAGATCCCGCAGACCGGTCCTTATAGTGCCCCGGGTGCGACAAACCAATGCCCGAGCTTGCACCCGGAACCCACCATACTTATAACTTAGCCAACTCCAACAGAGTCCAGAGACGAGAATAATGGGGAAATTCATCTACAGAATCCAGCTATCTATGACTCATTCTTTTTATCCTATAGCAGTTGTGCCGGTACATTGGGCACTAGCTAGTGATTTTATAGTAGAGTGACAAGGAGTTAAGGCTCAATAAGCATGGCTTGGGTTTGCACACAAGGACGGGGATCTAATAAATATATAAGTGTAAGGCTTGAGCTTGGACTAATGCAATATTAACCTATGAGTTATAGCGATAATTTATTAAAACATGGGCTCAATAATGATCAACTATTTCCACAGGGGTGGTCGATGACTTGCCTTGATCAGCAAATGGGGATGGAGGAACCTCGGGGTAGAACTCCGGCTCCTCGACGAACTCGTAGTCTTCTCGATACGGAAAAATAAACAACATATTTCAATAAATCATCACAAAACATAAGCAAACAAGTTTTGTGGTTTAAATATGTGATTTGATCTTTTATTTTACTGAGGTTATATTTAATATCATTAAAAGTAACATTTTAGGTGTTTTTATTAATTTATTTCCTGAATTAATAATTTATCCCTAAGGGGTTTTTATTCATTTAATTGCTAAGATTATTTTGTGCCAAAGTAGCATACTGTTTTATGGCATTAGTGTGTAGAGAATAATGTACTGAATTTAAAAAAATTTGAATGGTGAAATTTGGAGTTAAAATGAGCAAGTTATGAATTTTTCAAAGTTTTAAACAATTTTCTGGAATTTTATTTATACTGAAAAAGGGTTCTGGTCCACGGTGAGCCAGGCTCATGGTGGACTGGGCTACTGTGCGCGTGGACCGGTTGATCCAGAGCCGTTGGATCTGGATCTGGCGGCCAGGCGCGAGGCGGGAGAGGTTAAGTGAAAATGGACAGCTGTGATTAAATCCCGCGAAACGGTATGACGTGGACGCACGAGATCGATCCAGGGATTTAAGTTACGATTGACGGTCGTGAACGCACGGTACCCCTTTGACCAGATCCGAGGGCCTAGATTAAATCCCAGAGGGATTTAATCCTAGCCCTCCGATCGCGATCGTGCGGCCAAGGCGCGATCCGGCACGGCACGACGTAAGGGGGCACGTACCCCCTTCGTCTCCGGCAACGGCGGTGCAACAGCGAGGAATTGCGGTGACGGCGTGGGTTGAACGGTGATGCTAAGGCCAAAAATGGAACCAGTGACGTGAGGGGAACTCGGGCGTACCGGTGGTGGCGGCGGCGGCGAGCTGACGGCGACCGGCGTCAATGAGGGGCAGAGAAACCGTTCGGGTTCGTCGGCGGCGAGGCGATCCGGTTGTCCTCTCGACCAACGGGGGCGTGTCCGAGGACGGGCGGGTCTCTACGGTCATGTAGGTGGTGACGGCGAGGGCAGCGGTGGCTCGGATCACCGACGAGGGCTTGCCGGAGTTGAAACAGAGAGAAAACCCGAAATGGGGGCGAGGAGCTCTGTTCTTGCTCTGGCTCAGGCTATCGTGGTGTGGGCGGAGGGCGGTGGCAGGGGGGGTTTATATAGGGGGTTCACTGGCGTTTAAACGAAAGGGAACCGTGGAAATCCAAGGGGATTCGTATTTTGCGCCGGTGAGCTTCCATGTGTACGGTTAGGCTTCTATAACCGTGAATCCGCGTCGAGGTTGGATGGAAGAGGTCGCCGGTGTTCGGGGGTAACGAATTCGTGGTTGGATCGACGAAAACGGGCGGCCGGCGGCGGGATTTGGCAAGGGGGTCGCCGGTATGGAAGGGAGCAATCCCCTTCCATCGGAGATGATGGATCCGACAGGTGGCCCCCACCTGTCGGCGAGCGAACGGAAATGGAAACCCAGACAGGCGGGCCAAGCATGTCAGAGAGCGAAAGCGGAAGAGGAGAGGCTGACAAGTGGGGCCGAGCGGGGTGCGGGCGCGGGGAGGAGAGAGGGGGAATGCGCCGACAGGCGGGCCCCACTGGTCGGTGACACGAGCGCTGGGCTGGGTTGGGCCGAGGCAGAATGAGGGTTAAGGCCCATTTTGATTTAAAAATGTTTTCTGATTTAAAATAATTCCAGTAATCCATTTATTTGATTAAGGGTTTAATCACTGTTGATAAAAATTTGGAAAAATTCCTAAAATTATATTTTGGTCTCTAGTTCATCTCATAAAATTTTCAAGTCCAGATTTTGAATATTTCTCTCTGTTTGGCTTTAATAGGGCTCTTAAGGGTTTTTCTTTAATTATAAATTCCAGAAATGTATTTAATAATATTTTTCTTTTATTTTAATTCCTTTTTATTTCTGGGGTGTTACAAGTAAGATGACTCCCGAATAGAGATATCCCAAGACTCACTCCACTGAGTCCTTTAAGGATAGTCAGCCCAAGGATGGAGTGTTCCAAGAACAACCTAAAGCTCAACCTAAGAAGCAAATATGGGTTCCAAAGCCTAAAACTCTCCACACTTCTCTTGATTCTTTACCTAGACCCTCTCACACCAAAGATGCTACACCCAACACCACCAAGCCTAAGAATCCTAAGCCACAACAACATCCTAAGAAGCCTACCTATCACTGTGAGTTTTGTCAGAGAGACGGGCATCTTGAGGAGTTTTGCTTCAGGATGAAGCGGGTTGGGCGAGCAGAGAGAACTCGAGGTGGGCAGGTGCAGTTCTACCAGCAGGATGGTAGAGAAAGAGTTCCTCGACATAGAGAGAGGCTAGAGGCCAGGCCATGTCGTGTAGGTGGTGGTAGATGAGACGGTTTTTATGACCGTGCTCCGGAGGGTGGTTTCCATTCCGGGAGAGTTCCAGATCGTTATGGATACGGTTTTGGACCTCGTGACCGTGATTTTAGGCAGAACAGAGCACCACGTTTTGAGCCGCGTTTTGGTCCAGACTCATATGATTCCTTCTGCTTTCCTACATACGAGCAGATGGCTCGACACTAGTTTAACACTTTTGCTAAACTTGGCATTGGACCGTTTGCTCCCACTCATGATTATTGATCTTGATTTGGGAGTTGTGTATCCTTTTTAGGATACTTTGAGTCAGTTTTTCTTTTCTTCTTTATTTTTTTTGAGTTTTTTGTGTGCGTTCATATTATGCATAATCATCAATCACATTTTGATCTTGCTTCTGTTATATGATTAATCTGCTTTACTTTCTCTAGCTAGTATATGTTTTTGATTACATGTCGATGATCATGTTCTGTTTCAGTTCACATGATATATTTGAAATTTGTCATATGCATGGCTTTTATGCTTTAAAATTGAAAAATGATCACCATTGCTTCTGGTAACTAGCATGTGTAGGCTGAATGCTTTCGCTATCTTTTACATGCCTTGTAGCTAGATCCTTACTTAGATGCAGACATGCAACTTGGACATTTATATGCTTTAAATATGAAAAATGTGCTATAAAAATGATAAATATTCAGAAAAATAAAAAAAATTATGCACTTTTATGATTATTAGAAAAGATCCAGGTGGGTTTGCTTTGTCGCATTGCATTGTTCTGGACTGCTTACCATAACACTTTGGTATGAACTAGGACGGTGTAATGTATGCCAAGACCAATGTCTTAAGCTTCTGATGGTCTAGTTCTGGCCTAGGCTTGAATTGGTCGGTTAGCATAAGGTTAGACATGCAAATAACCCATGGCAGAAATGAAAAAATAAAAAGAAAAAAGAAAAAGTCTGAAAAATTTAAAAAGATGACAAGTTTGCTGAAGCACTTTGTTTTGGACAATGCTTATCTTGGTAGATATCAGTTAGCCTTTGCATCTCATGTTTTACCTTGCTTGTCAACTAGAAAATGTGGTGATGCTTTTGTTTGCAAAAAAACGAAAAATGAGTGCTAATGACTCTCTTTAGATATCATCTGTTGCACTGATCATGTCATGTATCTTAGACAGTATATCTTTTGCTATACCTGTTAGATATTGTAATTGCAGTTAATCATATCTAAGAAGCATGTTTTTTACACTCCACCTGCATCCTATCTGCATTCATGGCATATTTTGAGGGGGAGCTGCATTTCAGGGGGAGTTAGTGTCTATGTCTCTTTAGAGTGCATTTAGTCTCACTTGATGAGTTCAATTGTCAACAAGGGGGAGAAATTTTGGAGTTTAGGGAACATTTTTAGCTTTCTCTGAGATTTATTTCAGGGGGAGTTCCTTGTTGGTAATTCTGAGATTTGCACTTGCTTTTGAGTCTTTTTTTGGTTAACCATAATGACCATTTTTTGCTTCTGTTTGGCTTTTGGTTATTAGGGTTAAACTTTTATTTTATTTCTTCTATTTTCTTTCGTCTTTATTTTCCTGTTTCCACATGTTTTGCAGGTTCTGAAGATGAGCTGAAGAGGGTGTTGACAATGCACTCATCAAGGGGGAGATTGAGAAACCATGTTGAAGAACATGGGTTTGATACTCTAGATATGATGAGTGATTGTCAACGGAAGTCAAAGGAAGAGAAATGAAGACCTGTCGAGTCTGAGGCTCATGTGACTCAGGTACATGGGCAGCGAGCGACAGCCGGGCAGAGGAGCCGCGGAGTCGGGCTGGCCCAATCCGGGTACATGGGCTAGGAGTGGCAGAGGATCCATTGGTCTGTTGACTGGGTTTGACTCATGTATACGGGCGGTGAGTGATTGCCGGGCTGAGGAAGCTGTGGGGTCGGGTCGGTCCAATCCGGGTACCCGGTGCGAAGACGGTGGACGCTTTGTCAGTTTGGGCGCAAAACTCACAACCTATGATTAATTCATTTTTAGGATATTAATATTTAGTTTTTAAGTTTAGAATATTTTTATTTGAGTCAGGTGATTTTTCTAAGAATATTTTAGTAATTTTCAGAATTTATTTTAGAGTCAGTGCTAATTTACCCTAGGGTAAATTAAGTCTTTTCATGTATTAGGAGTCGCCTATAAATAGGCCCCTATCCCTCGTGGGGATAGATGACTGTTATTTTTTATTATTTCCCGAGATCAATCTACAGTCCATATTTTGGTTCGACCGCTATTCTTCTTCCACGGAAATCTTTTCTCTGTGATTTCGTGTTGAACATTTTTCTCTGGCCGGTGCACCTCTAGCCTGGTTTTTTTGTGTGCGTGGGAGCCTTGTCTCGGCCGGCGAAGGCTGCTGCATCTTGCTTGGGCGTGAGCACACGGTAGCGTGGCGGAAATTTGCAAGGCACAGGACTCACGGCGGCTGCAGTTTTTGGAAATTAAAGCCACGCTTTCTGCGGGCTGCAGTACGGCGACAAATGCTCTCAACCAGGCGCGCATGGAAGGCTTGAATTGATTTTTTCCTCCTACACATTTACCGAGATCTGCATGCGCCAAGCTTTCTGAAGTGTCACACCTGTTTTCTCCTACCAGGCAGCTAGGCATAGGTTCCTATTGCTAGCTATTGCGCGTTTTGCAGCTGTATTTAGCTTTTTGGTTGGTTTCTCTGCGCGGCGTGGCAGCAGCAAAAAGGAAGGCGCAGTGCGTGGCGTCCAGGCGCATCAGAGCTGTTCGGCGGAAGACAGCGCACAGAGTACACAACGGTGTGGACGTCGAAGGTAAGTTTTCCTTGATCTCCTATTTTTCTGTTAGGATAAATAAATCTATAACTATCTATTAATTAATTAGCAGATCTGTTATTTTTCTTTCCGTAGTTTGTGTGGTACTCTCATATTATTTTATTTAAAACAGTTTTAATCTGTTCGTATAAAAAGAAAAATATATTATTAGTCGCAACACTATTTTATTCTAGTTGTTTATATGAAATATTTTAGGTTTATCTCTGAATTAATTTCTGGATTATCCATGCTTTATTCAATTGATTAGTATTTTATTTTTAGACCGTAATCCGAATTATTATTGATTTATTTAGGTATTTTGCCTACACCATTAAATATTTCTAGTACTCGTTTTTTCACTGCAGTTAATTTATTTAGTTTATTTTAAATATCATTTTTTAGAACATCGGTCATTTTTAGGATAGATAATTTTAATTCCAGTAATTTGCTTTGTTGACATTGTTTGTCTGGTCAAGTTTGTTTGGGTGTTGGGATTAGATCATAGTTTAGCAAGAAATTTTTAGGCGCCCATTCACCCCCCTCTGGTCGCTACTTTCGGTCCTACAACGGGTACTTGTTCTTGATGGTCACCTCGTTCAAGGCTCTATAATCCACGCACATCCTCTTGGTCTTGTCTTTCTTCATGGCGAAGATGACCGATGCACCCCAAGGTGAGGTACTCGGTCGGATGTACCCTTTCTGTTCAAGCTCCTCAATATTGCTCTTTACTTCAGCTAGTTCATTTGCGGCCATACGGTATGGACGCTTGGAGATGGGGGTGGTTCCGGGGACAAGGTCGATCCTAAATTTGATGCCCCTCTTGGGTGGCATCCCTTGTAGATCCTCTGGGAAGACGTATAGGTATTCTTGGGCCACAGGTACTTCCTCTAATGCCAACTGGTGAGGCGACACTCCTTTCAAATCGCGAGTAGTCATCTTAAAGGTGACAGAGACTCCTCCGGAGCTGGTCACGGTGACGGACTTACTAGCGCAGTCTATCACTCCCTTGTGCTTCATTAATCATTCCATCCCTAGGATGAGGTCTAGTCCCTTGCAATCTATAAGGACTAGGTCGGCCCAAAACAACACCCCTTGGATCTCTATCCTTATCCTTGGGCTGAACAGACTAGCTAGGGTCTTCTTGCAGGGTGTGGCGGTCATCATGGGTGCGGGCAGAGGTTGTACTTCGAGTTTATTTACTCTCACAAATCTTCTAATACGAAGGAATGGGTTGCCCCAGAGTCAAATAATACTATTGCGGGTATGAAATTTGCTGTGAACATACCGAGCACGACTTTGGGGGCCTCCTAGGCTTCTTCAGTATTGATATGGTTGAACCGGGCGCGAACTTCCTGGTTGGGTGCAGCGCCTTAGGGTTGCTTGGGGTAAGGGCACTAGTGGGAGTAGTGCCCTTCCTTTCGGCAGTTGAAGCAGATGATCGGCCTGCCATTTCAGTCTCTCAACATGGGGGCCTTTGCGGCAGGTGCTGGTGGGGCGGTTGGAGCTGGTGGAGTGGGGCGAGGGTGATGAGGACATCGTTGCCATTGATACAACCACAACAGCAGCCAACACTTCACCGCTTACACCAAAGCAAGGACCAATGACACGCGCCCGTGCACGTGAACTTAATTATCTGGTGAACTCGTTCCTAGCTGTTCAAGTTAATTATTTTTCCAATGGGGTACTATTAAAGCCTTGTGATGACTTTATTATCCTTAATTGCTTAGGAATTGAACCAGCTAGGAGTGGAGAAGGCAACAATGCAATAAATATTCGTACTCCCGAAGGGACTCTTGTAACTGCAGAAATCCAAGATTAAATGGAGCATATCTTTCAACTCCCAAGGTTGTTTAATGCAAATAAGTACTTATTGGAAAGGTCTCTTCGTCTGCTTTCCAACGGATCAAGAATCAATGGCAGAGGAGAGACGAAACGTCCAGAAACTGCCGAAGAACACTCATGACTCCTGAGTTTCTAGTTTTCCCTTTAAAAGCAAGTGGTAGCCACAAAAGAACTCGGGTTTTGTTTGATGTAAGTTAGCTGCTGCTACTTCCTTGTAATGCGCGTGTCGGCTAGACCACCCGATTACTTGAATCAAAACTCCAACTTCTATCATATCCGTGAGTGTTTGCTTGTCATCTTGTTCTTGCTTGTTCTTCGATTGCTTGTAGGTTCAAGGCTGTTCTTGGCACGGCAAGAGCAGCAACAACTGGAGTCGGTGTAACTATCGCTAAGGCGCAGCATCCTTGTGGTTGTTGTAGTCGGGTAGCACAACGTCGATCTCCACCCCCAAATCGTAGTTATCAGGAGACGGTGTACCTGTCGCTCAAGGCGCCACACCATCTTGGTTGTGGTAGTCGGGCAGCCAACGTCGGCTTCCACCAAATTCACCACATCCTCCATCTCTCATCGAAAGATCAGGCTCCCCCGTACCCGTCGGGTCCATTAGAGGGTTCCTATCACTTGGGCCACTAGCATTGTGTGGTGGCTTGTAGACGGATCAGGGATGGTAGGTGGGTGCTTGAGGTGGAGGGACGAAGCGGGGCCTCTGGATATTCCCTTGGTGATGCTTGAAGGCGATCATCTTTCTCTTCTTGAGATCCAACTTGTTTTGTTCGGTCTCTTGAAGGATAGTGAGAAACCAAGGGTAGGTTTCGGTGGTTTGTGATGAGTGATTGACAGGCTTTTACCCTCTGTTCGAAGGGTACCTCCGAAGGGGCTTCGGAGGTGGTACCTCCGAAGTGTGTTCGGAGGTGTTGTTACCGAAGGGTGTTCGGTGTTTGCTTGCTGCAGCTGTGCAGCAGAGTGTGCCTGTCGGAGGGGTCCAGCAGTACACGATGACTGGGTTCGTACCGATGGCTTCGGTATTTTGGGCGGTACACCGGAGTGTGTACCGAAGGTTGCTAACCCGGAGAGGTCTCCGGAGTACTGGATACACTTGTTTGATTGTCTGTGGTGCGCAGGGACTTCGGAGGCGACGGACAAGGTTCGAGCCGGGTGAACCTGGGTCAAGCGGGAGGCTTGATGCCAGGGGAGCGGGGAGCTCCGTCACGGTGGCTGCGAAGGTAGTCCGGGTTGGTCCTCGGGTCGAGCCGCGCCAGTTGAAGGCAGAGAGTGGGGAGCGTGGATCCGGCTGAAGGTACTCCGAGACAAAGTCCTCGGAGGTGAGGCACTTCGAAGGTACTCCGAATGGAGTGACTTCGGAGTTGGTGGATCAAGTCCTCTGCGGAGGCAAGGAGTTCGAAGTGTGCTCCGGAGGGAGACACTCGAAGGTACCCGACGAAGGTCTCAGAAGTCGAGGCGCGTTGAAGGCATGGTCTGGGTGAGGCTCGTCGAGGAGTGTGCTCGGAGTGAGGCACTGTGACGGAGTGCTCATGGAATGCTTCATGCGGAGGCCTTGGACGAAGGAGGGACTTCGAAGGGTGGTACTCCGAAGGTGGGGCTTCGGAGTGAGGTTGACTTGAGGTGCTTCGGCCATGCATGGCTTCGGTACACGGACGGACGGTGTTCGAGCTCGGAGTAGCTGTGAAGCCGTGGTGATCCACTCCGGAGGTGGTGGTGCGAAGGCCCAAGGGCTTTGACGGCTTCGGCTCAAAACCGTCACTGTATCGAAGGACTTCTTCGGCGGAGCGAAGGCCAACAGGCTGCAGGCTTCTCGCCGAAGCTACCGCACCCTCCGGTGCGAAGGGAGGTTCCAGAAGTCAACACTGTAAAGGCTGACACTGTCTGTTCTGAAAAAGGCTGACACTGTCCCCTCTGCAGTTGACAGAGAAGCCTCCAGAATAAAGGTGGACTACCTTTTGTACCCCTTAGTACTGTAGAGACAAATCAGTTGTAAACCCTAGGGGTAATGTAGTCACTTCCTTAGGATGAAGCCGTGGGCTATAAATATGGGGGCTCGGTAGGTAACATTTAACACTTTGAGCATTTACTGTTGAGCTCCTGTACACAGACCTCGCTGGTTTTCATCCAGAGTTCAATTTATTTTGTGTTCCTTGTTCAAGCGGCGAAGCCCTGCTTCCTTGTGCTTTTGCTTGAGCTCGCTTTACATACCTCACTAGTTTATAGTACACCGAAGCCTGTTTTGGCGAAGGGTGTTTTTCTTGCGAAGTGCGTTTTTCAGTGTGCTGTCGCTCTGTGTAACACGAGGCAAGACCTCGCTGCTTACTAGCGAAGCCCTGATCGTTTCCCGTTGTGCTTCTTGTGTCGAAGCCCTTAGCGTAGTCCGTTGTGTGTGCGTGTAGACCTTCGTGTACGAAGCCCAGCACCAGTTGCTGTCACCAAGTACTTGGTCGAAGTCCTCAGAGGGCTGTCCACTCTTGCGAAGGGTGAAGTGCGAAGCCTGCTCGAAGCACCCTGTGTGCGGAGCCTACACTGACTTAGCAGAGTTGATTTTCGAGGGTTGTTAGTGGAGCGAAGTCTTTTTGGCTTCGAACTTTAGCTACTCCGAAGCCTGTGTTCGAAGGTGTCGAAGTACCTCCGAACCAGACCTTCGAAGGTTGTGTTCGAAGCCTGTTTCGCAGAAGACAGAACAGAACCGAAGGCTAAGTTTTTAGCCCGAAATTTTAATAGCTCCCATTCACCCCCCCTCTGGTCGCCGTTTCCGGTCCAACAATTGGTATCAAAGCAAGGTTAAGATCACCAGTTGACCTTAACCGGTTTTGTGATCTGTTGGCGACATGGATAGAGGCAGTAAAATTCCTCTGTTCGATGGGACAGATTTTGCATACTGGAAGGTGCGCATGGAGGCTTACTTGTTAAGCCAAGGAAATGCAATTTGGGAGATTGTGGACTCACAATACTCCATCCCTGATACCCGCACCACTCAAACTGAAAAAGATCAGTATATTGCCAACTCGAAGGCAAGGAACATACTGTTCATTGGTTTGAGTCGGAGTGAGTTTGATAGGGTGCAGCACCTTAGGACTGCTAGGGAGATTTGGACAACACTCACTGTCTTTCATGAGGGCTCTGCTCAGATTAAGGCCAGGCGCCAAAGCACCTACAATCAACAATATCAGCTGTTTGTGCAGGCACCTGGTGAATCTGTAGATGCCATGTTTTCTCGCTTTGACGCGATAGTGAGTAACTTGCGCTCCAACGGGACGCTTGCTTACAGTGATCACGATAGGGCTATCAAGCTTCTCTATGCTCTTGACCGTAGCATATGGGAAGTGAAGATATCCAGCATTGAGGAGTCCACAGGCTATGACACATTGACCTGTGACGAACTCTTTAGCAAGCTGAAGTCCACAGAGATTGCCAAGGCATCTCTTGCTGTGCACAGAAGCTCTTTGCCACAGCCGTTGGCATTGGTTTCTAGCACTAGCCGTGGCACCACTGCAGAACCAAGCACATCAGGCACTTGTGTTCTTGCAGATGGTTTTGCTTTGTCCTCCCTGGTCTCCGTCACAAAGGAGCAGGTGGATACTCTAGCTGATGATGAGCTTGCTCTCATTGCCCGGAGGTTCACCCGCTTTCATCATGAGAGACGGGATCAGAGGAGAAGTGGTTTTAGTGGCTGCTATGAATGTGGCGACACCTCTCACATCAAGGCCAATTGCCCCAAGGTCAAAAAGAGAGATGAGAGTGAGCGCCCCAAATACCACAAGAAGGAGAGGAAACCCTTTGTGAAGGGCAAGCGCGGCAAGATGGCTAAGAAAGTAGCCAAGGCCGCTTCCAGAGCATTTGTTGCTGCTCTCAGCGACATCGACACGTCCTCAACTGAGGAATCGAGCTCTGAGGAGGAGGTGTCCCCAAAGAAGGAGGACAAGAAGGACAAGAAGGGACGTGACTTCACCGGCCTTTGCTTCATGGCCGACAGCGATCACAGCGGCGATGAGCTTGACTCATCTGAGGTAAACCTATCATCTGACCAGCTTCTAATTAAATTAGATGAGCTGAATGAAGTAGTGCTTGGTCAGGATAGATTACTTGTGCAAGCCGCTAGAGAAAGAAAAGACCTTAGACTTAGGCTAGAAAATGTTTCTACTGAATATGCCATGCTTAAGTCTAAATTTGATGATGCTGAATGTGAATCATGTTCTGTTGTCATGAGTGAGCTTGCTCAGTTGCGTTCTGTTCATGCTCAAACTCTTTCTGAGCTTGAGACTGCATAGAAGCAGCTTTCGGAAGTGGATTCTAGACCTCATGATGTTATTGATTGCATGAACTGCTCTTTATTACGCGATAGCATTAATTTACGTGATAAGCATGTTCATGATTTGGAGGCTATATTGGAGAGGGCCGGTAGTTCTAAGGATGTGCAACCTGTTTGTGACACTTGCATTACCCTTAAGGACCAGCTAGGCACTGCTAGAGAGCGAGCTGAGAACCTCATGTCAGAAAATGAATACCTCCTTTCAGTGGTGAATAAATGCACTGAGGGAAAGGGTAGGATGGATTTGCTCTTGGCCAAAACCAAGTTGTGTGCTGACAGAGCCGGGGTAGCTCTAGGTTTGGGTTTTGAGAGGATAGCTTCAGACAGTAAGACCAAAACTGTTTTTACCTCTCCTACCACCCTAGAGAAAGAGAGAGCTCTGTTGGACACCCCATCAGCCAAAAAGCCTACCCATCCACCAAAGAAAACCACTCATCCTACCAAGAAAAATCCTCCCAAGAAAACCACTCAAAAGAAACCCAAGGAGCCTGTGAGAGTTGCTCCTGTGACCCATGAGAGTGCCCCTAGGAGAGTGTTTCATTGTTCTTATTGTCAGCGGGCGGGTCATTTGATTGGTTTCTGTTTCCGTCGCATCAAGGATGAGCGACGTGCTCAGGCGATGAGTTACCAGGACATGCATTACCCATCTTTAGGTATGCATGAGTCTGAGTTCTACTCTCGTCCTGTTTTCGAAGCTCCTCGTGCTTCTCGGAGAGGTTTTGCTCCTCGAGGTGTTCACCATGTTCCATATGGTGGTAGACCTCGGGCGAGTAGCTTTGTACCTCGTCAGAGTAGGAGCCCTCGACATGCTTTGCGTTCTTTGCATGTAGATAGACCTCGCACTTTGCATCATTCTGATTTTTATGTGCGTAGACCGTCTACTTTTACTGTGCCTGCTACTCGCGTCACTCAGTGCTGGATGCCTCGTCATTATTTTACTCACCCCAGCACTGAGCGATCGAGGCGTTCTTATCATGTGTAGGCAACAGATCGAGGCTTGGAGGGCACGTGGATCATGGACTCCAGTTGTTCGCGCCACATGACCGGAGATGCAGCTTGGTTCTCCAGCCTCACCACAACCAAGCAAAGGGAACATATCACCTTCGGAAACAATCGAAGGAGTAGAGTGAAAGGTAAAGGTGTGGTAAGAATTAACGCAAACTTCACTCTCAAAGATGTTGCTTTGGTTGAAAACCTGGGATACAATTTGCTGTCTGTATCTCAGTTGCTTGATGAGGGCTTCGAAGTGCGATTTCATCGCGATACTTCGCAAGTACTCAATTCTGATGGCGTTGTGGTGTGTAAGATCTTTAGGGTTGGGAGAGTTTTTGGAGCTGATTTTTCAGAGTCGTCTGGTTCTTCTCATTGCCTTGTTGCACATTCGACTTCTGAGCTTTGGAAGTGGCATAGGAGACTAGGGCATATGAGCTTTGAGTTTCTCGCTCGTCTGAGCGCCCTAGGTTTGATCCGAGGATTGCCCAAGCTCAAGTTTGAGAAGAATTTAGTTTGCGCTCCATGTCGACATGGAAAAATGATTGCCGCTTCGCACTCGCCAGTCACCACAGTGATGACTGAACAGCCCGGAGAACTTCTCCATATGGACACTGTAGGTCCCTCTCGGGTTAGTTCTTTAGGCGGCAAGTGGTATGTTCTAGTCATTGTCGACGATTACTCTCGCTACTCTTGGGTCTTCTTTCTTGCCAGCAAGGATGAAGTGTTTTCACACTTTCGGAGCTTGGCTTTGAGACTTTTCGCTGAACTCCCTGGTGCATTAAAATTCATTCGAAGCGATAATGGCACCGAGTTCAAAAATAGTCTCTTTGTTGACTTTTGCATGGAGCATGGCATAGAACATCAATTCTCTGCTCCGCGGGTTCCTCAACAGAACGGTGTTGTTGAGAGGAAAAACCGCACTTTGGTTGAGATGGCTAGGACGATGCTCGATGAGCATAGGACTCCTAGAAAATTCTGGGCTGAGGCCATGAACACTGCTTGCTACATCTCAAACCGTATTTTCTTGCGCTCAATTTTAAATTTGACATCTTATGAACTGCGTTTTGGGAGACAGCCCAAGGTTACTCATCTTCGAGTTTTTGGCTGTCGCTGCTTTATCCTAAAACGTGGTAACTTGGATAAATTTGAGTCGCGATCTTCTGACGGGATCTTTTTGGGTTATACTACTCATGGTCATTCTTATCGTGTTTATAACTTGGAAACTAACACTGTCATCGAGTCATGTGATGTGACTTTTGATGAATCAACCCCCTCTGTTAGTTCTGCTCTTGAACAGGCAAATGAACACGACATGGAACAGACCTTATTCGAAGACGAAGATCCCGGAGAATTCGAGGATGATCCCCTACCACCCTCGACATCAACCCCCGAAGCTGACCCCGCTTCTTCTACTTCGGCACGAGGTCCCGAAGCGACTACCTCAACATCGGTCATCTTGGACCACACCAACGCACAAGTTGAGGGGGAGACTGCATCCCGCCGCGAGGCTCCACATCATGTTCAAAGGATGCACCCTCCCGAGCAGATCATTGGTGAGCTTGATCAAAGGGTAACTCGTTCTCATGCCCACTTCACTAATGCTGCTTTTGTTGCTTCTTTCGAGCCCTTAGATGTTAGTCATGCACTTTCTGATTCTAGTTGGATCAATGCCATGCATGAGGAACTTGAAAATTTTGAGAGAAACCAAGTCTGGACTTTAGTTGATCCTCCACCTAATGTTCATTTCATTGGAACAAAATGGATTTTCAAAAATAAACAAGGGGAGGATGGGACTATAGTTAGAAACAAGGCTAGACTTGTAGCTCAGGGCTTTTCTCAACTAGAAGGGATTGATTTTACTGAAACTTTTGCACCTATTGCTCGCCTTGAGGCCATTAGGATTTTGCTTGCCTTTGCGACATCCCGGGGATTCAAACTCTATCAAATGGATGTCAAAAGTGCTTTTCTTAATGGCTTCATAGGTGAAGATGTTTATGTAAAACAACCCCCTGGTTTTGAAAACCCCAAGTACCCACATAAAGTCCTTAAACTTCATAAGGCGCTTTATGGACTCAAGCAGGCCCCTCGGGCGTGGTATGATAGACTTAAGTCTTTTCTGCTTGAGCGAGGGTATTTGATGGGCTCTGTTGATAAAACATTGTTTACTCTCAAGCATGGCAAAGATTTCCTCCTAGTGCAGATTTATGTGGATGATATCATCTTTGGTGGCTCTTCTCATGCTTTAGTTGCCGAGTTTGCAGATACCATGAGCAGGGAGTTTGAAATGTCAATGATGGGTGAACTCACCTTTTTCCTTGGTTTGCAAATCAAGCAAAGCAAACAAGGTACTTTTGTCCACCAGACAAAGTACACCAAGGACCTGCTCAAGAAATTCGACATGTTCGATGCGAAGCCACTCGCTACTCCAATGGCTACATCTGTAGCATTGGACCCTGACGAAGATGGAGAAGCCGTAGATCAGAAGGAGTTCCGGAGCATGATCGGCTCCCTCCTCTACTTGACTGCTACGAGGCCGGACATACACTTCGCAGTGTGTCTGTGCGCTCGTTTTCAGGCTTCACCACGAGCTTCGCACCGCCAAGCGGTTAAGCGCATTCTAAGGTATCTCAAACACACCCTTGAATTTGGCATATGGTATTCATCATCTTCATCTTTATGTCTTAGAGGTTATTCAGATGCGGATTTTGCTGGGTGTAGAATTGATAGGAAGAGTACCTCTGGTACTTGTCATTTTCTGGGTACGTCTCTGGTTTGCTGGTCTTCCCGCAAACAGTCTAGTGTTGCTCAATCGACGGCTGAGGCCGAATATGTTGCTGCAGCTAGCTATTGCTCTCAGATTTTGTGGATGGTTTCCACTTTGCGGGATTTCGGGTTAGATTATAAGAGTGTTCCACTTTTCTGTGATAACACTAGTGCTATTAGTATTGCAAACAACCCAGTTCAGCACTCCAGAACCAAACACATTGATGTACGGTATCATTTTCTCAGAGATCACAATGAGAAGGGTGATATTGAACTTCAATATGTTGATACCCAACACCAGCTTGCCGACATTTTTACAAAACCCCTCGATGCTTCTCGATTTGCTTACTTGCGTGGGGAACTTGGTATTTGTCATCCCTACGGCATTTTGTGAGGGGGAGCTGATTTTGATTGTCTTGCATATGCTCATTATGTGTGGAATTGCACTTACATCTTTTGCTATTATATGCCTGCTTTTAATTCAAAGAAATCATAACAGCTCAGCTCTATGACATATGTCTGGAACATTGGTTGTGCATGATGTTTCATTTTCTAAATTCAAAACTTGCTCACCGCACAATCTTGTATCTAGCTGGTTTAGGCTGGACTGCTTTTAGCTATCTTTTATCTACTTGACAGCAAGACACTGTTCCTTGGATGCTAAAATTTGCAACTTGAAAAAAAAAATGTGTTCTTTATTCATGGATATTCATCAAAATATGTCATTCATTTGAATCAAAATCAAAAATCCATGATTTGCCTGGTTTAAATGAAAAGATCCAGGAGGGTTTGTTTGTCGCACTACTCTATTCTAGACTGCTTACCATTGCACTTTGGTCTGAACTGGGATAGTGTAGTGTATGATGATCATCAAGTTTGCTTTCACAGCTCCTTTTGAACAAGACTTGTCTGTCTAGGGTAGAACTTGTTAGCTTTGCGCAGTCCTTGCCTTCTCTTGGCTAGCTGCTGTGATTAAGTGGTGATGCTTTTACTTCAAAATGACAAAATCACATGCCATCATCTTGTTTCCCGATTGTTAAATTGAGCTGAGCACATGATCATTGATGCTACTGTTGGCATATTTTTGCATTATATGTCTTTGCAATTCTATTCATTTCGAAGCTTTGCATCTTTTGAATGCTCCTTGATGCTTGCATTGCCAAAGGGGGAGAGGTTTGATATGTTCTCTGCCGCAAGAAGGCATAATTTTTAAAAGGGGGAGAGATTTTTGACATAAAGGGTGAGAAAAATTTGCTTAACTCAGGGGGAGTTCTTATCAAGGGGAGATTTGCCAAAGGGGCTTTTACTCTTTTACAAAGGGGGAGAAAAATTCTTTTATCAAGTGACATGCTTTGGCTCTTTTCTGAGTTTTTATGGTCACTTATGTGCTGAAAATTTTTACATTTTCTTGAACTTCGATTTGGTTGTCAATGCACTCATCAAGGGGGAGATTGAGAAACCAAGGGTTGGTTTCGGTGTTTTGTGATGAGTGATTGACAGGCTTTTACCCTCTGTTCGAAGGGTACCTCCGAAGGGGCTTCGGAGGTGGTACCTCCGAAGTGTGTTCGGAGGTGTTGTTACCGAAGGGTGTTCGGTGTTTGCTTGCTGCAGCTGTGCAGCAGAGTGTGCCTGTCGGAGGGGTCCGGCAGTACACGATGACTGGGTTCGTACCGATGGCTTCAGTATTTTGGGCGGTACACCGGAGTGTGTACCGAAGGTTGCTAACCCGGAGAGGTCTCCGGAGTACTGGATACACTTGTTTGCTTGTCTGTGGTGCGCAGGGACTTCGGAGGCGACGGACAAGGTTCGAGCCGGGTGAACCTGGGTCAAGCGGGAGGCTTGATGCCAGGGGAGCGGGGAGCTCCGTCACGGTGGCTGCGAAGGTAGTCCGGGTTGGTCCTCGGGTCGAGCCGCGCCAGGTGAAGGCAGAGAGTGGGGAGCGTGGATCCGGCTGAAGGTACTCCGAGACAAAGTCCTCGGAGGTGAGGCACTTCGAAGGTACTCCGAATGGAGTGACTTCGGAGTTGGTGGATCAAGTCCTCTACGGAGGCAAGGAGTTCGAAGTGTGCTCCGGAGGGAGACACTCGAAGGTACCCGACGAAGGTCTCAGAAGTCGAGGCGCGTTGAAGGCATGGTCTGGGTGAGGCTCGTCGAGGAGTGTGCTCGGAGTGAGGCACTGCGACGGAGTGCTCATGGAATGCTTCATGCGGAGGCCTTGGACGAAGGAGGGACTTCGAAGGGTGGTACTCCGAAGGTGGGGCTTCGGAGTGAGGTTGACTTGAGGTGCTTCGGCCATGCATGGCTTCGGTACACGGACGGACGGTGTTCGAGCTCGGAGTAGCTGCGAAGCCGTGGTGATCCACTCCGGAGGTGGTGGTGCGAAGGCCCAAGGGCTTTGACGGCTTCGGCTCAAAACCGTCACTGTATCGAAGGACTTCTTCGGCGGAGCGAAGGCCAACAGGCTGCAGGCTTCTCGCCGAAGCTACCGCACCCTCCGGTGCGAAGGGAGGTTCCAGAAGTCAACACTGTAAAGGCTGACACTGTCTGTTCTGAAAAAGGCTGACACTGTCCCCTCTGCAGTTGACAGAGAAGCCTCCAGAATAAAGGTGGACTACCTTTTGTACCCCTTAGTACTGTAGAGACAAATCAGTTGTAAACCCTAGGGGTAATGTAGTCACTTCCTTAGAATGAAGCCGTGGGCTATAAATATGGGGGCTCGGTAGGTAACATTTAACACTTTGAGCATTTACTGTTGAGCTCCTGTACACAGACCTCGCTGGTTTTCATCCAGAGTTCAATTTATTTTGTGTTCCTTGTTCAAGCGGCGAAGCCCTGCTTCCTTGTGCTTTTGCTTGAGCTCGCTTTACATACCTCGCTAGTTTATAGTACACCGAAGCCTGTTTTGGCGAAGGGTGTTTTTCTTGCGAAGTGCGTTTTTCAGTGTGCTGTCGCTCTGTGTAACACGAGGCAAGACCTCGCTGCTTACTAGCGAAGCCCTGATCGTTTCCCGTTGTGCTTCTTGTGTCGAAGCCCTTAGCGTAGTCCGTTGTGTGTGCGTGTAGACCTTCGCGTACGAAGCCCAGCACCAGTTGCTGTCACCAAGTACTTGGTCGAAGTCCTCAGAGGGCTGTCCACTCTTGCGAAGGGTGAAGTGCGAAGCCTGCTCGAAGCACCCTGTGTGCGGAGCCTGCACTGACTTAGCAGAGTTGATTTTCGAGGGTTGTTAGTGGAGCGAAGTCTTTTTGGCTTCGAACTTTAGCTACTCCGAAGCCTGTGTTCGAAGGTGTCGAAGTACCTCCGAACCAGACCTTCGAAGGTTGTGTTCGAAGCCTGTTCCGCAGAAGACAGAACAGAACCGAAGGCTAAGTTTTTAGCCCGAAATTTTAATAGCTCCCATTCACCCCCCCTCTGGTCGCCGTTTCCGGTCCAACGGATAGCTTTGTTTACCAACCATTGGAAGTTGGCATAATCCGTGGCGATGAGCTGTATGGAGAGATCATCCTTCAGCCCCCCTGAGGAACTTGGCCTGACGAGTGGCGTCCATTCGAACTTCCTTTGGCGCGTATCGGGCCAGCTGGTTAAACTCATGGAGGTACTCCATGACAGTCTGGTTTCCTTGTTGCAGGTCCCAGAACTCCTGTTGCTTCACCGCAAAGACTCCGACGGGAAAGTGAGCGGCCCGAAAGGCAATGGTGAATTCTGCCCATGATACCTCGTGATCCTCAGGTTGGGATTCACGATAGTTATCCCACCACTCTGCGGCGGGTCCTTGAAACTGGTGAGTGGTGAACGCCACTCGCTCTCGGTCCGAGCACGGGAGGAGATCCAACTTCTTCCTAATGGTTCTGAGCCAATCGCCGGCTTCCATAGTGTTGGTTGTGCTTGAGAAGACGGGGGCCTCACGCGCAAGAACTCGAAGAGTTGAGGCACGGGGGCGGGCGTGGGGGCTTGCTGGCGAGGGGCTGGCTCCATGTTATGCTGCTACAGATGGTTCAACTGAGCTTGCTGATGCTGCATCTGCGTTAGGAGGGTGGTGATCAACTGGTTCTAGTTAGCCATAATCTCTACTAACATGGGGTAATTGGCAGATGGCAACCCTGATTGGCGCTGGCCCGTTGCACCCCAGTTGGGCACAACGCTCCAAGGCAGGCCGTTGGTAGCTCCCTCCTCATTTCTAGAACCCGAGTTCTGGTTGTCAGCCATCTCTGAAGACAATAATAATCCCAAGTATAAGAAAAAGGACTTAGAAGATTCTTCCCAAAATAACTCATGATTTATTATAGGTGGCACTAGATTGTTCATTACATTGGAGCTCTTATTTTTATCCCATCTATGACACAAATTGTCGTAGATGGTACCACAATCATCAAACAAAATAAAGAAATCAATCGAGGACTATCGCCTGAAGCAATCTACTCGTTGCCCAAGGCAGTCTTAGTGCTCTCAGAACCACGAGTATCCTAGGGGATGCTGGGCTCGGTGAACTTCTTGATCATAGGGTCATAGACAATGGCGGGCCTCATAGCAGCGGCGTTGGAGCTGGATGGTTCTGCGGGTGCTAGAGGCGGAGTGATCCTCTTGGGACAAGGGGCGATCTCCCGGATGGGCTTCTTCCTCTTCGGGACGAGGGGAAGCATCTCCATGATATCCTTCTGCAGTTAGATGATCTTGCGTTGTAGCTCATTGTTCTGCTGGATCAAACTCTTCGTCTCGTGGCAAAGGAACTCAACCGCCTCGTGGTGCTCCTCGGCGTCGAGCACGACCTCGGTGTGGAGGTCGTCCATGGCCTAGAGGAGACGGGTGTGCTTGGCCATGACCGTATCACGGTCGGAGAGGAAGCCGACGTAGATACTACAGTGGGCGCCGGAGGTACGCATCGGCACAAGGCGAAAGTATGAGTCCCGAAGACAATCATCATAGATCATCCTTAGCTCCATGAGGGCCTGGAGGGCGGCACGCTGGGAAGCGACGTCGAAGGTCGGACCCCTGAGTGCCACCGTGAAGAAGGGCAGGTGCTCGCCGGATGCGTGGATTGTGACGAAAACGTCACAAGGACCCGCGAACTCCTCCATGTACACTCCGGCTCGAAAGTGAACCCATGGAAGGTCACCATCATCCAGAGTTCCCGGATGAACCCCTCAGGGTCCCGACAGAAGCTGTGGATGTGGTGGACAGGCATCTACAAAGAAAATAAGTTTAAAGAGTAAGGGAGAGGAAAAATATTTTATGAAGTAAGTTTTTATGAAATAATTTTGTAAAACTAAGTGTTAGGCTGGTCTGTTTGGCTTTCTAAAGAAAAACAATAATAACAAAATGTCCATCATGCGACAACGTACATACGTTCAATCATCCTTGGTTCGCAGACCACATTATTGCATAAGTAGAAAATTAAAAGAAACTAGGAAAATGAAACTACATGATGAACGTCTCTGCCAGTCTCACGTCCTTGACTGGGTCGCTACTCCAGACCATCCTCCTCATAGTACGCAGTCTCTGATGTGTTTTCTAACGGGTATGAGTACAAAAGTACTCAACAAGCCACCGAGAAAACAATAGTAATGCAGGGTAATAACAAGGAATGATAAGGGTTTAACGGGCGGAAAAGTACATTTTCAAGTTGCAGCATTTAGTGTAGTCCAATTTAATTGTACATAACGATAAATATGAATAATGAAATATCTTCTAACTCGAGGATTATGTTTTCCCTCCTCGCTCAACAGTCCTTACAGGCCAAGTCATCATGCAACACTCATAAGTATAAACTAATTGCGAGATGTCACGTAACCCGCCCTTGAACATGGGCTCAGCTTTTCAAAAAGATTTAAACTCTGATCAGAGGTTTACTACTGTACCCACATGGCACACACTCATCCCACACACCAAAGTGTAACGAGATGACCCATACCATGGGAACTCATGCCAAAACCTTAGCATGAGATGTGCTGATACCCCTTCGATCCAAATGGATGATTGAGATTAGATCTCGCGTGCGCATTAATCTCCGCCGCCCGATCGAGATCGTGTGGTTGCGATTGAATCCGACACGACACAGGTATTTTACCTGTGCCGGTCGTCTCCTCTAGCGACGGTCGAAGGATGGCGACGAGCTAGCTGTGACGGCGATGGCCGACGGTCCTATTCGAGCACAGAAATGGAAATAGGAGAATGAGGGGAGCATGATGGTACCGTTGCGGGGGCCTGAGGTCATTGGGTGGTGGCTGGCGACATGCGGGTGCGGCGGGAGTGTTAGGGTCCTCGTCAGTGGTGGAGCTCCGGCGGTCTTCAGCAGGAATGGAGGGGTGGCCATGGTCGAGGAGGCGACAGCGGTCACGTTGGTGCGGTAGATGTCGGCGGTGAAGGGCTCCGACGACGACAAGTGGTGGCTAGAGTCCGAGCAGAGGTGTAGCACTAAAAATGGGGTTGCGGGTGTTTTGTTCGGCCGGAGCACAAATTCACGCGAGGGCCGAACGTGGTGGTGGCCGGGGGTCTTTATAGGGGCGCCAGACAGTAAAGATGGCAATCGTATACATGGAAACCCGAGGAGCACTTTCCAAACTCCGAAGAGCTATTTCCATGCATGCGCTCGGCGATTCCAAGGCGATTATGCGTCGGCGTAAAGGGGGAAATGGTCAGCGAATTATGGGGAGCAATAATCCAGCGTCGATTTTATGGAAGAGGGGCAGCAACGGTGTAATGCCAGTGCTAGGGTTTTGGACGTCATGATTTGGGGGTGGGGCGATGTGGGGAAGACGAAGCTGACAGTGGGGGCCCACTGTCAGCGAGTGTGTGAGGGCGCAGTTGTGGCAACGGTTGGGTCTAACGGGTGTGGTCGGGTTGGGGGGGTGTCGCCGACTGGTGGGGCTGGGGACTTGGGCACGCGCGCGAGGAGGGATAGTGGACGCTGACGGGTGGGGTCCGCGGGTCAGCGAGTTGCGCGGGGATGGAGTGGGCTGGGCCGGCCTGTGGAGACATAATGGGGGAGTGTGGCCCAAGACTGTTTAAATTGAATTTTTGAATAAAAATAATTGCTGAAATTGATTTAAAATATTTGGACTGCTTGCAAAGGTGATAAAAACTTGTAAAAATTCTCAAAAATTTTCTTGGTCCTAAGATCATAACATAATTTTCTAAGACATTGGTTTGGATTATTTCTCTAGATTCCTATTTATTTGGACATTTTTAGCTTTATAGGAAATTCAAAAATAATTCCTTTTTCAGAAAAGTATAATCAATTATATTTTTACCTTCTAGAAATTTGGGGTGTTACTGTTTTCAGCCAAAACCGATAAAGCCTTCCCGATCACCGACATGTGATGCCAATCCACGAACTCGACCACTAGCAAGTCTCTCCCACTCCTGATCCCCTCGAGCCGCCTGATCACTTGCACTGGCCTCCCTTTCACTGACTTGATCGTCACGCTGTCTCGACTATCCGTCCGTCCATGTCTTCCTCTATCTCCCCGTGCACTCTTGAGATCATCCTCAACTTCACCCGACCTCCTTGATCCTCTAGCATCGAGCGCCCCACTTGACCCTTGATCACCCCCCGTTGACAGTTGGTCAGCATCTCCACCCTACGCACATAAGACAAGCCAATATACAAAACGTGACACACACTGATCCCCTCAGCACAAACTCTCTACTCACACATCGATCCCATCGATCAACCTTGTCAATCACTCATCACAAAGACAAAAACCACAATGCGACCTCACTTAGTTTCACAGATTTCAATGTACAATAATTTTCCAACTCGAACTTCATTACAATTACCATTAGGACAATCAATGTAGGTTGACATCAACATCTATCCCAACATCTTTTAAGAACTTTTGCCATCTATTTGCTTCCTTGTCTTCAATAATGAACTTTTGCTAGAAATACGTGACTTTGATATGAGATTTACTTTTGTAGTTGTTGGTTTGTCGGGCTTTGCACATGACACACGGATCCTCAATCATGCATTAGCTATATGTTTTTAGATTAGCTTCCTCTACCATATAAAGGTAGTAATAAAAATACCTTTGTGGAAAATTTTCATTTATGCATGTATGTCCAAATATCGCATCAATTTTCAAGTACATACTATCTAGCAGACTTCAGATATCCAAACTAAATTCGATACCTTACTCGATTTAAGGGAAGTATGTATCATCTACCTGAAGAGAAGTATGAGGTGTTCAATTACTTGCAATCATCATTTCATTATGTCATTGAGTGTGCATTTAAAGTCCTCAAGCAAAAATGGTATACATTAAAGTCAATGTCATGTTTCTCGCCTCATACACAAAACATATCATTATTGCTTAAATGACATTATATAAATTTTTTCATGACGATAAATTACACGATAAAGAGATTGACAAGTGTGATGAATATGATGAGTATCTACCTTCAAGAGAATGTACGTTAACACTATAGATGGCCAAATGGGTCATCCAACCTAACCCAGCCCAAGCACGGGGTGGTCCAATCAAATTCGTGCCTGGGCTAGCACGACCTGAATGTGCCATCGGGTCATGGCGTGCTAGCCCATGGGCTGAGTCCTCAGCCCAAGCATGACCCAAATGCATATAAAATTATATCGAGCCGACCTAAATGCACGATGACCTAGACTGATCATGTCGGTAAAGGAAATGTGTAGGACTGAAAGTTGTGACTAGAGGGGGGGTGAATGGGCGCCTAAAAAATTTCTTGCTAAACTATAATTTAAACCCAACACCCAAATGAACTCAACCAGACAAATAATATTTGCAAAGCAAATCTCAGGAATTAAAGTACTCTAGCTTAAAATGATCGGCGTCCTAATTAAAAAGATATTAAAAATAATCTAAATAAAATTACTGCAGTAAATAAAAACACCTAGAAAACAGTCACGAAATATTTATATTTCAGTCTAGAAATAAAATACTAATCAAATGAATAGAACATGAATCACTAAAAGATTAATTCAGAATTAAACCGAAAATATTGCAGGTAGAAACTAGAATAAAAATATAACTGCAACTAATAAATTTTTCTTTTCATTTTATATGAGCAGATTAAACAGATAAAAATAATACTAGACAACTAATAAAAATTTAACAGATTAAAATAACAATGAAATTTCGAAATAAATTTTCAGCTAATTTATTAATAGATAATTATCTAAAAATTTGATCTCCCGAAAAATAGTAGATTAAAACTACCTAAAAAGAAGTTTACCTGCATCAAAAATTTATGTCGTCGTCTTCCCGCAGAAGATCCGAGCGCCGTGCTCTGATCGCCGAAAGACAACGCGCTCACCGTGGGGATCCCGCCGTGAAAAGCCGAGTACCTGCTGCTGGCCAGAGAAGACCGTCGTGTGATGATGTGCTATAGCCGGCTACAAAAACAGGAGCAAGGCTACCACCCGTGGGCCCCCAAACTCTGTTTCTCCGCCAGGAACTTGGCGTGCGTGGATTGAACTCTGCCGCCGAACGTCTGTGGGTCCCGCCGCTGACCGCACACTGGAGCTACTGTAGTTCTGCTGCTACTCTGCGTCGCATGTGAGGAAATGAAGAGCAGAGAAAAAAATCGCTCGCACGCGAAGAGAAGAACGGAGAACGGAGGAAAAATAGTAGATGAAAAGATTTTCGGTGGACTATAGATTGATCTCTTAAAAACAGTCATCTATCCTTAGGGGGATAGGGGCCTATTTATAGGCAAATCCTAATACATAAAATGACTAATTTATTCTCGGGTAAATAAACTGACTCTAAAATAAATTCCGAAAATTACTAAAATATTCTTAGAAAAATCACCTGACTCAAATAAAAATATTCTAAACTTAAAAACTAAATATTAATATCGTAAAAATGAATTAATCATAGATTGTCAGTTTTGCGCCGAAACTGATAAAGCATCCACTGTCTTCGCACCGGGTACCCGGATTGGGCCGACCCGACACCGCAGCTTCCTCAGCCCGGCAATCGCTCGCCGCCCGTGTACCTGAGTCAAACCCAGTCAACAGACCAGTGGATCATCTATCGCGCCTAGCCATGTACCCGGATTGGGCCAGCCCGACTCCGCGTCTTCTCTTCCTGGCCGTCGCTCACTGCCCGTGTACCTGAGTCACATGCGCCTCAGACTCAACAGGTCTTCATCTCTCCCTTCCTTTGACTTCCGTTGACAATCACTCATCACATCTGGAATATCAAAACCATATTCTTCAACATGGTTTCTCAAATTGTGCCCAAGAAAATTCTTGGAGGATCAGAAGTTCCGATTTGGAATCAGAAGTTATGATAATTTTCTGAATTAGAAATAGAGAGCTCAAATCAAATGTTCCGATATGGTATCGGAAGTTCCAATGATTTATGGTTTGAGAAACCGAGAGCTCAAATCGGAAGTTCCGGTTATTTATAATTTAGAGACGAGTAGTTCAAACCAGAAGTTCCGATTTAGAATTAGAAGTTCTGATGTTGAGATGTTTGGAAGTTCTGATAGGGGTATCGGAAGTTCTGATAATTTCTAAGTTATAGACCGAGAGTCTAGATCAGAAGTTCCAATCTAGGATTAGAAGTTCCAATCTAGGATCAGAAGTTCTAAGGCGGACAAAACAAATTAGATCTATTGGGCTTTAATGTTGATTTGGGCCTAGGGTCCTAGATCTATATAAAGAGAGGATGAGGAGGTTGTGGACACAGATTAGTTGTAGTTTAGATTAGATCTAAACCCTAGCCTCTAAGAACCTATCCTCTCCATTCTTGATCTCAATAGTTGAGATTGGGATTTCTCCAAAGTTCTCAAGAGCGGTGCTAGCATGCTAGCGTGCGATCAATCACATCCCTGTACGTGTGGACTCGGCTAACTTTTTAAATTGTCAGCTAGCATAGCTTCTCTATGTCCCAACAGTGGTATCAAAGCCTATGTGCGTAGTGTTCTATCTGGATCAATCACATATGGATATATGTGGTGGATAGATTAGATCTATTTTCTATTCGTCAGATTTTAGAGGTTCTGATACTGATCGAAAGTTCTGATGCCAAAGATAATTCGATACAGAGAGCAATTTTTCTATGAGAAGTTCATAGATTAGAAGTTCTGATGTTGGATCGGAAGTTTCGATGTCGTCTTTTTAATCAATATAGGGAGAAATTTGCCGCTAGAAGTTCTGGCGGATCGAAAGTTTCAATACCATATTGGAAGTTTCGATCCACCCAAAACTGGAAATTTCGAGCTTATTGTGCATAAATTTTTAGATCCAAATATCGGTCTCTTGTAGATTCTTCGCCTAACTTTGTTTTGCAGAGGATGATGTGACTGTTATAGCCTTACTGAGAATATATGAGATGCATTGCATGTAATTAATATGGCCTGTGTGTCATGATTATTTACATCCCAAGGTAGTTCAATGTTTGTACGACCTGCGTGTCGACTGTTGATGCTTCGACTCACGTAACTAATATAGATATTATTATTTATAATAGGTTAGTATAGGTTCATGGATGTCGGAAGTGCACACAAATGATGGTAGCCATAGAGATGGAGATCGCCATGTGAAGGGGCCATACTATATCACAATCAATATGTTAGCTTGTGGTGCTTACTTATGTTCATGTCATACTATTCTTGCATGTTTCGTGCGCGCTAGGGAACATCACCTTTCTAGAATAGTTTTCCCTCAGAAAATTAAGTATTGATGCTCTTTCCAATAGCTGCACCTACCAAGGATCTCGATCATCGATAGTGGGTCTACCAGAGTAGGATGCTATCTTTTATCTTGACCAGTTAGGGTGGAAGTTGGACTACCACACGCATAGTATTGGTTTGCTTAACAAAGCCATTAAAACAGTTTTGGGCTTTGGGGCATGGAGTTGGATGTCGTGCATTGGATGCTACTCCAATGAACAAGAGTCACATATGATGTGATTAACAAAGTATTGCTTACCTTTATCAGTTAGCTTCTATCAGCGATCCCAAAGCTCACTAGGACTTAGTTGAATATGGATCGAGTCACGCTATAAATCATTAGAGGGAAAGTGATTGTTTTCAATATTGATACATCTTTTATTGGATAGAAGATAAACATAACATAGTGTTGAACCTTGCATTTAATTTTATAGATCAAAACACCAACTATTAAGAACAATTAGTATTTATTTTGCGATCGATCCTTTCTAGAACAATCTTTATAGACTGGTATAGAAAATTGAGAAGTGTTCTCAAACAAAAGAAAAAGGAATATGTTCTAGAGGGGTCCCATCATGATGAACTAGTTGACTAGAGGGTTTGTGAGAAGCACTCGAATGAGTCACTTAATGTAAGTTATTTCATACCTACCAATATGTCCTCTGAGCTTCGGAAGCAAGATGAGAACAAGGATGTCCATAATATGATTATGGGACACAAAGGCATGTTTGAGAACCAAGCTCGGATCAAGAAGTATGGTTCCTCAATATCCTTGTTTTGCATATAAGATTGGTCGGTGGTTTAGGAACTGCAAATGGTACTTGGAAGAAGTCTAGAAGGAGAAGGGAGGTGGTACTTCTGCTTCTACTTCAAGTATAAATATTATTGAAATTAATATTATTACTCATCCAAATGATTCACGGGTATTTGATACTGAGTCGATGATTCATACTTGCAAATTATTGCAAGGGATAAGTAGGTCAAGAAAATGTGCTAGAGGCGTGCTAGATGTTCGCGTCGGCAATGGTGCAAAAGTTGCAACGTTGGTCGTCAGCGTTTATTCACTATCGCTTCCCTCAGGATTAGTTCAAGAATTGAATAATTGTTATTATATTCTAGATTTGGGTAGAAACATTATCTCTTCTTCATGTTTAGAGGAATATGGATATGAGTTCATGATAAAGAACAAATGTTGTTCAATATTCTCAAATGGTATCATCTATGGTGTTTGTCTATTGGTTTATGTATTGTATGTTTTAATCTTGAGGAGACACACATTTATAACGTTAATACAAAGAAACGACGACTCAATGATTTGAATCCTACCTATATATGGCATTGTCGTTGGGGTCATATAAATGAAAAGCACATGCAGAAGCTCCATAGAGATGGACTTTTCAATTAAGTCATTTGATTTTGAATCATATGACACATGTGAGTCTTGTTTACTTGGCAAAACGACAAAGACACCTTTCATCGGTCTAAGTGAGAGGGAAAATGAGCTATTGACCATAGTACATATTGATGTATGTGGACTAATTAGTTGTACTGCTAGAGGTGGTTTTCAGTACTTTATCACTTTTACCGACGATTTGAGTAGATATGGTTATGTCTACTTAATGAGGCATAAGTGGGAATCCTTTGAAAAGTTCAAGGAGTTATAAAATGAGGTACAAAATCAAATGGGCAAGATAATTAAATTTCTATGATCTGATCGTGGAGGTGAATATTTGAGTCATAAGTTTAGTGATCATTTGAAGCAGTGTGGAATTGTTCCACAACTGACACCACCCGGTACGCCTCAGTGGAATGGGGTGTCCGAGCAGAGAAACCATGTTTTGTTGGACATTATTCGATCGATGATGAGTCTTGCTGGTATTCCATTATCCTTTTGGGGACTCGCTCTAGAAACTACCGCTTTCACGTTAAATAGAGTTCCATCTAAGGGTGTGTTTGGTTCTACTTTTGAAATCTGCTTTTGCTGTGAAAAAGCAGAAGATGAACCAAACAGGTTTACCAAATCTACTTCTCCCACGAAAAGCATATTTTTTTCTAGTACAAATTTGGAAGCAGCTTGGACCTTACTTTTCTGCTTTTCAGTATAAATTGGATAGCATGAATTCAAGGTGTCTTGACTGATCTAACATTATTATGGTTTGTATCGTATTTCATAATTTCATGAGATAGCAATATAGTTACCAGCTACTTTATGAGATAAATTATAGACTTTTTATTTATCTAATATATTTTTCTGTTATTTAGTTGCATCAATATTGATTGTTTCTTATTTATATATATGTATAGAATATTTTAATGATGAAAATTATGTCAGTTATAAAAAATAGTCAGCTCACATCAGCTTTAACCAAACGACTTTCAGCTTTTCCACAGTAGACAACTCACAACAACTTTTTCATAGCAGACATCTCATAGCAGCTTTTTCATAGCTCACAACAGAACCAAACATACCCTAAGTCAGTAGAGAAGACGCCATATATGATATGGTCTGAGAGGTGTCCCAATTTGTCTTTTCTAAAGATTTGGGATTGTGAGGTGTGTGTCAAACATTTGATGTTTGACAAGCTCACTCTTAAATCTGACAAGTGCTTTTTTGTGAGATATCCTAGGGAAACTAAAGGATACTGTTTCTATAATAGATAATAGGGCAAAGTGTTTGTCGCTCGGAATAGTGTGTTTCTTGAGAAAGAGTTTCTCTAAAAAGGGGTCAGTGGGATAATGGTGCACCTCGAAGAAGTTCGAGATCCGCTGGAAAGTGTTTCACATCCCACTGAACTACAAAAGAACATGCAAGGAGATGCAAATCCTGTTGTTGAGACACTAGCCCTGCGAAGGTCCAAGAGGGGGAGTCACGCGCTGGAGCGGTTCGTGTTTTTAACCACGGGGCAGCGCGATGTGTTATTTTTGGACAACGACGAACCCAAGACCTATGAGGAAGCAGTGATGGAACTAGACTTTGATAAATGACTTAGAGCCATGAGATCCGAATTAGAGTCCATGCAAGAAAACCAAGTTTGAAACTTGGTCGGTCCACCCGATGGTGTAAAAACTATTAAGCGTAAATGGATATTTAACAAAAAGATAGACGTTGGTAGAAATTTTCACATATATAAAGTACGATTGGTGGCGAAAGGTTTCAGGCAGATTAAAGGTGTTTATTATGATGAAATGTTTTCGCCCGTCGTCATGCTTAAGCCTGTTTGGATGATCCTAGCAATTGTTGTATTTTATGATTATAAGATATGACAAATGGATATCAAGATGGCTTTACTAAATGAAAACCTAAGTGATGATGTGACATGACACAGCCTAAAGGTCATGACGATCCAAAAAATGTTGGGAAAGTTTGTAAGTTGCAGAAGACTATTTATGGGCTGAAGCAAGCTTCTCGTAGTTGAAATCTTCATTTTGATAAGATAATCAAAGGGTTTGGCTTCATCAAGAATGAAGAAGAGCATTGTATTTACAAAAAGGCTAGTGAGAGCTCGCTTGTATTTTTGATATTATATGTGGATGACATATTGTTGATCGGAAATGATATTCCTTCGTTGAATGTTGTCAAGACTTCATTAAAAAATAGTTTCTCAATGAAATATCTTGGAGAGACAACATATATTTTGGGCATAATGATCTATAAAGATAGATCAAAGCGGCTAATTGGATTAAGCCATAGTATGTACATTGACAAGGTTTTGAAGCGGCTCAAAATGGAGAATTCTAAGAAAGGTTTTCTGCCAATGTTACATGGTATTTCTCTTAGTAAGACTCAGTTTTCCTCGACACCTAATGAGATAAATAAAATGAGTGTGATCCCGTATGCATTCGCAATCGGGTCCATCATCTATGCCATGTTGTGTACATGCCTAGATGTCTCCTATGCTCTAAGTGTTATAAGCAGATTCCAGTCAAACCCGAGTGAAAGTCATTGGGCTGTAGTAAAAAGTATCCTCAAGTACTTGAGAAGGACTGATGATATGTTCCTAGTTTACGGTGGTCAAGAGGACCTCGTTGTAAGTGGTTACACTGATACTAGATTTTAGACCAAAAAGGATGATTCTCGATCATAACCTAGATTTGTGTTCTGTCTTAATGGAGGTGTAGTAAGTTGGAAGAGTTCCAAGAAAGAGACGGTGGCCGATTCTACGTCGTTTACATTGATTCATGAGTTGATGACTCATGTATGAGACTCTTTATTTTATAATGATGTTGTTCAAAAGGTATTCCTGATCTTATCAACATGTGGGACAATGATGATATATATATATATATATTAGCACATCTGGTTGATTGATGATCATATTTCACAGATCATAGACATGGCGATGTCAAATCAGAGATGTGGATGCTTATTGGAAAACATGGTGGTGGATAAACCCACTTGAGATATTGTTGGGATTGTTATTTTTATGTGCCATCAGTTGTCATCTCAAATGGTGTACTTGCAGAGTTCTTAGACCTAAGATCGTCATTTGATTCTAGAGTGCGTAGTGGCACACATAGATGCTTCCTAACGCTATTTCGTAACTGGATAGTCATCATGGTTGTTTTCAGGTGTGTTGTGAAACATGTCGTGAGATGTGAGCAGTCAAGATGGAATTTACCCCTTCTTATAATGGGAGAGACGTCCCTGGGCCTCTCGAGGTAATCAGATTAGAAAAGTGCATGATCATACCACTATGACAAAAGAGTTAGTCATGATTTGAATTCGATACATGTTAGAGTGAAATGTCGAGCTAACCAATGAGGGTGGCACGTATCTCACCTTGAGCTTGACTAATGTCATGTGGTAAAGGGACTGGTGCATGCCTACATCAAGGTTTAGCGAAAATTTGATTTTGTACGCTTTCGAGGGTCAATATGTGCTGCTAGGTATCACTATTAATCGGTGATCCAGAAAGGTTTTCCGGTGAATAGTCGTTTATGTATGAACCTATCGAGTCACACACTTAAGGGGATGGATTAAGAAACTTCCTAAGAATTGGTTCTTGTGCAAGTGGGAGATTGATAGAATTATGCCCAAGAAAATTCTCGAAGGATCGGAAGTTCCGATTTGGAATCGAAAGTTCCGATTATTTTCTGAATTATAAAAAGAGATCTCAAATCAGAAGTTCCGATATGGTATCAGAAGTTCTGATGATTTATGGTTTGAGAAACCAAGAGCTCAAATCAGAAGTTTTGATTTGGAATCGAAAGTTCCGATTATTTCTGATTTAGAGATGGAGAGTTCAAACTAGAAGTTCTGATTTGGAATCGAAAGTTCCGATGTTGAGAGAATCGAAAGTTTTGATAGGGGTATCGGAAGTTCCGATAATTTCTGGGTTGCAGACCGAGAGTCCAAATTGGAAGTTCTGATCTAGGATCGGAAGTTCCGAGGCAGATGAAACATATTAGATCTATTGGGCCTTAATGTGGATTTAGGCCTAGGGTCCTAGGTCTATATAAAGGGAGGAGGAGGTTGTGGACACATATTAGTTGCAGTTTAGATTAGATCTAAACTCTAGTCTCCAAGAACCTTTCCTCTCCTTTCTTGATCTCAATAGTTGGGATTAGGATTTTTCCTAACTTCTCATGAGCGGTGCTAGCACACCGACATGAGATCAATCCCATCCCTATACGTGTGGACATCATCGGTCTTCGTCTCTTGGATCGCTGGGGAACAGGCAGAGCGAGACAAGGATAAGTGAGGACGTGCTTCCCAATTATTTTCTTCTACTGCACTAGCGTGTCTCGTGTTAGAAGTTAACGATTCATGATCCCTCACGCGTATGGTTCCATGGTTTGTGGGTGAAATTTTTGAAATATTCGGCTAATGTAGATTCCCCATGTCCTAATAGCCAGCCCATGGGCCATTCTATACACTTCACAGGGCTCACAACACACATTAAACCGTCAATGAGATCGAGAAGGATGGGACGGTGGGCCGAGGTGAGATCCATCGGTCGTCGCTCGTCGCCGAGGAGGAGGAGGCTAGACGGGTCGTGGTGAACCGAGGACTCAGGGTTAGCCACAAAGGGCGAGCGGCTAGAGCCAAGAGGATAGGCCGGAGAGGGGCTGGAGTGGGGAGGACAAGAGACCCTGTGCCAGTGCATCGCCAGCCCCTAAATCTATGCCATGTTGTCACCTCGTTGTGTCGCTACGCTGTGCCGCTACCTACATGCGGCATGCGTTGCGCCACCACCGACGTTGCAGACTTGCGAAGTTGTTGTCTTGCGGTGTGGCGGCGGGTTGTGGCCTGCGAGTTGCGGGTGCCGGCTGTGTAGACTAGGGTTAGGTTAGGGACTTAGGGTTCATTCGGTGTGGACTGCGGAGTGCTGATGGAAATTCTGGTTTATATGGTGGCTACCAGATAGAGACTGGAGAGGAGAGGTAGGTGGATCGTGGGTCTATGGGGTGGGGCTGGTTGTGGCCTATGAGCTGAATGATTGATAGGCGGGGCAACTCGGCCATTTCTATTATCGGGCTGACCTCGTGCATGGCCAAAAAATGGGTCATGCCATGCTAGCCCATAGGTTTGCCCCTTGGTCCAAGCACAACCTGGTGTTTCATGCTGGGCTGGCCCAACCCAGTGAAAGACGGGTCGTGTCGAGTTTGGGATGGGTCAAAATCATCAAGGCAAACAACACAAATGCAAAGGGGCGACGAGGTGGAAGGAGAGAACGAGGTTACCATAAACACCATTCACAACATGATAGCTATGACATTGGCTAGTGCGAGAGCTATATGAGATAGTTATGTGGTTGCCGGTTACTTTATGAGATGAACTATGAATTTTTTTATTTATATAATATATTTTTTAGTTATTTAGTTGCATCATATTGACTGTTTCCTTTTTATATATATGTATAGAATGTTATAATGATGAAAATTATTTCAGTTATAAAAAATAGTAGGCTCACAACATTTTTAATTTAATTAAATAACTTTTAGTTTTTTTCACGGCAAACAACTCATCACAGTTTTTTTATAATAGACGGTTCACAATAACTTTTTTATTGCTCAATGTAGAATTAAACCCATCCTAAGTCTCCGACAAATCAAATACATCCTCAACGCTCGACCGATCGCCACCATAGTTCATCCCCTCGTTTTGGTTCTTCCATCTGGCCGACCGGCTGACCTAGTTAGATAATTAAAATTTGATGCTCAATCTCTTTCTTTCCTGTCACTATATGACCTAGCTCTTCGTTAATTTCTTCGGATTTGACAGAGATCAAATTAAACGTGGCCATGGTAGCGACGTACGTGCTAACATGGGCCCGCTACGTACGTACGAATAAGCTCATTTGTGCCCCTTCCGGTTAAAAAAAAAAGGAGACGTGACAGCGGAAAAAGTCGGCAGCGGTGCCGCGGGTGACGCGATTCCGGGGGCTCACACGGCTGGCTAGTTACTAGTTAGTAGTCTCCACGAGAAAATACCACTGGACTACTCGCTATACTAGTAGAAAATTTTCAAAACAAGACTCCGGTTGACACTAATGCACAGTCACTGTGGGTTGTTTTTGATGTGTTCAACACAGTGTAGCATGACGTACATATACGTACGTACCCAAGATAAAGTCTACATTATTTAATACGGAGTTGTGGAGTTCGGTTTGCTGGACAAATTTGTAATCTAGTGCGGCGTATGTGTATCTAAAACTGTGACTAGATTTGTATGCAACTGTGAAAATTATAACAGAAAAATATTGGCATATATTGTGAATTGTGATTGGGATGGCACAAAAACTGTATTATGCCTAGCATAGCTAATATGTTAGTACTTTGATAAAGGACATCATTATATTTGACATAACCATACATTTTTATAGATTTTTATTTTATTTTTAATTTTAAACAATACTTCCGGTCTGAATTTCTATAAAAAATTTCTCCGATCATCCATTAGTGCCGTTTGTTTCCTTTAATTCAAAATTTAGTCCCGTCACATCTAATGTTTAGATATTATTTTGAAGTATTAAATATAAATTATTTACAAAACCCATTCATAATCAGTGGATTATTCGCGAGACGAATCTAATTAATCTAATTACGTCATGATTTGACAGTGTGATGCTACAGTAAACATTTGCTAATCATCAATTAATTATGCTCAATAAATTTGTCTAACTACAGAATTCATAGGAAGTTAATGATGTTTGTCATAGGCATATATGTCAATGATGATATTGATATTTACTACGATAAAAGTGATTTGTTTTGGATATGGATTTTTCTAGTAGTGCTTTCCATGGCAAACTTTCGTCGTAGTTTCTTCAATACAGGTTGTCTTCTCTACAATGAATATTTGTTCCATATACTAGTCAGATGCATGTGCTTTGCAATAGGGTATTTACGTAAAATTTATATTTCTGTATAATTTTTTAGAAATCTAAGTGTTTTTACACAAAATTCGTACATCCGTGTAAAAATAAAAAAAATAAAAAACTGAAATGCAAAAATATTTTTTTATTTTTTTCTTCTTTCTCGCGCTTTCTTTTCAGTTGGTGCATGCGCTGGGCGCTGCGCACATCATACTACTTCGCTGCGTGTGCGGCGAGGCGGTTCATGGCGGGCGGGCGGTTTTCACAGAGTATAAGTTTTGATTGGTTTTTTATGGGATGTGGGAAGGCACATACAGGGTTGCGGACGGACGACACGAAAATCTAGACGCTTTAATATAGTTAAGACTTGTCCGATGGGGGTCTAAGGTCCTGAGGCCCATATGACCTCAAGGTGCTAAGGGCCCTTAGAAGCCACTATCATTGTTGTGTGAACTTGAAGGAGCTTGGGGTTACCGGAAGCCTAAAGGCTAGGTATTATTGACGCTTTCTTCCTTGTGATCAAGGAACTAAAAGATGGTGCGGAAAGAAAGAGGAGCTCGAGGTTAGCTAGTACCTCGGATGGATATAAATGTCAGAATATCTAAATTATTCGTATTTGTATCTGAATTAAATATAGATGACATTTGGAAAAATCCAAATTCGTTTTACAAATATGGATATGGAAACGGGTATCCGAATTCTGTTGAACGTGGATATGAAATTAGATACATCCGTATTCGTTTTAGGATTTCACACAAATTAAACTTAGACTCAAGATGATATATTATCACTATATTAATGGTTTATTTATTATTTATATAATTATGGAATACTTAAGTTAGTGAATACTAATAAGCTATGGTTTAAAGTAAATTGATGGTTAAATATTTGTTTGAACTTGAAACTTTTTTATAATCCAAAAACAACATATCTCATTTCATATAAAACTTTTGTATTTTTCTAGATCCATTTTCTATTTTTAACTTATTAATTGTGTTTCTAGTATTTAAATTGGAATATGTGAAATTTGAACTGCAACTACCTAAAATAATGCACTAAAATTTATAGAAAAATCATATTCACTATTTTGTGTATATTTTTAGTTCTTATCCACTAAATTTAAAGAAATGTTAAAAAATCTATGTTACGACACTTCATCGGTAATATGGAGCTTAAGGGGTTTTTAATTATAAAAAATCAACTAAAGTCTAAAAATACGAGGCTTGTCATAGTGTTATAATATTATACGTAGATAAAATTTTTAAATAAAGTTATCATATATTATGTTAAGAAACCTGAGATTCTCTTGAGAGAAATTAGAGATTTGAGAAGTAATATGCTATGGTTTAAAGTAAATTGATGGTTAAATATTTATTTGAACTTGAAACTTTCTTGTAATCAAAATACAACATATCGCATTCCATATATTTTTTTTGTATTTTTCTAGATCCATTTGCTATTTTTAACTCATTAATTGTGTTTCTAGAATTTAAATTGGAATGTGTGAAAATTGAGCTGTAAGTACTTAAAATAATGCACTAAAATTTATTTAAAAAATAATATTCACTATTTCATGTCCATTTTTAGTTATTATCCACTAAATTTAAATAAATATTAAAAAAATATGTTACGACACTTCATCGGTAATGCGGACCATAAGGGTTTTTTAATTATAAACAAACCAATTAAAGTCTGAAAAATAAGAGACTTGTCATGGTGTTATAATATTATACGTAGATACTATGATAAAATTTTAAAAATGTTTCAAGAAAGTTTATCATGTAGGATGTTAAGAAACCTGAGATTCTCTTGAGATGAATTATAGTTTTGACAAGTAATAGACTATGATTTAAAGTAAATTGATGTTTAAATGTTTGTTTAAATTTGAATTTTTTGTAATCAAAATATAACATATATAATTCCATATAAAATTTATATATTTTTCTAGATCCATTTGCTATTTTTAACTCATTAATTGTGTTTCTAGGATTTAAATTGGAATATGTGAAATTTGAACTACAAGTACCTAAAATAAAGCACTAAAATTTATTAAAAAATCATAGTCACTATTTTGTGTCCATTTTTAGTTCTTATCCACTAAATTTAAAGAAATATTAAAAACTTTATGTTACGATACTTCATTGGTAATGTGGTGTTTAAGGGTTTTTTTATTATAAAAAAATAAAATAAAGTCTGAAAAATACGAGACTTGTCATGGTATTATCATTTTATATGTATATACTATGATAAAATTTTGAAAATGTTTCAAGAAAGTTGATCATATAGGATGTTAAGAAAACTGAGATTCTCTTGAGAGGAATTAGAGTTTTGACAAGTAATAGGCTATGGTTTAAAGTAAATTGATGGTTAAACATTTGATTGAAAATGAAACTTTTTTGTAATCAAAATATAACATATCCCATTCCATATAAATTTTTTGTATTTTTCTAAATCCATTTGCTATTTTTTAACTCATTAATTGTGTTTGTAGGATTTAAATTGGAATATGTGAAATTTCAACTGCAAGTACTTAAAATAAGGCACCAAAATTTATAAAAAAAATATATTTACTATTTTTTGTCCATTTTTAGTTCTTATCCACTAAATTTAAATAAATATTAAAAACTTTATGTTACGACACTTCATCAGTAATGTGGAGCTTAAGGGTTTTTTAATTATAAAAAAATCAAATAAAGTATGAAAATACGAGACTTGTCATAGTGTTATAATATTATATGTAGATATTATGATAAAATTTTTAAATAAAGTTATCATATAGGATTTTAAAAACCTGATATTCTCTTAAGAGGAATTAGAGTTTTGACAAGTAATAGGCTATGGTTTAAAGTAAATTGATGGTTAAATGGTTTTTTGAAATTGAAACTTTTTAATCAAAATATAACTCAATCCATATAAAAGTTTTGTATTTTTTTATATCCATTTGCAATTTTTAACTCATTAATAGTGTTCTAGGATTTAAATTGGAATATGTAAAATTTGAACAGCAAGTACCTAAAATAATGCACTAAAATTTATAGAAAAATCATATTCAATATTTTTTGTAGATTTTTAGTTATTATCCACTAAATTTAAAGAAAAATGTTAAAAACTTTATGTTACGACACCTCATCGCTAATGTGGAGTTTAAGGGTTTTTTAATTATTAAAAAATCAAATAAAGTCTGAAAAATACGAGACTTGTTATGATATTATAATATTATACGTATATACTATGATAAATTTTTAAAATATTTTAAGAAAGCTTATCATAGAGGATGTTAAGAAACCTAAGATTCTCTTAAGAGGAATTAGAGTTTTGACAAGTAATAGGCTATGGTTTAAAGTAAATTGATGGTTAAATGGTTTTTTGAAATTGAAACTTTTTTAATCAAAATACAACATATCTCATTCCATATAAAAGTTTTGTATTTTTCTAAATCCATTTGCAATTTTTAACTCATTAATTGTTTTTATAGGATTTAAATTGGAATATGTGAAATTTGAACTGCTAGTACCTAAAATAATGCAATAAAATTTATAGAAAAGTCATATTCACTGTTTTGTGTCGATTTTTAGTTCTTATCCACTGAATTTAAAGAAAGTTAAAAATTTATGTTACGACACTTCATCTCTAATGTGGAGCTTAATGGTTTTTTAATTATTAAAAAATCAAATAAAGTCTGAAAAATACAAGACTTGACATGGTATTATAATATTATACGTAAATACTATGATAAATTTTTAAAATATTTCAAGAAAGTTTATCATATAGGATGTTAAGAAACCTGAGATTTTCTTAAGAGGAATTAGAGTTTTGACAAGCAATAGGCTATGGTTTAAAGTAAATTGATGATAAAATATTTGTTTGAACTTGAAACTTTTTTTAATAAAAATACAACATATCTCATTACATATAATTGTTTTTATTTTTCTAGATCTATTTGCTATTTTTAACTCATTAATTGTGTTTCTAGGATTTAAATTGGAATATGTGAAATTTGAACTACAAGTACCTAAAATAATACACTAGAATTTATAGAAAATTAAAATTCATATTCACTATTTTGTGTCCATTTTTATTTCTTATCCACTAAATTTAGAGAAATGTTAAAAATTTATGTTACGACACTTCATTGGTAATGTGGAGCTTAAGGTTTTTTAATTATAAAAAATTCAAATAAAATTTGAAAAATACGAGACTTGTCATGTTGTTATAATATTATGCGTAGATACTATGATAAAATTTTGAAAATATTTCAAGAAATTTTATCATATATGATGTTATGAAACGTGAAATTCTCTTGAGAGGAATTAGAGTTTTGAGAAGTAATAGGCTACGGTTTAAAGTAAATTGATGGCTAAATGTTTGTTTGAAAATGAAACTTTTTTGTAATCAAATATAACATATCCCATTCCATATAAATTTTTTGTATTTTTCTAAATCCATTTGCTATTTTTAACTCATTAATTGTGTTTCTAAGATTTAAATTGGAATATGTGAAATTTCAATAGGAAGTACTTAAAATAAGGCACTAAAATTTATAAAAAAATTATATTTACTATTTTTTGTCCATTTTTAGTTATTATCTACTAAATTTAAATAAATGTTAAAAACTTTATGTTACGACACTTCATCGGTAATGTGGAATTTAAGGGTTTTTAATTATAAAAAAATCAAATAAAGTCTGAAAATATGAGACTTGTCATAGTGTTATAATATTATACGTAGATACTATGATAAAATTTTTAAATTGTTTAAATAAAGTTATCATATAGGATGTTAAGAAACGTGATATTCTTTTAAGAGAAATTAGAGTTTTGACAAGTAATAGGATATAGTTTAAAGTAAATTGATGGTTAAATTGATTTTTGAAATTGAAACTTTTTTGTAATCAAAATATAACATATCTCATTCCATATAAAAGTTTTGTATTTTTTTAGATCCATTTGCAATTTTTAACTCGTTAATTGTGTTTCTAGGATTTAAGTGGGAATATGTGAAATTTGAACTGCAAGTACCTAAAATAATGCACTAAAATTTATAGAAAAATCATATTCACTATTTTTTCGATTTTTAGTTCTTATACACTAAATTTAACCAAATGTTAAAAACTTTATATTACGACACTTCATCGCTAATGTGGAGTTTAACAGTTTTTTAATTATTAAAAAATCAAATAAAGTCTGAAAAATACGAGACTTGTCATGGTATTATAATATTATACGTATATACTATGATAAATTTTTAAAATGTTTTAAGAAATTTTATCATATAGGATGTTAAGAAATATAAGATTCTCTTAAGAAGAATTAGAGTTTTGATAAGTAATAGGCTATGGTTTAAACTAAATTTATGGGTAAATGGTTTTTGAAATTGAAACTTTTTTAATCAAAATACAACATATCTCATTCCATATAAAAGTTTTATATTTTTCTAGATCCATTTGCAA
Source organism: Zizania palustris (assembly GCA_019279435.1). Taxonomy (NCBI): domain Eukaryota; kingdom Viridiplantae; phylum Streptophyta; class Magnoliopsida; order Poales; family Poaceae; genus Zizania; species Zizania palustris. The sequence goes on from JAAALK010000287.1 coordinate 11,279,413, forward strand.
TTTTTAACTCATTAATTGTGTTTCTAGGATTTAAATAGGAATATGTGAAATTTGAATTGCAAGTACCTAAAATAATGCACAAAATTTATAGAATAGTCATATTCACTGTTTTGTGTCGATTTTTAATTCTTATCCACTAAATGTAAAGAAATGTTAAAAATTTATGTTACGACACTTCATCGCTAATGTGGAGCTTAAGGTTTTTTTAATTATTAAAAAATCAAATAAAGTCTGAAAAATACGAGACTTGTCATGGTATTATAATATTACACGTAGATACTATGATAAATTTTTAAAATGTTTTATGAAAATTTATCATATAGGATGTTAAAAAATGTGATATTTTCTTAAGTGGAATTAGAGTTTTGACAAGTAATAGACTATGGTTTAAAGTAAATTGATGGTTAAATATTTGTTTGAACTTGAAACTTTTTTTAATAAAATACAACATATCTCATTACATATAAAAATTGTATTTTTCTAGATCTATTTGCTATTTTTAACTCATTAATTGTGTTTCTAGGATTTAAATTGGAATATGTGAAATTTGAAATGTAAGTACCTAAAATAACGCACTAGAATTTATAGAAAAGTCGTATTCACTCTTTTGTATCCATTTTTATTTCTTATCCACTAAATTTAATGAAATGTTAAAAATTTATGTTACGACACTTCATCGGTAATGTGGAGCTTAAGATTTTTTAATTATAAAAAAGTAAAATAAAATCTGAAAAATACGAGACTTGTCATATTATAATATTATATGTAGATACTATGATAAAATTTTGAAAATGTTTCAAGAAATTTTATTATATATGATGTTAAGAAACGTGTAATTCTCTTGAGAGGAATTAGAGTTTTGAGAAGTATTAGGCTATGGTTTAAAGTAAATTGATGGTTTTAGCTAGTGTTGTTTAAAAACTTAGTTTGTGTATGGTTTATTATGTATCATTGCTTCTTATTAATTATCATTCCAATTTGGTATATTGGACACTTTGGACTTTGAGAAAATTTGTGAAACAATGAATATTTTGAGTTAAATTGAGTAAACATCTGAATACATATTCATATTCAAATATTAATTTTGTATTCGTATTTGAGAAAATTTGAATCCGTATTCGTATTCAAAATAAAATGTGGTAAATAGTGCTATCCAGATTCGTTTCCATCCGTATCCGATCCGAATCCATACAATAATAGTCGTTTTGTTTTTATTGAGAGTGTACAAATATTAGTCGCCCCGTCAATCGAATCGTTTGTCACTTTATAAAAAACGCAAAAAACAGAGACTGCCAAATGGAATGTGGCCACCGGGAGTTGAACTTGGGTGACACTACTAAAGTCTAGGCTCCATAACCAGTTGAGACAACCCTTATAACTTTATTTAATATCACCTTAATATGTATAATTCTATTTAATGACTAATATTTATACACCAGAGAAAGAGGTTATAAAATAACAAGAAGTAAAAGGTGAGGTTTAGTGTGGGCATAAACTGAATGATAATGGTAGTCGGCTTTATATAGGCCACGTGCCTTGCTTGGAATGCCTCCTGGCACCAACATTTTTTACTCTCTCACGTTTCACCCACTATCGTTGACATGTGGGGCCAAGGTAAAATATATCCACTGAAGTTATGTTAGGTGGCGTTTGGTTCAGGAGTATGATGGAACGGAATGGCTCCGTTTTAGATTTTGAGAATAGAATGACTTCGCTCCACGTTTGGAAGCAAGAACGGAGTCGCTCTGTTTCTTGTTTGGTTATAGAATCTAATAGAACAGAACGATTACATCCCCTGTTTGGTTCAAGAGCAGAAATCAAACACAAAATACAATGATTAGTGCATAACCATGACACATATAAAATAATTATACAACAATGATAACATGTACAAGTAAAATACAATGATTCGACACACATAGTTCAATAGCAATATTCAACACATAATTTCATAGTTCAACACACATAATTAAATAGCTCAACACACATAATTTCATAGTTTAACATGCATTGTTCAATAGCAATGTTCAACAAAAATGCCCGAATGATTAACTATCTGCAGTTTTACAATAAAATGTCCTACAAATTTTACGAATCACACACAAATCTAATCAGTTCATCCAAAAAATCTGCATAGCCTCAAATAGAATTAACAAATAAAAACAAAAGACCTGCATAGCCTCAGGAATCAAACGCAAAGAAATGTTTTTGGAATCACACGCCACAGGAATCTAGCGCATGGCCACCAGGCGCAAGGCCGGCAACAAGCCCGCGAGGCGTGCAGCCGCCGGGCTCATGACGTCCGCCGCCAGTGCGCGAGGCCAGCAGCCAGCGCACGATGCTCGCAGTCATGCGCGAGGCGCGCAGCCGCTAGGCCCGCGACACTCGCAGCCAGCGCGAGAGGGAACGATGAGGATGAAACCGGCACCGGAGGAGGAAAGGATTTGAGGGTAGGGCGATGGGAGGAAGAAGACCCACCTGATTTCTTTGGAAGGGAGGAGTGCGGGGCTGTGGGCTGAGATGGACGAGAAAGGAGCGAGCCGCTCGGTTCGCTCATTTTTTGGGAACGGATGGTTCCGGATCTGGGAAGAATATTCTCTTTTTGGAACCATTCTGTTCCACCTAATTCTAAGCCAAACGCATGAAGAATAGAATGAAGCCACTCGCTTCCACCTAACTCCTGAACTAAACGCCACCTTAGAGGTCACGACGATGCTTGAACTTCATGATTCACCATCACATCAAAGCAATGGTTGGTTGCCCAAGAAAGGTTTGATCATCTTCGTTGCTAGTTGCTCTTCGATTAAAGGCTCCCGAGCAACTATTGAGATTCAACTAGCTACGTGGAGGTTTACGAATTTGAAGCGTAATGGTTCGTTAATGATGCACATTACCCCTTCCTATAAATAAATCAAAGGGTCATATGCGAGGGGCTATTATTAGGAGAAATGATATCATCATGCTTGTATACTAGTAAGTATTTTTCTCCTAAGAGTACTTCGAAGTTAAATGTAAAACATTCAGGGCTTGGAAGGCTAAGAGCTTGTGAAGGAAGGCATTTTGAAGGCTCTACGTTGGTGCGAAGATCTTCGAAGGGTCACGTCACCTTTGGCAGTGTCCCAATTCAGAGGGTCATCACCATCTCTGACAAGATGTTTGTTTTTTGAGAGTTTTCACGTGAGAGTTTACTAAGTTACCCCTATCGGGCATTCTGTACAAAGTCGTAAATGTTAGTTGTAAGTAGAAGGTAATTTAGTATTATCCTGTTACCTTAATCAATATAACTCACTGAACGCAAGATTATTATCTTTTCGGAGACCTGAACAAGAGCAAAACTCCTATGTAAATTATCAGCCCTTCATGGCTAAATAAACATATTAGCGTAAATTCTATTACGCCAACAATACCATTTTTACAATTTAATATTTATCACATTATTCTATACAAATGAAACAACATTAATCAATTAACAAGTTATTAGGTTTATATAAATATAGATTATATACAATTAATAAGCATTATGAATAAAATTATATAATGGTGGGCAACCACAATGGTAGTGTTCTAAATAGCATTAAGGTGGAACCCATAAAAATTTATCATTTGTTAGTGTCATGTACATAATGGAAGAAATTAAAAAAGTAGCATTAAAGTAGGCTCAACTTAGGATGAGATCTACAAAAAGTTGGCACTTTATTCCTTATAGCTACACCTTAAGTTTAAGGTGTACCTTAAAGTTTTTTTTGCTTATGGTTGTCTCCACAGTATATAAAGCTAGCAATAAAATTATATTTAATGTTTAAGTTCATCTTTTTTACCCATTGTGAATGCCGTAGGTCACGAGATAAGTCATTAAGCAAACAAATATGCTTGCTATCGGGCGTCTGATGGCCCATCTCGTCAGACGCCTAGCCCAGCGCACCCATCCTAGCGCACAAATAGTCCAACGCACAGCTAACCCAGTGTACAGCTAGCAATAAAAATTGAAGATAAATGTATCCGATATTAAACCATGTTTCATATACGATGGAAACATATTTTACTCTTTTATTTCAAATATTTATCCTTTTATTTCAAATGTTTCGTGCTTTTATTTCAATTGGTTTTCACTCTTTTTATTTCGAATATTTCACCTGCGGTTGAAGACGAATGTTTCACATATTGAAGACGAATGTTTCACCCGTTGAAGATTTTTATTTTGAAATATTTCGCATGTTGAATACGAATGTTGCACATATTAAAGATGAATATTTCACATGTTAAAAATAGGTTTTGAAGATAAATGTTTTGCATGTTAAAGATTTTTGTTTCGAAATACTTTACATGTTGAATATAAATGTTTTATTTATTAATGATGAATGTTTTACCGATGAATATTTTACATGTTCAAAATGAATGTTTTGTGTTATATTTACATACTGAGGATGGATGTTTCACGGAGTGATACGCGATGCAAACAGTAGGTTTCAATTAGACGGCTCGGATGCGTTAGACGGGCAATCGGACGGTGGAGGCGTAGGTTTGATGATCAGCATTCGGTAGTACGTCCCGCTAGTCTCTTCCTTAAGCAAAAGATTACTCAGCTTGTTATGACTACGAGTTTGAGCCGAACCTAAAACATACATATCCGAACCATAAGCTTCGATCTCTTTTCCCACCGCTACTTGTGAGCATACGTTAAACGTTCCTAAACGACTAAACGAGGTAAATTCTCACTATAAAACAAAGTTTAACCTAACGTCACGGCTTAACGGCGAGGATAGAGAAAAAGTTATGTAAACCAGACTTTTAATTTGAGAACTTGCCCAATAGGAATCCCTTGTACGCGATTTCAGCAGGAACCAGGCCACGTAAGCTACACCCAACTCAGGGCGAAACATGGCCCGGAAAAGCCTAGTGCGGCCCAACATCTCGGCTCGAAGCTGACCAAGTGACCATACTCGCAGTCACCGTAGACAGTGTCGTCAATCCTCAATAGTCCAACCCACGGGAGATCTAAAAGACGTGGACTCGACGTGGCGTCCCGACCCGGTCGAGTCCAAACACGGAGCGGGCAACCACCTTGGTCATCCCGCCTACATGCCGGCCGCTACATATCCACCTATCTCATGTGTCACGTCAACCCCCACGGAATCCCCCGCCTGCGCGTGCACGTCCCCGTCACCCCACCCCCATGCCGGATCAGATCACAGCCTCTGTCGCCATCCACCAACCAAGCCATGACCACGCGCCACTAAGCTCGACCTCCACGGATGTATATATACTCCTCGCACGGTCTCACGATTCCAGCCTTGTATTGATCTCTCATCTCACTAAGCTCTCTTGGTTTCTCTCCCTTCACTTTGATTCCTCCGGAGACATCAACGGTTGTTGCAACGATGGACGGCGAGATGGACTGGATCGCGGCGCGGTTCCTCCTGTCGGCGGTGCTCGGGGTGCACCCACTTGTGGCGGTGGACGACGCCGGAGCCGACGAAGAGCGCTTCCCGGTGGACGACGGAAGCGAGGCGGCGGATCCCCACAGGCTGCTGCCGGCCGTGGTGCCGGCGGCTGTGCTGGCGCCGGACGAGGTGGCGGGGTCGGTGTGCGCGGTCTGCACGGAGGAGGTGGCGGCGCGGCAGGCCGTCGTGCGGCTGCCGTGCGCGCATTGGTACCACGCCGGCTGCATCGGGCCGTGGCTCCGGATCAGGACCAACTGCCCAACTTGCCGCGCCGAGCTGCCACCGGATGGCCCGCGACAGCCGCCGCGTGTCCCGCGGCCAGCCGCGGAGACGGCCGGGAGGCGTCTGCGGCGAGAGGCGTCGTACACGATGCTCCCGGCCGGCACGTTGCCCAGCTAATCCGTGGATTATATTAATCACACCGCGCGCGTGTTTTTTATATCATATCGGAATGGAATCTTGCATATAATGAATGGCAAAGTAATTTTACTGAGATAAAACACGTACATCACAGTCCTGGATCGAACGAAATCTTTCGACGCTTTTAGTCGGAAAGATCTATATGTGATAGGGGGCACTTATGTACTCACGGCACGCTGAAGGTTAATTAATGTACGTGCAGTGGTGAACTGGTGATTAACTTCATCTTCCTCAGCTGGTGCCTGGTAAATAATGGCTTTGGTTTCCATTACATGCTTAAATTATATGGCTGTTCTGTGGGCTCTAGCCTGCCGCTCCTCTTATCATATATATACGTATGTTCCGTCAACAGCGTCGTTGTCTATTTATGCTCACGACACGATCGAGCCTTATCCGGCAAAAAAAATTATTCAGATAAACCCAACCACTGCCTGCTAATACATGCATTATCTTTCAATAAACTGCTAGCACAAAGCAATGGTCCATCCATCGATTTTATTAATCCATCAGATATCTTTGTCCGGGCGATGTGAAACTTATTTTTCTTCACTCTAGTGTATATATACAAGTATACTGAGAGTTTATTTTGTGCAAACTGTGCAATTTACTCATAGACAAGATTTAGAAAGATGAACTTTTTGAACCAATTTTATTTGCTTCGATTTCCTCGTTTATCTTAATTTGTTCGTGCCAATTAATAAAAAACAAACACACAAATTCAAAATAAATACAACAATATTTCAAAAGAAATTCAAAAAAAGAACACGCTTCAACCCTGCGTCCAAAGTAAAACTAAAGCAAATTCAAGAATTAAATAGAGGTACTTTAACTTTTGAAAAAAAAGTTACATCGATAACACTAAAGGTTTTTTTTCACAAAACTACAAGTGTTTTATTACAATTATCGCAACTCGATATAAATATAGTTTTACTATAAATGCATAGCTAAATCTATAGTTTTGTAATACTCCCTACCGCAAAAATCATTTTCATAAATACCAAATTTAACATCTTCATGTACAGATACACAATCGTGTATAACATAACATAACGCCATTTACGTAAACAGGTGTGTAATTGGATTCCTATTATCAATGGAATTTTTTTAATAATATTTTTTTAAAAAAAATCAATTCTGATATCATATTTTCAAAGTTTACAAATCTAAATCCCCGTCGGTGGCGTAACCACCGAACGTGGCCATATGACGTCACATTCGGTAGTGGTTCAGCCAAACCGGCCACGTTCGGCCGTTGCGCGTTGACGTGGCGGTAGCCGTCGGCCACGTTCGGTCGTTGCGCGCCGATGTGGCGGTAGTCGTTGGCCACGTTTGGCACTATAACAGCCGAGCGTGGCTGACGTGGCACGTTCGGCCCCCTACTGCCGAACGTGGGGAGTGGTGTGCCGAACGTGGGGAGTGGTGGGGGCTATAAAAAGGGGCCGAAGGCCCCCCTCTCCACCACCACACCACCACCCACTCCTCACTCCTTCGGTGTATGTTTTTTTCTTTTTTTTTCAGTTTTAATTTTTATTTTAGTAGTAGTTTAATAGCTAGTTTAGGAGTAATTTAGGAGTAGTTTAGGAATATTTTAGGGGTAATTTAGGAGTAGTTTAGGTGTAATTTAGAGGTAACTTAGGAGTATTTTAGGAGTAGTTTAGTTATAAAGTTATTTGACATATGCTTTCAAATTAATTTATGGTTGTTATATAAAAACTTTAGGATTATTTTAGAAATAATATAGGATTATTTTAGAGTTAATTTAGAGATTAATTTAGAGATAATTTAGGGTTGTTATGCATATAATGTAGGTTTACATTTATTTGACATATGCGCACGTACTAATTTAGTTGACATGTTAAATAAACAAAAAAATTATTGTTCGTAGCATTGTTCTACTTGCTTAGTAAGCGTGTTGAGCCAAGATTTGATTGCATCCGCTTAAGTCTCCGTTCAGTTCCAGGTATTTTCTTATACATATACTTAGTTTAGTACTATTTTAGAAAATAATTGTATAGTATTTTAGATGTACATTAGTAGTATTTTAAACTTAATAGTATATTTGTAATAGTTTAGCTGCAATTTGATTTTATTTTGTGTATATGCTTATACTATTTAAACCACTGTAATGAGTAATGTACCTAAATTTTACATATGTTTCTAGATAGTGTATGATATTTTTTGAGATAATTTAGTACTATTTAGAGTTAAAATATTGTTCTAAAGGATCACATGTTTTAAAGAATATTGTGCCGTAATTAGTATCGTAATAAGGAAAGTTTGATGATGTGTACAATTGGGTCAATATTGTGGTGTGAATTTAATGTTTTCAGGTATTATGGATAGAACATCTTTTAGTATTTACTATGGGGATGATCAAGTAGTTATGGGTCTAGACGATGCTGATTTCAGTAGTTTTAAATTTACTGAGAATAGTTTAAGTCGGGTGGAGGAGCGTGGAATTTCCAACATTAAAAAGTGAATGTATGGGATTTTTTGTTAGATATGGAACAGTGGGATTTGCAACTGTATGCCCGGTGCAGTCGTGTGCCCCAAGAGGTATTTTGGAAGATGACTCGTATTACCTCGAGTAACATGTGGAGGAACTATATTAAAAGAATGTTAGAAAGAGTGTTACGAAATTAAATAAAGAAAAAAACGCATGACTATCTTACCTTGAGGAAGCCCAGAAGAATCCATCAAGAAGAATAGGGGGTGTGTGGTGTGATGGTAGAGAAGGGGCCTTCGACCCTCTTTTTATAGCCCGACCCCTTTTTATAGCCCCCACTGCCCCCCACGCTCGGTAGTGGGGGGCCGAACCTGCAACGTCGGCCACGTTCGGCCGTTGCAACGCCGAACATGGCCAACGGCTAGCGCCACGTCAGTGCGCAATGGCTAGCCGGACTGAAGGTGGCCACGTCACCCACGTTCGGCCCTTGTACCTCCGAACGTGGGTGACGTGGCCACGTTCGTCGCGGCTAGCCGTTGTGCACTGACTTGGCAGCCACGTTCGGCGCTGCAACGGCCGAATGTGGCCGATGTGGCCGAACCACGGCCGAACGTGGCCACGTTCGGTGGTTATACCACCAACAGGGGTCTAGATTTGTAAATTTTGAAAATAGGATACCAGAATTGAAATTGTATTTTTAAATATTATTAAAAAAAATTCATGTTGGGAGAAAATATTTCATCCTCCAGAAGTCAAGAACATTCCCCTATAGATACCAGCAGAAGAGGTGAAGTCAGAAGCTTTGATCTTCGAAGGTCTTAAAAGTATCAGAGTTGTGCTGTATTCGAAGTATTATACAGCGAAGACCTCTATTAAGGCTTTGGTGTAACGAAGTCTCCCGAAGTCCTTACACCCGAAGGAGTGTTGCCAGCAAGGATAGAAGATTTATCTTCTTCTTATTAAATTAGTATTTTACCTTTTTACCCCTATGAAGAGTATTCAACAGTATTTTCTTAGTCGGTTGTAATTAGAGGGTAAAAGATTTTTTTCCTTTATTATTCGATCTATAAATACCCTTCTTCACTATGTAAGGGTATTGAATACTTAGATATTCAATACATAACTTCGAACTACTTCGAGCTATTATCCTATTCGGAGGCTTGAGATAGTCCGCTTTCACAAACAGTTCGTTTGTCATACATACAGTTTCTTAAACCTGTTAGTGTAATCTTTTACGCCAACAGTTGGTGCCGTCCGTGGAGAACCTAGTATGAAAACTTTGTTCTCTACCAATTTTTTTCTAGAGCCATGCCTCCTAAACGGAGCTTAGGTGGCAGTCCCCTTCGGAGGTCCCCTCGGACCTCTAGAGTGAGATCTTCGAATACTGTTGAGGTCGGAGGACCTCCTGTAGTTCCCCCACCTCAGACCCCCGAGATGAATACTCTTCCTCGAACATACAAAGCCCCTCCAGGGACCCCGTCTATGCTTCGAACCGACGGAGCCTCTCCTGTAGCTCCGATTGTACTTCGAACTGACTTGTTCAGTTCTCAAGATCTAGAAGCTCCTTCTGGAAGAAATGAAGACCGCCTTGATGATGTGGCAACCCAGATGGCTAATCTTCAAGCCGAAGTGATAAGGTGGAGGTAGGAAGCTGCAGACAGACTATGTCCCCAAGCTACCCCTATCATTCCGGAGGTGCCTTAAGATGATGACCTCACTTTTTATCCTGAAGCCCCTGAGAATGCTTCTTTTGATAGCGAATCTCTGCTGCACCCCGACATGCAAAAAGTGCGCTTCGACCCCAAGTTCAAAACTTCGAAGCTCTGTAAGTACTCTAGGGAAGAAGATACAAGAGAGTTCTCTCGTTCATATGTCATAGCAAAAGAAGCCAGCGGAGGGATTCGAGATACAATGGCAAAATGATTCCCTCTTGCGCTTGAAGGAGTTTCTTTACGTTGGTTTTGGTCTTTGAAGCCAGGATCAATTAAATCCTAGGAGCAGCTAAGAAAAAATTCATAAGCAACTTCCGGGGTACTTTTGTGTCCCCTGTGTCTACTGGAAGTCTCTTTCAGGTGAAGAAGCAACCTGGAGAAACTTTGAGGAAGTTCTTTAAGCGCTTCGCTCATATAAAGTCACAGATAAGAGGACTGTCTGCATCATCCATGGTCGATGCAGCCTGAGAAGGAGTCATCAATGCAGGCCTCCTCGACAAGCTTCACCGGAAGCATATATCCTCTGTAGCATAATTAATGGCTTATTTCGAGGAGTATGCTAGGTCGGAGGAAGGATGGCTCCGAAGAACAGTCTCGTCTTCACAAATTATCCAAGAAGTTAAGCTCGAAGTGAAAACTTCAACACCTTCGCAAGGGCTCAACTTTGACAACCAGCATGACAGGTGCCGAGGGCAGAAGCATCCTCACTCTGAAGTCCTGAACATCGCTCCTTCTCCGCAAAAATTTCCCCCCCTAGAATCCACAAGCTTCGGGAAACAAGGTCAGCGGCTGGAGGCCGCTAGGGAAGCCAGCTGGCAAGGGCCAAGCCTTCTTCTGTTGTGTTCACGGCGAAAACCGAAGTCATGCTACCAATGCATGTAAGTCTATACTAGCTTTAAGAAGCGAGTACCTCGAAAGGAGCTCTGGTCGAGGCACTACTGACCGAGCCCCTCCCAAGGCACGTCCGGAGCCGGTATAGGTTGTCGTACGTGTAGACAACTTCGATCCCCCAAGACAACCTCCGGTGGCCAGTGTTATGCCGCCTCCAAAGCAAGAAGATACTCAATACCGGGGCAAAAGAGTGTTTCTTCCCACCTCCGGAGGAGGAACCCTGAGTAGCATGTCAAAAAGACAATGGAGGGAGTATGTTCATGAAGTAGGCCATATCGGGACCTCTTCGTCAGCAGCTGAAATGCCTGAGTGGTCTCACATACCAATATCTTTTTCTGTAGGTTATGCTGCAGGTATAAATTCTCCCATGCGGATCCCCTTGTCATCACTGCTGATATTGCAGTGACATAAGTTCGGAGAGTATTGGTCGACAGCGGATGTTCTATGGATATTATGTTTGTTTAGGCCTTCGACCAGCTTTGTATCTCCCGGAAGCATCTCCTCCCAGCAGCTCGTCCCCTTCAAGGCTTCGCAGGACCTCCTCTTGATGCCCTCGGCCAAATAGGTCTTGAGGTTGCCTTCGAAGAGGGGCTCTTGGCAAGAACGGAGGAAGTGATTTTCGATGTTATCGATGCCCCTTACGCTTATAATGTCATCTTCGGAAGGGGCATGCTAAATCAATTCGGAGCTGTGGCACACCATAATTATTTATGCATGAAGATGCCCACGCAAGCAAGAGTGCTTACTGTCTTCGGTGATCAAGCCACTACACGAAGGGCAGAGTACGGCCATGGCCCACCTCTTGATCCAAGACAAGTGAATAATGTGCAAGACCATTCGGAGGATATCCCTGCATCAAGTGAATCTTCGAAGATATCCTTTCCAAGGTCAAGCCACGAAGGAGAAATTATAACGAAGATTATTGAAAAGGACAATAAAGACTATCCCTTTTAGTTTGGCAAAGAATTGCCTTCGGAAATCACTACTTCACTAGAAGTAGTTAGAGAGAATTTGGATGTATTTGCTTAGTCTGATGAAGACATTTCGAGAGTTAACCGAAATATCATTGAGCACAGTTTGCTTGTAAACCCAAGGGTTCGGCCTGCTCGGCAGAGGCTCTATAAATTATCAGCAGAGAGGGCAAACCTTGATAAGGCAGGAGTTGAAAAATTACTGAAGGCTGGGATTATCAAATAAGTGGCTCATATAGAGTGGTTAGCCAACCCAGTCTTCGTCAAGAAGAAGGCTTCCGGGAAATGGCGCATGTGCAATTATTTTACATCCTTGAATAAAGCATGCCCACGTGACCCCTACCCCATGCCCCACATTGATAAGTTAGTTGACTCCACGACTAGTTTGAAGCTCTTGAGTTTCCTCGACGCGTATTCCGGGTATCATCAAATATGGTTAAAATGTGAAGATTAAATCAAAACAAGCTTTGTAACTCCTTCGGGAGTCTTTTGCTATGTAAGAATGCCCTTTGGTTTAAGAAATGTTGGGGCAACTTTTTCAAGATTAATTGCTAAGGCTCTAGGTCACCAAATAGGCCGTAATGTCGAAACTTATATGGATGACATTGTAATAAAGAGTGCTTTAAAGCACCAACATAGTCTAGACTTAGCAGAAATATTTGATAGCCTCCGAACATGTGGAGTTCGCCTCAACCCCGAAAAATGTATCTCCGGGGCTCAAGCTGGGAAACTATTAGGATATCTAGTTTCGAGTAGGGTAATCGAAGCTATCCCAACTCAAATAACTGCACTGCAAAGAATGGCTCCACCAGAAAATTTAAAACAGGTTCAGAAGCTTACTAGACGCCTTGCAACACTTAGCAGATTTCTAGCAAGGTCCGTAGAGCGAAGCCTCCCCAAAGATTTTGCATGGACACCGGAGTGCCAAAAGAGTTTTGATGATATTAAAGATTATCTCAGCAACCTCACAACACTGACTGTGCCCATGACAGATGAAACCCTTCTTCTTTATCTTGCAGCTACGGGCTTCGCTATCAGTGCGGTCCTTGTTCGAGAAGTGGATTTCAATGGGAAGTTGGTACAAAATCCAGTATATTTTGTATCTGAAGCTTTATCCGAAGCAAAAACAAGATACTCCGAACTAGAAAAATTCACTTATGCTCTAGTGATGGCTTCAAGGAAACCGCGACATTATTTCTTAGCGCATAATGTAATTGTACCAACCTCTTATCCTTTGGGAGATATGCTTCGAAGCAAAGATTCTACATGGAGGATCAGAAAATGGGCCATCTAGCTAGCACCCTTCAGCATCTCCTTTGTAGCAAGGACAACAATCAAGTCACAAGTGGTGGCAGATTTTGTAGCAGAATGGACTCCATCTACAGTCTGGGCTCTGGAAAAATCAAGCGAGGGAATATGGACCATATACTCCAATGGATCTTTTCAAGCGTCCAGAGCAGGCGTTGGAGTAGTGATAATTTCACCTTCGGGACAAAGAGAAATGTACTCCACAAGACTCAATTTTAAGTCCACCAATAATATTGCGGAGTACGAAGGAATTTTTCTAGGTCTTCGCAAGGCGCGTGCTCTTGGTGCTACAAGAGTTGTTATAAAAACAAATTCTCAAATTGTAGCAGGGCATGTTGATAAAAGTTTTCAAGCCAGGCATCCGCAACTTGCTAAATATTTAGAAGAGATCCATAAGATCGAAGCAGCATTCAAAGGGATTTCTGTTCGAAGTATACTAAGAGATGACAATGCACAAGCTGATATCCTGGCAAAAGCTACAGCCGGAGCCATAGATATTTCAGAAGGGGCTTTTTATGAAGAGCTTACTTTCCCTTCGGTGCCCCAACTCCCTCCCGCGGAGGTCCATTGCATTCCGAACACCGACTGGTGGAGTTCAATTATGAAATTACTGCAAGGCGAAGCCAACTTACCCGAAGGCCCAAAGCTTTCAAGATTGCAATTGAGAGTCCGAAATTATCGCATTATCAACGGTATTCTTTACAAGGCCGGAGTATGTCCCCCTTACTCCAATGTATTTCTCAAGCTGAAGGCCAAGATATACTCCGAGAAATTCATGAAGGCCTTTGTGGTAGCCATCTTGCCCCTCGAGCTTTGGTAGGAAAAACACTTCGCCAGGGGCTTTATTGGCCTACAATAGTAGTTGATGCGGAGGCCTTGGTCCGCACTTGCCAAGGTTGTCAATGGATGGGAAGACGAAGTCATCGTTGCCAACACCTCTTCAAGTTATTGCTCCAGTTTGGCCCATGGCCAGATGGGGCATGGATCTCATTGGCCCCTTTCCAATGGCAAAAGGAAGTTTAAAATTTGCGGCGGTAGCAATTGAATATTTTTCCAAGTGGGTCAAAGCAGAACCCCTCATAGCTATAACTTCAAAAAATGTACAAAAATTCTTCTGGCAGAATATTATATTTAGGTTTAGAGTGCCTCGACAGCTGACAATCGACAATGGCACCCAATTTGATGTCGAACCCTTCAGAGAGCTCTGCGAAGGTCTTGCATAGAAATATGTTTTGCAGCTGTTCATCATCCTCAATCTAATGGAGCCGTCGAGCGAGCTAACGATAACATTTTATTAGGCCTAAATCGAAGGATAGTAGGATTAGCAAAGGGACTGTGGATCAAAGAGCTCCTGAAGATTTATGGTCCATTCGGACCACTCAAGCAAGGTCCACAGGTTTTACTCCTTTCAGATTACTATTCGGAGATGAAGCCATGATGCCGACAAAGCTTAAAGGAGGATCTCTTTGCACCATCGAACCTGGAAAAGAAGATGAAAGACAAGCTTCGCTAGATTTAATGGAAGAAACAAGGCTTCGAGCTGTTGCAAATCTGAGGAAGTATCAACATCAGACGAAGACTTGGTATGACCCGAAGATTAAACTTAATGAATTTAAACCAGGTCATTTAGTTTTGCGAAGCATTATAGCACCAAGAAAATTAGGAAATAAATAGGAAGGTTCATATATCATCCTTCGTTCAGGACGCTCTTGTTCTTTTAAGCTAGCTAATTTAGAAGGTGAAAAATTAAAGCATGTCTGGCATGCAGAGCACCTTAAGCGATATTTTGCATAGGGGCTCCTTGTAATCATTTGTAAACAATTTATGAATAAATAAAGCTCATGGTTCGGATAATGCCTACTTCTCAAACATTCCCTACTTCTAGTGGACGCACTAGAAGAACAGAATTAATTGCGAAGGAAAGTGTCATTCATTTTAACCAATTTTACGGACTTAGAACCATTGGTTCAAAGCTTCCGACGAGGTGGGAAAGTCACAAAAAATGGATTCCAAGCCACCAGCTTGAAAGCATCCGTAAAAAGAGTCCAAAGTGTTGGACCAAAAACGGCGACCAGAGGGGGGGGGGGTGAATGGGAGCTTTTAAAATGCCAGACTAAAAATAGACTTCTGTTTTAATTCTATCTTCTGTGGAATAGGCTTCGAACACACCCTTCGAAGTTTTGGTTCGAAGGTATTTTACAACTCCGTAATCAGGCTTCGCAAGGAGCAAAAGTTCGAAGCCAAGAAGACTTCGCTCCACCCACAACCCCGAAGATTCAGCTTTGCTAAGTCAGTGCAGGCTTCGCACACAGGGTGCCTTCGAGCAGGCTTCGCACTTCACCCTTCGCAAGAGCAGACTTCCCTCTGAGGACTTCGACCAAACACTCAGCGCCAGCAACTGGTACTAGGCTTCGTATTTCGAAGGTCTAAATGCACACCAGACACACTTCACTGAGGACTTCGACCAGGGAAGAAAACGGGCTTCATTTCAAGCCAGACAGTGCTTCGCTAGTAATCAAAGAGATCTAGCCTCTAGTTTACACAGAGCGAACAGACACTGAAAAACACACTTCACCCAGACAGACTTCTCACACACCTCTCCAGAAAAGATCCAGTGCACAAACTCAACCCAGAAGAAGATGGTGCACAGAGAAATCAAAGCATGCAGAGCAAAGTAGGCATACAAGTTCAAACAATAAATGAAAACAGAATCAAAGTTTCATTGCTTGAACAGGGAACACAAAATGAACTCACAGATTGAATATAGAGTATGTGGCGGCTAGCACAGAAGCTCAAATATGGCTGGTCAAAGTGTTGATGTGACCTAGCTAGCCTCCACTATTTATAGGCACTATTCAACCCTGTGAAGAGACTACTTTACCCTTAGGGTTTACACTATTTTTGTCTTATCAGAACAGGGGGTACAACTGGTAGTCTACTTTATTTGGAGGCTTCTTTTGTCAGCTTCGCAGAGGATACATCACCAGCTTTTGCAGAGCAGACGTGGTCAGCCTTTGTAGTGCCTCCCTCCGGAGCACACTTTGAACACCTTGTCTCATCGCTGAGGACTTAGTCCACCATACTCCGAAGTCACTCCATTTGGAGTACCCTTCGAAGTGTCTCGCCTCCGAGGACTTCGTCTCGGGGTACCTTCACCCGGAGCCACACTCCGCACTTACTACCTTCTCCTGGCGCAACTCGACCCGAGGTCCGACCTCGACCCCTTTGCAGCCTTCGTGACCGAGCTCCCCGCTCGCCTGGAATCAAGCCTCCCGCTTGACCCAGGTTCACCTGCTGCGAACCGTCCGTCGCCTCCGAAGTCACCTGCGCACCACAGACAGACAGATAACTGTATCTAGTACCCCGGAGACCTCTTCGGGTAAACAACCTCCGATACACACTCTGGTGTTCCGCCCAAAGTACCGAGACCTTCGGTACGACCCAGTCATTGTGTACTGTCGGACCCCTCCGACAGGCACACTCCGCTGCAACAGCCGCAGCAAAACAGACCCACCGAACCCTTCGGTGAAACAACCTCTGAACCCCTTCGGAGGGACCCCTTCGAATCAGAGGATAAAATTTGTCAATCACTCATCACAGACTCCGAAGCCAACCCTTGGTTTCTCAATCTCCCCCTTGATGAGTGCATTGACAACCAAATTCAAGTTCAAGAAAATTTGAAAAATTTCAGCACACAAGTGACCATAAAAACTCAGAAACGAGCCAAATCATGTCACTTGATAAAAGAATTTTCCTCCTCCTTTTTCAAAAGAGTAAAATCCCATTCGGCAAATCTTTCCCTTTGCTAGATAAAAAATCTCCCCCTTAGTTATTTTACCCCTTGTTACAGAGAACTCAAAAATTTCTCCCCCTTTGGCAATGCAAGCATCAAAGAGCATTCAAAAAATCCAAAGCTTCGAAATGGGCAGAATTGCAAAGACATATAAAGCAAAAATATGCCAACATTAATAACAATTATCATGTGCTCAGCTCAATTTAACATTCTCTAAAAAACATGATGATATGTGATTTTATCATTTTGAAATAAAAGCATCACCACTCAATCAAGGTAACTAGACAAGTAAAAGTAGAGACTACACAAAGCTAGTCAACTTCTACTCTAGATAGACAAGTCCAGTTCAAGTGGAGCATTGAAAGAAAACTTGATGAACAATGAATTTTTGTTGTTCTTTTCACAATGCTAGGGGTTATTTGTTTGTCGACCTTATACTTTCCAATCAGGCCAAGCCTAGGCATGAAAACCATCAGAAGCTTAAGGCGGTGATTTTGGCATGCACTACACTATCCCAGTTCAGACCAATGTGTAATGGTAAGCAGTCTAGAATAGAGTAGTGCGACAAACAAACCTACCTGGATCTTTTCACTTGTAGCATGCAAATCATGGAGTTTTGGATTTTAATTAAGTGAACAATTTGTTTAGCACTTGATGAGTATCCATGAGTAAGTAGAACAATTTTTCAAGTTGCAATGTTTAGCATCCAGAGAAAAGGAGTCTTGCTATCAAGCAGATAAAAGATAGGTAAAGCAGTCCTGCCTAAACATGCTAGATTCAAGACTAAGCAGTGATCATGATTTGATTTTGGAAAGAAGAATCATGCACATAATGTTTCAGACATATTAAATAGAGATGAGCTGACATGATTTCATGAATTAAAATCAGGCATATAAGTGCAAAAGATGTAAATGCAATTTCACACATGATGAGCATATGCAAGATAATCAAAACTGCTCCCCCTCACAAAATGCCGTAAGGGTGACAAACACCAAGTTCCCCACGCAAGTAGGCAAAACGAGAAGCATCGAGGGGTTTTGTGAAAATATCGGCTAGCTGGTGTTGGGTATCAACATATTGAAGTTCAATATCACCCTTCTCATTATGATCTCTGAGAAAATGATATCGCACATCAATGTGTTTGGTTCTGGAATGCTGAACCGGGTTGTTTGCAATACAAATAGCACTAGTGTTACCACAGAAAAGTGGAACACTCTTATAATCTAACCCGAAATCTCGCAAAGTGGAAACCATCCACAAAATCTGAGAGCAACAGCTAGCTGCAGCAACATATTCGGCCTCAGCCGTTGATTGTGCAACACTAGACTGTTTGCGGGAAGACCAGCAAACCAGCGAAGTACCCAGAAAATGACAAGTACCAGAGGTACTTTTCCTATCAATCCTACACCCAGCAAAATCCGCATCGGAATAACCTCGAAGACACAAAGAGGAAGACGCAGAATACCACACGCCAAATTCGAGGGTATGTTTGAGATACCTAAGAATGCGCTTTACCGCTTGGCGGTGCGAAGCTCATGGTGAAGCCTGAAAACGAGCGCACAGACACATTGTGAAGTGTATGTCCGGCCTCGTAGCAGTCAAGTAGAGGAGGGAGCCGATCATGCTTCAGAACTCATTCTGATCTATGGCTTCTCCATCCTCATCAAGATCCAATGCTATTGAAGTAGCCATCGAAGTAGCGAGGGGCTTCGCATCAACCATGTCGAACTTCTTGAGCAGGTCCTTGGTGTACATCATCTGGTGAATGAAGGTATCTTGTTTGATTTGCTTGATTTGCAAACCAAGGAAAAATGTGAGTTCGCCCATCATGGACATCTCGAACTCCCTGCTCATGGTATCTGCAAACTCGGCAACCAAAGCATGAGAAGAGCCACCGAAGATGATATCATCCACATAAATCTGGACTAGGAGGAAATCTTTGCCATGCTTGAGAGTGAACAGGGTTTTATCAACAGATTCCATCAAATACCCCCGCTCAAGCAAAAAAGACTTAAGTCTATCATACCATGCCCGAGGGGCCTGCTTGAGTCCATAAAGGGCTTTATGAAGTTTAAGGACTTTATGTGGGTATTTGGGGTTTTCAAAGCCAGGGGGTTGTTTTACATAAACATCTTCGCCTATGAAGCCATTAAGAAAAGCACTTTTGGCATCCATTTGATAGAGTTTGAATCTCCGGGATGTCGCAAATGCAAGCAAAATCCTAATGTCCTCTAGACGAGAAACAGTGTGGCGCCCCGATTTATCGAAATCGGAACATTATTGAATTTCCATAGAAAAACAATAATAACAAGAGGTTCATCATGCGACATCGTACATACGGGCAATCATTGGTGGTTCGCAGACCACATTATTACACAAGTGTAAAATTAAAAGAAACTATGAAAATAAACTGCATGACAAACGTCTTCTTCAGGATCGTTTTCTTGACTGGGTTGCTACTCCAGACCATCTTCATAGTAGGCATCCTCTGAAGGGTGTCCAACGGGTATGAGTACAAAAGTACTCAACAAGCCACCACAGATGCAAGTAATAATGCAAGATAATAACAATGGAAGGACAATGGCTAAAAGTGTGGAAAAGTATATTTTCGGTTATTGCATTTAGTGTAGTCAATTTTTATCATGCGAAAATATAAACATGAACATCAATAACACCATCTAACTCGAGGAGTACGTTTTACCTCCTCGCACAACAGTCCTTACATGTCAAACCATCATGCACATGCATATCAAAAGTGAACTAACTGTGGGATGTCACGCAACCCGCCCTTGACCGTGGGCTCGGCTTTTCAAAAAGATTTATGACTCTGATCAGAGATGTACTACTGTATCCACAAGGCATGCACTCATCCCAAACACCAAAGTGTAACGAGATGACCCATACCACGGGAACTCATGCCAAAACCTCAGCATGAAATGCTCCAAGCGATAACCACCCGCTCTAGGTTTCGCCGGCGCGCCGGGCCGCATCCCGACTAACGTCGCACCCCCTTTTGCGCCACGTCGGTACAAGCCACCCACAGGTGATGCTTGACCCATCTCCAAATGGTGGCCTCGGTTTGGAACACTCCATACCTTAGTTAGGACTTACCCATTAGACTTGTGGTTAGTACGGAAGTGTATTGCAATGGATCCCGTAGACCGGTCCTTATAGTGCCCCAGGTGCTACCGACCAATGCCCTAGCTTACACCCGGAACCCACCATGCATTCACTCACAACCACAACTCATCACCGACAGAATTCCAAGGATAAGAATAACGGGGATCATATAGTAGAACCAAGTTGCTACGACTTATTTTTAATCCTATAGCAATTGTGTCAATACATTGGACACTAGCTAATAATACCAATCATATGGTGACAAGGGGGTTAGGCGAGATGGCATGGCTTGGGTTGCACATCAAGGTCGGGGGATCCTAATAAATATATTGTAAGGGTTTTATTTGACTAATGCATGTATATCCTATGTGTTTTAGCGATAGTTTAGTAAAATATGGGTTCAACATGCTCAAAAGATTGGTTCGGTGACTTGCCTTGTTCAGCGAATGGGGACGGAGGAACTTCCGGGAAGTATTCCGGCTCCTCGGTGGTGTCTTAGTCTTCCTAATATAAATAAAATGAAATAAATACAACATCCAATTTAAACAATCTAAAAATCACTCAACAAGCTTAAAGGTTTTGTTTAGGTTAACTTAAGGAAAATAAAGGTGTTAAGTTTCTGAAATTCATGTTATGGATAATTTAAAATGAAATATAAAGAGATATTGCCCCTTATAAAAGGGATTTTAATTGTGAAATAATCTCATTTTAAGTTTTCTAACTAACTTAATATAAGAGGTTCAGAGAAAACTTAGTGGTTTTATCATATTAACAGTGAATGGATAAATATAAACTTTACTGAAATTTAAATAATAAAGTTTGTATTTTAACCTAAGGGCATTTGAATACTTTAATAAATAAGAATGAAATATTAAAAAGAAACCTACTGTTTTTATTGCACTAACATGTAGAGAATAAAATTACAAAATTTCTGGAATTGAAATGATAATTTTTGGAGTTCAAATGCGCCAGACATGAATTTTAGAAGTTTAAAACCATTTCTGAAATTTAAATTAAATCCCAAAATAGTCTCGGGTCCACGGTGAGCCGGGCTCACGGTGAACCCGTGCACTATGCGTGTGCACCGGATCGAGATCCACCATTGGATCGCGATCGGGTGGTCATGGGTGAGGCGGGGGAGTTAAGTTATCGTGGACGGCCAGGATTAAAACGCTGAACCGGTACGCATCATGCGGCTCAGATCTAATGCGGGTTTTAAATACCGATGGACGCACGAGATTAAAACGTACCGATTCACTACGATCTTACGCATCAAATTAAACCGCGAGAATGATCTAATCTCCGCTGTTGGATCTGGATCGCACGGCCGAGAGCGAATCCGACACGGCACGGGTACTCAGCCCGTGCCGGTCGTCTTCTCCGGCGACGACGAGCGGGCCAGAGGCCACGGCGAGCGACGACGGCCCTAGCTAGGCCTAGAAACGAAAAGAGGACGCCTAGGGGAACACGGGGGTACCTTTGCGGTGGTCCGAGGTCGACGGGGCGTGGCTGGCGACGAGGGTAGATGGCGGAGTGGTTCGGATTCCTCGTCGGCGATGGTGTTCCGGCGGGGTTCGTCGTCGACGGAGGGGTGGCCGAGGTTGGCGAGGCCCTTGCGGTCACAATGGTGCAGTCGGCGAGGACGGAGAAGGTCACTAGCGGTGGCGAGTGGTGACCGGAGTGCGGGCGGCGGTGTGGTGCTAAAGTTCGGTTTCCGGGTGTTCTTCTTGGTCTGTACGCGAATTGACGTGGGGGTTGAGCGCGGCGGTGGTCGAGGGTTTAAATAGGGGTATAGGCAGGGGCAGAGGGGGCGTAATCGGGGGAGGGCCGAGAGTAACGCCGGTGAGCTCTTACCATGCATGCGAGCGACAGGGTGATAACGCGTGGGTTAATGAGGGGAAACGGTCGGCGCGTCGCAGGAGTGTTAATGGCATCGGCGAATTAACGCTAGGGGGCTGGCGGGGCAGATCTGAGGTGGGATCGGGGGCCGGCGAGGTTAGGGGGGTTGGCGCAAGGTGGACGACGGGTCCGACAGGTGGGCCAAGGTGGTCAGCGGGCGCGAGCGCACGAGCGAGGAGACTGACGGGTGGGGTCGGGCTCGGCCGAGGGAGTGAGTCAGTTGGCGCCGACAGGTGGGGTCGGGCTGTCGGGCGCACGCGCGAAGGGAGAGGGAGTCACTTACTGGTGGGGTCCAGCGGTCAGACGGGGCGCGCGGGGAGGAGTGGGCTAGGCCGGACGGGAGAGAGAAAGGGAGGGGGAGGGCCCGTTACTGTTTCAATACCTTTCTGAATAAAAATAATTACAGAAAATAGATTAAAATATTTGGGCTACTTTCAAGGTTGATAAAAATTTGTAAACATTCTCAAAAATATATCTTGGCCTTGGGATCATACACAAAATTTTCTAGTCCCTGGTTTGGTCATTTCATCTAGGTTCTAGTTCAAAAAGGTTAAGGAGGGCATTAAAGGTATTTCTAAAATGAATAATTCCAGGAAAATATATTAAATGATATTTTTATTTCTTCGAAAAGTTGGGATGTTACAAACAGGTGCAAAAGTTTCAGTAAAATCAATTCCTTCTAATTGAGAATAACCCTGAGCTACAAGTCTAGCCTTGTTTCTAACTACAGTCCCATTCTCCCCTTGTTTGTTTTTGAAAATCCATTTTGTTCCAATGAAATGAACATTTGGTGGAGGATCAACTAAAGTCCAGACTTGGTTTCTCTCAAAATTTTCAAGTTCTTCATGCATGGCATTGATCCAACTAGAATCTGAAAGTGTATGACTAACATCTAAGGGCTCGAAAGAAGCAACAAAAGTGGAATCAATGAAATGAGCATGAGAACGTGTTACCCTTTGATCAAGCTCACCAATGATCTGCTCTGGAGGATGCATCCTTTGAACATGATGTGGAGCCTCGCGGCGGGATGCAGTCTCCCCCTCAACTTGTGCATTGGAGTGGTTCAAGATGACGGATGTCGAGGTAGTTGCTTCGGGACCTTGTGCCGAAGTAGTCAAAGTGGGGTCGGCTTCGGGGGTTGCTGTCGAGGGTAGTAGGGGTTCATCCTCGAAATCTCTAGGATCTTCTTCTTCGAAGATGGTCTGCTTTATGTCGTGTTCATTTGCTTGTTCAAGAGTAGAACTAACAGAGGGGGTTGATTCATCAAAAGTCACATCACATGACTCGATGACAGTATTAGTCTCTAAATTATAAAAACAATAAGAATGACCATGTGTGGTGTAACCCAAAAAGATCCCGTCAGAAGAGCGCGACTCAAATTTATCCAAATTTCCACATTTTAGGATAAAGCAACGACAACCAAAGACTCGAAGATGAGTAACTTTGGGTTGTCTCCCAAAACGTAGCTCATAAGATGTCAAGTTCAAAATTGAGCGCATGAAGATTCGGTTTGAGATGTAACATGCAGTGTTCATGGCCTCAGCCCAGAATTTTCTAGGAGTCCCGTGCTCATCGAGCATCGTCCTAGTCATCTCAACCAAAGTGCGATTCTTTCTCTCAACAACACCGTTTTGTTGAGGAACCCGCGGAGCAGAGAATTGATGTTCTATGCCATGCTCCATGCAAAAGCGGACAAAGAGATTGTTCTTGAACTCAGTGCCATTATCACTTCGAATGAATTTCAATGCACCAGGGAGTTCAGTGAAAAGTCTCAAAGCCAAGCTCCAAAAGTGTGAAAACACTTCATCCTTGCTGGCAAGAAAGAAGACCCAAGAGTAGCGAGAGAAATCGTCGACAATGACTAACACATACCACTTGCCACCTAAAGAACTAACCCGAGAAGGACCTACAGTGTCCATGTGGAGAAGTTCTCTGGGTTGTTCAGTCATCACCGTGGTGACTGGCGAGTGCGAAGCGGCAATCATTTTCCCATGTCGACATGGAGCGCAAACTAAATTCTTCTCAAACTTGAGCTTGGGCAATCCTCGGATCAGACCTAGGGCACTCAGATGAGCGAGCAACTCAAAGCTCATATGCCCTAGTCTCCTATGCCACTTCCAAAGCTCAGAAGTAGAATGTGCAACAAGACAATGAGAAGAACCAGATGACTCAGAAAAATCAGCTCCAAAAACTCTCCCAACTCTAAAGATCTTACAGACCACAACGCCATTAGAATTGAGTACTTGCGAAGTATCGCGATGGAATCGCACTTCGAATCCCTCATCAAGCAACTAAGATACAGAAAGCAAATTGTATCCCAAGTTTTCAACCAAAGCAACATCTTTGAGAGTGAAATTCGAGTTGATTCTTACCACACCTTTACCTTTCACTCTACTCCTTCGATTGTTTCTGAAGGTGATATGTTCATTTTGCTTGGTTGTGGTGAGGCTGGAGAACCATGCCGCATCTCCGGTCATATGGCACGAACAACCAGAGTCCATGATCCACGTGCCCTCCAAGCCTCAGTCTGGCACCTACACATGATAGGAAAATCTCGATCGCTCAGTGCTGGGGTGAGTGAATACATGACGAGACATCTAGCACTGAGTGATACGAGTAGTAGGCATAGTAAAAATAGACCGTCTACGCACCAGATAATGAGAATGATGCAAAGTGCGAGGTCTACCTACAAGCTATGACCCAAACTAATGATGAGGTCTCCTACTCTGTCGAGGTACAAATCTACTCGCCCGGGGTCTACCACCATATGGAACATGGTGAAACCTCGAGGAGCAAAACCTCTCCGAGAAGTACGAGGAGCCTCGAAAACAGGACGTGAGTAAAACTCAAACTCATGCATACCTCTAGATGGGTAATGCATGTCCTGGAAACTCATCGCCTGAGAGCGTCGCTCATCCTTGATGCGACGAAAACAAAACCCAACCAGCTGATGCACCCGCTGACAGTAGGAACAAAGAAAAACACTCCTAGGGGCACTCTCACGAGTCATAGGAGAAACTCTCACAGGCTCTTTGGGCTTCTGCTGAGTGGTTTTCTTGGGAGGAATTCTATTTGCAGGAGGAGTTGTTTTCTTTGGAGTTCGGGTAGGCTTTTTGGTTGATGGAGTGTCTAACAGGGCTCTTTCTTTCTCTAAGGTAGAGGGTGAGGTAAAAACAGTTTTGTTCTCACTGTCTGAGGGAATCATCTCAAAACCCAATCCTAGAGCTAACCCTGCCCTATCAGCACACATCTTGGTCTTGGCCAAGAGCAAATCAATCCTACCCTTTCCCTCAGTGCATTTGTTAACCACAGAAAGAAGGTATTCATTTTCAGTCATGAGATTCTCAGCTCGCTCTCTAACAGTGCCTAGCTAGTCCTTAAGGGTTATGCATGTGTCACACACAGGTTGCACATCCTTAGAACTACCGGCCCTCTCCAATCTAGCCTCTAAGTCATGAACATGCTTATCACATAAATTAATGCTCTCACGTAATAAGGGGCAGTTCATGCATTCAATTATATCATGAGGACCAGAATCAACCATCAAAAGCTGCTTCTGTGTAGTCTCAAGCTCAGAAAGAGTTTGAGCATGCACAAAACGCAACTGAGCAAGCTCACCCATGACCACAGTGCAAGATTAACATTCAGCATCATTAACCCTAGACTTAAGCATGGCATAATCAGTAGAAACAGATTCTAGCCTAAGTCTAAGGTCTTTTTTATCTCTAGCGGCTTGCACAAGTATTCTATCCTGACCAAGAACTACTTCATTCAGTTCATCTAATTTAATTGAAAGATGGTCATAGGATAGAGGTACCTCAGATGAGTCAAGCTCATCGCCGCTGTGATCGCTATCGACCATGAAGCAGAGGCCGGTGAAATCTCATCCCTTATTGTCCTTCTTATCCTCCTTTCTTGGGGACTCCTCCTCCTCATCAGAGCTCGACTCCTCAGTTGAGGAAGTGTCGATGTCACTGAGAGCAGCAACAAATGCTCTGGAAGCGGCTTTGGCTACTCTCTTAGCCACCTTGCCGTGCTTGCCCTTTACAAAGGGTTTCCTCTCCTTTTTGTGGTATCTGGGGCGCTCACTCTCATCTCTTTTCTTGAGTTTTGGGCAATTGGCCTTGATGTGAGAAGTGTCGCCACACTCAAAACAACCACTAAAACCACTTCTCCTCTGATCCCGTCTCTCATGGTGAAAATTGGTGAACCTTCTGGCAATAAGAGCAAGCTCATCATCATCCAGAGTATCCACCTGCTCCTTAGTGATGGAGACTAGGGAGGACAAGGCAAAACCATCTGCAAAAACACAAGTGCCTGAAGTGTCTTGTTCTGCAGGGGTGCCACGGCTAGTACTAGAAACTAGTGTCAATGGCTGTGGCAAAGAGTTCCTATGCACTGCAAGAGAAGCCTTGGCAATCTCAGTGGACTTCAGCTTGCTGAAGAGCTCATCACAGGTCAATGTGTCATAACCTGCGGACTCCTCAATGCTGGATATATTCACTTCCCATATGCTACGATCAAGAGCATAGAGAAGCTTGATAGCCCTATCATAATCATTGTAAGCAAGCGTCCCGTTGGACCGCAAGTTACTTACTATCGCATCAAAGTGAGAAACATGTCATCTATAGATTCACCAGGTGCCTGCACAAACAGCTGATACTGTTGATTGTATGTGCTCTGGCGCCTGGCCTTAATCTGTGTAGAGCCCTCATGAAAAATAGTGAGTGTAGTCCAAATTTCCCTAGTTGTCCTAAGGTGCTGCACCCTATCAAACTCACTCCGACTCAAACCAATGAACAGTATATTTATAGCCTTGGAGTTGGCATTATACCGATCCTTCTCTGTTTGATAGGTGCGAGTTTCAGGGATGGAGTATTGTGAATCCACAATCTCACAAATTGCATTTCCTTTCTTAGCAAGTAAGCCTCCATGCGCACCTTCCAGTATGCAAAGTCCGTCCCATCGAACAGAGGTATTTTACTAACTCTGTCCATGTCGCCAACAGATCACAAAACCGGTTAAGGTCAACTAGTGATCTTAACCTGCTCTGATACCAATTGTTGGACCGAAAACGGTGACCAGAGGGGGGTGAATGGGATCTTTTAAAATTTCAGACTAAAAATAGCCTTCTGTTTTAATTCTGTATTCTGCGGAACAGGCTTCGAACACACCCTTCGAAGTTCTGGTTCGGAGGTATTTTACAACTCCGAAATGAGGCTTCGCAAGGAGCAAAAGTTCGAAGCCAAGAAGACTTCGCTCCACCCACAACCTGGAGATTCAGCTTTGCTAAGTCAGTGCAGGCTCCGCACACAGGGTGCCTTCGAGCAGGCTTCACACTTTACCCTTCGCAAGAGTAGACTTCTCTCTGAGAACTTCGACCAAACACTCAGCGCCAGCAACTGGTACTAGGCTTCGTATTTCGAAGGTCTAAATGCACACCAGACACACTTCACTGAGGATTTCGACCAGGGAAGAAAACGGGCTTCGTTTCAAGCCAGACAGTCCTTCGCTAGTAATCAAAGAGGTCTAGCCTCCAGTTTACACAGAGCGAACAGCTGAAAAACACACTTCACCCAGACAGACTTCTCACACACCTCTACAGAAAAGATCCAATGCACAAACTCAACCTAGAAGAAGATGGTGCACAGAGAAATCAAAGCATGCAGAGCAAAGTAGGCATACAAGTTCAAACAATAAATGAAAACAGAATCAAAGTTTCATTGCTTGAACAGGGAACACAAAATGAACTCACAGACTGAATACAGAGTATGTGGCAGCTAGCACAGGAGCTCAAAAATGGCTGGTCAAAGTGTTGATGTGACCTAGCTAGCCTCCACTATTTATAGGCACTATTCAGCCCTGTGAAGAGACTACTTTACCCCTAGGGTTTACACTGTTTTTGTCTTATCAGAACAGGGGTGGTACAGCTGGTAGTCTACTTTATTTGGAGGCTTCTTTTGTCAGCTTCGCAGAGGATACATCACCAGCTTTTGTAGAGCAGACGTGGTCAGCCTTTGTAGTTTTGGACCCTTCTGAAGCCCCCCTTCGCATGCGAGGGGTGCGGTAGCTTCGGTGAGAAGCCTTGATCCTGACGGCCTTCGCTTCACTGAAGTCAGCCTTCGATACAATGATGGTTTTGAGCCGAAGCCATCAAAGCCCTTGGACCTTCACACCAACACCTCCGGAGTGGACCACCACGGCTTCGCAGCTTCTCCCAGCTCGAACTCCGTCAGTCCATGTACCGAAGCCATGCATGGCCGAAGTACCTCAAGTCAACCTCACTCCGAAGCCCCACCTTCGAAGTACCACCCTTCGAAGTCCCTCCTTCGTCCAAGGCAGCCGCATGAAGCATTACATGAGCACTTCGTCGCAGTGTCTCTCCCCGAGCACACTCCTCAACGAACCTCACCCAGACCATGCCTTCGATGCACCTCGACTTTTGAGACCTTCGTCGGGTATACCTTCGAGTGCCTTCCTCCGGAGCACACTTCGAGCACCTTGCCTCATTGCTGAGGACTTAGTCCACCATACTCCGAAGTCACTCCATTTGGAGTACCCTTCAAAGTGCCTCGCCTCTGAGGACTTCGTCTCAGGGTACCTTCACCCGAAGCCACACTCCGCACTTACTGCCTTCTCCTAGCGCACCTCGACCGGAGGTCTGACCTCGACCCCTTCGCAGCATTCGTGTCCAAGCTCCCTGCTCGCCTGGCATTCGTGACCCAGGTTCACCTGCTGCGAACCGTCCATCGCCTCCGAAGTCACCTGCGCACCACAGACAGACAGACAAGTGTATCTAGTACCCCGGAGGCCTCTCCGGGTAAACAACCTCCGATACACACTCCAGTGTACCGCCCAAAGTACCAAGACCTTCGGTACGACCCAGTCATTGTATACTATCGGACCCCTCCGATAGGCACACTCCGCTGCAACAGCCGCAGCAAAATAGACCCACCGAACCCTTCGGTGAAACAACCTCCGAACCCCTTCAGAGGGACCCCTTCGAATCAGAGGATAAAATCTATCAATCACTCATCATAGACTTCGAAACCAACCCTTGGTTTCTCACAAAGAGACCAAATGATACGAATTCCAAGCCTCAGCTTGAAAGCATTCGTAAAAAAAGTCCAAGGAGACCACAAAAGCGGATTCCAAACCATCGGTTTGATAGCATCCATAAAAAGAGTCGAAGGAGACCAAACAAAACAGACTCTGAGCTAATAGCTTGAAAACGTCTATAAAAAGAGTCCAAAGTGACCATTGTAATCGGATTCTAATGTGTCCGAAAAGGAGTCCGAAGTGACCACATTCGAAAAAGAGTACTAAGTTACCAGTTTTCAGACTCCAAATTAGTAGAGTCAAAGATATTTTCGAGGTCTTTAGGGACCATTTTTGGACTCAGTCATCAATCCTATTTAATATAATAAGGGGCTCCGAGCCTCCAAAATTGTACTCCTAACTAGCGTTATCTTCGTTATGTGTAACCACCTTCGATGAAATTTCGGAGGTGCTTACCCCCAAAGAGGGCTGGGAAGTAGTGAGACAATTTTGAAACTTTCTAGTTTATATTATTTAAACAGATTACATTACATCATGAAAAATTTGTGTCTATGCCAAGAAAGAAACGAAGACCTCTTCGATCCCCGGAGCTGCTTTCAAAATTAGCTCAACTTCGAGGGAGATTTGTCCCGGAGCCTAGAGTCTTTAAAACTTTATGTTTATTAACTCTCTTCCCTTCTTTCAAAGCTCGAAAGTCTTTCTATTATTGCTAACGTTCAGCCCAGGTCTGAAGTCATTTGGGGCTCCTCTCCTAGCTTCGAAGTCGTTCGAGACTCTTTTCTACTTGCTCTTCATCAACATTTTATTCTTCGGACCATTTAACGTCCTTTGAAGATGAAGTTTATATACTAACTTCCTTTTCCTCCTTTTTAATATAAGCTAATACTTCTTTATGTATATATCGGTTATAACCTCCCCAGAACTTCCCCGAGGAATTGAAAATCAAGGATGCCTGTGAGGCCTTAAAGCTTCGAAGGTGGCCCATTGTAGGCGGAGTTCTTCGTTAATCTCTAACACTTCGAGCTCATCCAAAAAAGATTGGGAAGCCTAAAAACATTTCCAAATGAGTCTTTTCATTCAAAAGAGAATAAAGCATAAGTTTTTACATAAGTGAGGCCCTAAGGAGAACTAAACCTTCGGATCCGAAGGAGGTTTGCTGCTCGAAGGCTGCAACTGCGCTTGTTTTTGACGGAGACCTTCATCAATCCTTGTCTTTATAGCTGATCGACCTTCAGCTCTCCAAGATGGTTGAAAGGCCTCCCAAGCCACAGCTACATTCGCAGAAGGAGTCAGGAGTCGGTCGTCACCAAAATTGATGGGGGCTGCTCCAAGCTCCGGTGAAATAGATAACCCAAGATCTTCGTAGTAACGAAGTACTCCGAGAGCAGCTACTTGGCTAGAGATCTCTCTGTACCGAGTACCCGCTACCTTCATAGTCTTCGCTGCTGCTTGGATCATCTTCAACCTCCACAGCAGGGAGTCGTTGCCAGTCGAAGAAGAAGCGCAAGAAGTGCCGAAGTACTCCAGGACACCCCAAAGGGCGTCCATGGTCTCCGAAGCCACCTTCTCGCACTTTATCTTCTCTTCAGACAAAGTATTGTTTGACGAAGTCAGCTCAACCATCAGAGATGAAATGTCTAGCTGCCTCCATCATGAAAGAATTCTTTTGTCCGAGCAGTTTTTTGGCCTCCTCCGTCAAAGTTAGTTGCTCCTCTCGAAGCTTGACCATTTCAGCTCCTACAGTTGTCTGCTCTCCCCGCAGCCTTTCCACCTCGGCTCGAAGCACTACCCGCTTAGCCTCAAATTCATTTTTGGCAGCCTCCAAGCTGGTCCTAGGATTTCTTTCTGCAGCTACCATTTCTTCCAAGCTCAAAGTCCGAGTCTCGGAGCTAACAAGACTCCTTTGAAGAGTTGTTACTTTCTCATTGAGCCGGTTGCATTCTCGCTCATGTGATATAGCTGCAGCTCGAGCTAGAACTATTTGCTGCGAAGGAAGAAAAAGGGCAATGCAAGTAAATTATGTACATATGTTTGAACTAATTTTATTTTTGCAGATACTTCGTACATGGTAGGATGCCAGTTCCAAAGCTGCATCCAGCTCCGACCCCTCCGCTTCACCAAGAATGGAAACCAAGTCAGTCTCCCCATCTTCATGACTAGCCCAAGCCAAAGGCTCTAGCAAAGTCCGAAGTCTTGTTCTTCGCTCCAGAAAACGAGCTAAGAGGGGGAGCCTTGACAAGGCGCTCTGATCATCTACGGTTAGAGATTGGACAGAACGCAGTGAAGCTGTTCACAAAAAAATGGCATTAATGGTTAAGATTGTCAAAATATCAATTTTGGTAATTTGGGCCGAAAATGCACATGTCCCGGGTTAGGCCGAAGCCCTACAGAGCCGAAGGACCACTGGGCTACGGGCTTCAGAAGCTTCCACCTAGCCCACAGCCTTCGGCCCGGAGGCCTTCGAAGGCCCAATCCGCTGAAGTTGCGGCCCGAGGAGTAGGCTTCGGCGGGCCTGCCTGAAGGCCCACTTCGGGCAAGAGTTAGAGATTAAGTCCGATTTTTGACTAAGTCTTTTACGCGTGACCAAACATAATTTCCACCAGATTAGGCTTAGAGATTAGAAGTCTAGCCCCTATAAATATAGGGGTGAGGCTGGTTCAGAGGCCCCCAATAAAATCAACCACAAAGCCCTAGCTTTGAATCATACTTTACTTTATCTTTACTTTTCTGTACTCTTTGTGGGTTTGCCTGGAAGCCCTCTAACGACAAATTCAGAATAGTGGTAATCCTTGTTACTTCGCCTGTGAAGTATCCGTTAATCTACGTAATAGATTGCTATCGCCTTGTTACTTCTCCTGTAAAGTATCCGCTAATCTACGTAACAGATTGCTACCTTCGCTCCTAATGCAACACTTAGCAGAATTCAGTCCTTAGGCCGAATTGGTACTTCGAATCTACTTTGTTGCAGGTTACCTACGTTCGGAGCTGCTTCGCCGAAGGTGTCTGGAGCTAAGAGATTGGTTCCGGAGGTTGCCAGAACACCCTTCGGCGAGGTATTTTCTTCGACCACACGCCAACACGCTTCGCCGATAGACTTCGTCACGACAGGCTTCGCCACGCTCATACTCCGCTCCGTATGAAGTCGCGCTCGCGCGTTGCGCCTGTCGTTATTCTGTATCTTACTATATCAGAGACTTCACACCGAACCCCGCTATTCGGAGGTGATTGTCGCGTCCAGATCCGATCGGAGTTCATCTTTGGCTAGATCAGTCTGAACACCAAAGGTACCCTTCGGCAGGACACTTCGCACCAGACGCCAAAGGTATCCTTCAATGATACCCTTCACACTATACTTTGAACAGTCAGGCTCCGCCCGGTTTCTGATTTGTTCTATTTAATATATTTATTTCGGCTAATTGGATTATTTCTGTGTGATCTGATTACCTAGCGACTCCACCCCCTTACCATGGCTAAGGGTAGTCAGAACGCGACATCAGTGTTGTGTTACGCTTAGGCTTGTCCCTAAGTATTCGTACACTTTTGGATCGTCGAACTGACCCAAGTGTGGGGGCTCGTTTTCGTGTCAACACACTTTTTGGTGACTCTACTGGGGAGAAAGCTACGCCAACATGACGGGTATGTCTGCATCGACCGTCGGTACATCTACAATGACTACTACATCTACACCGCCAATGGACACCGTAGGAGACACGGATATCGACAACCGCAACATCCTAACACCTACTCTTGAAGATATTCCCACAGAAGACCGAGCAGAGATCGAGGCAAAGATGAAAGCACTCCAAGACATGATGCTTGGGAGCTACGTCAAGACACGCGCGAGCTTCATCAAGCACGACATCGTCGTCCCCAGCCTTGCTCGGATACAGGTAACACCCATATTGCCTCGTTTATCTTCTTTAGAGATTGAGCAAAAGATAGCTGCATCGGTAGATCAGGCCTGTTGATCGCAAAAAATGGCGTCAATGGCTAAGATTGTCAAAATATAAATTTTGGTAATTTGGGCCGAAAATACACATGTCCCGAGTCAGGCCAAAGCCCTATAGGGCTGAAGGTCCATTGGGCTATGGGCTCCGAAAGGTTCCAACCAGCCCATGACTTTTGGCCAGGAAGCCTTCGTAGGCCCACGCCGCCGAAGCTTCGGCCCGAGGAGCAGGCTTAGACGGGCTTGGCCGAAGCCCACTTCGGCAGAGGTAGAGTTGGATACAATTCTGGCTAAGTCTTTATCCCTATCCAGCCGAATTATAGCAGATTAGATTAGAGGCTTAGCCCCTATAAATAGAGAGGTGAAGCCAGTTCAGAGATCCCCCCAACACAACCCAAACACAAAGCCCTAGCTTTGATTGCATTTACTTTCATGTACCTCTTCATGGGTTTGCTTGGAAGCCCTCCGACGGCCACTTCAGAACAGTGGTAATCCTTGTTACTTCTCTTGTGAAGTATCTATTAATCTACGTAATAGATTGCTATCGCCTTGTTACTTCGCCTGTGAAGTATCCGCTAATCTGCGTAACAGATTGCTACCTTCGCCACTAGTGCAACACTTAGCAGAATTCGGTCCTCAGGCCAAATTAGTACTTCGTGTCTTCTCTATTGTAGGTTTCCACGTTCGGAGCTACTCCGTCGGAGGCATCCAGAGCTGAGAGATCAGTTTCGAAGGTTGCCATAACACCCTTCGGCGAGGCTGCTGCTTTGACCGCATGCTTCGCCAGCACACTTCGTCACGATAGGCTTCGCCACGCTCGTACTCTACTCAGGACGAAGTCACGCTCACGCGTTGCGCTCGAGTCCCTATTCTATATCTTACTGTATCAAAGACTTCGTGCTGAACCCCGTTGTTCGGAGGTGATTGTCACGTCCAGATCTATTCGGAGTTCATCTTCGGCCAGATCAGCCTGAACGCCGAAGGTACCCTTCGACGGGACACTTCGGACTAGACACCGAAGGTATACTTTGGCGACCCCTTCGCACCATACTTCGAAGCAGACAGGCTCTGACCGGTTTGCTGATTTATTCTGTTTAGTATATTTCTTTCGGCTAATTGGATTATTTTTGTGTGATCTGATTGCCTGGCAACTCCACCCCCATTACCACAGCTAAGGGTAGTCAGAACGCGACGTCGGTGCTGTGTTACGCTTAGGCTTGTCCCTAAGTATCTACACACTTTTGGATCGTCAAACTAACCCAAGTGCGGGGCACATTTTCGTGTCAACAAGGCCGTTAGCACTTCGCTAGCCAACCGTTTAGATTCGGCAGTTAACTCCCAAGTAGAGGCGACACTTAGAAGGTTCGGCTTTACTGAAGCCATACCATCAGTCCCTATTGCTAGTATACCTCTGGTAAATCATGTGTACAGTAGAACTGACGGTAGCACTGGCAAGGCCATTGCGTCTCCGATCTCAACACCCGTGGCCGAGACTAGTCATTATGCTTACGGCCAATCTAGCACCACATACCATACGCCGCCCCCACGTACATCGGCGCTAGCCCTACCCATGCTGCCCCCACCGCATGCATAGGCGCCTAGGCTCGAGCACGTCGTGCAGCTAGCGCATAGGGAAGAGGCCCATGGTCGACACGCTGATATCCCACCACGTGTCGCACCCCCGCACGAGAGACGTGCACACGTAGCAGGCCAAGATGACCTTGAGGAGCGAATCCACGCACTGTTTAGGGAATGCGCTGGCTTTGTGCCTATGGGTCGGGCTAGTGTTTATCGGAAGCCATATCCCAACCATTTTGATACGATATCGTACCCTCACAGCTATAGAATCCCCAAATTAAATAAGTTCGACGACGAGGGTAACAAAACCACACTAGAGCATGTTAGTCATTTTTTAGCACAATGTGGAGAAGCTAGCGGGTCAGACAGTCTAAAACTTAGACTATTTTCTCTCTCGCTATCCGGCACCGCTTTCACTTGGTTTTCGGCGCTCCCGCTGAACTCTGTTCAGACGTGGGATGAATTGGAACAAAAATTCCATGACTACTTTTATATGGGTAAGACAGAACTTAGGCTCTCGCAATTAACATCGGTTAGGCAGAAGTCTAACGAGGGCGTCTATGAGTATATCAAGCATTTTAGGGACACTAGAAACCAATGTTTTAGTCTTAATATTTAAGAAAGGGATTTGGTGGATCTAGATTTTAGCGAGTTGCATTCCGAGATTAAAGAGAGACTAGTCAACCAGAACTTCTTAGAGGTTATCCAAGTCCTGCAGCAGGCTCTGGTCCAGGAAGGCTGAGCCAAAGATAAAAAATTTATTAAGACATTTAACAAGCCTAGGACTAAAATCCACATCATGGAACGCTCCGATGAGGAGGAATTAGAAGAGGAGGATTCGGCCAACATGTACGCGACCGAATGGGTTTGGAATGCTAAGAGTAAACCTATCACTTGCTCTGAGTTACGACCATCTCCCACGAAGAATCGGCCTAGTGAGGTCAAGTACTCATTTGACATAACTAAGTGTGATAAAATATTTGATTTTCTCTTAAAGAACCAGCTTCTCAGGTTGCCTAAAGGCCAAGTCATTCCATCTGCCGATGAGTTGAAGAAACATCCATATTGTAAGTGGCATGATTCACATTCACATAATACTAATGACTGCAATGTTTTTGGCGGTAGGTTCAATTGGCCATAGAAGAAGGATGATTGAAAATAGACCACAATCCAAAGATGAAGTTGGACAAACATCCCTTCCTCGTCAACGCCGTCGACCTCGGCAAGAAGAAGGTGTTGATTCGGCCAGAACAGGCCAAGTCGATTGAGGGAAGGCGGTAATTGTAGGAGAACCACGCACGCGCACACTCATACCTAAGAACCCCGAGGTGGGAATGTGGAACCAAAACATTAGCATTCCTTCGGCTAAGGCTCGCAAGAAGCTGAAGATAACATATAAGATGCTGTTAAACAAGCACCAAAGAAAAGCAAAGGAAACATGCCTCCGCGCTAAGAAACTAAGTCAACCGAAGGGCCCAAGGCATCCAGACGGTGGCTTCGGACCACAGTGGCCGAGCCCTCCTCATGACGGCTTCGGACCGCAATGGCCGGACCCCCCCGCATGGTGACTTCAGGCCACAGTAGCCTAACACTCCGTACAGTGGCTTCAGACTTCAATAGTCGAACCCCCCATACAGTGGATTCGGACCCCAGTGGCCAAACCCCATGCGGAGTGAGTTCGGCCCCCAATGGCCGAACCCCACACCACTCTAGACGAACCCTTCGACAGGAGGCTTTGGCCCACACTGGCCGAACGTACCTCTGGCCTGGCAGGACCCCTCACTAATATGGTTCGAGACACCGTCGACTCTGCCGAACCCCCCTCCGGGTGACAGGTTCGGCTGACAGTGGGCAAAGCCACCAGAGCCGCCGATGCCTCCGCCATACAACTGGGCAGGGACTCCATGGGCTCCATATGTATCACAACTAGAGTACCCTTCGCAACTTAATGCTATGCCTTTTTTCCTTCGAAGTATCATGAATGGTAGGGACAAATAGATGCAGCGGAGGGAGGAATCGTCCATAGGTTGTCCGTGGTACCTCCAAGTCGGCTCAGCGAAGTCGAAGGATACGGGCGCGAAGGGGCAAAGGACAGGGAGTCTGAAGCTATCACAGTTAGAGTAGGGTCTTAGGAAGTCCCAATCCTGAAGGCCCCATCGCCGAAGTCTGACGGAGGTAAGTCCCCTGCTTCAGTCGAAGCCCGTGCCGGAGCATGGTCCGATCAGCCGAACAAGGCCAGTCCGATTGCCGAGGTCCGCAGCGAAGGCTCCTCCGAATACAGAGTGCACGAGGCCAAGGTGGGTAGTACATTTTCGGCTACAATTGACAGGAACCAGGAAGTGGCACCAGGCACCAAGCCACAACCATCTTGGGCACCTATAGGCATGTCCAAATCACAAAAGAGGCGCCTACAATGACTACGGGCACAGGAGATGCGCGAGAAGAAGGCCGAGGATGAGCGAGACGCTATTTTTGAAGAAATTCGACCACAACCAACGACGAGACAGGTATAGAGAATGAAGCCGGTTGAGATAACCAACCCGACTCCTAGTCCGAGCGATGACAATGATATGCTCTAAGATGACTACTCACCCGTCTCCGAGGGACCCACACCCCAGGCAATGGACATCAACATCGTCACACTACCAACAGAGTTTTCCCTGCCGCAGGACGAGGCTGAGGTCGCTCAGTTGAACCTCGGCCCGCGCAACTTTGAGAAACCTGAGGACTCAGCTCTCCATCTAAAGCCTCTCTACGTCAGGGGTCACATCGACGGAAAGCCGATTTCTCGGATGCTTGTTGATGGTGGCGCCTCTGTTAACTTAATGCCTTACTCGCTATTGAAGAAACTTGGCAGGGACGAGGATGATCTGAAAAGATCAACTTGATGCTCAATGGATTCAACGACGAGAGTTCTGAGGCCAAAGGCGTGCTCTCCATGGAGTTGACAGTA
The DNA here is from genome assembly GCA_019279435.1 of Zizania palustris. Taxonomy (NCBI): domain Eukaryota; kingdom Viridiplantae; phylum Streptophyta; class Magnoliopsida; order Poales; family Poaceae; genus Zizania; species Zizania palustris. Next base: position 11,316,950 of record JAAALK010000287.1, read on the forward strand.
GGCAACAAGACATTGCCAACATCATTCTTCGTCGTCGATGTGCAAGGTAACTATAGCGTGTTGCTTGGGCGTGATTGGATTCATGCAAATTGCTGCATTCCTTATACTCTGCACCAGTGCCTAATTCAGTGGGACGGCGATGAAGTAGAAGTAATACCCACAGACACTTCGGCCCAAGTGGCATTGGCCGATGTGTCAGTCGACGTCGTTCACAACAAGATAGAGTGCCTGTCAGGTCGAGATCTTTTGGATTACGATTTTGTTAGCGTGTCTGGAGGATGTTTTGTACCATTGTTTGTAAAGCCGGTTGGTGTAGCACGGCTGTTTTTATATTAGTAGTCATGTCTTGCAAGAATAATCTGGATTGGCTAAAGTCTTTTGTAGAGCAATATCGGTCTGCTAAAGATGGTATCGCCGAAGCCATCGAGGACTTTAGCGAAGTAGAGAAATTAGGACAAGGTTTTGCGTCGGCCGATCCCTTAGAAGAAGTAGACATAGGTGATGGTAGCATCCCGAGGCCGACTTTTGTAAACCAACATTTACAACGTGATGAAAAGTTTGAAGTAATAAAGTTGCTTCGGTCATATGTCGATTGTTTCACATGGGATTATAGTGAGATGCCGGGACTAAGCCACGAGCTCGTGGAGCATCGGCTGCCTATCAAATCCAGATTTAGGCCTTATAAATAGCCCCCTTGATGCTTTAATTCGGTCGTCTATGACCGAGTTAAGGAAGAAGTGGAGCGGCTGCTCAAAGCTGAATTTATTAGACCATGCAGGTACGCTGAATGGGTTGCTCATATTGTGCCTGTAGAAAAGAAGGGGAGCGGCAAAATACGAGTTTGTATTGATTTCAGGGATCTAAATAAGGCCACTCCAAAGGACGAGTATCCAATGCCGATGGCCGACATGCTGATCAATGATGCTTTAGGACACAAGGTACTAAGTTTTCTTGATGTCAATGCTGGTTATAATCAAATCTTTATGGCTGAAGAGGACATCTACAAGACAGCCTTTCGATGCCCTAGTTTTGTCGGTTTATTCGAGTGGTTGGGGCCATGCTAACCCAAGAGGTAGAAGGAAAAGAGCACATCATCACGTTCTTGAGCTGCTCGGCCAGTCCAGCCAGGCTTCAGTAGAAGTAGGAAGGGCTCGGGGGGTACCCCAAAATCAGTAGCCTAGACATTTTTTTAGGGAGTGAGCTAGCGAAACCCTTAGAAGTCCATAAGGGCGATTGGAGAACTCCAATCATCCAGTGTTTGAGAGACCCTAGCCAAAGGGTTGATCGGAAACTTCGGTGCCAAGCGTTTAAATTTGTGTTGCTAGACGACACACTGTATCGCCCAACCATTGATGGAGTACTGTTAAAGTGTCTAAACCATGAGCGATCCTAAGTGGCTATGGGAGAAGTCCATGAAGGACTTTGTGGCACTCATCAGTCAGCCTAGAAAATGAGTTGGATGCTCAAAAGAGCAGGTTTCTACTGGCCGACTATGACTGAGGATTGTTTTAAGTATTACAGAGGGTGTGAAGCATGTCAAAGGTTTGGCAATATTCAATTAGCTCATGCTTCATTACTTAACCCTATAGTCAAGCCATGGCCATTCCGAGGTTGGGGTTTAGACTTCATCGGCCAAATTCACCCTCCTTCCTCAAAAGGGCATCGGTTCGTGTTGATGGCGACAGATTACTTCACCAAGTGGACTGAGGCCGTGCCTCTCAAGAACATGACTTGCAACGAGGTACTTGACTTTATCTTGATGCATATCATACATAGATTCAGTATTCCTCAAACTCTCACTATAGATCAAGGTAGTTCATTTGTTTCTAAAGAAGTGAGGGACTTTGCCGAATATTATGGTATTAAGTTGATAAACTCTTCGCCCTACTAAGCTCAGGCCAATGGTCAGGCCGAGTCTAGTAATAAAACCGTGATTAAGCTCATTAAGAAGAAAATTGAAGAGTTCCCTAAAAGGTGGCATGAAGTGCTCTCCGAGGCGCTATGGGCTTGTAGAATTGCAAAGCACAGTGCTACCAAAGTTAGTCCATATGACTTGGTGTATGGACAAGAAGCCGTTCTACCTATAGAAGTAGATCTTGGCTCTCTAAGAGTATTAAAGCAAGATGGCTTATCGGTCGACGAGTATGAAACTCTTTTGAAAGACAATCTAGAAGAAGTGATCGATAAGAGATTGAGGGCTTTAGAATCCATAGAAGTAGACAAGAGGAGAGTAGCTAAAGCCTACAATAAGAAGGTTAAACCAAAATCGTTCCAAGTAGGTGACTTGGTTTGGAAGACGATTTTACCCTTAGGCACTAAGAGTCCCAAGTTTGGTAAATGGTCGCCTAGTTGGGAAGGCCCTTTCAAAATAGCCGAAATCACTCCTAGCAATGCATATTGTTGACACGGAAACAGGCCCCCGCACTAGGGTCAGTTCGACGATCCAAAAGTGCATGGATATTTAGGGACAAGCCTAAGCGTGACGTGGCACCGACGTCGCGTTCCGACTACCCTTAATAGTGATAAGGGGGGTGGAGTTGCCAGGCAACCAGATTACACAAAATAATCCAATTAGCCAAAAGAGATAGATTAAATAGAACAAAATCAACAAACCAGTCGAAGCCCCGTCTGGTTCGAAGTCTGATGCGAAGGGTGCGCTGAAGGGTACCTTCGGCGCCTGGTGCGAAGTACTCCACCGAAGGGTGCTTCGGCGTTCGGATTGATCCGGCCGAAGGTAGACTCCGAATGGATCTGAACACGATGATCCCCTCCGAACAGCGGGGTTTGGCGTGCAATCTCCGATGCAGTGAATTACAGAGTGGTGATGTGAAGGCCACGCGTGGGTGCAACTTCGTCTTGTTGCGGGGTGTAGTCATAGCGAAGCCTGTCACGACGAAGTGTGCCAGCGAAGCCTGTTGTCGAAGCCTGCGATCCTGTTGAAGGGTGCCCTAGGGACCTCTGGAACTGATCTCTCAGCTCCGAACACCTCCGGCAAAGGGGCTACGAACGTGCAAACCTGCAACAGGGATGGTGCGAAGTACCAATTCGGACATAGGACCGAATTTGCGAGGTATTGCATGGGTGGCGAAGGTAGCAATCTGTTACGTAGATTAGTGGATACTTCACAGGCGAAGTACCAAGGCGATAGAAATCTGTTACGTAGATTAACGGGGACTTCACGGGCGAAGTACCAAGGCTTACCACTGTTCCGTAGCAGCGGACGGAGGGCTTCCAGGCAAACCCACGAAGAGGTACAGGAAAGTAAAGGTATAAGTAAAGGTATGATCAAAGCATAGGATTTGGTTTGGTTTGAGTTGGGGGGGATTCTCGCGTTGGCCAGGCCTCTCTATTTATAGGGGTTAACTCCTAATCTAATCTGCTATTAACCCGGCCAGATAGAGATAGAGATTGAGTTGGAAACGCGTACAACTCTACCTCTGCCGAGGTGGACTGCGGTCAGGCCCATCGAGGCTTGCTCCTCGGGCCGAAGCTTCGACAGCGTGGACCTCCGAAGGTTCCCGAAGCTTCGGCAGCGTGGGCCTCCGAAGGTTCTCGAAGCTTCGGCAGTGTGGGCCTCCGAAGGCTTCCGAAGGTTCCCGAAGCTTCGGCAGCGTGGGCCTCCGAAGGCTCCCAAAGCATCGACAGTGTGGGCCTCCGAAGGCCTCCTGGCCGAAGCCCATGGGCTGGCTAGAGGCTTTCGGAGCCCATAACCTGACGGACTTCGGCCCTATAGGGCTTCGGATAGGCTCTAGACATGTGTACTTTTGGCCCAAATCATCAAAATTGATATTTTGACAATCTAGCCGTAAATGCCAGTTTTTGCTATCAACACATGCCCCCCTGCCTTTTAGTGAACTAGTGAACTAAAAGCACAACGAGCTGAAGATGATACCATTCGTATCGGCTTTCTGACACTTCTAGGATGTTTGCCACACACTTGGGAAATACTTCTTCAAGTATCTACCATTCAAAGCTCTTCGAAACCGCTCTCCTTGTAGGGATTCTAACACGTATGCGTTGCCGGGAGCGATTTCGGCTATCTTAAAAGGACCTTCCCAACTAGGTGACCATTTACCAAATTTGGGACTCTTTGTGCCTAAAGGTAAAATCGTTTTCCACACCAAGTCTCCTATTTGAAACAATTTTGGTTTAACCTTCTTGTTGTAGGCTTTAGCTACTCTCTTCTTGTCTTCTTCTATGGCTTCTAAAGCCCTTAGTCTCTTATCGGTCACTTCCTCTAGATTATCTTTTAGAAGAGCTTCGTATTCATCGACCGATAAGCCGTCTTGCTTTAACACCCTCAAGGAGCCAAGATCTACCTCTACAGGCAGAACGGCCTCTAGTCCATATACCAACTCATATGGACTGACCTTGGTAGCACCGTGCTTTGCAATCCTACAAGCCCATAGCGCCTCGGAAAGCACCTCATGCCACCTTTTAGGAAACTCTTCAATTTTCTTCTTAATAATCTTAATCACGGTTTTATTACTAGACTCAGCCTGACCATTGGCCTGAGCATAGTAAGGTGAAGAGTTTATCAACTTAATGCCATAGTATTCGGCGAAGTCCCTCACCTCTTTAGAAACAAATGAACTACCTTGATCCGTAGTGAGGGTTTGAGGGATGTCGAATCTGTGTATGATGTGCTTCAAAATAAATTCACGTAACTCATTGTGAGTCATGTTCTTGAGAGGTACGACCTCAGTCCATTTGGTGAAGTAATCTGTCTCCATCAACACAAACTGATGTCCCTTTGAGGAAGGAGGGTAGATCTGGCCGATGAAGTCTAAACCCCAACCTCGAAACGGTCATGGCTTGACAATAGGATTGAGCAATGAGGCAAGAGCTAACTGGATGTTGCCAAACTTCTGACATGCCTCACACCCTCTGTAGTACTTGAAACAATCTTCAGTCATAGTCGGCCAATAAAAACCCGCTCTTTTGAGCATCCAACTCATCTTTTGGGCTGACTGGTGAGCACCGCAAAGCCCCTCATGGAGTTCTCCTGTAGCTACTTGGGACTGCTCATGGTCTAAACACTTTAATAGCACTCCGTCGATGGTTCGGCGATACAACGTGTCGTCCAACAACACGAATTTGAATGCTTGTCGCTGAATCTTTCGATCAACCCTTTGGCTAGGGTCTCTCAAAACATGGACGATTGGGACCCTCCAATCGCCCTTGCAGATTTCAGAGGGCTTCGCTGGTCCGCCTCCTGAAAAGACCTCTAAATTACTGACTTCGGGGTGCCCCCGAGCTCTTCAAGCTTCTGTCGAAGCCTGGCCGAAGTAGCCATTCGGAGCCTGTTGGGCCGAAGCCCTCCGGGGGGTTTAGATCCTAGAAAGCCTTCCCCGTCCGAGAGGCTTCGGACTATAGGCCCCGGCATGCCGGACCCCTCGGTGGGCGGAGCACTCTGATCCAGGGGCTCCGGCGTGCGGTGGACTTCGGTGACCTGAGGGGTTTGACCCGGAAGGCGCGCCTTTCCAACATCACTGGCTTCAGCAATGGGATCAAACATCGGCTTTTCCAATATATAAAATTTTCCTCTCTTGACTTGGTAGCTAGATGCTTGCTGAGCCAAGTCATTGGCGATTGAATTGGCTTCTCTTGACACGTGAGATATTTTGAAATCATCAAAAGTAGTAATTATATCTAGGCATTTGTCCAAGTAGCTATTCAACAAGCCATTAAAACACTGAGCATCCTTGGCTACTTGTTGTACTATTAATAATGAGTCACCATACGCGTGAACATGTTTAGCACCTACTAACTCTAGTAGTTCAAGACCTAGCAACAAAGCTTCGTATTCGGCTTGGTTATTAGTGGAAGAAAACTCTAGTCGGGCCGAGGTTTCAAAGCGCATACCATTGGGTGATATGAGAACTACTCCAATACCTTGGCCATTCTTGCAAGCCGAACCATCGAAATAGATCTTCCATGGCACTACCTCAACTAGAGGAATGGCATCACTCCAGCTAGCATCTATGCGATGATCAACTATAAAGTTGGCCACGACTTGGCCTTTCATCGCTCTTAGGGGTTCGTAGGACAAATCGTACTCAATCAACGCGTAAGCCCACTTTCTGATTCTTCCACTTAGAATCGGCTTCTGTAACATGTTCTTTATAACATAGGCTTGGCAAACGACAACGCATGTGGTGGGAAGAATATAATGGCGTAACTTGGTGCACGCGTAATAAAGTGATAAACATAATCGCTCCACAAACACGTACCTGGTTTCGGCGTCCAGCAGGCGACGGCTCAAGAACGTGATGATGTACTCTTTCCCCTCCACCTCCTGGGTTAGCACGGCTCCAATCACGCTATCTTCAGCGGCGATGTATAGCCGAAACGGGATCCCGGCCTTGGGTGCCCTCACCACGGGCGGTGATGACAAGCACTCCTTGATCTTATCAAAAGCCCTTTGATGGCTTGCCCCCAAGTGAACTCGGCTTCATTTTTTAGCCAGAGTATGGGGACAAAGGCATCAATCTTGCCGTACAAGTTGGATATAAAGCGGCGCAAATAGTTCAACTTGCCTAGCAACTTCTGCACATCTTTCTTGCATGCCGGCGCTGCAACGTTCCTAATCTTTTCAAGTCTCTTAGGATCAATTTCTATACCTCTCTCATGAATCATGAAACCTAAGAACTTACCCGCTGACACACCAAAAGCACACTTAAGCGGGTTCATTTTCAACCCATACTGCTGCATCCTATCGAAAGCAACTTTCAAATCGGCCAAATGGTTTCCCATAGCGTCCGATTTGACCACGACATCATCGATGTAAACTTCTAACATGACTCCTAGCAATTCATGAAAGATCAAGTTCATAGCGCGCTGATACATGGCGCCAGCATTTTTCAAACCAAAAGTCATGATGACCCACTCGAACAAACCGACAAAACTAGGGCATCGAAAGGCAGTCTTATAGACGTCCTCTTCGGCCATAAAGATTTGATTATAACCAGCATTGCCATCAAGAAAACTTAGTACCTTATGTCTCGAGGCGTCGTTGATCAGCATGTCGGCTATTGGCATCGAATACTTGTCCTTTGGAGTGGCTCTGTTCAGATCCCTGAAATCAATGCATACTCGTATCTTGCCGCTCCCTTTCTTCTCTACAGGCACAATGTTAGCAACCCATTCCGCGTACCTGTATGGCCTAATAAATTCAGCCTTAAGTAGTCGTTCCACTTCCTCCTTAACTCGGTCATAGATGGCTGAATTGAAGCGGTGGGGAGGCTGTTTATAAGGCCTAAAACTGGCCTTGATGGGCAGCCGATGCTCCACGAGCTCGCGGCTTAGTCCTGGCATCTCGCTATATTCCCATGCGAAACAATCGACATACGACCGAAGTAACTTTATTACTTCGGCCTTTTCATCGGGCTGTAAATGTTGATTTACAAAAGTCGGCCTTGGGACGCTACCATTACCAAGTTTCTTCAATAATGAATAAGGCATTAGATTAACTATGGCGCCACCATCGACGAGCATCCGGGAAATCGGCTTCCCATCAATGTGACCCCTGACATAGAGAGGCTTTAGATGGCGAGCTGAGTCCTCGGGCTTCTCGAAGATGGCACTGCGTGGACCGAGGTTCAACTGAGCGACCTCGGCCTCGTCCCGTGGTGGTGCAAACTCGGCAGGCAGCATAACAATGTTGATGTCCATCACATGGGGTGCAGGTCCCTCAGAGATGGGCGAGTAGTCGTCGTTGAGCATGTCATCCTCGTCGTCGCTTGGACTGAGAGCCGGGTTGGTTGTCTCAACTGGCTTCTCTCTCAATACCTGCTTTGTGGCTGGCCGAGGGAAGATCTCTTCGAAGATAGTGTCACGCTTGGCCTCAGCTGCCTTCTCACGCATCTCCTGTGCTCGCAGCCTCTGTAGGCATCTCTTCTGCGATTTGGACATGCCCGGAGGGGCCCAAGATGGCTTCGGCTTGGTGCCTGGAGCTACTGTTTGACCCTTGTGAGTTCTGGCCGAAGTGTTCCCCTCGGCCTCGGGCGCCCTGTGTTCGAAGGGGGCTTCGTTGCGAACCCCGTCGAATGGATCGACCCCGTTTGGCCGATCGAACCCAACTTCGGCGCGGAGCCCGGCCGAAGCATGCGGCTTACCTTCGTCAGACTTCGGCGACGAAGTCTTTGGGATTGGGACTTCCTGAGACCCAACTCTGATAGTTATGGCTTCGGACTCCCTGACTTCGGCCTCCGCGTGCTCGCACCATTCGGCTTCGCTCTGCAGGGTCTGATTCGGAGGTATCACAGACAGTCTGTGGACGATGCCCCCCTCTGTTGCGTCTGTTTGCCACTGCCATCCATAATACTCTGAAGGAAAACAAGGCATAGGGTTAGTCTGCGGAGGGTACCCTGACCTAGATACGTGCGGAGCCCACGGGGTTCCCGCCCAGTCATACGGCGGAGGCATCGGAGGCTCTAGCGGCCTCACCCACTACGAGCCGAACCCGTCGCCTGGAGGGTGGTTCGGCCAAGTTGAAGGCATCTTGGACCACACCAGTGAAGGGTCCTGCTAGGCCGGAGGTATGTTCGGCCAGTGCGAGCTGAAGCCTCCCATCGGAGAAGTCCACCATAGTGCAGGGTTCGGACATTGGGGGTTGAAGCTGTCGCATGGGGGACCCGACCACTAGGGTGCGAAGTTGTTGCACGGGGGGTTCAGCCATTGTGGCTCAGAACCACCATGCGGAGCACCAGGATACTTTGGCCCGAAGCCTTCGTGCGAAGGGTTCGCAACCTTCGGTCCGAAGGTACCCTTCAAAGGTTTTGGCCCCTTCGGCTGCTTTAGCTGAGCGCGCGGGCCTGCTCCTTTGGCCCTCTTCTGATGTTTGTTCAATAGCATGCTATATGTCACCTTCGGCCTCTTGCGAGCCTTAGCCGAAGGGGTATTGACATTTTGTTTCCACACTCCTACCTCGGGGTTCTTTGGCACGAGTGTGCGAGTACGCAGTTCTCCAACAATCACATCTTTTCCATTAGCAGACTCGGCCTGTTCTGGCCGAATCAACGCCTTCTTCTCGCCAAGGTCGACGGTGTTGACTGGAAACGGATCTTTATCCAGCTTCATTTTTGGATCATGGTCTATATTCAATCGTCCTTCTTCTATGGACGATTGTATCTGCTGTCAAAAAACATTGCAATCATTAGTATTATGTGAATGTGAATCATGCCACTTACATTATGGATGCTTCTTTAACTTGTCGGCAGGTGGGATAACTTGACCCTTAGGTAATCTGAGAAGCTGACTCTTTAAGAGGAAATCAAATATTTTATCACATTTAGTCACGTCAAATGAGTACTTGACCTCATTAAGTCTATTCTTTGTGGGGGACGGTCGTAGTTCGAAGCAAGTGACGGGTTTGTTTTTAGTGTTGGTAACCCATTCGACCGTGTACATGTCGGTCGAATCCTCCTCTTTTTAATCCTCCTTGTCAGAGCGTTCCATGATGTGGATTTCGGCCCTAGGCTTGCTAAACATCTTAATGAATTTCTTATCGTTGGCTCGGCCTTCTTGGACCAGAGCCTGCTGTAGCACTTGGCTAACTTCTAAAAAGTTATGGTTATCTAACCTTTCTTTAAGTTCGGAGTGCAACCCATTAAAAGCTAATTCCGCCAAGTCCCTTTCTGAAATGTTAAGACTAAAACATCGGTTTCTAGTATCCCTGAAACACTTGATATACTCAGAGGCGCTCGCACTAGGCTTTTGTTTAACCGATGTCAAATGCGAAAGCCTAAGTTTTGTTTCACCCGTGTAGAAATAATCATGGAATTTCCACTCTAAATCGTCCCACATGTGGATGGAGTTCGGCGGGAGCGCTGAAAACCAGGTGAAGGCTGTGCCGGATAGCGAGAGAGAAAATAGTCTAACCTTTAGGGCGTCTATCCCGCTAACCTCTCCACACTGTGCCAAAAATTGACTAACATGCTTTAGTGTGGTCCTGCTACCCTCGCCATCAAATTTAGTAAACTCAGGGATCCTATAACCACGGGGGTAGGGTACTGTATCGAGATGATCGGGGTATGGTTTGCGATAAACCCTAACCCGTCCCTTGGGCACGAAGCCGGCACACTCCCTAAACAGTGCGCGGATCCGCTCATCTAAATCATCTTGGTAGTTTGTTTGCATGCGCCTCTCATGTGGGGGCGCGACACACGGTGGGATATCGGCATGCCGGCCATGTGCTTCTTCCCTACGTGCTATTTGCATAATGTGCTCGTGTCCGGGTGCCTGCGTGTGTGGTGCGGGTAGCGTGGGTATTGGCATAGGTGTTGTGTGATATGCAGTGTTAGTTTGTTCATAGGTATAATGATTGGTCTCAGGCATAAGTGGTGAGGCCGGAGACATGTTCATCGGAGGTGCACTAGCTATAGGAACCGGTGGTGCGGCCTCAGTGAAGCCGAACCTTCTAAGAGTTGCCTCTACTTGGGAGTTGACTACCGAATGTAAACGGTTGGCTAGTGAAGCGCTAACGGCCTGATCTACTGATGCGGCTATTTTTTCTCAATTTCTAAATAAGATAAACAAGGTGATACCGGTGTTACCTGGACCTGAGCGAGGTCGGGGGTGATGATGTCGCGCTTGATGAAGCATGCGCGTGTCTTGATGTAGCCCCCAAGCATCATGTCTTGGAGCGCCTTTAATTTTGCCATGATCTCTACTCGTTCTTCTGCGTGGATATCTTCAAGTGTAGGTGACAATATGTTGCGGTTGTCGATATTCGCGCCTCCTACCGCGTCCATCGGTGGTGTAGTCGTAGTAGTCGATGTAGATGTACCAGTGGCCGATGTAGACGTACTCATCATGTTGGCGTAGCTCTTCCCCAGCGGAGTCGCCAAAAAGTGTGTTGACACGGAAACGTGCCCCCGCACATGGGTCAGTTCGACGATCCAAAAGTGCATGGATACTTAGGGACAGGCCTAAGCGTGACGTGGCACCGACGTCGCGTTCCGACTACCCTTAATAGTGATAAGGGGGGTGGAGTCGCCAGGCAACCAGATTACACAAAATAATCCAATTAGCCGAAAGAGATAGATTAAATAGAACAAAATCAACAAACCAGTCGAAGCCCCGTCTGGTTCGAAGTATGATGCGAAGGGTGCGCCGAAGGGTACCTTCGGCGCCTGGTGCGAAGTACTCCGCCGAAGGGTGCTTCGGCGTTCGGATTGATCCGGCCGAAGGTAGACTCCGAACGGATCTGAACACGGTGATCACCTCCGAACAGCGGGGTTCGGCGTGCAATCTCCGATGCAGTGAATTACAGAGTGGTGACGCGAAGGCCACGCGCGGGTGCAACTTCGTCTTGGTGCAGGGTGTAGTCGTAGCGAAGCCTATCATGACGAAGTGTGCTGGCGAAGCTTGTTGTCGAAGCCTGCGATCCTATCGAAGGGTGCCTTTGGGACCTCCGGAACTGATCTCTTAGCTCCAAACACCTCCAGCGAAGGGGCTCCGAACATGCGAACCTGCAACAGGGATGGTGCGAAGTACCAATTCGGCCTTAGGACCGAATTTGCGAGGTATTGCATGGGTGGCGAAGGTAGCAATCTGTTACGTAGATTAGCGGATACTTCACAAGCGAAGTACCAAGGCGATAGCAATATGTTACGTAGATTAACGGGGACTTCACGAGCGAAGTACCAAGGCTTACCACTATTCCGTAGCGGCGGACGGAGGGCTTCCAGGCAAACCCACGAAGAGGTACAGGAAAGTAAAGGTAAAAGTAAAGGTACGATCAAAGCATAGGCTTTGGTTTGGTTTGAGTTGGGAGGGCTTCTCACGCCAGCTAGGCCTCTCTATTTATAGGGGGTTAACTCCTAATCTAATCTGCTATTAACCCGGCCAGATAGAGATAGAGATTGAGTTGGAAACGCGTACAACTCTACCTCTGTCGAGGTGGGCTGTGGCCAGGCCCATCGAGGCCTGCTCCTCGGGTCGAAGCTTCGACAGTGTGGCCTCCGAAGGTTCCCGAAGCTTCGGCAGCGTGGGCCTCCGAAGGTTCCCGAAGCTTTGGCAGCGTGGGCCTCCGAAGGCTTCCGAAACTTCGGCAGTGTGGGCCTCCGAAGGCTCCCGAAGCTTCAGCAATGTGGGCCTCCGAAGGCCTCCTGACCAAAGCCCATGGGCTTGCTAGAGGCTTTCGGAGCCCATAACCTGATGGACTTCGGCCCTGTAGGGCTTCGGACAGGCTCTGGACATGTGTACTTTTGGCCCAAATCATCAAAATTGATATTTTGACAATCTAGCCGTAAATGCCATTTTTTGCTATCAACACATATGTGTTAGAATCTCTGCAAGGAGAGCGGTTTCAAAGAGCTTTGAATGGTAGATACTTGAAAAGGTATTTCCCAATTGTGTGGCAAACATCTTAATAGATGTCGAAAGGCCGATATGGAAGGTATCGTCTTTAGCCCATTGTGCTTTTAGTTCAGTTAGTTCACTAAAAGGCAAGGGGGCATGTGTTGACAACAAAAAATGGCATTAATGGTTAAGATTGTAAAAATATCAATTTTAGTAATTTGGGCCAAAAATGCACATGTCCTGGGTTAGGCCGAAGCCCTACAGGGCCAAAGGAGCACTGGGCTACGGGCTTCGGAAGCGTCTAGCTAGCCCACAACCTTCGGCCTGGAGGCCTTTGGAGGCCCACTCCGCCAAAGCTGCGGCCCAAAGGAGCAGGCTTCGGCGGGCCTGAACGAAGACCCACTTCGGACAAGAGTTAGAGATTGAGTCCGATTTTTCACTAAGTCTTTTATGCGTGACCAAACAGAATTCCACCAGATTAGGCTTGGAGATTAGAAGTCTAGCCCCTATAAATATAGGGGTGAGGCCGGTTCAGAGGGCCCCGCAACAAAATCAACCACAAAGCCCTAGCTCTGAATGATACTTTACTTTATCTTTACTTTTCTGTACTCTTCGTGGGTTTGCCTAGAAGCCCTCCGACGGCCACTTCGGAACAGTGGTAATCTTTGTTACTTCGCTTGTGAAGTATCCGTTAATCTACGTAATAGATTGCTATCGCCTTATTACTTTGCCTGTGAAGTATCCGCTAATCTGTGTAACAGATTGCTACCTTCGCTCCTAGTACAATACTCAGTAGAATTCGGTCCTCAGGCCGAATTGGTACTATGAATCTACTCTGTTGCAGGTTACCTACGTTCGAAGTTGCTTCGCTGGAGGTGTCCAGAGCTGAGAGATTGGTTCCGGAGGTTTCCAGAACACCCTTCGGCGAGGTCTTTGCTTCGAACGCACGCCAACACGCTTCGCCGACAGACTTCGTCACGACAGGCTTCGCCACGCTCGTACTCTGCTCCGGACAAAGTCACGCTCGCACGTTGCGCCTGTCTTTATTCTGTATCTTACTGTATCGGAGACTTCACACCAAACCCCACTATCCGGAGGTGATTATCGCGTCCAAATCTGATCGGAATTCATCTTAAGCTAGATCAGTCCGAACGCCGGAGGTACCCTTCGGCGGGACACTTCGCACCATATGTCGAAGGTACCCTTCGGCGACACCCTTCGCACTATACTTCGAACAGTCAGGCTCCGCCCGGTTTCTAATTTGTTCTGTTTAATATATTTCTTTTGGCTAATTGGATTATTTCTGTGTGATCTGATTACCTAGTGACTCCACCCCCCTTACCACGGCTAAGGGTAGTCAGAACGCGACGTCGATGTTGTGTTATGCTTAGGCTTGTCCCTAAGTATCCGTACACTTTTGGATCATCGAACTGACACAAGTGCGGGGCACGTTTTCATGTAACGGAAGCATCTTCGGAGGCCTTTGTAGATTGACCTCCGTTCGTAGATCCTGATGGAGTCCACCCTGGAATCGGAGTAGGCAAAGGCCCACCTTTATCTTTACCTTTTCTAGGACCCATCTTCCTTGGAGATATTTCCTAGAACAAAGTCTTTTGAGCAACTATAGGAGCTGCCTTCGGAGATACAATGGCCTCCGGCACAACCTCCGTAGCGGGAATCTCTTCCATCAGAGCTAATCCTGTAAAAACCAAAGGTATATGATATTGCTTAAATTTTGCAGGACACAAAGAAAAGAGGGAAAAAGAAAAGGTATTTTGTTGAAGCTTACCTCTAGCATTTTGTTGCCGAACGAGCACTAGACTGCTCGGGGGCTCGAACATATGGCTGAAGTCCTCTTCGGACTCTGGACTTCGAATCGAAGGAATAGCTGCAGAGATATCCTCAACCACTACAGTTATCACTTTGTCTAGAGGCAAGACTTGGGCATCCACAGTCTCGACTCTGCCTTCTCCCATAACAGGAGCCACCACCACGTCGTCTTGAATGGGGATTTCAGTTCCCATTCGAGACCCTTCATCCCTTACTAAGAGAGCTTCAAATTCCTCCCCCATTACTCTATCTACTTCATCTTCAGATGACTCCGAAGGCAAAGTTAGATATTTGGAAGGGGTCAGGGCCTTCGGCTTCCTAGCCACCTTTTTAATAGGTGTCTTGGCTGGCGCTAAAGTCCCTGCTTCGGCTTTCCTTTTCTTCGGGGCTTGCTCCGAGCTGATCCAATCCAGAAGAATGGGAGATTCAACTCCGAGTACACTTCATACTCGGTTGAATCACTCCCAGCTGCCAACCAATTTCACCCTCCACTCCTTTTCAACGGGCGTAAGAGCCCCGAGGATCTTCTCCAAAGTTCAGACAATTTTTTCCGGAGTAAGGGTGACGCGCGAAGCTGAAAGATAAGATTTTCTTTCGGTTAAATCATTTTTATAGAATCAATACTATGTGTAAAAACATTTTGCAGGATATACAAGTTTACCTGCAACACTTGAAGGGATCTCTCGGAGTCCACCCTCTGGATTCTCTTCGAAGTTGATCGGCCAGCTAGCCATCAAGGGCGGGATCCAAAGTCCGATGAACTACACCGCCAAGTTGTGCATGCTCAGGCGACGACTTATGGATTGCAGCAGTCCAAGGCGAGCTTCGAGTTAGCTTGGGTCTGGATGGACCTCCGCTTCCCTCTGATAGAAGATGTCCTCTAGAGGTACAGCCAAGGCACTGTCCACCCCTACCTCGACATAGAACCAGTGAAGAATCCAATCCGTATACCATCTAGTGTTGATGTCCTTCGCCGGGAACCGGTCTTGATATTCTTCGCGAAGTCGGAAATTGATGCTGCCAAAGGCGACCACCATCTTCTCTCCTCCGGCTACAGTGTAAGTCTTCGGTTGGCAGGAAGCTTTGTGAAGCGCCGCGAAGATCTCAGCTCTCCCAGCACAACCTTCGACTCGCATCGCCCATTCGAAGATGGCTAGGCGAGCGATAGCATTGGGGGAAAGTTGGGGCAAGGTGACATGGAACAACCTTAATACCTCGGAGAGGAAATCTACCGCTGGAAGCCTCAATCCCGCTTCAAAGAATGCTTCGAACACCACTATCTCTCCGGCTCGAGGTGCGGGAATCACTTCTGATCCAGCCTAACTAATCTTAATTCTAGGTCTCGTCTTCCTAGCAGTCGCTGCCGCGATGGACTTCTTCGAGCAAGTTGAGGGCCCTAAACTATACGATTGATCTGTATATTTGGTCGACGCTGGGAGAAGATCGTGAGGACTGGCTGGGCGAGGATCATCCGAAGACACCACTGCCGCTGCTGCTGCCAACGTCTGTTGCCTGGCCAAGGACGAAGCGGGAGCGAGAACTTTGTGGCTAGTTTTCACCATTGGAGAAGATGAAGTTGGAGTTTGAGCTCAAGAAGTAGAAAGGGGAAATGCAGAAGCAGTTGGTAAAGTATCCAACACTTGCCCCTGCTCTCTTATTTATAGTATGAACTTGCAGTTGTAGTATACCATTCATATGCGTCGTTCCATCTTCTTTACCGTTATGATTCACTACGGCTCTTCGTGAGAAATCACGCCTCCAGAAACTTAGCGACAGTGTAGCCTTTAAAAAAGGTAACGACTATTTATGTAAGCCTAACAATTATTTCAGCTTCGCAAGGATCTATCTCTAAAACCGCTTCGACACGCACCTTCGCATAGAAGTTGGTCCGAAGATTCCACACCTCCGAATGCTTCAAAGAGTGGTAAAATTCGCTAAGTTCTTGATCCTAAGTATGCAATTGTTTCTTGCGTATACTACCCTCTTATTGTATAGGCAATTTGGAGAGAAGTATTCAAGGGGCTACTATTGGGGGAAAATATTTCATCCTCTAGAAGTCAAAAACATTCCCCTATAGACACCAGCAGAAGAGGTGAAGTCAGAAGCTCTAATCTTCGAATGTCTTAAAAGTATCAGAGTGGTGTTGTATTCAGAGTATTATATAGCAAAGACCTCTGTTAAGGCTTCGGTGTAATGAAGTCTCCCAAAGTCCTTACACCCGAAGGAGTGTTGCCAGCAAGGATAGAAGATTTATCTTCTTTCTAATTAAATTAGTCTTTTACCTTTTTACCCCTACTGTTGACATAAAAACGTGCCCCCGCACTTGGGTCAGTTCGATGATCCAAAAGTGTACGGATACTTAGAGACAAGCCTAAGCGTAACACAGCACTGACGTCGTGTTCCGACTACCCTTAGCCATGGTAAGGGGGGTGGAGTCGCTAGGTAATCAGATCACACAAAATAATCTAATTAGCCGAAATAAATATATTAAACAGAACAAATCAGCAAACCGGGCGGAGCCTGACTAGTTTGAAGTATAGTGCGAAGGGTGTCGCCGAAGGGTACCTTCGGCGTTTGGTGCGAAGTGTCCCGCCGAAGAGTGCCTTCGGCGTTCGGACTGATCTAGCCGAAGATGAACTCCGAAAGGATCTGGATGCGACAATCACCTCTAAACAGCGTGGTTCGACATGAAGTCTCCGATACAGTACGATACAGAATAATGACTTAGATGCAAGGCGCCATTGCTGCTTCGTTCGGAGCGAAGTACGAGCATGGCGGAGCCTGTCGTGACGAAGCGTGCTAGCGAAGCGTGTTGACGTGCGGTCGAAGCAGGGATCTCAACGAAGGATGTTCTGGTAACCTCCGAAACCGATCTCTCAGCTCCGAATACTCTGGCAGAGTAGCTCCGAACGTAGGTAACCTACAACAGAGAAGATTTGAAGTACCAATTCGGCCTGAGGACCGAATTTTGCTAAGTGTTGCACTAGTGGCGAAGGTAACAATCTGTTACACAGATTAGCAGATACTTCACAGGTGAAGTAACAAGGCGATAGCAATCTATTACGTAGATTAACGGATACTTCACAAGCGAAGTAACAAGGATTACTACTGTTCCGAAGTGGCCGTCGGAGGGCTTCTAGGCAAACCCACAAAGAGTACATAAAAGTAAAGATAAAGTAAATACAATTCAAAGCTAGGGCTTTGTGGTTGATTTTGTTGGGGGGCTCTGAACCGGCTTCGCCCCTATATTTATAGGGGCTAGACTTCAAATCTCTAAATCTAATCTGTTATGACTCGGCTGAATCACGCGTAGAGATAAACACATAGCCAGAATCAGATCTAACTCTATCTCTGTTCGAAGTGGGCCTTCGGCCAGGCCCGCCGAAGTCTGCTCCTCGGGCCGAAGATTCGGAGGAGTAGGCCTTCAAAGGCCTCCTAGCCAAAGGCTGTGGGCTGGCTGGAAGCTTCCGGAGCCCGTAGCCCAATGGTCCTTCGGCCTTATAGGTCTTCGGCCTAACCCGAGACATGTGTATTTTCGGCCCAAATTACCAAAATTGATATTTTGACAATCTTAATCATTGATGCCATTTTTTGCTATCAACACATGCCCCCCTGCCTTTTACTGAACTAAGTGAACTAAAAGCACAACGGGCTAAAGACGATACCTTCCATATCGACCTTTCGACATCTTTTAAGCTATTTGCCAAACACTTTGGAAATAACTTTTCAAGTATCTACCATTAAAAGCTCTTCGAAACCGCTCTCCTTGCAAAGATTCTAACACATATGCATTGCCAGGAGTGATTTCGGCTATTTTGAAAGGGCCTTCCTAACTAGGCGACCATTTACCAAACTTGTGACTCTTAGTGCCTAAGGGTAAAATCTTCTTCCAAACCAAGTCACCTAGTTGAAACGATTTTGGTTTAACCTTCTTATTGTAGGCTTTAGCTACTCTCCTCTTGTCTATTTCTATGGCTTCTAAAGCCCTCAATCTCTAATCGGTCACTTCTTCTAGATTGTCTTTCAAAACAGTTTCATACTCGTCGACCGATAAGCCATCTTGCTTTAACACTCTTAAAGAGCCAAGATCTACTTCTATAGGTAGAACAACTTTTTGTCCATACACCAACTCATATGGACTAACTTTGTTAGCACCGTGCTTTGCAATTCTACAAGCCCATAGTGCCTCGGAGAGCACTTCATGCCACCTTTTAGGGAATTCTTCAATTTTCTTCCTAATGAGCTTAATCATGATTTTATTACTAGACTCAGCCTGACCATTGGCCTGAGCATAGTAGGGCGAAGAGTTTATCAACTTAATACCATAATATTCGGCAAAGTCCCTCACTTCTTTAGAAACAAATGAACTACTCTGATCTGTAGTGAGAGTTTGAGGAATACCGAATCTATGTATAATGTGTTTCAAGATAAAGTCAAGTACCTCAGCATGAGTCTTGTTCTTGAGAGGCACGGCCTCGGTCCACTTGGTGAAGTAATCCATCGCCATCAACACAAACTGATGCCCTTTGGAGGAAGGAGGGTGAATTTGGCCGATGAAGTCTAAACCCTAACCTCGGAACGGCCATGGCTTGACAATAGGGTTAAGTAATGAAGCAAGAGCTAATTGAATATTGCCAAACTTCTGACATGCTTCACACCCTCTATAATACTTAAAACAATCCTCAGTCATAGTCGGCCAGTAGAAACCTTCTCTTTTGAGCATCTAACTCATTTTCTGGGCCGACTGATGAGTGGCACAAAGTCCTTCATGGACTTCTCCCGTAGCCACCTGGGATCGTTCGTGGTCTAGACACCTTAACAGTACTCCGTCAAGGGTTCGGCGATACAGTGTGTCGTCTAGCAGCACAATTTTAAACGCTTGCCACCAAACTTTCTGATCAACCCTTTAGCTAGGGTCTCTCAAATACTGGACGATTGGAGTTCTCCAATCGCCCTTATGGGATTTTGAGGGTTTCGCTAGCTCACTCCCTAAAAAAATATATAGGCTACTGATTTTGGGGTGCCCCTTGAGCCCTTCCTGCTTCTGCCAAAGCCTGGCTGGACTGGCCGAGCGGTGCGCATCAGGCTAAAGCCCCCTGCCGGAGGGTCCGGGCTCTCGAAAGCCCTCACTATCCCGAGGACTTCGGCTCGCGGGCTCCGGCATGCCAGACCCTTCGATGAGTGGAGTACTCCAGCCCTGGGACCTTGGCGCGCGGCAGTCTTCGGTAGTCAGAGGGGTCTGACTCAGAGGGTGCGCCTGTCCGAAGTCACTAGCTTCGGTAGTGAGACTAAACATCAGCTTCTCCTATACAGAAAATTTTCCTCTCCTGACTTGGTAATCAGATGCTTGCTGAACCGAATCATTTGCAGCTGAATTGGCCTCTCTTGACACATGAGAAATTTTGAAGTCATCAAAAGTAGCAGTTATGTCCAAGCACTTATCGAAGTAGCTGTTTATCAAGCCATTAAAACATTGAGCACTCTTAGCCACTTGTTGCACCACTAACAGGGAATCACCATGCACATGAACATGTTTAACACCCATGGATTCTAACAATTCAAGCTCTAGCAGTAAAGCCTCGTATTCAGCTTGGTTGTTGGTAGAGGGAAATTCTAAATGAGCTGAGGTCTCAAAGTGCGCTCTGCTAGGTGATATGAGAACCACTCCAATAACTTGGCCATTTTTGCAAGCTGAACCATCAAAGTAAAGTTTCCACGACATTACCTCAATCAAAGCAACATTGTCGCTCCAACTGACGTCTATGTGGTGATCAACTATAAAGTTGGATACGATCTGACCTTTCATAGCTCTTAGGGGTTCATAGGCCAAATCATATTCAATCAAAGCGTAAGCCCACTTTCCGATTCTCCCACTTAAAATCAGCTTTTGTAACATGTGTTTTATAACATCGGTTTGGCAAACGACAACACATGTAGTAGGGAGAAGATAGTGGCGCAATTTGGTACACACGTAGTAAAGTGATAAACATAAACGTTCCACAAATGCGTACATGGTCTCGGCGTCCAGCAGGCGGCAGCTCAAGAACGTGATGATGTACTATTTTCCTTCTACCTCCTGGGTTAGCACGACCCTTATCACGCTATCTTCAGTAGCGATGTACAGCCGAAACGGAATCCCGACTTTGGGTGCTCTCACCACGGGCGGCGATGACAAGCACTCCTTGATTTTCTCAAAAGCGCTTTGCTGGCTTGCCCCCAAGTGAACTCGGCCTCATTCTTTAGCCGGAGTATGGGGACAAAGGCATCAATCTTGCTGGACAAGTTAGATATAAAGCGACGCAAATAATTCATCTTGCCTAGCAACTTTTACACATCTTTTTTGCATGTTGGCGCCGTAACGTTTCTAATTTTCTCAAGCCTCTTAGGATCAATCTCTATGCCTCTTTCATGAATCATGAAACCTAAGAACTTACCTGCCGACACGCCAAAAGCATACTTGAGTGGGTTCATTTTTAAACCATACTACCGCATCCTATCAAAAGCAACTTCCAAGTCAGCTAAATGGTTTCCCATAGCATCTGATTTGACTACAACATCATCAATGTAGACTTATAGAATAACTCCCAAGTCATGAAAGATCAGGTTCATAGCACGCTGATATGTGGCGCCATCATTTTTCAAACCAAAAGTCATAATGCCCCACTCGAATAAACCGACAAAACCAAGGCATCAAAAGGCTGTCTTGTAGACATCCTCTTCAGCCATAAAGATCTGATTATAACCAGCATTGTCATCAAGAAACTTAGTACCTTGTGTCCTGAAGCATCGTTGATTAGCATGTCGGCTATCAGCATTGGATACTCGTCTTTTGTAGTGGCCTTGTTCAGATCCCTGAAATCAATACATACTCGTATCTTGCTGCTCCCTTTCTTCTCTACACGCATAATGTTAGCGACCCATTCTGCGTACCTGCATGGCCTAATAAATTTAGCTTTGAGAAGTCGCTCTACTTCTTCTTTAACTCGGTCATAGGCGGCTGAGTTAAAGCGACGAGGAGGCTGTTTATAAGGCCTAAATCTGGACTTGATAGGTAGCCGATGCTCCACGAGCTCGCGGCTTAGTCCCGGCATCTCGCTATACTCCCATGCGAAATAATCGACATACGACCTAAGCAACTTTATTACTTCGGCCTTTTCATCAGGCTATAAGTGTTGGTTTACAAAAGTCGGCCTCAGGATGCTACCATCACCTATGTCAACTTCTTCTAAGGGATCGGCCGACGCAAAACCTTGTCCTAATTTCTCTACTTCGCTAAAGTCCTCGATGGCCTCGGCAATACTGTCTTTAGTAGACCGATACTGCTCTACACGAGACTTTAGCCAATCTAGATTACTCTTGATAGACATGACTACTAATATAAAAACAGTTGTGCTACACCAACCGACTTTACAGACACTAGTACAAAACGTCCTCTAGACACGCTAACAAAATTGTAATCCGAAAGATCTCTACCTGATAGACACTCTACCTTGTTGTGAACGGCGTCGACTGACACATCGGCCAATGCCACTTGGGCCAAAGTGTCTACGGGTATGACTTCTACTTCATCGCCATCCCACTAAATTAGGCACTGGTGCAGAGTAGAAGGAATGCAGCAATTTGCGTGAATCCAGTCGCGCCCAAGCAACACGCTATAGTTACCTTGCACATCGACGACGAAGAATGTTGTTGGCAATGTCTTGTTGCCTACTGTCAACTCCATGGAGAGCACGCCTTTGGCCTCGGAACTCTCACCGTTGAAGCCATTGAGCATCAAGTTGGTTTTCTTCAGATCATCTTCATCCCTGCCAAGTTTCTTCAACAATGAGTAAGGCATTAAGTTAACAGTGGCGCCACCATCAACTAGCATCCGGGAAATCATCTTCCCGTCAATGTGACCCCTGACGTAGAGAGGCTTCAGATGGCAAGCTGAGTCCTCGGGCTTCTCAAAGATAGCATTGCGCGGGCTGAGGTTCAACTGAGCGACCTCGACCTCATCTTGTGGTACGGCAAACTCGGTGGGTGGCATGACGACGTTGATGTCCATCGCCTGGGGTGCGGGCCCTCGGAGACGAGCGAGTAGTCGTCATCGAACATGTCTTCCTCATCATCGCTCGGACTAGGAGCTAGATTGGTTATCTGAATCATCTTAACTCTCCATATATGTCTCGCAGTTGGTCGAGGGCGGATTTCTTCAAAAATAGCATCTCGCTCATCCTCGGCCTTCTTCTCGTGCATCTCCTGTGCCCGTAGTCGTTGTAGATGCCTCTTTTGTGATTTGGACATACCTGGAGGTGCCCAAGATGGTTGTGGCTTGGTGCTAGGTGCCACCGCCTAGTTCCTATAACCTCCAGCCGAAGTGGTACTGCCCACCTCAGCCTCGTGCACTCTGTATTGGGAGGAGCCTTCGCTGCAGACCTCAGCAATCGGACCAGCCTCGTTTGGCCGATCGGACCAGGCTCCTGCTTTGGCTCCTCCATTAGACTTCGGCGATAGGGCCTTCGAGATTGGGACTTCCTGAGACCCTACTCTGACTGTGATAGCTTCAGACTCCTTGTCCTTTGCACCTTCGTGCTCGTACCCTTCGACTTCATCGATCCGGCTTGGAGATACTACGAATAGCCTATGGACGATGCCTCCCTCTGCTGCGTCTGTTTGTCCTTGCCATTCATAATACTCCGAAGGAAAACAAGACATAGTGTTAAGTTGCAGAGGGTACTCCGGCTGTGATACATATGGAGCCCACGGAGTCCCCGCCCAGTTGTACGGTGGAGGCATCGATGGATCTAGTGGCCTCGACCACTGTGAGCCGAACCCGTTACCCGGAGGAGGGTTTGGTAGAGTCAACGGTGTCTCGGACCATATCAGTGAGGGGTCCTGCCAGGCTGGAGGTACGTTCGGCCAGTGCGGGCCGAAGCCTCCTGTCGAAGGGTTCGTACAGAGTGGTGCAGGGTTCGGCCATTGGGGGCCGAACTCGCTCTGCATGGGGTTTGGCCACTGGGGTCCGAAGCTGCTGTACGGGGGGTTCGACCATTGAGGTCTGAAGTCACCATACGGAGTGTTAGGCCACTACGGCCCGAAGTCACTGTGCGGAGGGTCCGGCCATTGCGGTCCGAAACCATCATGAGGAGGGCTCGACCACTACGGTCCGAAGCCACCCTCCGGACGCCTTGGCCCTTTGGCTGACTTAGTTTTTTAGTGCGGGGGCCTGCTTCCTTGGCTTTTCTTTGATGCTTGTTCAACAACATCTTGTATGTTACCTTCGACTTCTTGCGAGCCTTAGACGAAGGAATGCTAATGTTTTGGTTCCACACTCCCACCTCGGGGTTCTTAGGTATGAGTGTGCGCGTGCGTGGTTCTCCAACAATTACCGCCTTCCCTCTAATCGACTCGACCTGTTATGGCCGAATCAACACCTTCTTCTCGCTAAGGTCGACGGCGTTGACGGGGAAGGGATCTTTGTCCAGCTTCATCTTTGGATTGTGGTCTATTTTCAATTGTCCTTCTTCTATGGCCGATTGAACCTGCCATCGAAAAACATTGCAGTTGTTAGTATTATGTGAATGCGAGTCATGCCACTTATAGTATGGATGTTTCTTCAACTCATCGGCAGATGAAATGACTTGGCCTTTAGGCAACCTAAGAAGCTGGTTCTTTAAGAGAAAATCAAATATTTTATCACACTTAGTTATGTCAAATGAGTACTTGACCTCACTTGGCCGATTCTTTGTGGGAGACGGTCATAACTCGTAGCACGTGATAGGTTTACTCTTAGCGTTCCAAACCCATTCGGTCGCGTACATGTCGGCCGAATCTTCTTCTTCTTCTGATTCCTCCTCATCGGAGTGTTCCATGATGTGGATTTCAGCTTTAGGCTTGTTAAACGTCTTAATAAACTTTTTATCTTTGGCTCGGCCTTCCTGGACCAGAGCCTGCTGCAAGACTTGGCTAACCTCTAAGAAGTTCTGGTTATCTAGTTCCTCTTTAATCTCAGAACGTAACCCATTAAAAGCCAGCTCCGCCAAATCTCTTTCTGAAATATTAAGGTTGAAACATCGGTTTCTAGTATCCCTAAAACACTTGATGTACTCAGAGACGTTCTCGTTAGATTTCTGCCTAACCGATGTCAAGTGTGAAATCGTAAGTTCTGTCTCACCTGCGTAAAAGTAGTCATGGAATTTTTGTTCCAATTCATCCCACGTCTGCACGGAGTTCGGAGGGAGCGCCGAAAACCAAGTGAAAGCGGTGATGGATAGCGAGAGAGAAAATAGTCTAATTTTTAGAGCGTCTGACCCGCTAGCTTCTCCACACTGTGCTAAAAATTGACAAATATGCTCTAGTGTGGTTTTGCTACCCTCACCGTTGAACTTAGTGAATTCGGGGATTCTATAACCACGGGGGTAGGGTATTGTATCGAAATGATCGGGATATGGCTTCCGGTAAACCCTAGCCCGACCCCTAGGCACGAAACCGGCGCATTCCCTAAATAGTGCACGGATTCGCTCCTCTAGGTCATCTTGGCCTACTGCCTGTGCACGTCTCTTGTGCGGGGGTGCGATACGTGGTGGGATATCGGCGTGTCAGCCATGGGCCTCTTCCCTATGCGCTAGCTGCACGACGTGCTCGAGCTCAGGCGCCTGTGCATGTGGTGCGGGCAGCGCGAGCAGGGCTGGCACCGGCGTAGGTGGTGGTGGTGGTGTGTGGTACGCGATGCTAGCTTGTCCGTAAGCATAATGACTAGTCTCGGCCACGGGTGTTGAGACCGGAGACGCAACGATCTTGCCATAGCTACCGTCAGTTTTGTTGTACACATAATTAACCAGAGGTATACTAGCAATAGGGACTGATGGTACGACCTCAGTAAAGCCGAACCTTCTAAGTGTAGCCTCTACTTGGGAGCTAACTGTCGAATCTAAATGGTTGGCTAGCGAAGCGCTAACGGCCTGATCTACCGATGCAGCTATTTTTGCTCAATTTCTAAAGAAGATAAACGAGGTGATACGGGTGTTACCTGGGTCCGAGCAAGGTCGAGGGCGATGATGTCGCGCTTGATGAAGCCCGCGTGTGTCTTGACGTAGCCCCCAAGCATCATGTCTTAGAGCACCTTCAACTTTTCCTTGATCTCTGCTCGATCTTCTGTGGGAATATCTTCAAGAGTAGGTGTTAGGATGTTGCGGTTGTCGATATCCGCACCTCCTATGGTGTCCATCGGCGGTGTTGATATAGTAGTCGTTGTATATGTACCGGCGGTCGATGTAGATGTACCTGTCATGTTGGCGTAGCTTCTCCCCAGCGGAGTCGCCAAAAAGTGTGTTGACACGAAAACGTGCCCCCACACTTGGGTCAGTTCGACGATCCAAAAGTATGCAGATACTTAGAGACAAGCCTAAGCATAACACAGCACTGACATTGTGTCCCGACTACCCTTAGCCGTGGTAAGGGGGTGGAGTCGCTAGGTAATCAGATCACACAAAATAATCTAATTAGCCGAAAGAAATATATTAAATAGAACAAATCAGCAAACCGGGCAGAGCTTGACTAGTTCGAAGTATATTACAAAGGGTGTCGCCGAAGGGTACCTTCGGCGTCTAGTGCGAAGTGTCCCGCTGAAGAGTGCCTTCGGCGTTCGGACTGATCTAGCCGAAGATGAACTCCGAACGGATCTGGATGCGAAAATCACCTCCGAACAGCGGGGTTCAGCGCGAAGTCTCCGATACAATACGATACAGAATAATGACTTAGATGCAACGCACGAGTGTTGCTTCATCCGGAGCGGAGTACGAGCGCGACGAAGCCTGTCGTGATGAAGCGTGCTGGCGAAGCGTGTTGACGTGCGGTCGAAGCAGGGATCTCGCCAAAGGATGTTTTGGCAACCTCCGAAACCGATCTCTCAGCTCCGAATACCTCTGGCGGAGTAGCTCCGAACATAGGTAACCTGCAACAGAGAAGATTCGAAGTACCAATTCGGCCTGAGGACCGAATTCTGCTAAGTGTTGCACTAGTGGCGAAGGTAACAACCTGTTACGCAAATTAGCGGATACTTCGCAGGCGAAGTAACAAGGCGATAGCAATCTATTACGTAGATTAACAGATACTTCACAAGCGAAGTAACAAGGATTACCACTATTCTGAAGTGGCCGTCGGAGGGCTTCTAGGCAAACTCACGAAGAGTACAAAAAAGTAAAGATAAAGTAAATACGGTTCAAAGCTAGGGTTTTGTGGTTGATTTTGTTGGGGGGCTCTGAACCGGCTTCGCCCCTATATTTATAGGGGCTAGACTTCTAATCTCTAAGTCTAATATGTTATGACTCGGCTGAATCACGCGTAGAGATAAACACTTAGCCAAAATCGGATCTAATTCTATCTCTGCCCGAAGTGGGCCTTCGGTCAGGCCCGCCGAAGTCTGCTCCTCGGGCCGAAGCTTCGGTGGAGTGGGCCTCCGAAGGCCTCCTGGTCGAAGGTTGTGGGTTGGCTGGAAGCTTCCGGAGCCCGTAGCCCAATGGTCCTTCTGCCCTGTAGGTCTTTGGCCTAACCCGGGACATGTGTATTTTCGGCTCAAATTACCAAAATTGATATTTTGATAATCTTGATCATTGATGCCATTTTTTGCTATCAACACCTATGAAGAGTATTCAACATTATCTTCTTAGTCGGTTGTAATTAGATGGTAAAGGAGTCTTTTCCTTTATTATTCGGTCTATAAATACCCTTCTTCACTATGTAAAGGGTATCGAATACTCAGATATTCAATACATAACTTCGAACTATTTCGAGCTATTATCCTATTTGGAGGCTTGAGATAGTTCGTTTTCACAAATACTTCGTTTGTCATACATACAGTTTCTTAAATCTGTTAGTGTAATCTTTTACGCCACCAATTCATTATCAATGTATATGGTCCCGTAATTAACCATTGTTCGTCCGTAACAATACTAACCAGTTTTGTCGATACCAAAATGAAATTGATAAAGTTGCTTACAATTTGTCAAATTCTCGGGTAACTTTATTAAAGGAAAGGGAATTTGCGCATCTTACATACTGCGGCTGGTTTAATCCATTATCTTAAACTTAAACGACGTGCTTAGCAATTCAAAGGAAAAAAACGCTGGAAAAAAGAGAAGAAAATGTGTTGTGCCGCCTGGCCACAACAGTTTGTGTGCGTCCGGTCAATGACATATTTGTAGCTGCCGCGCCCGCACGCGACACGACAAGGCCACGGCCCGCGGGGGTTTCATCATCCCGACGAAGATCCGTTCAGTCAAATGTATATACCATCTCAAATTTATATCCATTAAAAAATCTTTTCATCCATACATATATACATGTATATATATATAAATGTTGATCTAAATCTTCTCAAACCCATATCTAAACTAATAAAATATATTGAGAGTAGTTAGATGGCTGCCGGATCGCTTGAGTCGTCTGACGCGTGAAGTCACTACTGCGAAGAGGACAAATACATGAATCATGTGTCGTGTACTCGTGTGAAGGTAGTTAAACATTAGCGACGATCGGTAGAGGCTACAACATGAAGACAATGGAGCACATACATTTGGTGATGATCTACACTAGACATCTCATGTGTGGAACTTTGGAGACAAGATTGGGGAGTGAGGAGTAGAGGCACATACTTTTGACCATGGTCCACACTGAACGTTTTACACGTAGAACTTTAGAGTTAGGATTGTGGAATGAGGAGTAGAGGCACGTACCGCTAGTTGAGGGCATTGTGGTAAGACATTTAGATAGAATTAGTAATTAGGGAAGAAATTTAAGAAATACTAAAGTAACTTATTGTTTTTAATGGATTTAGCTATTGTATCAGATTACAAATAAATAATTAATTGGATGATAGGTGGTAAGTATAAATAGTATGAAATCATGTTCGTATCTATGCATTCTACCTATGCGCACGTAACAATCTTGTTTTGTTTTTCCTTGTTAACAAACCCACTAGTAAAAATTATATATATACACACACGTATATTATATACACACTATAATAGGGAAAATTGGATCCATATCATTATAATTTTACAAATGTCATTACAATTCACATATTTAGATTTATATCATTACAATTTCAAATAACTCCAAACTATACCATTACAAATTATTTAGAGAATTCTGAAATATGCCATTACAATTTTAGATAATTCTGAAATATGCTATTATATTTTCAAAGAACTACAATTTCAGAATGAAATAAATCTAAATATATAAATTGTAATAGTATTTTTCTAAACTCACAAAATTATAATACCATAAATCGAATTATTCATAAATAAAAATCTTTGTTTTTGTTGGTAACCATTGCATCTTTACTCCGGTCGCTGTTATATCTCTCTTCACAGCCCCGTGCCGGCGAGGCGAGGAGATGAGGCGGGAGGTGGCGGAGAGCTGCGTGGACGGGGTTGTGATGGAGATGGTGGCAGCCTACTGCGGCCGCTTCTATGTCGCCAAGCCGGAGCTCGCCGCCCGCCGCATCGAGGCCATCGGCTTCCAGGTCGGTCACCAGCTCACCGAGAGGTACACACAAAAATATTCTCACCTCTCTGTTTATTTCGCTTAGATCTCGGTAGCTTTCTTTGTATGGATTTGTTCCTGCGCTCCAATCCGATCCTTCCGGCGAGTCCCAATCTGTTTCCTGGAATGAAATTTCCACCTTATTTTACATAATTCCAAATTTTTGTTCCACTTTGATTTGTACCAGAACCCGCGGAAAATATTCTCATCATGTAGGCTGCTGGACGTTGAATTACGGGGGTTATAATATAGTTCGAAAAACTTCCGTGGCAATGTCGAGATGGGTGTGATGCTATGTTGCGATCTTTTTGGACAACATTTGTAACTTTTGTTCCCCGAGATGATGTTAGATTCAGGCAAAACTTTTATTTTCAACTGCAATACCTAGCATTTAGTTCAATAATTGATGGACAAGAAAATCTTAACTTTTTGGATTCCAGTATACCCTCTAAAGCAAGGTGTACATGTTCATAATATAGATTTGGAAATCTAATTAGCATTAAGCATTCTTGAGTTAATTACTCTCTGTCATGCTTCTTGAAATTAATGACATATTTCCTAAACTTGCGGGGCTCCTATTATACTTAATTTCAAAGAAAACAAGCTGATGTAACTGTGTAAAGAAACTCTGTTTCGAACTTTGATTCATATATAGGAGAGGTTGATATGCTTCTTTAGTAAAGACTTAACTACTTGAGAATTTATTATCCCAATATATGTATCCTGCACAAATTTTCTAGTATCAATGTATATGGTCATTATTATTAAATTCATATTTTCTTCAGTAATCATTGACATACTTTGTTAATAGTCTTCTGTGTGCATAGGATATACATGTTCAATGACTGAGAACTTGTTTATGACTATTTTCATGAACTCCAGAGCAAAGATTTTGAAGCTAATTATAAAAAGAGATCAGTCCATAATAATTATGTACAATATGTTTGCAATTTTTTGCCATTATCACAAAACAAAAATTGCTAGTTCTTTAGTTATACTGTACTCTAATTTTGAAATTATTTTCCAAATGTTTTCTTCGTTTTTTAAATTATGAATATTTTCCCATTTTTTAGTAACCGAGGAAGTTTTGATATCTATTTTAATTTCCTTGTACCTTAGGTATTTTTTTCCATTAGTACAGCTGGTGTATGATGTATTTACATATCTTTAGTGGGTTCTGACCTGTCTCTGTAGTGCCACAAAATTAACAACAATCTCTGTTCAATTTCAGATATACTATGGAGCGCCCTCGATTTAGTGATCATCTTGAAGCAATCAAATTTATCTGCAAAGACTTTTGGTCAGAGCTATTCAAGAAGCAGATTGACAATCTGAAAACCAATCATAGGGTAATGAACACAAATTCATACCTTATTTTGTGTATGTGATAAATTTGATGTTACTTAACTTCAATACATGTAGGGCACCTTTGTTCTTCAAGATAACCGTTTCCGGTGGTTTACTCGTGTTTCTATAGATCCATCAGTAGAGAGCATCGATGCAATTGAGAATGACTCTACATCACTAGGTGATAGCGCAGCCCAAACAACAAGCATGCTTCTGTATTTTCCATGTGGGATAATAAGAGGTGCCTTGACCAATTTGGGGATTTCTTGTTCTGTCACTGCAGACATGTCCAACCTTCCAGCATGTGAGTTGTACCACTCTTTTTTCATAACCTTGACTTAGCATACAAATCCATGTGGTTGTACATTGCACTATTCCCTCTGTTTTCTAATGATTATCACCGTTAGCATTATTGTTCAAACTTACCAATGACCTTCAATAAACTTGCATCAGTTCCTAGTAAAACAATATATTGAAGTATTTTGAATCACAAATCAAAAAGTATGATTCTTTCATGCTAACTTTTACTACTCCCTTTGGTCACAAAAGGAAGCCGTTTTAGGATGTGTGTGATGACCACAAGATAACTTTGACCATAGTTATTGTTTGGAATATGAATTATAGTTGTCTAACTTTTTTTAAAAAAACTATGCATAGAAATGATTTGCAAAGGAGAGAAAATAACTTTTTTTGGTTAAAGATCATATTGTTTCTACGTAACCAAAGCAACCAGAAAGTGGCAGTCACTCCTAGCAGAACATGTGCTTTTAAATCGTTCTAGATTCCTTGAATCCAATCATCAAACATATGAGATACACTTCGTGGTGGAGTGTTGGGGGAAAATATTTCATCCTCCGAATGTTAAGGAAACCTCAACATCAACTCAATCAGAAGAAATGAAGTCAGAAGCTTTGGTCTCCGTAGATCCTAAAAGCATTAAGGCTTTGCTGTATTCGGAGCTCTCTACAGTGAAGGCCTCCGTCAAGGTTCCGGCGTGACGAAGCCTTCTGGAGCCTCTTTACCCGAAGGGGTACTGCCAGCAAGGACAAAAGAATTATCTTCTCACTGATTAGATTAACCTTTTACTCTTTTAACCCTACGAAGGATATTAAACATTATCTTCTAAGTCGGTTGTAATTAGAGGGTAAAGAGGTCTTTTCCCAATGTATTCCGTCTATAAATACCTCTCTTCGCTCTGTAAAGGGTATCGAATACTCAGATATTCAATACACACTTCGAACTATCTCAAGCTATTATCCTATTCGGAGGCTTGGAATAGTCTTCACAAACAGACACTCTGTTTGTTAATCTTTCTAGTTCTTTAAACCTGTTAGCGTAATCTTTTATGCCAACATGGAGCAAGTCCTGAAGCTACTTGAACAATAGCCCATGCAGAACAAGAATCGCTAGTTATCAATCGGGTTCATCAAACATATGAGATACACTTCATGGTGGAACTAAAAAATTCCTTCCGGTTGATTTATTCTATGACCCTTAAGGGGTATTTATAATCCTAATACAATCTAATATGCTAATTATCAGTCTAATCTACTAATTATCAATTTAATCTATTATTTATTGTCTAATCTAACTAATTTAATCTAATCTGCACATAACAATCTCTCACTCGTAAATCAGCTCATCCTCGAGCTAAAAATATGGATAAGAAAATTCGCGCAATGGCGAGCATCGTGACGACATCCTTGTGAAGCCGGATCGTAAAAACCACAGCCGCCATTGCTGAACTCGAGGATCGACCGCCGACAGCTCCCGTCTATGACTGATAGCCCTATGCGCCTCGCCCTCCCCATGTCGTGTATACGAAATGGGTGCGCATAGCAAATAACTCCATGAACAGTTTGGATCTTCTATGGCAGAACAAGATTTTCTGTGGCAGGAATTCTTGTGCTCCAATATGTGGCTATTGAGGAACTTCTGTGTGTCGACAGCAAGGGCGACCGACAACAGGGAGGCTCGGGCCACCGATAGCGGGATGGAGCAATGGCGACGGGGAGAACCAACAGTGATGATGAGGAGCTCAGTGTTGGCTTGTTGCGTCGATTCGCTCGTGTGGCGCGCGCAGTGGTTTGCAGGCCTGCTTGCAGGGAGGATCGGTGGCACATGTGGAAGAACGATGCTCGGGGAGGGCCAGCGTTGGGCCACCGGCGTGGAGATGGTGCCCACACGGTGGGCAGCCACGCGGGGCAACGGCAATGGGTAAGGCCGACGGTGTCATGCCGAACGTCGGGGAAAGTCGATGTCGAGGCGCTACGGGGGAAGCTATCAACTATAGGGTCCACGACCTCCTCGTCATCCGTGGAGTCAGAGGAGTGGACGACGGAGTCGAGGGCCTCGTTGTGGCTCTCCTCATCGGTGGTCACAGGGGTGATGGCATAGAGGGACTCCACCTGCGACTACGCCTCCACGGTCTATGGCGCCCTATCGGCCTCTCTAGTGGCCCTCTCGGAGTTGGAGGCTGCTCGCGGCAGAGAGAGCTCAGCTAGGGTTTGGCCAATAGCGGTGCCTCCCTTCCCTCCAGTTGCACCACCCTCCATACCGAGCCACCAGGTCCAATTCCCTCCTCCCCCTTATGCTTCTGCCTCTGCATCTGATGACGACAACGATAGTGCGGTGTGGAAACTGTTGCCATTGGCAGTGCACAGGATCTCATTGGCGTAGGGGCAACCTAGTAGCATGAAAGCCATCGAAGTCAGGCCCCTACGTGCCTCGAGGGTTGTTAGCTACGCCGAGACACCGGCGATAGCCTGCTGCAATTCTGCGATGACCTGCACCAACTCTGCGACTGAGGTGATCATTGTCATCGTATTCGTATCCTCAGAACCTGGGCTCTAATACCAAATTGGTAGGAGCAGGAGAGGAACTAAATAATTCCTTTGCTTGATTTATTCCATGACCCTTAAGAGGTATTTATAATCCTAATGCAATCTAATCTGCTAATTTAATTTGCTAATTATCAATCTAATCTACTAATTATCAATCTAATCTGCTATTTATTGTCTAATCTAACTAATTTAATCTAATCCGCACATAACAATAACATTCATAAAATAAATGTTTAATTGTCTCTTCTCTGTGACAGAAACAACAATTCTTGTTGCCTTGCCAGTTTCTTTTTGCTAGATTATACTTAATTAGCACCACACCATAACGCAAATACCACATAAAAATCTTGACTTTAAGAGGTATCTTTAGTTTCCAAATACTTTTATTAAGGTTAGGAACATCACTATGTATGAGGTCTATGTAAAGGGACTTCACTGAAAACTCCCCATTTTGAGTCAAGTCACCGTGAAATACAACTTTTTCATGAGAGATTTATGTTAGCTATGTGTGGCAATAAATTATTCCACGCCAATAATTTTGATTCAATTAGATCTCTTCTCCATGAAAAATTTGGAGGGTTATTTTGACAAGCCTCTATAATAGTAACCTTCTTGTACCTAACAATATTATAAAGAAAAGGATATTGCTCCTGCAAGGTTTCATTTCCTAACCATTTGTATTCCCAAAACTTAACTTGGGATCCATCTTTAATTGTAAAAAACCCAAAATAGAGAAAAACTCGTTTTAATTTCATAAGACTGCCCTAGAATTCACTAAAAACTCCCCATTTTGAGTCAAGTCATAGTGAAATACATCTTTTTCATGAGAGAGATTTATGTTAGCGATGCATGACAATAAATTATTCCACGCCACTAATTTTGATTCAATTAAATCTCTTCTCCATGAAAAAAACTGGAGGGTTATTTTGACAAGCCTCTACAACAGTAACATGCTTGTACCTAACAATATTATAAAGACAAGGATATTGCTCCTGCAAGGTTTCATTTCCTAACAATTGTATTCCCAAAACTTAACTTGGGATCCATCTTTTATTGTAAAAGACCCAAAACAGAGTAAATCTCATTTTACTTTCATACGACTGCCCCAGAATTGTGAGTCCCCGGTTTTAAACTCAACTGTGATAGGGGTTTAGAATTCAAATATTTGTTGTGTATCAATTGTTGCCAAACTCCAGAGGAACATCTAAAGAGGTCATTGTAATGTTTCTCGAATGCTTTAGCCTCACCAAAGCAGTAAAGTTCATTTTTATGGAAGTTGATCTTGAGACCTGATAATTATTTAAAAGCATAAAGCAACAATTTCAAGTGGGAAGCTTTCTGTAGGTCATGTTCCATAAAAAGAATTGTATTGTCAGCATATTGTACAATAGAGGGCTCACCATCGATTAAATGTGGTGTTACTCCTTTAATTTGCCCATCTGCTTTGGCTCTATTGATTAGGACTTCCAACATGTCAATTATGATATTGAATAAAATATGTCACGGGTATTGAGCTAGGGGCCAGCGTACCCACATGGTTACTGTAGCATGAACAGCACCGCGGGGTACTATACCACGGATTAGGTATAGGTTATATTTAGAAATAGTATCTCTAGATCTTCAAGAATCCTGTTTAGATTATAGTGCTATTTTTAGATATTATGTCAAGAAGAGTCTTAGTAGGATTAGTTTATGTCAAGAAGAGTCTTGGTAGGATTAACTATATGAATGTAATATAAATATGTCTTTAGGCTAAACATAATAAAGCATCCAGTTTATTTGTTAATTGCTCGGATTGGTTCCCTTACCCTCTGCCGACGTGTCCCTGTGCTGGCGAGGTTTAGGGCCAAGGCCAGCCATCTCTTTCAAATACAATCTTAGGTCTAGGGCACGAAATTGTCTATTCTTCTCCATCCATGGCATCATCATCTACACTAGACGACATTGTCAAGGCTTTGGTTTTGCTCTATACTCTGGTGGAATCATTGTCTCAACAATTTTCAGTGCTAGAATCCTTTCCTAAATGCCTAGATGGTCTGGCGGATAAGGTGCAGGCCCTGCAAGCCACCAAGTATGAGTACAGCCAGGAGGTTCGCGCTCTGAACTTTGCTGTTCAGCGCGTCGAGCAGTCCCAGCAGGCCTCCCAAGACGCTCCACAAACTCATCCTCGGGCGTAGGATGCCGATGTGCTCCCTGGAAGTGTCGACTTTATTCCCCGCAGATCAACTCCACCATCTTGGGGAAGCAACAAGGGAAACCAGTCCAGCGAAGCAAGATTCTATCAACAGAACAAATTTAAGGCGGAGGAGCATACCAAGCTGAAGATGACAAATGGCAAGGAGTCAGCAGGTCTAACTACACCACTAAAGGTCTTCGTGCGATGCAATAAATCATCACCCCTATGGCCACAGCTTCAACCCATGCAAGCAACAAACGCTCGGGCGAAGCAATGCCTAAATTGGTGTTCGGGCTGGTCAGTTGGGTTCAAATTGGAGGTATCTAGATCTTTCATTAGGAACTTTGGCAGCCAACTGAAGGGAATATCTAGGATCCAGACTTGGCTTGGAGCTGCTCTTTTTCTACGAGGTATGGGATGGGGTCCCCCTCGAGCTAGGAAAGTTCACAACCTGTAATACTCCTAGATTTATTATTTGTTGTTCAGAATAATGTAGTAAGCCGAGATGTAAAAGGAAAGTCCTTGTTATATTGCCCTGTAGCTCGAGGACGAGCTGCTCAAAAAAGGGGTGTAGTGTCATGGGTGTTGGCTAGGGGCCAGTCTAGCCATAGGAACAGTACCCACATGGTTACTGTAGCATGAGCAGTACCTGTGGGGTACTGTACCACAGATTAGGTATATGTGTTATTGAAAGATTGTGATTAATAGTGGATTTATTGATTGTGTAGATACCAGTACATTTTTATAGGGATGAGGAGTTTGAATGGCTAACAGAAAGCTAACAGAAATCTCCTCATGCCCTTCTACACAACCGAACAGAAAGATCCAGCTCATACAATATAACAGTTGTCTAACATGCCCCCGCAGTTGAAGCGTCAGTAGAACATTGAGACTAAACCAGATCTCCATGAAGATGGACGTAGGCAGTCCTTTAGTGAAAATGTCAGCAAACTGAGATGTTGTGGAGACATGAAGAACGTGAATATCACCAAGGGCAACTCGCTCTTGAACAAAGTGTAGATCAATCTCTACATGCTTCGTGTACTAATGCTGAATGGGATTTGAAGTCATATAGATGGCACTGACGTTGTCACAGTATATCAAGGTAGTCTTGTGTAACGGAGTGTGCAGCTCAGACAATAGTTAGTGTAACCAGGTGGTCTCTGCAACGACATTGGCAATAGCTCGGTATTCAGCATCGGCACTGGAACAAGAGATAGTAATATGACGTTTAGATGACCATTGACTGAGAGCTTCAAACTGAGATCAACAGATGTTGAACAAGGTTTGCAGTCAGACATGCCAGCTCGCTCAAGAATGTCAATCATGTATTGCCTGAGAGAAAAAGGCCCCCATCTCTGTGTTGAACAAACATCTCTAGAAAATTGTGAAGAATACCAAGATTCTTCAAAGGAAATTCTTGCTGAAGTGCCCTAATGGTATGACGGAGTAAAGCAGGTGAGGAGGTTGTCAACACAATATCATCAACATACAAGAGGAGATAAATTGTGTCCGCTCCACGTCGATAAATGAATAGAGATGTGTCTATTTTAGCTGCAACAAAACCGAGTTGTTGGAGGTGTGAGGCAAACTGGTTGTGCCAAGCGCGAGGTGCCTGCTTAAGACAATAAAGTGAACTGTTAAGACAACACACATAATCTGGATGAGTAGGATCTTCAAATCTAGAGGGCCAGGATCATGAAAGAGCCAAAGAGAGAATAGTTTGTACAGTAGTTGGCTTAACGACCTGACTGAATGTCTCAGAAAAATCCACTACTGGACGTTGGGAAAACCCTGAAGAACCCAACGTGCCTTGTACCTTTCAAAGAAACTGTTAGCATATTCTGTTATGAGTGGGCTCTAGGGGGTTCGGCCAGGCCCTATCTCCCTGTGGGTTCGGCCAGGCCCTATCTCCCTGTCCAGGCTATTATATCCTTTGGCAAGGGGGTTATCTTCTAGACTAGTAATTCAGTTATAAAGTAGTTATCCCCTTGCCTCTATATATGTACCTAATCATGGCTCATCAATAACACAATTCATTCCATTCTATCCCATTCTCCTTCATGGTATCAGGAGACCGGGTTCCCCCCTTCCTCTCCACCTTCCGCTGCCCTCCCTGATCGGCACAGGGAACCCCTGTTCCTCCCTGCTTTCGGCACAGGGAACCCCTGTTCTTCCCTGCCTTCGGCACAGGGAACCCCTCTTCTCCCCTCCCTTCGGCACAGGGAGATAGGGGGTTCGGTCAGGACCTCTTCCTCCCTCCCTTCGGCTGCCCTCCCTGATCAGCATGGCCGGGTCTCCCCCCACCTCTGTCGTCGACCCTGCAGACCTCGTCCATCGCAACGACAACGACGAGCCAAGGCGTCTCGCTGACACCCGCATGGCTGCCCTTGCAGAAGCACAGGCCGCTGAAGAAGAAGCTGTTGCTGCCTCTTCCGATCGCGACGCTGCCACCGAGCGCATCCGTGCTGCTCTAGCACGAGCAACCAAAGCTCGGGCAGACGCTGCCGCTGCAGCTGACCCCATCGCGCCTCCTCCAGGGGACGGCTTGGACGTCTCCAACGCCATGGCCCTCCACGAAGCAGCCGCTATCCTCAACCTCCATGCTCAGGCGGTCTCCGTTCAGAACGCCCGCAGCCTGGTTCCCATCACCCTTGACACAGCCGGCATCTACTCAAGATGGCGCGAACAATTCCTCCTCGCCGTCACAAAGTATTCGCTGCAAGATCATATCTTTAGCGACCACGCCACCTCGGCCCTTCCTGATTGGACGCGGATGAACGCCGTGGTGAAATCTTGGCTCTACAGCACGACTTCTTCTGATCTTGCTGAGGCCGTCATTGACCACCGCGCCACCGCCCGAGAAGCTTGGCTTGCCATCGAGGGTCACTTTCTTGGGAATCAGGAGACCCGCGCCTTACACCTTGACGCCAAGTTTCGTGCCTTCGCGCAAGGGGATCTTTCCATCACCGAGTACTGCAAGCGTTTCAAGAAGATGGCCGACAATCTTGGCAATCTTGGCGAACACGTGACCGACCGCACCTTGGTCCTCAACGTTATTCGCGGGCTCAACGAACGCTACAGGGACATCGGTGTTCACCTCCGGCGCGGGCGCCCCTTTCCCTCCTTTGCTGCTGTTCGAAATGAGCTTCTCCTTGAGGAGATTAATATGGTTCAGCACCCCGCTGCCCCCCCCCACTGCCTTCGTCGCTGTCCCCTCTGCACCCCAGCAGTCCGCACCAATTGAAGGCAGCACACCTCGAACCGGCGCCCCAAAACAGAACAAGAAAAAGAAACAGAAGGGGTGCAATTCTTCAGGTGGCCCTCCTGCCCCAGCCGGCAGCAGCCCCTCCCCCAATCCTGGATCCACAACCGGGCCCAACAGGACGTGGCCCTCCTACAATCCGTGGACAGGGTCCATCCAGATGTGGCCCGGCCCACGGACTCCTCCCCTGGCCCAGCTTCCTCAAGGCCGGATGGGTCCCCAACAGCAGCAAGCAATGCTTGCATTCCAGGGGCCCCAATAGTTTTTACAGATGGCTCAACAAAATCCTCATCAACCGCTATTTTTTCCTCCCTACGGGACCCCTGCAGGACCTCTGTTGCAGCCACAACAGCAAGCCTTGCCACCTTGGACCCCCCAGGCACCGCAACAGCCCATGACAGGAGCTCCGGCTTGGGACCAGAGCTCCCTCGCCTCCACTTTCAGCACCATGACTCTCACCCCTCCGGTGAATAACGACTGGTATTTTGATACTGGTGCTTCCTCCCACATGACATCCCATGACGGTACCCTCTCTCACTATTCGGTTCCACGGTATCCCTCTCCCACTTCTATTGTTGTCGGTAATGGTTCACTCCTCCCAGTCGCCGCGACCGGGACGACATATCTTGGCCCCCTTTAAATAATGTTCTTGTTTCGCCACAGCTCATCAAGAATCTTATTTCCGTTCGCCAATTCACTATCGATAATAACTGTTCTGTGGAATTTGACCCTTATGGTTGCTCTGTGAAGGATCTTCTCACGGGGACCGTGACCATCAGGTGCAATAGCTCCGGACCACTCTACCCTCTGCAGGTTCCAGTGGCGCACTCTCTTGTTGCGGGCTCCACGCTAGCTTCACTTTGGCACCGACGTCTTGGTCACCCTGGTCGCGAAACTCTTTCCAAACTTGTTTCGGCCATTCCCGCTTGTAATAAAGACTTGGATTCTATATGTCATGCGTGTCAGTTAGGACGACATGTTCGTCTTCCTTTTGGTACTTCAGTCTCTAGGGCGTCGAACAACTTTGCTCTTATTCATTGTGACTTGTGGACATCTCCTGTTGTTAGTGTCTCTGGTTACAAATATTACTTAGTTGTTCTTGACGACTGCTCACATTACTTGTGGACATTCTCCCTTCGGCTAAAGTCTGACACATTCATGACATTATCTAACTTTTTTGCCTATGTCTCTACCCAGTTCGGTGCTCGCATCCAGGCCGTCCAAACCGACAACGGACGGGAGTTTGACAACTCCACCGCTCGCACTTTCTTTACGACACATGGCATCCTCTTCCGCATGTCGTGCCCCTACACGTCGCCCCAGAACGGTAAGGCCGAACGGATCATTCGTACTACTAATGACGTTATCCGCTCTCTTTTGTTTCAAGCGGGCATGCCTCCTTCATATTGGGCTGAAGCGTTGCACACTGCGACTCTACTCCTCAACATCTTACCTACCAAGACCCTTGACTTCTCGACCCCGCACTTTGCCCTCCATGGTAGTGCGCCGTCCTACGATCATCTTCGGGTCTTCGGTTGTAAGTGTTACCCCAATCTCTCGGCCACTGCTCCCCATAAACTTTCACCCCGCTCCGCCCTCTATATCTTCTTGGGATACTCTGCTCACCACAAGGGATACCGCTGCCTTGATCCTACCACCAATAGAATCATTATTTCCCGTCATGTCATCTTCGACGAAACCTCATTTCCCTTTGCCGAGCAACCCTCACCTCCCAATGCTACGGATTTCACCTTTTTAGATGAATTTTCTAACATGGCAGCCGCTCCCATAGGGCTGCCAATTTTTTCTTCTACAAGTACCTCTCCCACCGTACCACTTTTGGCGCCACTAGTTCCACCAGGATATTACTCCCTACCTCGCGCGGGTGTTGTGCCACGCGCGGCCACGGGTCCCTCGACATCCACTGTACCACGCGCGGCCCCGACTTCATCTTCGACGCCTACACCCGTACCATGCGCAGATGCCACGTCTCCTGCACTCCCACGTGCGGGACCGGCTCTGCGTGTCTACTCCAGGCGTCCCCGACCACCCGAACCTCCTCCTCCAGCGGCATCCACTACTTCCCCAGCACCGGTGCCGCTACCTCCTGGTGCCATTGCCGTTACCCCAACGGTAAACCAGCATCGCATGACGACACGGGGCAAGGATGGGTTCCGAGTACCATCCCTGTTCCATGCCACACCACTATCTCCAGTACCGAAGACTTTTCGTGGTGCCCTTGCCGACCCCAATTGGCGGGCTGCCATGGAAGAAGAACATGCTGCCCTCATCAAAAACCAGACTTGGGATCTGGTTCCTCGCCCGCGGCATGCCAACATTGTCACCGGTAAATGGATATTCAAGCACAAGTTCCTCGCCAACGGTTCCTTGGAGCGTTACAAAGCACGTTGGGTCCTCCGCGGCTTCACTCAACGTCCAGGCATTGACTTTACAGATACATTCAGCCCTGTTGTCAAGCCTGCCACAGTTCGCACCGTTCTCTCGTTGGCTATCTCCCGCAAGTGGCCTGTTCATCAGCTCGATGTCAAGAATGCTTTTTCCTCCACGGCACTCTGACAGAGACAGTGTTTGCAGCTCAGTCGTCTGGTTTTGAAGACCCCGTTCACCCAGACTTTGTTTGCCGCCTCAACAAATCTCTTTATGGGCTGAAGCAAGCCCCTCGTGCTTGGTACAGTCGCTTTGCCACGCACCTGGTCTCCCTTGGTTTCGTAGAAGCCAAGTCAGATACTTCGTTGTTCATCTACCGTCGTGGCACTGATACAGCTTATCTGCTTCTCTACGTGGATGACATCGTTCTCACCGCTTCCTCAGCACAGCTCCTACGGCAAATTATCTCAGCTCTTCAGCAAGAATTTGCCATGAAGGATCTGGGTGAGCTCCACCATTTCCTGGGGATGCAGGTTCAGCGCAGTGATGATGGTATGATTCTCTCTCAGCGACAGTACATGCTTGACATCCTGGACCGAGCAGGCATGACAGAGTGCAAACCTTGCAATACGCCAGTCGACACTAACCCCAAAGTTTCTGCCGACTCTGGGACTCTAGTCGCCGATCCTTCAGATTACCGCAGCCTTGCTGGTGCCCTGCAGTATCTGACCTTTACGCGACCAGACATCTCCTATGCCGTACAGCAGGTCTGTCTCCACATGCATGATCCTCGAGAGGCTCAACTTGTTGCTCTCAAGCGCATTCTTCGGTATATTCGGGGTACTTTACATCTGGGACTTCTTCTTCGGCCATCGACGCTGGATGACTTGGTGGTCTATACTGATGCTGACTGGTCCGGTTGTCCCGACACTCTCAAGTCCACTTCGGGCTACGCTGTGTTCCTTGGCGACAACCTGGTTTCTTGGTCGTCTAAACGGCAGAACACTGTCTCCCGCTCCAGTGCTGAAGCAGAGTATCGCGCCGTGGCCAATGGCGTCGCTGAGGCTTCCTGGCTTCGCTAGCTTCTTCATGAGCTTCATACTCCGCTTCACCACGCCACTCTTGTCTACTGCGACAACATTAGCGCGGTCTACATGTCTTCTAATCCAGTCCAGCATCAGCGAACGAAGCATATCGAGATCGATCTTCACTTCGTCCGTGAGAAGGTGGCCATGGGCGCCGTTCGGGTCCTTCATGTCCCCACGACATCTCAGTTCGCCGACGTCTTCACCAAAGGGATGCCCTCTTCGGTGTTCACTGAATTTCGGTCCAGCCTGAATGTCCGTGGCTAAGCACCGACGTTCAGACTGCGGGGGCGTGTTAGCATATTCTGTTATGAGTGGGCTCTAGGGGGTTCGGCCAGGCCCTATCTCCCTGTGGGTTCGGCCAGGCCCTATCTCCCTGTCCAGGCTATTATATCCTTTGGCAAGGGGGTTATCTTCTAGACTAGTAATTCAGTTATAAAGTAGTTATCCCCTTGCCTCTATATATGTACCTAATCATGGCTCATCAATAACACAATTCATTCCATTCTATTCCATTCTCCTTCAGAAACCATCAACTTTGAATTTGTGTTTGAATTTGTGCAAAAGGGACCGGCATAGGATTAGGTAGACTGTACAAAAAATCAAAGGCCGCCGAAGTGGGGGAGACAATTCCTGGGAGATGATGATTTGATTTGAAAGATGAGCAAGACAAAGATATCCCTTAGTGGGACTTTTTAGAGAACAATTAACAATTTACATTTATCGAGCTAAAAGAGAGTTTCATTCATTGGCTCCGTCCAAGTTCTAGGGGGATGTCTCAAGGATTTCCGTCTTGCTCCATGCTCAAACCCGCCTTCTGGGAGGGGCGGCAGATCAAAAAAGAAGGCAAAACTGAAGGCTTAATCTGCGTGCTGCTCTGCTGGCTGTTAGGATGTGGGTTGTGTTTGCTGTAATCCGAGTCTGTTTTGATGTCTGCTGTTAGGGGCTTGTTTTGGTGTCTGTGGTGGCTGGTTTCTTCGGGATGGTAGCATGATAGTAGGTTTTGGACGCCCAGGTGGTGCTTTTGGGTTTGTCTTGCCAGTTGCGTTTATCGCGGTTATGTCGCTCTTTTGGGTTCGGTTGTTTGTGTGCGTAAATGTCTTGCTGGTAATCCCAGCTAACCTGGTTCCTTCTTGGCTTTCAATAAAAGCCGGGCACGATCGTTTTCGTGTCTGTTTTCAAAAAAAAAAAGAGAGTTTCATTCTATTGACTGAAATATGGACGTATTACTCCTACAATGAATATTTCAAATTTCCTAGGTAATAGGGTGGTAATATAACATGGTTATTTGTCTTTACGTTAAACTATTCATTGGTGTTTGCAATTTTG
The DNA here is from genome assembly GCA_019279435.1 of Zizania palustris. NCBI lineage: Eukaryota > Viridiplantae > Streptophyta > Magnoliopsida > Poales > Poaceae > Zizania > Zizania palustris. The sequence continues at coordinate 11,360,048 of JAAALK010000287.1, forward strand.
AGAAGCTTAATACATTTCTCCAGTTTACACGGCAAATTCACTCCTTTTTGTCAACTGTGACGATTATGTGAATTATTGCAGGTTCTTTCGTTGTGCGCATAAAGACATGATCTGAAATAGACGATACAAGTAGAATATGATATGGCATGCTTGTGGTATAAAGTGGTTGGAACATTCAAACTGAAGGAGTGCAAACATGCAATAGCCTGGGAAGTACTCCATCTAGCTGCTCATTTTTTTCTCATATTTCTCCGTAGCACCTGTTTAATTACTCTCTTCCTCCTACTGGTCTTGTGCTTGCCTTGAAGATCAGGTGTAATTCTGTGATCCAAAATGTGAACAAGAGAAGATAAAATGTAATATTTCGCTGATATACTGGACTATAGCTATATAATTTCGTTATCTAACCGTGGGGAATGTTTCAACTTTTGTATGCCATGACTTAATAGAGTTATGCTTTAACTGTTTTTATAGTGTCATTGATTGTACTGCTTGGTACTGTGCTGTTGAGAACCCAAAATGTTCTTGTTGTCTGGTCGATTTGGATTTAGTTTTTACTATTTTCTTCCTCCTGTGACATGCACATGTGATAGATGAGGGACATCAAGTGCCCAAATCCATGTATGCCATATAAGAAATGGTAATTGACATTGCCCGGTTTGTCAGCTAAGGGGGTATCGAATTTCTGGGCAGTAGGTCGCTTGCCTGTCTGCCAGTTGACAAGTGGAACAAACTTAACATTTGTAACAACTGAAACGTCACGTTGATCATAAACGATTTTACTGATCAAATGTTGCGATCCGATCATTGGAGTACATGTTTGTTTTTATTTTTCACGAATTTACATGACGAAGTTTGTCAGGACTTTCTGAACCAAATGTTCCCCGTAAACAACTTTTTCATACTTGGCAACACCGCCTGTTTTCTCCAGGCAGAACTCAACAGGCTCCACGGCAGCATCAAAGTTCGACTGCGGCAGTGAATACAGAAAAGAAAAATCAGAATCAACACGACAGAAAGGGTGTGTTCGAGGCTTGAGAAACATAACAACTTATACCTCGTAGAAAAATGCAACGGATACACGGTAACGAGGGGAGTTGTTAACCACTCGATGAAGCGTTGGCTGATATATTCCATTTGACCAAACCTAACCCAAATACGAAAAATGATAAATGTCTCTATGTTTTGATAGCAATAAAGATATTGGTGAAATTGCAAATTAAGAAAAGAACCTTCAGCATGTCGCCAATGTTACAGACGAAGGTTCCTGGGATTGGTTTGGCATATATCCACTCACCGGATTGGTTTCTGACCTGAAATATTTTTACCATAGATTTTAAACGGATCAATTGTTTTGTTCCTCATCCCGTTAAGACATAAATATGGGAATAGGTTGCAGTGCCTAAGATGCTAATTACATAATATAAATATAAATGATGCATCGAAGATGCCTAGAATGTTAGAAAAGTACGAAACAAGTCAGCTTCCAGATTTTTTAATCAACCCCATAACTTCCAGATCCAAACAAATATCATCTCTAACCCTGTCACGGCTAGGAAGTGGCCGCTGTATGCACAGCCAAAGCCACGGACGCATTGGAAGCTGTGACACTGTGGAAGAGAAGAAGACGCAGGAGGTAGGGCGCCGGGGATAGGGGAGAAGAAAGCACGGGACTAGGAATTAGATAGGGGGAAACTAGAATACTTTACTATTTCTCTGCTGATCCAAAAAGGTCTGATTACAAGCCTTTATATAGGGCCGACTCCTAAACCAACTTCATTGCGACTAGGACTCTCAATTATCAATTACATACCTGGACCCTAATCAGACTAGGACTCTAATCTGCCCTGGACTCTCCCTACGGTACTGTTCACGTGGGCCTGGTCCGGTGCTAAGGCCCCCTGGGCTGGGCCAATGCGCTGTCCCTACTAGACAAGTTTCCCTGGCATGTATGTTAATTATATGAGTTTACGTTAGTGAAATGCCAAATAAGAGTTCACCGCATTGAAAATGATCATCATGTCAATCAAGACAATCGCCAAATAATAGTCAACAATTGTCCAGATTTGAAAGTTCAAGCGAGGGATGGTTTTTAGGTTCATGGTGAAAATTATATTCTGAGTAGTGTTCGAGAACAAAGAAAGGACTTATTCCTATAAGATTTATATCGGATGGTGAAGAAACAAATACCTCAAGGGCACATATATCATCATCCTGGTTAACCAGTGTCAGAAGGCCTGCAGTTTAACCAAATGATAAAAATGATTTCCGTGATTTCGATATAACCTCCACTAATCTTTGAGGACAAAAACACAAACACAGAAAAGATAGGAAACTTCTCATAATACATTGAAGCAACATATATATTGGTTACTATAAATATTAGTCTACTTCCAATGAAACTTCTCAAAGATATGTACTAACCATAATCTGTGTGAGCTCCACTGAATTGATCACAGAACGGATGTGACACAAGAAAAGCAGAGTCAGTCAGCCTACAATTTTACAGGATATACTACCAAATAAATGTAGATTTGTTTTTCTTACCACCCAATATCAGTTCTCTGCTCTTCTGGAATATCATTTGATACAGGATAACCAATCAACCTACAAACCCAAAAAGGATCTCCAGCCATTCTACCTTCGAAGACATCAACTGGTCCACCCAATGCCAAGGCTATACCTCGCATGATCTTTCTTGAAAGATCTGAAGTAAAAATTTCCGTAACAAACACTACTAGTCATGAGTAACAAATAAATGGATAAATAAATACATGCACAAAGAAAGATTGAAACTAAGTTAAGAAGTGAACCTCTTAGAAGGCTAATGTAGTTTTCCAGCAGGACATCAAAATTTGATGGGTATTTGGGCCTGCATGAAAGTAAATGATTTGGTTATATGAATTTTGATAGAATGCTACTTTAGTACTCAAGTGAACCAAGAACAGTTCTTTTGTAAAAGATAAAGTAATTCAACAAGCAAAGATAAAGAAGATAAACATTACAATGCTGTGGTTCCTAGTTCCAACCATTTAATATGCATTAGTTCTAGTAACAACAATACATTTAAGAAACATATATAACTATAATTGTAGCCTTATTTGTAGTTAAGTTGCTGTTACAAAGTATAGTAAATGAGATATTCCAAATAAAGGTATGTTATGAACTAAGCTAATTATAAGATTACTATTACAATGCACATTAAGTTATCAATAGGTGATAATTGGGTACCATTTCATTTCCAAGCCAACATCTGCCTTGCAGATGTAAAATAATGTGGGTGCTCTAGGATATACCTTGAAGACAAACAAAGTGAAAAGTTGGAAACATACCACAAATTAGAACCTTCCATTGGTTTAGCAAGATCTCCATATTTGCCAGATTCAATAGGTGTGTAGCACTGTGATATTTTTTCCCAGGGGTTAGCTGGGAAAACAGAAGAAACATAAAATTTTAAGAGAAAACTAAACTCACATCAATTGCTTCATGCATGTCAGGTTTACTCTTGGTAATATTTTCACCCACTCTTTGGTACCCTCTGACAGTAAATACAAGAAAGTGAAGTCTTACAGTACTTAGGATGTTTCGAAGGTTGCAATGGAACCAGGAAAAATGTTTAATCTTTAGTTTTTCATTAATACCTGTATCCACTCTGAGGTGTCATTTTAATCTTTAGTTTTTCATCATAAGGAAGCTGGAAGAACTTGTGTGTCACATCCCTAACCTCCGTCATCATCGACTCAGCAATCCCATGGCCTTTCTGTCCATTACATAGAACAACACTTGCCTTAGTTAGCTTTGATATTAATAAATTAATTATGTGCAATACAATAACACAACCACACTTAGATTACTATTCTAGCAAGTTCATCTCAGATCTTCGATACTACATTTTTACCATTTTTGTTTCAGACATAGTAACACCATACGTCAAAACAAGCTTGCTTCCGTCTGCTAACACGTCCAAGCAGGTTTTGTGCAATTAAGTAAATGAGTAATTACCACATAAAAGAATCCAGCCTCTTTACAAGCATCGTCCAACAGTCGGACGACTTGTAGCAAATCCTTGTCATCGGCCATGCTCGGATCATCAATCTTTTCAACAAGTGCACTAATGTCTGACAGTGAACAAGAAAGGCGAAATTTTCAGATTTCTCGGCTCCATCAAGATTTAATTACTGTAGCCCGACCTAGATTCCAGAATCTGAATCTTGCAGATTCCAACAAGGGGACGGGATCGCATCTACCAACCGAGGGGAGTAACATAGTTGACGGGAAAAGGTCATAGCTCACCGATCAAGGGGATCGCCTTGAAGTCGGAACCCATGTATGGAGACCGGTCGGGGCCCCGCGAGAGAGCGGGTGACAGCGAGGATGCTTGGGATTTGGGGATACGACTTCAAGGCGAGACGGAGAGTTCCGGTGGGCCGGTCGCTTCTCCGGCTGCGGCAGGGGAAGATGTCGAAATTGGAAGAGCAGTGGGTGGGAGACGTGAGAAAGGATGGGCTGGTGACGTGTATATCTGTACTATACTAAGTTAGTGGTTAGTGGTGGTGACCTCCGCTCCAAACTTTTTAGATTTAAAATTGATAATCTCTATTTAAATGATGTTTTTAATGCTGTAATTTTTTTATTATAACATACGAACACTCGGCTAATCGTATAATTCATTCAGGGAATATTTAATAGTTTAGATTGTGATTTTAATTATTTATCTTTTTCATTATAGTTATAGGATAATATAATTTCTTATATCATTTATACAACTTATAAATAACAAAATAGTATAAACTTTTAGCGGTAAGTTCTTAAATTTTTCTGATTCAATTATATTTTAAGATAAAATTTGAAATAGTAAGGTACTTGTTCTACATCACGTCCAGAATTTTCATTCCTAATAAAATGTATATTGATTTATGTCCAATAAAAAGATATGATATACATTAACAAAACCAGGGCGTTATATTTTTTATGGAAGATTTGATCATATAGTTTTTTTAAGATAAAAATTGAGAATTTACTCTTTACCTCTCAATGATACGTGAGATTTACTCATGTCAATGACATTTTTAGGTAAAAGGATAAATCTTTAATTTTTATTAAAAAGAGTTTAATTTTTATTAAAAAGAGGATATATATGATTAATTTTTTATTTTACGACAGATATATCAGCTCCAATGTTTGATGTTTGATGTTTGCATTGGGCGATGCTGTGGTGGTTTGTAGTTTGTACGCTATACTCCGGTGGGAACTTATTTTGCAGCGATCGAAACTAGAAAAGTGATCGAGATGCGCTCTTGGGTAGCGTTGTCTGATAAACAAGGCACACTTTTCTATGGATCTGACAAAGGGATATATTGAAATTAAACAATCTTGCAGAAATCATTTAAATATGAGCCATAAACAATTACAAGAGATGTGAGTTTTGGAAAAAAGTCTACTTTACCTAAGGGTGGACATTTAGTTTTTTCGGTATATTCGTTTCGGTTTTTTTTGTTTATAAAAAATTGGTTTTTACAAAATAGAAACCAACACAACTAAGTAAAATTAAACAAACCGAATAGAAAAAAATCAAAATATTTTGGTTTGGTTTTTTCGGTCATTGGTTTTTACCGAATCAAGCATGTGGATGGAGAGTATTGTGGTCACTGCGTCGGCACCACGGCGGCATGGCATGTGGTGGCGGCGGGCGAGTGGCTATTGTGACGGCCACTTCGATGAGGGCAGGTGGGTGACACGATGGGGGAAGATTGGAAGGCGAGCAGCGACGGCCGTGTTGGCGCGTTGTCTCGCCGACACAACGTTTACGAGCGGCCGACAACATTGATTGCGTCTCCACGACTGCCAACGGGGGCAGGCTAGCGATGGTAGGGGCAGGCTACTGACAGTGGAGGCGGCTGCATCACTAGGTCCACAATAGCAACGACGGCTACATCGTTAGCTAGGGCAAACAGTGCGTAGAGAGGGGTTGAGGGAGTGTGGGCCGGTGGGGCTGCCAAGTAGGCCCAAGGAGATGGGACTATGGGAGCAGCAAATGCAGCCATGTAGGCCATTTCTAGGGTTTAGAAAGACTTAATTTTTTTGGGTATTTTGGTTTTTTAAGAATGAAAACAACTCAAAAATTGAAAACCGAAGTGCATAAAAATAAAAACCGAAAAAATAAAAAACAGAAATATCAATTATTTCGGTTCAGTTTTGTTCGTTTTCGGGTAATTTTTGCCAACCCCTAACTTCACCTCCCGAAGTATTACCTTATAGACGAATGTTGTCCTCAACTAAAAACCAAGACTCTTAATCCCTGATCGAAATTAAACCCAGGGTGGTTTTGATGACGTATCGGCTAAATTGGTGTCGTTCAAGGCTTCATCGATTCGATCTCTTTTGACGCCAGTTCAGTTAGTATGATCTCTGGTTTATCCTGGTGTACTAGCTATGTTTGAGGCTCTATCATTATGATCTCTTAAATCGACGTAGATTAGATACTGTAGGTCAAGGCTTCATCGTTTAAGTTCAACATCTTGATCTATTGTATTTGGTTTATGATGTACATCATTCATATGAATAAAGTATGCATGATGTGTTGAAAGATTGTTAACAATCCGCGATTTATCAACTATCTTGGTTAGGTCCGATCTTGCTGTCATGATGGTTTAATAGTATGGAAATATTATCAGGTATGCCAAGTTTAGGTTCTATTGGAGTACATGCTGATGGGTTACCTTTTGATTCTGTGTTATATCTTTTGGCATCAGGGATTGCCGATCGATTCGAGTGCATAGGTCTGATTGTGTGGGCGTTGCGTGTCGGCCGATCGCCTAATCATGCCCAGTGGCCCTTCGCCGGCTCAATGGCCGATCGACATTGCTACTAACTATTTTATTGTACCTTATCAGTTATAGGGTCAAACTGATTGGCACACTCAGAACCCCGAGAATTTAGGACATACACTAGAGTTAAGTAGATCTTCCAGGCCACACGTGTGACCAAAAATGAGACCAACACGCTTTTTAGCATGCGCGGTGGGACCACCTTCAAACAACTCAACCATGGCGGGCGAACTCAATAACAGTAACATCATCTCAGTTACCTTGGAAGCATTGATTGACGAGCAGAGGTCAGAGGTACATGAGAACGTAGACAACTACCATAAATTGTGCCTCGAATCCTTCGACATGATCCGATCTAGCCCCGTCCAAAGAAATCAATTGCCGAATTCGACCCTAACCGGAGAGATTGTCCAACGGACTAAAAGCCCTCAGATCAGTTTTTAAGAAGCCATAGACAACGCTCTCCACCACGCTCTCATCAATCAGTCTGAGGTATTGGTCAATACCTTACATGGGCTGATTAAGAAGACCGTTGACGGCATAATAGCTCACGAGCCGACGCAAGGTCCGATATACTTCCCATCAATCATATCCGTATACTACAGAATCCATAGCACACTCGGTCGACGCCACCGCCACAAGGGCCAACAAGGCAAGAACCACCGAACATTTCATTTAATCCCAAAAAAAGCAACATGGTACAACCACCAACTCCTCTGCTTCAAGGGGTAGGAATACATGACCCTCTACATGGTGCGTATGGCCTCAAGAGGGGTATACCGACACCTCAACTCGTGGCCGCTCCGCAGGGGCTAGTGGGGCAATAAGCACTCTGAGTTACGTATAGCGTCATAAGGAACGTACTGCCCGATCTCGTACAACCAAGGGGGCACCTGATGGTATCCCTCTAGGGTACCACCAGACCGAGTATTACGGGACACAGGAATATGTTAACGAAGAGCAATATAAGAATAGTGCTGCTCGTTTGGACTAGTACCCATAGGCCCTAGCGTTTGATCAGTACCCCGTGTCGAGCCAGCAAGAGGAAGATTGGGTAAAATCGGGTCATTGAAGTCATTCAAGATCAGTTCGGGCTTAAACCCAAGGACCAAATATATATGTATCAGCGGCCCTACCTAGAGTGGTTGTAGGACCGAAAGTAGCGACCAGAGGGGGGTGAATGAGCGCCTAAAAATTTCTTGCTAAACTATATTTTAATCCCAACATCCAAAAGAACTAAACCAAACAAATAATATTTGCAAAGCAAATTTCAAGAATTAAAGTTGTCTAGCTTAAAAAATGACCGGCGTCCTAATTAAAATGATAATAAAAATTAATCTAAATAAAATTACTGCAGTAAATAAAAACTCCTAGAAAAATCACGATATATTTATATTTCAGTCTAGGAATAAAATATTAATCAATTGAATAAGATATGAATCATTTAAAAATAATTCAGAAATAGACCGAAATAAATGACCGTGACTAATAAATTTTTCTTTTCTTTTTACATGAACAGATTAAACAAATATAAATAAAAATATGCGATTTCTAAAAACAGTTTAGCAGATTAAATTAACACGAAATTTCTAAACGAAAGCTGGCGTGTGGAACAAAAAAAAATCCCGCCGAAAGCTGCTTGGCCGCCGCACGCGCTACAGTTTCCTGCGCAAGAATTCACCGTAAGCAATCAAGTCGTCGTGATCCTGGCAGCGCACAGTGCTTGCGTCTTGTACGAGCCAATGCACGGCGCGTGCTTGACTACTCTCCTGCCGCCTCGCTGCACAAGGCCTGAACACGCAAAAGCGGCCGCGTGATGATGTTACATAAAAGAACTTGCAGATGAAAAATTTTGGTGGAAGACGAATGCGGACGAAGGCAAAAAATGGACTGTAGATTGATCTGTAAAGAAAACAGTCAACTATCCCCAAAGGGATATGGGCCTATTTATAGGCAAATCCTAATACATGAAAAGACTACTTTACCCTCGGGTAAAATAAATTGACCCTAAAATAAATTCCAAAAATTACTAAAATATTCTTAGAAAAATTAACTGACTCGAATAAAAATATTCTAAACTTAAAACTAAATATTAATATCCTAAAAACGAATTAAACATAGATCGTCAGTTTTACGCCGAAACTGACAAAGTGTCCATCGTCTTCGCACCGGGTACCCGGATTGGGCCAACCCGACCCCGCAGCTTCCTCAGCCCGGCAATCGCTCGCCGCCCGTGTACCTGAGTCAAACCCAGTCAACAGACTGGTGGATCCTCTGCCGCTCCTAGCCATGTACCCGGATTGGGCCAGCCCGACTCCGCGGCTCCTTTGCCCAGCCGTCGCTCATTGCCCGTGTACCTGAGTCACATGCGCCTCAGACTCGGCAGGTCTTCATCTCTCCCTTCCATTGACTTTCGTTGATAATCACTCATCACATCCGGAATATCAAAACCATATTCTTCAACATGGTTTCTCAATCTCCCCCTTGATGAGTGCATTGTCAACACCCTTTTTAGCTCATCTCCAGAACCTGCAAAACATGTGGAAACAGAAAAACAAAGACAAAAGAAAATAGAAGAAAGAAAATAAAAGTTTAACCCTAATGACCAAAAGCCAAACAGAAGCAAGAAAAATGGTCATTATGCCTGAAATAAATCCCAGAGAAAGCCAAAAATATATCCAAAATTTCTCCCCCTTGTTGACAATTGGACTCATCAAATGAGACTAAATGCACTCTAAAAAGACATAACACAAACTCCCCCTGAAATGCAGCTCCCCCTCAAAATATGCCATGAATGCAGATGGGGTGCAGGTGGAGTGTGAAAAGCATGCTTCTTAGATATGATTGACTGCAATTACAACATCTAACAGTTATAGCGAAAGATATACTGTCTAAGATACATGACATAATCAGTGCAATAGATGATATCTTAAGAAAGTCATTAGCACACATTTTTCGATTTTTGCAAAAAAACAAAAGCATCACCACTTTTTCTAGTAGACAAGCAAAGTAAAGCATGAGATGCAAAAGCTAACTGATATCTACCAAGATAAGCATTGTCCAAAACAAAATGCTTCAGCAAACTTGTCATCTTTTTAAATTTTTCAGACTTTTTCTTTATATTTTTCATTTCTGCCAGGGGTTATTTGCATGTCAAACCTTATGCTAACCGACCAAGTCAAGCCTAGGCCAGAACTGGACCATCAGAAGCTTAAGACATTGGTCTTGGCATACATTACAACGTCCTAGTTCATACCAAAGTGCTATGGTAAGCAGTCCAGAACAATGCAATGCGACAAAGCAAACCCACCTGGATCTTTTCTGATAATTAAAAAAATGCATAAATTTTTCATTTTTCTGAATTTTTATCATTTTTATAGCACATTTTTTATATTTAAAGCATATAAATTTCCAAGTTGCATATCTGCATCTAAGTAAGGATCTAGCTACAAGGCATATAAAAGATAGCGAAAGCATTCAACCTACACATGCTAGTTACCAGAAGCAATGGTGATCATTTTTCAATTTTAAAATATAAAAGCCATGCATATGACAAATATCAGATATATCATGTGAACTGAACCAGAACATGATCATCGACAAGCAATCAAAAGCATATACTAGCTAGAGAAAGTAAAGCAGATTAATCATATAACAGAAGCAAGCTCAAAATGTGATTGATGATTATGCATGATATGAACGCACACAAAAGACTAAATAAAAAAAAATAAAAAGAAAGTAAAACTGATACCAATGAAAAGCTGACTCAAAATATCGTAAAAAGGATACACAACTCCCAAAACAAGATCAATAATCATGAGTGGGAGCAAACGGTCCAATGCCAGCATTAGCAAAAGTGCTAAACCAGTGTCGAGCCATCTGCTCATATGTAGGGAAGCAAAAAGAGTCATATGAGTCTGGACCGAAACGCGGATCAAAACACAGTCCTCTGTTCTTCCTAAAATCATGGTCACGAGGTCCAGCACCGTATCCATAACGATATGGAACTCTGCCAAAACGGAAACCACCCTCCGGAGCACGATCATAAAAATCGTCTTCTCTACCACCACCTACACGACGTGGCCTGGCCTCTAGCCTCTCTCCACGTCGAGGGACTCTCTGTCTACCACCCTGCTGGTAGAACTGCTTCGGCCCACCTCGAGCTCTCTCTACTCGCTCAACCCGCTTCCTCTTGAAGCAAAACTCCTCAAGATGCCCGTCTCTCTGACAAAACTCACAGTGATAGGTAGGCTTCTTGGGATGTTGTTGTGGTTTAGGGTTCTTAGGCTTGGTGGTGTTGGGTGTAGCATCTTTGGTGTGAGAGGGTACAGATAAAGAATCAAGAGAAGTGTGGAGAGTGTTAGGTTTTGGAACCCAGATCTGCTTCTTAGGTGGAGCTTTGGGCTGTTCTTAGAACACTCCATCCTTGGGCTGACTATCCTTAAAGGACTCAGTGGAGTGAGTCTTGGGATATCTCTGTTCTGGAGTCATCTTACTCCACTCCACTGCACGACTAATGGCGCTCTCAAAATCAGCCTTGTTATATGTGTACCCTACCCTAAAACCATCCTGTCTCTTGAATTGCTGGATCATCATGCTGAGCTATGGCTCTCTAGCACTAATCCAACTCAGGATTGAACGAAGGTAAAAGTTCTCGTTCTGAACATCAGCTAGCTCCTCTCTCAAATAGGCTAACACCTCCACCTGAGACAAGCAGATCTCACACTCTTTATCAACTTCGACAGACTTCTCAGCTTTTAGCTTGATCAACTCCATTCTAATGGATAAGCAGTTCTCACAAATAGTGGATGGAACTGACAAGGTCTCAAGCTCTAGCTTAGTCTGCTCCAACTCACCTCTCACTCCAGCTAACTCGCTCAACTTCTCATCACTCTTGGCTCTCAGCTCAGCTATACTAGCTAAATGAGATGGGCAGTCTACACAAGGTGCGACAACAGTGGCATGAGCATCTTTTAGCCCATGCTGAGTGCTCTCAAGCTCAGTGGCCAATGCATCTCTCTCATCTACTCTGTCTGTGTACCTGGACTTAAGAGTCGTCAGGTCACACAACAGCACCTCACAGTTAGGGCACTCACCACTATCACCCAAGCAAGGGGAAGAAGACAGACTCTCAATCTTGCCATTTGCTGTGGCAAGCTCACTCTCAAGCTCATCTATCCTCTTCTTAGCCCCTCTAAGCAGTTTCTCCCTATACTTCAACTCCTAACTGTTCTGTTCTAGTAAATTTACCACTTCTTGTTCATAGGAAGATGCCTTCTCATCGTCGTTGTCGTCGGAGTCGTCTGAGGAATCCTTTTCTTTCTTCTCCCCAAGAGCCATTGAGCAGAAGCTCTTGTGGGGTCTTCGGTTGTGACGTGAGCGACTCTTCGACTTGTCCCCGAAGCCCATGAAACAGAGGCCCGTCGGATTGTCCCTGTCCTTCCCTTTCCTGATCATGACCTCTTCATCACTTGAACTTGAAGATGAGGAGGAAGACGAGGATCTCTTGGAGTATCTTTTATCCATCTTGGCGAAGAAGGTCTTGTCTCGCTTCTTGTTCTCATGCCTGTAATCCTTCAGAGCCTTTCGAAAAAATCTTGTCTTGGGCTTGCCCTTTGTGGAGTTGTCATACTTGCCGGAGTTGTAGGAGTTGCCGCCGGTGCCCTTCTTGTAATTCTTCTGCTTCGGGCAGTCGGCGATGAAATGGCCTGGGTCACCACACTCAAAGCACCCGGATTTTGTGCCGTGTCTCTTAAACATTCGCTTATCATAGACACGTCGCACCCGGTTGTTAAAGAGGCACAAATCATCATCTCCTAGAGTATCAAGTTGTCCTCGGAGATAGACATCAAGGAAAAAGCAGTACAACTCATGGCATTAGGATCAGCTGACGGTGTCGCAAGCGCTAGAGTCTTTGAGCCAGAATCAGTGAGATTTGATCTCAACTGAATATCGACCTCTGAGGCCTTGAGCTTACTAAAAAGCTCTGCGACGGTCAAGGTATCATAAGACTCGCTCTCAACAATAGAAGAGACCTTGATCTCCCAGATCTTAGAGTCTAAGGTATGGAGTACCTTAAGCGCCTGCTCATGATCCGAGACCAGCTGATCACCCTCGGCCTTGTTAACGCGAAGCTTGTTAATAATCGATTGAAAATGACCAAACAAAGCCTCAACAGTCTCACCCGGCTTCTGTGAGAAATTTTCATACTCACGCCGGTAGGTCTGATATAGTCTAGCCTTGACCTGAGCTGTCCCCTCATGGTGTGCCTGGAGGGTAGCCCAGATCTCACGAGCAGTGGTGAGATGGCTAACACGCTCAAATTCACTAGGACCTAGACCAGAAAATAAAATATTCACCGCCTTACTATTATTTTGATGCTGGGTAATTACATCAGCAGCAGTGTCCGCAGCAATAGTCGTTATGGTGAAACTAGGATGAACACAAATCTCCCATATGTCCGAGCTCTGACTCATAAGATATGCTCGCATGCGAGTCTTCCAATAAGTGTAGCCAAAAGCTTCTAGGGATGGGATTTTACCAGAAGACGTCATGGTCACTACCTAGGTTTTCAATCGGTTAAGATATTAGAAAAACCTAACCAACGCTCTGATACCACTTGTAGGACTGAAAGTAGCGACCAGAGGGGGGTGAATGGGCGCCTAAAAATTTCTTGCTAAACTATATTTTAATCCCAACACCCAAAAGAACTAAACCAAACAAATAATATTTGCAAAGCAAATTTTAGGAATTAAAGTTGTCTAGCTTAAAAAATGACCGGCGTCCTAATTAAAATGATAATAAAAATTAATCTAAATAAAATTACTGCAGTAAATAAAAACTCCTAGAAAAATCATGATATATTTATATTTCAGTCTAGGAATAAAATATTAATCAATTGAATAAGATATGAATCATTTAAAAATAATTCAGAAATAGACCGTAATAAATGACCGTGACTAATAATTTTTTCTTTTCTTTTTACATGAACAGATTAAACAAATATAAATAAAAATATGCGATTTCTAAAAACAGTTTAGCAGATTAAATTAACACGAAATTTCTCAACGAATTTTTCGCTAATTAATTAATAGATGATTATCTTCAAAAATGATCTACTAAAAAATAGGAGATTACAAACTAACCTTGGTCACGTAGTCACAAACTGCTGCTCGGGAACCATGCGCATGGATTCCTGCCGTAGCTACTTGCAAAAAATCGGCCGCGCAAGGAAACCTTGCTATTTCTACAGCCTCGATTATCGTGCGTGTGAAACAAAGTAAAACACCAGGGAAAGAAAAGAACGGCGTTTAGCCGGCGTGTGGAACAAAAAAATCCCGCCGAAAGCTGCTTGGCCGCCGCACGCGCTACAGTTTCCTGCGCAAGAATTCACCGTAAGCAATCAAGTCACCGTGATCCTGGCAGCGCATAGTGCTTGCGTCCTATATGAGCCAATGCACGGCGCGTGCTTGACCGCTCTCCTGCCGCCTCGCTGCACGAGGCCTGAACACGCAGAAGCGGCCGCGTGATGATGTTACATAAAAGAACATGCAGATGAAAAATTTTGGTGGAAGACGATTGTGGACGAAGGCAAAAAATGGACTGTAGATTGATCTGTAAAGAAAACAGTCAACTATCCCCAAAGGGATAGGGGCCTATTTATAGGCAAATCCTAATAAATGAAAAGACTACTTTACCCTCGGGTAAAATAAATTGACCCTAAAATAAATTCCGAAAATTACTAAAATATTCTTAGAAAAATTAGCTAACTCGAATAAAAATATTCTAAACTTAAAAACTAAATATTAATATCCAAAAAACGAATTAAACATAGATCATCAGTTTTACGCCGAAACTAACAAAGCGTCCATCGTCTTCGCACCGGGTACCCGGATTGGGCCGACCCGACCCCGCAGCTTCCTCAGCTCGGCAATCGCTCGCCACCCATGTACCTGAGTCAAACCCAGTCAACAGACCGGTGGATCCTCTGCTGCTCCTAGCCATGTACCCGGATTGGGCCAGCCCGACTCCGCGGCTCCTCTGCCCAGCCGTCGCTCACTGCCCATGTACCTGAGTCACATGCGCCTCAGACTCGGCAGGTCTTCATCTCTCCCTTCCATTGACTTTCGTTGACAATCACTCATCACATCCGGAATATCAAAACCATATTCTTCAACATGGTTTCTCAGGGGTTCGATAGGGTGCCACCACCAAGCCGATACAAAGTACCTGATTTCACCAAATTTTCATGGCAAGATTCGATCTCCACGATCGAGCACATAAGCAGCTTCCTCACCTCATGTGGAGAGGCATCGGTCGATGAAGCACTGAAGGTCCGGTTTTTCTCGATCTCATTGTCAGGATCAATGTTTGCATGGTTCTCGTCGTTGCCGGCGAATTCTGTCAGAGGATGAGTAGATTTAGAGAAGTTCCACAAACATTTCTTCGTTGGCATGCATGAGATGAAACTCACCGATCTAACGGTAGTACGATAGAATATGGATGAATCAATATAGGATTACGTTTAGAGATTCTGGGACGTGCATAGTCGGTGCTACAATTTGAACCACAGTGACACCTAACTAGCAAAATTAGCGTTCCAATGACTTCTAAACTCCATAAAAGAGATATTTTCGTCTCAAGAATTCGAGAGCCTATCACACCTAGTACAGAGGGTATCGGCACACGAAAGCTAATTCTAAGAAGCAAGGAGGGAGAAATATCAAAAGAAGGTCGCATACACCCAGACATACGCTGTTGACGCTAAAATCCATCGATAAAACACCAACAAACACTGACGTCATTTTGGCAATCCAAAAGCGCGCTAACGCCTGAGGGTGGCCCCCTAAATGTCTCATGATGCTGACACCGCGTTCCAACGACCCTTGACCATGACAAAGGAAATAAATGGAGTCACCAGGAAATCAAACAATATTGAAATAATATTATTTAACTAACCAAAGTGTGGTGAGAGTAATCAAACCGGCAAAGTTAGGGTCGGTTGGACCGAAGTAGGGTTGACAGTCAGACCGTCCAAGCTAAGCCAATCGGACCGAAGGGGTTCCACTGGTCAGACCGGTGATGTGAAGGGTAGCTGAAGGTTGGGGGGGCTTCAGTGTGTACACCGTAGGATGATCGAAGGGGAGGGTCTTCGGTGCTCGGTCGGTCAGACCGGCCTTGGTCCACCGGTCAGACCGAGGTGTGCCGGCGAAGGGCTCCGGCACTCGGTGCGAAGGGGTCCGAGGGGCTCCACTCCAGGTCAGTCAAACTGGGGCATGTTGGCACACCAGATGACGACACGACATGAGCCGGTCAGACTGGGAGGGTGCCACCAATCAGACCAAAAAGAGAGGTGAGGAAGCCTCTGGCTTGCCGGTGATCGTCTTGATTGTGGTAGATGGATGCAAGGCTCCTCGACGATGAATATGAAGATATCGACCTTGCAAAACAGATGAAATCAAATAGCAATTAATCCTAGAGACCAAATTATCGATAAAAATCAATAAAAGGATAGAACCCGTTACATGGATTGAACGAACGATTCACAAGCGAATCAACAAGGGTTATCACGATTATGACGTGACAGACGGATGGTTTACATCGCAAACCAACAAAGATGGACATTATGGATAATACTAAGGCAAGGAAAGGTAGATTGAAAAGTAAAAGAATGATTCAAAAGGATAAATTGGATCTATCAGGGTTTTGGAGAGGTCCCTTGAATCGGCCTTGCCCCTATATTTATAGGGGTTGGTCTTGACGTATCTGGGCTTTAATCTAACTAGAAAATGTGTCCAAGTCGTTAGAGATTGTTTAGAGATAAAAACATCCTGAAACCAACCAATACAGATCTAACTTGGACCGGTTCGGTCAGACCAGCCTTATAGGGCCAGTCAGACCGAAGTGGGACTAGTCAGACCGACGGTACATGGCTGGTCAAACCGTCCTATGCCATGAATTGCATATTTTAGGTACAAATTACCAATTTTGACTTTTTGACAATTTTGACCATTAATACCATTTTTTTCTATCAACACACCCTTTGAATTTCGATGAAGATAGTGAGACTGATGCAGAAGTCGGGTTAGCCGAATGGTATAGGAACAAGAAGACGGCCGCGTGCCCCTAGGTGAAGGCATCCAGCAAGGAGGATAAATATGACTTCGACATCAATAAAGCCGATAGGATATTTGACCTACCGCTCAAGGAGAGATAGATCCAGCTACCGCCCAAAAACGTGATACCGTCTGTTGATGAGCTGAAGAATAAGAAATATTGCAAGTGGCACAACTCTCCGTCGCACCACACCAACGAATGCAAAGTATTCAGGCACCAGATCCAATCGACTGTGGAGCAAGGCCAGATCAAGTTTGATGATGGAAAAAAGCTGATGAACATCGATGGACATCCTTTCCCGATCAATATGGTGCATGCGCGCCATCCCGATGACCGACATGCAGAACATGACGGGCACACCAGCAAGGATTGACTCACTGCATCAAGCCTTATCAATAAGTATAAAAGAAGAACCAAGGAAGAAGCGGATCATGGAGATGACCGAGACTACCCCTGGTTTAACCCTCACTGGAACTATGAATTTTTCAAGTTCTACTGGAATGAAGGAATGTGCTTGCCATTAATAGACACTTGCCTTGAATGTAGTGATGGAACAGGCAAGTAGAGAGGCATCCGGAGGACCCATGATAGTAGGGGAAGGTCACATGATCGGAAAGGATCAAGCATCCGTCGGAGGCCGTCACCACGAAATCCATCGGTGTACAAAAGGCTAGGTCTCATCAATACCGAGAAGGGCAACCAATCGGCTAATAGAAAAACAATAGTCAGTAATCCACAGTGGTGCCCGAGCGGAATTTTCACGAAAAACTAGAAGAGAAGGGTGCAATGACTGCGACAGAAAGAGCTAAAGGGATCAAATCATGACTACGAGGTTGATCAGCCTAAGAAAGTCAAGAGCGAATGGAGGATTAAGGAGAAGGCCGATCAAGACGACACAAAAAACATAGAGGTAAACATGGTATTTTTCCTCCCCGCAGAGTATCGAGCTGTCCCTAGTAGCGACGATGAGCAGGCTGACTTGATGCCACAATTGATGCTAGAGCCCCAACCGGCAGTATTCAACAAGCCATGAGACCTTGGGCATCGACACCTGAGATCTCTTTATATTAAGGGGTTGGTCAACGAGAAGCTGATGTCCAAAATGATGATAGATGGTTGAGCAACCATCAATATAATGTCGTACGGTACCTTCCGGATGTTGGGAAAAGGGCCATATGACCTGATCAATACCAACATGGTACTAAAAGACTTCGGTGGTAACTCATCAGAGACGATGGAGATATTGAACGCAAAAGTGATGGTTGGTAGCAAAACAACACTGACCACGTTTTTTGTCATCGAAGGAAAAGGATCCTACAACTTGTTGTTGGGACACAATTGGATCCATACCAATTGTTGTGTCTCATCCACAATGCACCAGAGCCTGGCACAATGGGTCAATAACCAGGTAGAGATCATTCCTGCCGACAAATCGATCAATATAGCAATAGCCAATTTGTCGGTGTGGGAGATGGAAGGAGTCGATTGCCTATCAGGCAGAGCATGGGACATTGATTTTCTCGAGGTATCAAATGATGGAGTTAAGACGATTAGCAATGAACAACCCATACACAAACTTTAAAGGCACCATCGACGAGATAGAATGTAAACTCGGTCAAGGTTTTGCCACAACCAATGAACTGCAGGAGGTAGATATCGGACCCGGTGACCAACCGAGGCCGACCTTTGTAAGTGCTCAACTCCCCGAGGAAATAAAAAACGAGCTAATTCTATTGTTATGAGAATATCAGGATTGTTTTGCATGGGAATATCATGCGATGGCAAGTTTGAACTGATCGATCGTAGAACATCGGCTCCCGATAAAATAGGGATATCAGCCCTTCAAGCAACCACCTCGGTGATTCAAGGCACAGATACATCCACACATCAAGGCTGAGGTAACTAGGTTATATGATGTAGGGTTCATAAGACCATGCCGATATGCAGAATGGGTATCAAACATCATACCCATATGGAAGAAGAGTGGGAAGCTCAGGATATGCGTCGATTTCAGAGATCTGAACAAGGCGGCCCTTGAGGATGAATACCCGATGCAAGTTGCAGACCTATTGGTGGATGCTGCATTGGGTCACAAGATCATCAACTTCATGGACGAGAATGCAGGGAATAATTATATCTTTATGGCTGACAAAGACATCAACAAGATAGTTTTCTAATGCCCATGTGCCGTCGAACTCTACGAGTGGGTGGTAATGAACTTCGTCTTGAAAAACACCGAAGAACCTTACCAGAGAGCCATTAACTACATCTTCCATGACTTAATCATCCTATTAGTGGAGATATATATAGACAATATCATGGTGAAATCAAGCGACACTCAAGACCACGTGGCTGATTTACGTCGAGTTCTAGAGAGGGCCAAAAAATATGGATTGAAGATGAACCTAGAGAAGTGCGCTTTTGGGGTATCAACAGGCAAGTTTTTGGGCTTTATCGTACAGGAAAGAGGAATCGAGATAAGCTAGCACAACATTGAGGCGATCAAGAATACTGTTGATGCAAAGATTTGGTAAAGCCTAGGAGCCCACTATGAGTTGCCTCATGGTCAACAGAAGGTCAAGGAAGATCCGGTCAAAGAAAGTCAAAGAAGCCTGTCCGCAACAACTACATGATCGGAAGGAGGCCGATGAAGATAAGAGCGGCAAGAGGTTACAGATTCATCTGAGATCGGTTGATAGGTTACATGGACGACAAGTCTACGGACTATAAATATGTATCCCCTATGTTATGTTTAGTTTAACTCTCGTTCAATCTACAATCGGCGCATCACCACGCTTGTGCCCCAAGGTAATTCGGTGGGACTCGGTCTCTTGGAGCTGGGCTGTATCAGTTTGATCTTCGGTGAAGAGGTGAGTCCCGCCACACCCGGCTTCTGTTCCAACTAGGTTAGTATCCTCATGACTGCATCAGTTCGGTCCTATCTCTTGAGGAGAACAGTGAAATAGCACGGTCTCCGGTTGTTCTCAGTGTATTTAGCTAGGTCTAAGGCTGCATCAGTTGGGTTTGATCTCTTAGATTGAGGTGATCTAGGTTTGATAGCTTGAGGCTTCATCGGTTAAGTCTGACATCTCTTGCTGTTCTATCTTTTTCATGTCGTATACTGTTCATCTAAATAAAGTTTGCCCGATTCATTGATATATTGTTTAGATCATCATGACTAACCACTGTCTCGGTTAGGTCCGAACTAGTTATTGTGATGATTTCCATGATATAGATTTATTATCTAGCATGCTTTATTTATTTCTATCAATGTACAAGCTGATAGATTATCTTCAATTCATCTCCGTATCATGTTCATCGTCGAAGGGTACTCATCGGCCTATATGTACATCCTATTTTTCTCCATCGGTCAATGGCGTGCTTGTTCGATTGGATTAATTTGGGCTATCGGCTGTCTGGCCGATCGCACGATGCTTTGCGGCTTTATCTTTAACGCCACAGGCATCAGCTTGCCAACCGATCGACTATGCTACTAACATCTGTATTTTTCGATCCCTTATCAGTTGCAGGGTCAAACTGATTGGCATGCCCTGAACACTTTTCTAAGACGGATGACTTGCACTGGAGTTAAGCAAATCTCCCAGACCGCGCGTGTTTCAGTGTGTGACCAAAAAGCACGCCAACACGCTTTTTGGCACGCTTGGTGGGACAATCTCCAACAACCTTACCATGGCGGGTGAGCTCAGCGAAGGAAACATCATCACAGTCACCATGGACGCTCTGTCCAATGAACACCAGATGGAGGTGTCGCAACATGTGGAGGAGTTCCAGAAATCATGCATGCAGGCCTACGACATGAATCAACTGGGTCTCGTTCCGAGGGCCTCACTCCCAACACCAGTGCTGACCATAGAGGGTTGTCAGCCAACATAGAATTTCCAGGCTAGTCTATAGGAAACCGTCGACTAGGCAACCCGCTAGTCGTTGGTCAGCCAATTAGGGACACTGGCCATGACCATTCAAGGACTGATCAAGGAGGCCATCGGGGGCATAGGGGTTTGCGACACACCGCAAGGTTCAGCGTACCTCCCCAATGACTCGTTGAGACTACTGCAACACACTCGGCCGGCATCACTGCCTCAAGGGCCGATGAGGCTAGACTAGCCGAGCTCTTCGCTCGGCTATGAGGGCGACAATATGACCTAGCCATTGGCCCCCTAACACAGCCCGCCCTAGGGCACACTAGGCGGGGCCAATAAGAATGCACGAGCACCGTTCCTAGCACTCGATCTCATGATTCCAGGACAGGGGATGCCGCAAGT
The DNA here is from genome assembly GCA_019279435.1 of Zizania palustris. Taxonomy (NCBI): domain Eukaryota; kingdom Viridiplantae; phylum Streptophyta; class Magnoliopsida; order Poales; family Poaceae; genus Zizania; species Zizania palustris. The sequence goes on from JAAALK010000287.1 coordinate 11,381,274, forward strand.
GACATACGACATCGCAACAGAACCCCCGGCAGACATCGCACCATTAAGGGGGGCACCTGATGTCATCCCTCATGGATATCACCGAATGGCGCACTATGAATCAATGCCCTACGGTGATGCATGGCAATACAGACATGATGCTACTTGGCGGGACCAGTACCAACTGGCGCCAATGCCTGCTCAATTCCCGTCACTGAGCCAGCAAGAATATGAATGGGTGAATCGAATCACGAAGCTCATAAAAACCAATTTAGGTTTAAGCCCAAAGAGCAGACCTATATGTACCGATGGACGTATCCTGAGTGGTTCGATCGAGTGCCGCTACCGAACCGGTACAAGGTGCTGAATTTCACCAAATTCTCCAGGCAAGACTCGATCTCCACGATTGAGCACATTAGCTATTTCCTCGCCCAGTGTGGGGAGGCATCGGCTGATGAAGCATTGAAGGTCTGACTGTTCCCGCTATCCCTATCAGGATCGGCCTTCGCGTGGTTTTCTTCACTACCATCTTACTCCATCAAAGGATGGGCGGACCTAGAGAAGAAGTTTCACAAGTACTTCTTCGCCAGTATCCAGGAGATGAAGCTGACCGACTTGACGTCCGTGAAACAATGGATGAACGAGTCGGTCCCCAACTATGTACAGAGGTTCCGAGACATACAAAGCACTTTCTACAGTGTGAACCTCACTGACAGCCAGTTGGCGGAGCTGGCGTTCAAAGGACTCCTGAGCCCTATCAGTGAGAAGTTCTCATCGCACGAGTTCGAAAGACTCGCAACTGGTGCAAAGAGTATCGACCCATGAGAGCCGATTTCAAGAGGCCACGCAGGACAAGTACTAGAAGAAGGTCGCGTACACTCAAGTGTACCACTCGGACTCCGACGAAGATAGTGACTCTGATGCAGAAGTCGAGATGGCTGAGTGGTCCAAGAACAAGAAGTAGGTTGCTTGCCCTTGGATAAAATCATCCGAGAAGGAAGAGAGGTGGAGATCATGGAAATAGAGGTCAGGGACTAGAGGTATGCTATTGTTACCTATGGAAATCGGCACCAAGGAAGCTTATGTATCAGGCCACAAAGTACATGCTACTCGATGAGGATTTATATCATCGGATGATGGATGGGATCTTGCTTAAGTGCATAAGCACAGAAGAGGCCAAAGTTGTGATGTGCGAGGTTCATGATGGTATTTGTGGGAGGCACCAATCTGCCTAGAAAATGAAATGGCTGCTCTAGGGCAGGCTATTTTTGGCCGACTATGGTAGAGGATTGCATAAGGTATTATAGGGGATGTCAAGACTGTTAGAAGTTTGGAGCTATTCATAGAGCACCCACATCGGCAATGAACCTGATAATTAAGCCATGGCCCTTTAGAGGATGGGGCATTGATATGATCGCCCAGATATACCTGACATCAAGCAAAGGACATAGATTCATATTAGCAGCTATCGAATACTTCACTAAATGGTAGAGGCCATTCCACTCAAAAGGGTAATGTCTGTCGATGCCATCAGGTTCATTAAGGAACATATAGTGTATCATTTCTGGATTCCGTAGACTATCACGACAGACTAAGGGTCAATCTTCATAGTAGAGGAATTACATAGTTTCGTAGCCAGTATGAGGATCAAACTCCCGAATTCATCGTCAATCTATGCAAGCTAATGAGCAAGCTGAAGCATCCAATAAAAGACTAATCAACTTAATAAAACAAAAGATTAACGAGTAACTGAAGTAGTGGCATCGGTCCCTATCAGAAGCACTCTAGGCTTATCAGATGGTGCATCACGGGTCCACACAGATCCCATTATATTAGTTAGTCTACGGCGATGAAGCGGTACTACCTTGGGAAAATAACATCTGCTTGAGAAGGATTGCACTGTAGAACCAGCTCACAACCGATGATTATTACAGTTTAATAACATATGGCCTAGATAACTTAGCATAGAGCCGATTAAAAACCCTAGAAAAGATTAAGGAAAACAAAGCAAGGGTGTCCAGGTATTATAATAAGAAGGTAGTGCCCAGGTCATTTGAAGAAGGGGACCTCGTTTGGAAGCTTATTCTGCCAATAGGGTCTAAATACAATTGGTTCGGTAAGTGGTTGCCTAATTAGGAAGGACCTTTCTAGATACATCGAGTTGTTCCTAGTAACACCTACCTACTCAAGGGTTTGGATGGATAGGTATTTGGGAAAGCAATGGATGGAAAGTATTTGAAGAAATATTTCCCAAGCGTATGGATAAATGCCTAAGGATCTACACAGAAGCAGAGAGACAGTCGATACCAATAGTATCACCTTTAGATGTCCGATGATAAAACATTGCCCCTAGACACACGGAGAATATGAGATGAAGAGTAAAAGAATGCAGCAAGTCAAGTATTACAAATGAAATAAAGTAACAAAGGTTCAATGAAGCGTTCTGTTGGGGGAATATATTTCCCTTACACAAGGGCCAAATGACGTCAGCCTCCGAGAGCCTTCGGCCCAGTGTCGCGGTCTGTCGGAGCCTGTTTTCTTCGAGTATTATTTCCAGGTCCAAGATGCTTCCCGAGGCCTGTAGCTTCGAAGCCCCCCAAACCAGGAGGTTCGGCTCGAAGCCCTTAGTTGAGTCCAGTTCGGAGGCCGCCCTCCGGAAGCCAAGCCCGGAGGCCGCCCTCCGGAGTCCAGTTCGGAGGCCACCCTCCGGAAGCCAAGCCCGGAGGCCGCCCTCCGGAGTCAAGTTCGGAGGCCACCCTCCGGAAGCCAAGCCCGGAGGCCGCCCTCCGGAGTCCAGTTCGGAGGCCACCCTCCGGAAGCCAAGCCCGGAGGCCGCCCTCCGGAGTCAAGTTCGGAGGCCACCCTCCGGAAGCCAAGCCCGGAGGCCGCCCTCCGGAGTCCAGTTCGGAGGCCACCCTCCGGAAGCCAAGCCCGGAGGCCGCCCTCCGGAGTCAAGTTCGGAGGCCACCCTCCGGAAGCCAAGCCCGGAGGCCGCCCTCCGGAGTCCAGTTCGGAGGCCACCCTCCGGAAGCCAAGCCCAGAGGCCGCCCTCCGGAGTCCAGTTCGGAGGCCACCCTCCGGAAGCCAAGCCCGGAGGCCGCCCTCCGGAGTCCAGTTCGGAGGCCACCCTCCGGAGGCCACCCTCCGGAGGCCACCCTCCGGAGCCAAGACCGGAGGCCACTCGCCGGAGCAGCGCTTCGGAGCCCCCCCCTCGGGTGCACTCCGAAGCCCCCTCCGCTCCTAGCTTGTCGTTTAGTTGGTCAAAGGCTGGCGCAGCCTGACACGTCTGTAAAGCTGTAAAGCTGTCTGGTACCCGTGTACAGTAGCCAGTCCCCTTTCCCTGTTTACCCCTATGAGTCTAAGGGCCCATGGAGGGTATCTTGGTCTTTTCCTTAAGGCCTTCGTGTCTATAAAAGCAGGGCCAGGCCCTTGTAAGGGGGACACGCTCCAGGGGGCCATGAGACCCTGGAGTTATCCTCTCCACATCAAGGCACACCATGCCAAATCTACCACAAACTGGACGTAGGGTTATTATCCCCTAGGGGAGGCCCGAACCAGTATAAACCCTATCTCTCCCTGTGAGAACCCATCGAGGTTCATTCTCCATATCATACTCCACCACAGAAAAACCTGCTGGAACTAACACTATTGTTCCAACAGTTGGCGCCGTCCGTGGGGACCTTAGTCCTAGAAGCTAAGTTCTCTACCACTGCCTGCAACCCGAAGTGCGCCCGAGGGGGGAGCATCGAGGCTTTCTCGCTTCGCGCACCCTCCGGCAAGGGGCTTCGAGGGCAGATCGAAGGCCACCTTCGCCTTCCTCCATCCTCCGCAGACCGGAGCCTACTCTCCGGCAAGGGGCTCCGCTCCACGTTTCAAAGGTCATCGGAGCCCGAGGGCTACAAGGTAAGTACCGCCCGAAGCCTTACTTCGATGCACCAACCTGCAGTTACATTAACATAAGCTCGAAGCCATGCTTCGCTTTATTCAAAAACCGAAGCCACGCTTCGCCTTATTTAAAACCGAAGCCACGCTTCGCCTTGTTCAAAAACCGAAGCCATGCTTCGTCTTATCTAAACCCGAAGCCACGCTTCGCCTTATTTAAAACCGAAGCCACGCTTCGCCTTGTTCAAAAACCGAAGCCATGCTTCGTCTTATTTAAACCCGAAGCCACGCTTCGCCTTATTTAAAACCGAAGTCTTGCTTCGCTTTATAAAACCCGGAGTACCCCTCCGAAGGCTACACAGTGCCCCCGGGCCCGTAGCAGTGGGCTAAAAGGACTCCGGGCCACTGGCCCGACGCGTCCAGGGATTCCGGGCTCCGCGCCCGAAGCATCCCAGGGATTCCGGGCTCCGCACCCGAAGCATCCCAGGGTCGAAGGTGATCCAGAGTCGAAGGTGGCTCAGAGTCGAAGGTGGCTCACATTATCACAGGTTCGGTGAATCCACACCAATTATCCTTCTCATTACAGGACCAAGCTCCGAAGCCCAGCTTCGTTACCCAAGCACGCTCCGAAGCCCTGCTTCGCGTGTTAATTTAATATACGCCCGAGCGTCTCGAAGTCTTATTTCGCTAAAATCTAAGTGCGTTCCAGAGCCTCGCTCATGCACAACATCCAAATCCTAGCGTGCCGAAGCATGCCTCGCTAAACTTGGTTATGCCAGAGCCCTGCTCCGCACCAAGTTAGCGCGTACGGAGCCCAAAAGAGGGCTCCGCTCAGTGAATTTCAGCAGCCGAAGCATTGCTTCGCACCCAATTAAGGCATTCGAAGGGGCCTTCGCTTGAATAAAACTTCATGCATCAAGCCGCCAAAAGGCGCACCCTTCGCATATTTTATTTTTTGCCCGTACCAGCAACGGCTAAGTCCCTAACTGCCACGTGCAAAGGGGGGAAGCATATATGCGAGGTGTGCGAATGTAAGGTACAGTACGAGCGTGACAAGCTAAGCGTTCAAAGCCAAACAATGTGAAGCATACAAACGAAGTATGCAAGTATAATAAACTCCGTTCATTAAGAGAATTGAGAAGTATGTTACAAATATACTTCGAAGACAAAACTACGAGTAATCTGTATCTAAGCCTAAGAAGAACCGAGTGCGAGGCCCCGTCCCTCGCTTGCCTCTCCTTCGGCGGGGACCCCCTCGGCTGGACGTTGCCTCATCGGAGCCCGCTCTCCCTCGACCGGCTCGTCCAGGCTCCGAAGCCCGCAGGCTTCGGCTTCCGCTTTGCAGGTCGCTCCAAGTTCGCGAAGCAGGCGGTGCCGTATCGAAGGCAGAAAAATCTAGGGCTTCGTCGCTCGCTAAGGCCGCTCGCGGAGGCAAAGGTAAAGAACCTTGAAGGGGCTCCGTCTTCACAGCGGCTAGCAAATCCTGAGCTATTTCGGAGATGGCTTCGCCCCGAGGCCCCCTCGGCAGCTTAAACCGAGGGGGGCCTTCGGACCTAGCTACTTCAAGGATCGCCCACAGCTGTTGAAGCTCTTCAGAGTCCTCGAGGACTTCGAGGTCTACGCTCGAAGGCTGAGCCTGGGCAGGTATAAAAAACCCCCGCATTCGTATTAATGAACTGATAAGTCTTTACAAGCCTACAGCTAGGTATTACAAGAAAGCCTAAGGAGATCTACACCTTCGGAGGCGGAGGCGTCGAGGTCGAAGGCTTGTCCGGGTCAGTGGGCCCCTTGAACCGGCGTTGTCGGAGGGCCTTCATAAGGTCAAGGACTGCCTCGCAGCCTTGCTCCTTCCAGGGATCCTGCAGCCGCCGCCAGGCCCCGCGGACTTCGCCCGGAGGCGTCGCCAAGTGCGGACCCCCGAAGGCCACAGGGGCCACGGAGGTTGCCGCCCGAAGGTGGTCACACCCCGCGGCGTGGAGCATGTGCAACACTCCTTGACCGGCGACGCGACCGGCCATGAGAGCGAAGCCTGTCAGCGCTTCGTCCGCAATCGAAGCCGCCGTCTTCAAATAATCGGCGCGGTCCCCAATCGGGTCTTGGTCGCCAAACTCCGGAGCCCGGCACTCGGTCCCTATTTTCTCAAGGACCTCGGTCAGGCTCTGGGTGGCCTCGCCAAGGTTGGCCACGACGAAGCTCTCGAGGTCCCGAGCCCGTTGATGGAGCTCTTCGATCTCCTTCGCCTGTCGGGCCTCGGCATCCTTCGAAGCCTGGAGCTCCGCGCGAAGCCGAGCCGTCTCCGAGGCCAAGGCCTCCTTCGCCTCCTTCTCCTCCGCAGCCGAAGCTTCGGCCCGTTTCCGCCCCTCGGCTTCCTCTGAAACCTCGCGGCGAAGGGCCTCCTTCTCCGCTACGAGGCGCTCTAACCGCCTGTCGGCAGCAGTCGAAGCGGCTGCGTTCAGTGCGAAGGCCTGCAGAAGTTGAAGAAGTCATAAGTACCAAGGAAAAGCTAACATATAGTTCGAAGTTGCAAGGGGCTTCGCTCACCCGCAGGAGGACTTCGTTCGAGCTGACGAAGAGATCCGCGGGGTCCTGGTGGCTAAGCTGGGCCACCAAGTCCCCCTCCTCCGCAGAAGCACAAGCCTCGCGGAAACCGCGGATCGCCGCCACCGTCACACCTCCCCTCGGCTTGAAAGGGTGAATCACGGCCACGGTCCCCTCCGCGGGCTTCGGCGAAGCGGGGCTCAAGCCCACCACGTCGACATCTTCTTCGCCTCGAGGGTCCACGCGGCCCCCGCCGCCTTCGCCGTCAGACGAAGTGCTCCCGGACTCCGACTCGCTGCTGCTGCTGCTACTGCTGCTGCTGCTCGAAGCCTCCGCGGGCTCCGCCTCGGCGGACTTCGACCCGCCTTCGCCGGCCGGCTTCGCCGCAGCGGGCCTCGCATCATCTTCGTCCTCTGCGAAAAGCCAAGTCAAAACCTGCATATTGAAGAGAGGCTTGCAAAGAGAAAAAAGGGTTCACCATCATCAGAGATCTCCTGGAAGGAACCAGGGGCTAAGTGTGTCCTCCAGCTCCCTCGCTGCGAAGCTGGCGCATCCACCTTCGCGCCCGAAGTTGGTTCCGCCGGAGCATCAGTGGCCTCCCTGGCAGCCGGAGTGCGCGCATCGGCCTCCTCTTCCGAAGCCCTCGCCGCCAGGGGCTTCGCGGCCTTCTTGGGGGTCGGAGTAGCTGCGGGCTTCGCCGCAACCTCCCCCGAGGCGTCCGCTTCGTCCTCGTCCCCCCTCTTCCTCTTGGCTCCGGCCGACGAGGCAGCCAGGTGGGCGAAGTCCGGCAAAACGGGGAGCCCTCCGAGGCCAAGCGCGGTCCACACTCTGTTCCAGCGCTCCCAGGACCCCACCAGGGCGAGGCGCTGGTTCTGCTCCTCGGGAGTCGGAGTCCCGACGACTCGGTCCGCCGCCGCGATGGCCTCCTCCGGGGTCCTCATGTCGAGGTCGGCTACGCGAAAAGGTTGAAGTTAGGAGCAAAGTATTCTAAGTATTAAAAGCAAGAAGAGCGCGAAGACTTACAAAAGCGGTCGAAGGTCAGCTCGCTGAGTTCACCTCGATCCGAAGCCTGGAAGAGACCCTCCGGCCAAGAGCGCGCGAGGGGGCTTAGCCGAAGGGTGAGGAACTCCTCTGCGAGGTCCCTCATGCTCATCTTCGCTGCCACCCTTCGGAGCAGCGAGATCCTCGATTGAAGGAGGCCTTCGCTGGTCTTCACCACCCCTTCGCGCCGATACAAAATATGGGCGTTGGTGCTCCGAAGGGGGGAGTTGGCTCCGACGGAGGCATAGAACCACTCTTGGTCCCACCTCGAGTGCCACTTGTTGTTGACGGCCCTCGCCGGGAAGGCGTCTTGGTACTCCTTCCGAAGCTGAAAATTGGCGCTGCCGAAGGCAAGCGCCCTCTTGACGCGGTCCGGTCCCTCCCGGGGCTTCGGTTGGCAGTTGGCATCATGGAGGGCAACGAAGACGTCCGCGCGGCCCTCGCAGCCCTCGGCCCTCATGGCCCACTCAAAAACGGCTAACCTCGCCACGGCGTTGGGCGAAAGCTGTGGAAGCTCGAGGTTGTAAGCCTTGAGGACTTCGCTCAGCATCCCCACTGCTGGCAGACCGAGGCCGGCCTCGAAGAAGGCCTCGAACACCACCACCTCGTCAGCGCGAGGCCTCGGCTCAGCCTCCGACTTCTCCGGGACCCGAAGCTGGATCTTCGCCGCAATTTTCCCTTCGCAGGCCTTCCGGACCGACTCCTCCGTGGAGATCGAGGCCCTCATCTCCAGGGTCTGCTCGAACTTGTCGGAGGGGGTCCGAAGGTCCCTCGGCCCCATCCGCCTGGGCGCAGTCTTCGCCGCCGCAGCCGCCGCCGCCTGCACCTGGGCGGAGCCCGAGCTCGAGCCCAAAGCAAGAGGCTTCGCCACCGCCTTCTTCGGCATGTCGCTGGGACTTCGGCGCGAAGAGCTAAAGCTAAGCGAAGGGGGGGGCTCGGAGCGAAGCTAGAAGAGGAGCAGAGCGAGGTTTGCAAGGCAACAAGAAGAGAGCAAATGAAGGTGTGCCGAAGCCGCACGCGGTAAGTCTCTATTTATAGGCGCGGTGAGAATTCCAACCGTCGTGGGCCGAACCCACCGCCAGATGGGCCCTCAGCAAAGGCGAACCGGCCCAGAGCAAGGTAACGGTAACATTTTCGACCGTTGCGGAGCCGCGCGGGCTCCCCGAGCCCCGAGGCCGTTCTGACGGTAAGCGCGGGCATTTATTGCTCCCGGATGTCGAGGCCGCCCTCGGTCCAGGCGCCGAAGGTATGTTTTCTCTGTAGTTATGTTTCCAGGTCATTTGTCCTAAGGACGCGTGCACCCCTTCGTTCCGAAGGCCTACGCGCGAGGGGCTACTGTTGGGGGAATATATTTCCCTTACACAAGGGCCAAATGACGTCAGCCTCCGAGAGCCTTCGGCCCAGTGCCGCGGTCTGTCGGAGCCTGTTTTCTTCGAGTATTATTTCCAGGTCCCAAGATGCTTCCCGAGGCCTGTAGCTTCGAAGCCCCCCAAACCAGGAGGTTCGGCTCGAAGCCCTTAGTTGAGTCCAGTTCGGAGGCCGCCCTCCGGAAGCCAAGCCCGGAGGCCGCCCTCCGGAGTCCAGTTCGGAGGCCACCCTCCGGAAGCCAAGCCCGGAGGCCGCCCTCCGGAGTCAAGTTCGGAGGCCACCCTCCGGAAGCCAAGCCCGGAGGCCGCCCTCCGGAGTCCAGTTCGGAGGCCACCCTCCGGAAGCCAAGCCCGGAGGCCGCCCTCCGGAGTCAAGTTCGGAGGCCACCCTCCGGAAGCCAAGCCCGGAGGCCGCCCTCCGGAGTCCAGTTCGGAGGCCACCCTCCGGAAGCCAAGCCCGGAGGCCGCCCTCCGGAGTCAAGTTCGGAGGCCACCCTCCGGAAGCCAAGCCCGGAGGCCGCCCTCCGGAGTCCAGTTCGGAGGCCACCCTCCGGAAGCCAAGCCCGGAGGCCGCCCTCCGGAGTCCAGTTCGGAGGCCACCCTCCGGAAGCCAAGCCCGGAGGCCGCCCTCCGGAGTCCAGTTCGGAGGCCACCCTCCGGAGGCCACCCTCCGGAGGCCACCCTCCGGAGCCAAGACCGGAGGCCACTCGCCGGAGCAGCGCTTCGGAGCCCCCCCCTCGGGTGCACTCCGAAGCCCCCTCCGCTCCTAGCTTGTCGTTTAGTTGGTCAAAGGCTGGCGCAGCCTGACACGTCTGTAAAGCTGTAAAGCTGTCTGGTACCCGTGTACAGTAGCCAGTCCCCTTTCCCTGTTTACCCCTATGAGTCTAAGGGCCCATGGAGGGTATCTTGGTCTTTTCCTTAAGGCCTTCGTGTCTATAAAAGCAGGGCCAGGCCCTTGTAAGGGGGACACGCTCCAGGGGGCCATGAGACCCTGGAGTTATCCTCTCCACATCAAGGCACACCATGCCAAATCTACCACAAACTGGACGTAGGGTTATTATCCCCTAGGGGAGGCCCGAACCAGTATAAACCCTATCTCTCCCTGTGAGAACCCATCGAGGTTCATTCTCCATATCATACTCCACCACAGAAAAACCTGCTGGAACTAACACTATTGTTCCAACACGTTCATTAATACAAGACAAACAATTCAAGACAAGTATTACCGAATAGCCTCGATGGCTCACTGCCGAATGACGTTGATAGATCCATGAAGGCCCAGTCTTCGGCATCCGTTCCTAGAACTACTCTGATGGTGTGGTGGTGTCGATGTGCACGATGGATGACATCGGCAAGACGATGCTTTTGAGCTTGGATCCAATCAGGAGGGGCCTATAATATATTATCTTCATGGGCCATCGCCGCCCGAACTTCATTCAACCTTTCCACCAAATCAGCCTCCCTTGCTTTCGACTCACCGAGGCACTGCGTCGCAGTCGAGGAATAGCTGCGAAGATTGTCCAGGTGAGCGTCTTCAGCAAGTATCGCTTTGTTGTGCACTTTGATGTCCTCCAACTATGACGCGTGGCTCACCCGATCAGCCATTAGCTGCTGGGCCTGTTGGACCATCAGCCAATGATACTCCAGGTATGCCACTAGTGTCAGAACATAGTCAAGGTCAAGAGGGAGGAAGTTCAACACTTCATTTCAACGGGCCCTAATGGGACCAAGTCGTTCACTAGGGTCTCCACTAGATCATTAATAAGACACATCAAGTTCATTAGTACTTCCCTCGCCTCCAATGATGGCCGACATGCAGACGGCTAGGCAACATCGGCAACCTCATCATATTCAAGATATTGGGATATGTAAAAGGGGAACCCCTAGATGAAGGACTGAAAAGGAAGAAAAGTTAGGTAGACAAAAGCTGATCAACGACAAAGTTTCAAGTGCAAAAAGTACTTATGTCAGTCGGCCCAGCATGGTTAGCTGATTGCGAGTTGCCATCTTTGTCAGAAGTCACAACATCATCCTCCACCTCATAGATGGTAAGGGTGTGTGAACTCCCTTCATCACGACTGGTCTCGGGGGCAAGCGAGGGGATAAGACTGGGTGCTGACTGAATCCAAGACCGAGGTGAGCCTCTTGGAAACATGAACAAAGTTAAGGGGAAAAGAAGGTACCTGGCAAAAGGCATCAACAACAATAGATGGAGCTTCGACGATAACGTCGATCGGAGCAATGATGATGGTAGGAGTGGTCGATACACTAGAGCTAGTGGCAACATCTTCCAATGTATCGGCCTCAACGATGATCTCCGCGGTAACATTCCTAGCGATTAGAGACGATGAAGCACTAGCAGTGTCATCGACATATCGTCAAACGCTGCATAGAGGGAGGCGATGTCAAGAGGAGGAGGATATGGTGGCTGAAATAATAGGAAGATATCAAATATTGAAGTCACAAGGAATTAAAGGTGCCATAGAATAATAAGAACAAACCTGAGATTATGGGGGCACTTCGGCGGCTGGTAAATAAGTATCAGCAACAGGCTTATGTACAATAAGGGGAGAAATCGATGATGGCTGAAGGGAAAAGAAGGTAAAACAAATAGGGTCGAGTGGAGAAATCCTTCGTAAAGGTGGAAAAATTACCGGACATGATGGGGTTGGAACTAAGACTGTGATTTGACTAGAACCAACCCTGGTAACCCTTCGCATGGCAATGGCCGACCTCTCGCGCTTGTGACCTAGGGTCTTGGACTTTTCTAGTTAATCCATTCCAACAGAGTGGGAGCCCCACTGCCCAGATTAGTAGTGGTCAATACTGGTTCATAAAGTATCGGCCGACCACTTTGGCTCATCGAAGGCGCATCGAAGTCGTCTTCCTGCAAACATAGAAATGATTAGAAGGCGAAAGTTTGGTAGCTGATGGAGAAACTCGAAGGAACTTTTGAGGTGACATGTTGTAGGACACCTTAAATGAGTCAAAATTTTGAAGAATTAGCTACACTTATGCTCCGAAACTGGGGGGCATGTTTTGATGGCAAAATTTGGTTAAGGCCCAAGCCCAGTAAGGACCCAGTGTGGTCAGCAGAAGTCAAAGTGGTTCGGTCAAAGCTAGTTAAAGGAGTCTATCCGTTGCATGTGACTAGATATAGAGGAGCCGATAAAGATGAAGATGGAGATACAAACAGAATCAGTTACAGTCGTAATGGATGAGAAGTCTCCGGACTATAAATATATATCCCGTAGGTAGATTAAAAGACACACAACTACTAGAACCGCAAAACTACTCTTGGCACATTGCCAGCCTTGTTAATTCAAGGTTAACTCCGACAAGACTTGGCACTCAAATCTGGGTTGCATCGTCTCGATCTCTGACAAAGAGGTGAGTCCTGCCACCCCGATGATCATATCGGCTAAATTGGTGTCATTCAAGGCTGCATATCTTTGATCTCTTGTGATGCTAGTTCGGTTAGTATGATCACTGGTTTATCCTGGTGTACTAGCTAGGTTTGAGGCTGTATCATTATGATCTCTTAAATCAACGTAGATTAGATACTGTAGGTCGAGGCTTCATCGTTTAAGTTCGACATCTTGATCTATTGTGGTTTTATGTTGTACACAATTCATCTGAATAAAGTATGCCTGATGTGTTGAAAGATTCACTACCATAGAAATGATCTTTAGTGACACAACTTTAGTGATAGATAAAAGACGCACGTTAGTAATACACTTTTAGTGATGGTCTGTTTCACACATGTTAGTAATGCTGCATTATTAGTGACGTGTCATAATTGGACCCATCACTAAAGAAGGGACACCCCCATTAGTGATGGGTCTTGGTATGACCCATCACTAAAGAGCTCCACTATAGTGACAAGTTATGTTTCCACCCGTCACTAAAGAGCGTCAATAAGAGTACATTAGGTACAAACCTGTCATTGATGACTCCCACTTATAAATAGGTGGGGCACCAAAGTGAATCGTCATGCTTTCATTTCACGCATGCCCTAACCGTAGACTCTCGTTGCCGCTGTCACCTTCGTCGTGCTCCTCACCACTCCAACGCCCTCCGCACCTTGATTGCATTCTCATTCTCGTAATTTTGTTCATGTTTACTATTAAATATCAGTTTATACATTCATTTATCTGAAAAATTTTGCTTATTGAATTTGTGAATTAGGGATATGGCACACATTCCAAGCGATCTACATGTACCAAACTATGTTCCCGATAGTTGCTTAATAAAGATCAATCATCTAGTTAATGGCAGGCATCACCAGGTTTATAAATTTTTATACATTATATGTATTGTTTATTATGTTAACAAACTAAAGCGACATTACCTTAGTGTTGTAGTATTTATCAAAAAATATTTTGTGATATCAATAACATTCATACTGGCGATACCCTCCAAATAATGACAAGAGATGGGTGCACCACTGAGGTTGAGGTTGTGAGTTGTGCGGCCAGTGGTAGGATATGCCTCCACAAAGGGTGGCCTGAATTTAGTAGAAGAGGTGGTCTAACACAAGGGAGACTATTTGGTAATAACAATGGGATAGACCCCATTGACTGTCATGGCCAAATTCTACACTAACTTTGGTGATGAGAAGACTTCAACGACCATCAAAGTGGAGGACAACGACGATAATGGTATACATAGAGAACTGACATTACTCCTTGTCCTCCTCCTAAGGTTGTGATCCTCCTCTTCTTCCTTGGCTGCATGCACCGTCTGTCATTGCTAACTTTGTTTTAATTTTATTGTTATAGGGTAAACTGACCTACTGCTTTTAGCCAATTTTTTGAGCTAAATACTGGTTTTAGTCAATTTCTTTGAGATAACGCACTCGAAGTTGGCATAGCCATTCACCATGGTGCTCCTGCCCTAGACGCTGCCATGTAGGTGGTGGTGCTCCTTAGGCTGCCCATGGTGGTGCACTGGTGCTTCTCCTCAAGCTGCTTCTCCTAGGACACTATCCAAGCTCTTGATATCGCTATAAGTTAGCTATTAGTTAGAAGCCATGAAACCATCTTATGTATGGATCTTTGTTTTAGCCATGTTTTTCAAGATAACGAGTTAGAAGTTAATATATGTGATACTAATTTTGTAATGAATCTTCTTCGATTAATTGTTTGTGATGTGCTTTGGATGTTGCATATGTGAACTACCAAATTCAGGATGTAGCCTAAAAATTATTTTTTTGAAATGACCATAATATTAGTCATGGGTGATAATAATCATCCATCACTAAAGAATACATTAGTGACGGGTGACAATCATCACCCGTCACTGAAGAATACATTAGTGATGGGTGAGAACTGTCAACCATCACCAAAGAGCTATAACAGGTGAGCCTATAGGAATGAGGTTAACTCTTTAGTGATGGGTGTTTACCCATCACTATTGATGTCACATTACTGACACGATAAGAGTGACAGGAGACTTGTCCATCACCAATGTACGTTATGACCCATCACTAATGTATGTTTTTGTAGTGGTGATCAGCCATCTGTGATTTAGCAACTGTCTTGGATCAGGTCTGATCTTACTATCATGATGATTTAATAGTATGGAAATATTATTTGGTATGCCAAGTTTAGGTTCTATCGGAGTACAAGCCGATGGGTTACCTTTTGATTTCATGTTATATCTTTTTGCATAGGGGATTGCCGATTGGTTCCAGTGCATAGGTCCGATTGTGCGGGTGTTGCTTGTTGGCCGATCGCCTAATCGTGCTTGGTGGCCCTTCGTCGTTATTCACGTTTCGGCGTATATTGTGTCCATCGGCTCAATGGCCAATCAGTGTTGCGACTAACTATTTTGTTATACCTTATCAGTTGCAAGTTTAAATTGATTAGCATGCTCATAACCATGAGAATTTAGGACCTACACTGGAGTTAAGCGGATCTCCTAGGCCACGCGTGTGACCAAAAATGACACCAACACATATATAGACATATTAGCAAAACCTCCTTCCCAAACCATCTATGGATATTATTTGTTTGATATGAAATAGTTCGTGGGTTAAGAGCTTGGTTTTGTTATTTAGGGAAACATTCGTCTATTTTTTGATTCTTTAAATATTTTTTATTTAAAAATAAATCTACCTTTAAGAAATCACAAATATTGAAGGATCGGAATGGCGACTAGAGGGGGTTGAATAGACGCCTTAACAAATTTTCATGAAACAGATGGCCTATTCAGATCACCTAACGCACCTCCAAAAATTCAGTTTCAAATTTAACCAATCAGCAAAAAAACCAGAGCAACATAATCTTTTCAAATTCAGAATTCAGTCTTGTTCGGAGTTTGAAGTGTCGAAGTACTCTGTCGACAATTGATATTTCGAATTACAGTGAGTAGATCGACAACTGGATGAATGATAGAGTTATATTGGTGACTAAAACTCCGAGATAGCTCAAAAATTCAGAAACTTTTGTTCACTCGTGTTCTAGACACTTAGAGCTATACTAGACACTTAACACTGATCAGATCAGTCAACAACTCTTCAGAACAATCAATTTCAACAACCAAACACTATTCAAATACAATTCAGATGTCAACACACATTGAACCTAAAAAGGCTGGATGATGAACAGTGACACTAAATTCAAGATAGAACACAGATTGAAGCTGTACTATTGACATGAATTTAGTTTAGCAAAAGATATATCAGAGCTTACAGGAATCAATTTCATAAACCATATTTCAGAATTGGCACAGTCATAAGTCTCTTAATTCAGGAAATATAAAATTGACAGAACTCACTAGAGGCTTACTTATTGAATCTGAAATCAATTCAATTCAATATTAATCAAACAACTATTCAGACAAAGTAAAATTCTAGTTCAAATTTTAGAACAATTATGATTGAATCAAATTACTGAAGAAGAAACTGAAATCAAGTAATATCAAAAGTTTGAACTCACTTGTTCATTTAAAGCTTGTTTACTTGCCACCAACAATCAAAAACTTTTTGCATACAGACACTGTATATCACAAAGAGCAGTGTTGGCGTAAAAGATTACGCTGACAGGTTTCTGAAGCTTAAAAACTAACAAATAAAGTGTTTGCGAAGTAAACTATTTCAAGCCTCCAAGTGGATAATAGGTCAAAACAGTTCGAAGGTGTGTATTGATTAACTCCGTATTCGATCCTCATTACAGGGTAAAACGGGGGGTATTTATAGGCCAAAACCTTAAGAAAAAGACCTGTTTACCCCTCTGTTACAACCGACATAGTGGAAACTATTCGGTGCCCTTGATAAGGCTAAAACGGTAAAAGACTAATCTAATGGGAAAGAAGATAAGTCTTCCATCTTAGCTGGCAAGGAAACTCTCCGAAGAATCAACGCTCGAAGATATACTCCGAACTAGAGTTCACCTCTAGCCTTCGAACTTGTTCCAGAACATAACCAGAGTTAGATGATGGAACCCTTCGATCAAGTCTCCTGCCTTTGCCTTGTTGCAACAGTGATCCCGACGAGGAAATATTTTCCTCCAACAAGCAGTAAACACAGAAATGACAATATCCAGAATACAAACAGTTTACTCACTAAAGCAATTCTAGGTTAATCAAATGCATTACCAGATGAGAGATGGTTTTAAAAATGAGCTCAAGAGATCAGAAAAGAAGCCTGAAATAATTCATAGAGCTGAACACTAAACTGAGTGTTGATAGAAAAACTTGGATTGATACTTTTAGTTCTAAGACACAAAACAGAAATTCAACACATCAATTAGATTATACCTATGAAATTAAAGTCCTCAAACAAGCTCAGAAAACTTAATATGAATAAATTGATTTAGTAACAAACAGTCAAACCTTAGGAAGTAAGATCTTGACACAAATCTGAAAACAAAAGGACTGATTTAGACAGAGAACCTAAATTTGTATACTCTCAGTAAAACATAGAACAGAACTGGAACTGACTCAAATTCAGAAATAGAAGACTATTCAGAGAATCAAAAATATAATCTATATTGTCATTATCATTCAATTCAGATTCAAACAAGGTTTGAAACAGTGTATGACAATTTTGGAATCAATTACAATACTTCTGAAACTCCTCTGGAAAACCCTTCAACACTCAATCAGTTTAATCAAGGCCTTCAGATCTAAATAAACAACAACATAAATATATTCCTAGAGCAGATCACTTTACTCAATCAGAATCATGATTCATTAAATTTTAGTACATACATAAGAATGGACCAGCTATCTCCTCAATCAACGCAAAAAGGGACTCAACACTACTCAAAATGAATTGACTCTGCTCATGAACAGAAAATCACCTGATGAAACTTCAGCACCTCTACCTTGATCTATGAATATAGTCTTGATCAGAACCTTCTCTTTCACAAATGAATCCTTGACTGAAGACTTGATGTTGAATCATACATAAACCAGTACAGGACTACAAGAGAAATCAGATCAAAAATACTGCTAACCAATATCCAGAGAAAAGTATTCCTGAAGATGCAGCTGCAAGTTTCAGCAAAAATTTTAGATGATGAACAGCGTTGTCGAAACAACACAGTACATCATAGAAAAAACAGACTGCAGATGAACTTCAAAATCTCCAAACTCATTGTGCAGAAACAAGGATTTAGAGAACCAACTTCATCAGAGAAATGATTGGCGGCGCAACAGAAAAGACCCTGAAGAAACTAGATGGGAAACAGTGTTTACTAGGACAGGAACAGTGATTGCAGAAGGGGTAATTCCAAGAAGAACAGCAAATTCACAAAATAGATGAGCTGATGATGAAATTTCAGGAATCAAAAATCACAAAATAATCAGACAATTAATCTCAGAAACTTCTGGTTGTATTTCTTCAAAAAGGCAGCCAACTCCTTGGGTATAAGGCCCATTTTATAGCCATACCCTAAGAGCCAACTTTACACATAAGTCCTACAACTTTTTCAGAATTACACAAAAGAACAAGACACAATTTCAGAATTAAAAATCCTAAAAATAACTCTCCTACTTGACTCAAAAAGAAATACAACTTGACTCAATCTTTTAATATATTTTCAGAACTTGACAATTCTAAAAATATACCAAAAGTTTACACTATTCAACTGAAATACTCAAATAAAACTAAACTCCTATTTATTGTATTTAAAACATTTAGTGATTCGACGGTTTTCAGCAAAAACCGACAAAGCCTCTCCTGATCGTCGACGATCGTCGTCAGTCCACGAACCCAACTGCCAGAAAGTCTCTCTCGCTCTCGATCCCTTGAGCCGCCTTGTCACTTGAACTGGCTTCCCTTTCGTTGACTCAACCGACGCTTCGTCTTGATCAAACTTCATCTCACGTCCTGCTCGATCTCCACTCTCAACTTCGACGGACACCCTTGACCATCTGGCATTAGACTCCCCATCTAACCCTGATCCATTGCCATCGACAGTTGACGAGTAACTCAAGCCTGCACACACAAGACAAACACAGATACACACACATATGCAAACATCCATTCACGACCCCATGACAAAATCTCGTCAATCACTCATCATAATCATGAACCATAGTGATGAACCTCACTATGTTCCTCAATCTCCCCCTTGATGAGTGCATTGACGACTTGATGAGGACATCACTTCACATGATACACACATGGAGCCTCCACCTACAGTTCAACTACAAGGACCAATCACACGCGCCCGTGCCCGCCGCTTGAACCATGAGGTTAATTCTTTCCTTAGCAACTATGTTAATATTTGTTTGGATGAGATGCTACTGAATACTAGTGATATTTTGTTGCTTAGGAACATGGGAGATGGAATAGGAGAGTTGGAGTTGAAGACGGAGTCACACGGATGATTTTGAAGTCAAGAAATCGCTGGTTCGGACTACATCAACCACCATGCACCAAAATGGGCATAACTTCCTCATACGAAGTCCGATTGGCGCGTTCTTGGACTTTTCGGAAATCTGAGGAGAAGACGGATCGTTTGCTGTTGGTTCCACCTCATTTGGAGTCTGGAGCCGTCCTGTGTGTTTAAAACAGTCCTGCGTGACAGAACTGGGCCGTGTTGGGACATAGTCTGAGTCTGTTGGCCTTATACTAAGTCTGTTCGCCTTCCACAGGCTGCCCACACCCTATATAACTCACTCCAGCCGCCTTTAGGGTTAGGTTTTGCTTTGTTTGCATCTACACTTGTGTGTTTAGATCCCGCCTCTTGCACCGGACCGATTGGCTGCTGCATTGGCGTTTGTGAAACCTCACCTTATCATCGTTTGTCTGTGATTTGGCATTCGACTTGTATCCTTCCTGTTCTTGCTTGTGTTCTTGGGTTCGCTTGCAGGAATTAGCCTTCGTGGCGAGGTCAATCGCGTCCTGCGTGGTTGATAACCAACGGAGACAGTGGTGTAACGATTGCAAGGTTTTGATCCGCCGGACCGGAGCCTTGGATCGCCAACGTCGAGATTCTCCACCAACCCAAGTTTATCCTTTACCTAGCAGAAGATCGGGACCAGTCCCCCATCACGACTCAAGATCAAAAAAAGGTTAAAGCAAAAATTCAGCACACAAGTGACCATGAAAGCTCTTAAGAGAGCAAAAATAAGAAACATGTCACTTGACAAAGATGGATGATAGAACTACCTCAAAAGCTTAAAGATCAACAAAAATTCATGAACTCTCCCCCTTTAGCAATGCAGACATCAAGATATCCCCATGATTTGTGAGAGTAAAATGTACATGCAATGCTTCTAGAATATGATTAAGTCCAATTACAGTATACACACTTCTTGTGCCTCACAAACTGTCCTAACTAACTGTATGACAAGCTTGAATGTATACAATCTAAATATCAGTATGAGCAAGCATTTTGATGTTTAAGCAAATAAAAGCATCACTACCCAGACTAGCATACTAGACATGGCAAGGTAAGAGATACAAAAGCTAGTCAAAAACAAAACTCAAAAAGCACATCCCACTACAAGGAGCCGCAACAAACTTGATATGCGAAGAAATTAAACCTTTATTCTTTTTTTAAGTGCTAGAGGTTATTTGCAAGTCAACCTTATGCTAACCGACCAAACCAAGCCTAGGATAAACCATCAGAAGCTTAAGGCATTGATCATGGTATACACTTCAATGTCCCAGTTCAAACCAAAGTGCAATGGTAAGCAGTCTAGAACAAAACAGTGCGACTACGCAAACCCACATGGATCTTTTCAATTTTATCACAACGTTAGTATTTTTGTTTCATTTTCATCATTGTCATTTTTCATTTTTCATTTTTCAATTTTCCATTTTTTTTTAATTTTTGAGCATAACAAAATCAAGTTGCATATGAGCATCCAAGTGAAAAGGACAAAGCTATCAAGTAAGTAATGAATAGCAAAAATACCCTAGCCTATTCATGCTAGTTTCCAGACTTAGTAGTGACCATTTTCAAATTTTCACAAAGAAAAGCCATGGTCAAGACATAAGGATAGATGAATTCATTCTAAGCATAATCAAACAGGAGTATAAGACAGAAATGTAAAGTGCACACTAAAGCATGTACATGTGAAAGCAATTAATCATATTTCAGAAGCATATGCAAAAGAACACAACTCCCCCTCACATGATTCCATAAGGATGACAAATGCCAAGCTCTCCCCTTAAAAATGAAAAACGAGAAGCATCAAGAGGCTTGGTGAAAATATCTGCAAGCTGATTCTGGGTATCGACAAAACACAATTCAATATCTCCTTTTTCATTGTGATCTCTTAATAAATGATAACGCACGTCAATGTGTTTGGGCCTAGAATGTTGTACTGGGTTGTTTGCTAAACTGATTGCACTTGTGTTATCGCAAAACAATGGATCTTTTGTAAAATCCAATCCAAAATCCCGCAAAGTAGAAACCATCCACAAAATCTATGCGCAACAGCTAGCGACAGCTACATATTCAGCCTCGGTTGTAGATTGTGCAACACTAGACTATTTGCGTGAAGACCAACACACAAGAGACCAACCCAGAAAATGACACGTCCCAAAAGTACTCTTGCGATCAATAAGGCATCCAGCAAAGTCAGTGTTAGAAAAACCTCTCAAGCATAATGAAGATGATGCAGAATACCAAATGCCAAATTCAAGAGTGTGCTTGAGGTACCTTAGAATGCGCTTGACAACTTGACGATGTGAAGCCCTAGGAGAAGCATGATAAGGAGTGCACAGACACACAACAAAGTGTATATCCGGTCTCATAGCTCAAGTAAAGAAGGGAGCCGATCATCTGGATAAGCGAAGAACCAAGAGACTGGCAAGTACTGGAAGTAGACTTGCGATCCAGCCGGCACCCACCAAAATCAGCGTCGGAAAAGCCAGATAACTCGAGAGACAATGATGCTGAATAGTAAAGACCTAGATCAGGTGCATAGGTAAGGTACCTAAAAATGCGCTTGAAAGTCTACCGATGAGATGCGCGTGCACAGTCCCACGTCAAACTGAATGTCCGGTCTCATCGCCGTCAAGTACAACAGCGATCCAATCATCCCTCGATACTCTCTCTCATTGACCTTGACGCCGCTCTCGTCCTTGTCTAGGCCCCCAGATGTACCCATTGGGGTTATCTGAGGCTTCATCTCTCCACCGAAGTCGAACTTCTTCAGCATGTCCCGTGTGTACTTGCTTTGGTAGATGAAGATGCCGTCCTTGGTCTGCTTGATCTGGAGCCCTAGAAAATACTTGAGCTCACCCATGAGGCTCATCTCAAACTCGCTGTGCATCTGCTCAGAAAACTTGGACACAAGCTCATTAGTAGAACCACCAAAAATAATGTCATCCATGTAAATCCGAGCAATCAAAAAATGTGAGCCATTTCTGAGCAAGAAAAGAGTCTTGTCTACAGAACCCATCACAAAGCCACTCCCCAACCAAAACTGCTTTATACAATCATACCAAGCCCCGGGGCTTGCTTCTGACCATATAAATCTTTCTGCAACTTGAAAACATGTCGAGGAAACTTAGGGTTCTCAAAACTGAGGGGCTGCCTAACATAGACCTCCTCCTCTATGTACCCATTCAGAAAAGCACTCTTGACATCCATTTGAAAAAGCTTAAAACCTTTAGAAGCAGCGAATGCCAAAAGTATGCGAATGGACTCAAGACGGGCAATAGGGGCGAAAGTCTCCTCAAAATCAATACCCTCTTTCTGGCAAAAGCCCTGAGCAACTAATCGAGCTTTGTTGTGCACTACAACCCCATCTTCACCTTTCTTATTCTTAAACACCCACTTGGTGCCTATGGGGTTGCATCCAAGTGGCAGCTCAATTACTGTCCAAACCCGATTGCGAACAAAATTCTCGAGCTCTTCTTGCATGGCGTTTATCCAATTCGCATCAGAAAGAGCATGAGAAACATCTCTGGGCTCAAAAGTGGCAACAAATGCAGACTCTGCAAAAACAGCGAGAGAGCCAATAGAAGAACACAAGGATCTCGAAGTGAGATCACCGATGATGAGCTCTGAGGGGTGATCACGCTGAACTACTCGGGATCCTAGGTGATCAGAGGTCACCTCACCAGAGTTAGCAGCTGGCACCTGTGGACTCGACTGAGGGGGCTCGATCAAAGTGGAAGAAGTGATTAGAGGTCCGCCCTCATCCTCAGTCGAAGTCTCAGAAGGTGTGGGGTCTACAGGCTATGCACAAGACCCACCCTCATCAATAGCTGGAATGTCACCATCTTCTTCGAAGATGGACTCTCCAAGCTCATCATCTCCAAAAAGCTCGAAAGGAGTTAGTGAAGGAATGGACTCAACGAAAGAAACCTCGCAAGTCTCGACAAGCTGCTGGGAGTCGAGGTTTCAAATACAGAAGCCTCGAGAAAGCAAAGCATAACCAAGAAAGACTCCATCCCAGCAACGAGACTCAAACTTATCCAAATGCCCTCCCTTCTTGAGCACAAAGCACTTGCAGCCAAACGCTCACAAATGACTCACCTTGGGCTGTCTGCCAAACCGCAACTCATATGATGTCTTACCTAAGTAAGCTCTAAGAAAAATGCGGTTGGCTAGATAGAAAGCCATGTTCATGGCTTCAGCCCAAAAGCGCCTAGGTGTCCTATGCTCATCGAGCATCGTCCTGGCCATCTCGACTAGCATGTGGTTCTTTCGTTCCAAAAGGCCATTCTGTGGGGGAGTGTAAGGAGCAGAAAACTGGTGCTCAAGACCCTGTTCACTACAGAAGCTGACGAACTGAGAGTTCTTGAACTCAAAGCCATTGTCAAAGTGAATTGCTCACATCCGACCATTGTTCTCATTCTTTAGCTTCAAAATCAGGTCATGAACAAACTGGAAAGCCTCATCCTTAGACTCTAGAAAGAAAAACCACGAGAATCGAGAAAAGTCATCAACTATCACAAGCGCGTACCACTTCCCACCGACTGAGCGTACCTGAGCTGGACCAATAGTATCCATGTGTAACAGCTCTCCCGGGTACGAAGTCATCACCTGAGTCACAGGTGCATGAGAAGCGGCAACCATTTTCCCATGACGACAAGGATGGCAAACTAGATCCTTCTCCATCTTATGCTTGGGCAATCCTCGGATGTGGTCCATAGAGCTCAATCTGATTAGCAGATCAAAACTCAAATGACCTAACCTCCTATACCACCTCTAGAGCTTAGAGGAGGATCCAGCAATCAAACAGCGAGAAGGGCCAAAAGAACTAGAGAAATCAATCTGAAAAACCTTACCAAATGGTAAGATTTGGCAAACCAAAGATCCTCTAGAATCAACAACAGAAGACATGGCCTTCTTAAAACGAACCTCTAAACCATCCTCAAGAAGTTGCGAAACAGAGACCGAATTAAAACTCAAGTTTCCAACCAAAGCAACATTCTTCAAAGAGAAATGATCAGAGATTTGAATTGAGCCAATGCCTTGTACTTCCCTTGACCACTGTTCCCAAAAGTTATGTATTCCTTGGAGCTCGGGGAAGTGAGGCTTGAGAACCATCTGTGATGCCCCGTCATGTGGCGAGAGCATCCTGAATCCATGATCCACACGTCCTCTAGTCCTCGATCCTGCACGATCAGTGGTTATAAGTGGGAGCAAATGGTCCGACACCAGGTTTAGAAAAGGAGCTAAACCAGTGTCGAGCCATCTGCTCAAAAGAAGGAAAGTAGAAGGAATCATAAGAGTCTGGACCAAAACGCGGCTCAAAGCACGGTCCTCTGTTCTACCTAAAGTCTCAGCCACGAGGTCCAAAGCCATATCAGAACAACCTGGAGCTCTGCCGAAGTGAAAACCACCCTCCGGAGCACGGGCACAAAATCCATCTCCTCTACCACCAACTACACGACGCGGCCTGGCCTCTAGCCTCTCTCCACGTCGAGGGACTCTCTGTCTACCACCCTACTGGTAGAACTGCTCCTGTCCACCTCGAGCTCTCTCTGCTCTCTCAACCCGCTTCCTCCTAAAGCAAAACTTCTCAAGATGCCCGTCTCTATGACAAAACTCATAGTGATAGGTAGGATTCTTGGGATGTGGTTGAGGCTTGGGGTTCTTGGGCTTGGTGGTGTTGGGTGTAGACTCTTTGGTGTGAGAGGGTCCAGGTAGAGAGTCAAGAGAAGTGTGGAGATGCTTGGGCTTTGGGATCCAGACAGGCTTCTTGGGTGGAGCTTTAGGTTGTTCTTGGAACACTCTATCCTTGGGCTGACAGGCCTGGAAAGACTCAGTGGAGTGAGTCTTGGAATATCTCTACTCTGGAGTCATCTTACTCCACTCCACTGCACGGCTAATGACACTCTCAAAGTCAGCCTTAGTGTAGGTGTAACCTACCCAAAACCCATCTCGTCTCTTGAACTACTGGATCATCATGCCGAGCTGTGGCTCTCTGGCACTCACCCAACTCAGGATATGACGAAGGTAAAATTTCTCGTTCTGAGCATCAGCTAGCTCCTCTCTCAAGGAAGCTAGCACCTCCACTTGAGACAAGCAGATCTCACACTCTCTATCTACTTGGACAAACTTCTCAGCTTTTAGCTTGATTAGTTCCAATCTCAGGGACAAGTAGTTCTCACAAACAGTGGGTGGAACTAACAATGTCTCAAGCTCTAGCTTAGTCTGCTCTAGTTCAGCTCTGACTCTCGCTAACTCGCCCAACTGCTCATCACTCTTGGCTCTCAACTCAGCTAAACTAGCTAGATGGGATGGGCAGTCCTCACAGGGCATGACAACAGTGGCCTGAGCAACTTTCAGCTCTAGCTAAGCGCTCTCAAGCTCAGTGGTCAAAGCGTCTCTCTCATCTACCCTCTCTGTGTACCTGGACTTCAGAGTCGTCAGGTCACACAATAGCACCTCGTAGTTAGGGCACTCACTGCTACCACCCAAGCAAGGGTTAGAAGATAAACTCTCAATCTTGCCATTGGCCATGGAAAGCTAACTCTCAAGCTCATCTATCCTCTTCTTAGCCTCTCTAAGCAGTTTCTCCCGATATCTCAACTCTTGGTGATTCTCTTCAAGCAATTCAATGACTTCTTGTTCATAGGAGGATACCTTTTCATCGTCGTCATCGTCGGAGTTGTCGGGGGAGCCCTTCTCTTCCTTATCCCCAAGAGCCATTGAGCAGAAGCTCTTGCGAGATCTTCGGCTGTGGTGCGATTGACTCTTCGGCTTGTCCTCGAAGGCCATGAAGCAGAGGCCCACCGGGTCATCCTTGTCCTTCCCATTCTTGATCACGATCTCTTCATCACTTGAGCTTGATGAAGAGGAAGAGGAGGATGACCAATTGGAGTAGCTTCTCTCCATCTCAGCGAAGAAGGCCTTGTCTCGCTTCTTGTTCTCACACTGGTAGTCCTTCAGGGCCTTTCGAAAGAACCTCATTTTGGGCTTGCCCTTTGTGAAGGTGGAGCTGTCGTGCTTGCCGAAGTCATAGGAACCACCGCCGGTGCCCTTCTTGTGACTGTTCCACTTGGGGCAGTCGGCGATGAAGTGACCTGGATCACCACACTCAAAGCATCTGGATTTTGTGTCGTGTCTTTTGAACATTCATATATCATAGACACGATGCACCCCATTGTTAAAAAGACACAAATCATCATCTCCTAGCGAATCAAGCTGGTCCTTAGTGATATACATCAGGGAGAATGCAAAACATCTCAAAGAGGAGGAGTCAATAGAAGGTGTCACAAGGGCCAGGTTTTTTGAGCCAGAACCAGTGAGATTTGAACTCAACTGGATATCAACCTCTATGGCCTTGAGCTTACTGAAAAGCTCTGTGATAGTCAAGGTATCGTAAGAGGTGCTCTCAATGATAGAGGATACCTTGATTTCCCAGATCTTAGGGTCCAAGGTATGAAGAACCTTGAGCGCCTGCTCATGATCTGAGACCAGCTGAACTCCATCGGCCTTGTTGGCCTGAAGCTTGTTGATGATCGATTGAAAATGACCAAACAAAGCTTCAACAGATTCACCCGGCTTCTGTGTGAAATTTTCATATTCACACCGGTAGGTATGATAGAGCCGAGCCTTGACTTGGGCTGTCCCCTCATGGTGTGCCTGGAGGGTAGCCTAGATCTCTCTAGCAGTGATGAGATGGCTCACACGCTCAAACTCAGTGGGACCTAGACTAGAAAACAAAATGTTCACAACTTTGTTGTTGTTCTGATGCTGGGCGACTATCTCGGGGGAAGTGCGCTCAGCAACAGGAAGCATAGTAAAAGTTTTGTGAACACAAACATCCCAAATGTCTGAGCTCTGGCTCATGAGATAGGCTTGCATGCGAGTTTTCCAGTAATTGTAGCCAAAAGCTTCAAGGGACGAGACTTTGCTAGAGGAAGTCATAGTCACTACCTTGGATTAGAACCGGTTAAGGTACGGAAAACCCTAACCAGGCTCTGATACCACTTGTAGGACCAAAAGTAGCGACCAGAGGGGGGGGGGTGAATGGGCACCTAAAAAAATTCTTTCAAATCAATGGCCTTCTCCGAACACCCAATGCACATCAACAGGTAAACAGCGGAAATAAACAGATCACTCAAGTGAAAAATAATCTAGACTAAAAACAACCGGTGTCCTAATCGAAAAGACACCAATAAAGTGTTTAAAGGCATATCAACAGTGCATTAAAGTCATAGGCATTTCAATCAATGCTAAAATAACCGATTAATACAAATGTATGCAAAACAAGGAGAGAGTTTTACTGTTCATAGTTGTTTCCTGTTCAGTACTTGCCGAAGCCTATGTCGGAGCCTGTATGCCTTTTCTCTGAAGCGTTCTTCGCCGAAGCCACTGTGAAGCCTCAGTGAAGCCTGAGCCTCTAACAGTGTAGGTCCGAAGCCTGCTTCAGCGAGGCCAAAGTGAAGCCGCAGCGAAGCTTGGGCTTCGAACAGTGCAGCTCCGAAAATTACTTCGGCGGAGTCACAGCAAAGCTTGCCTCTGAAGCTTGCATCAACAAGCCCACAAAACACTTCGCACTGTTGTAGCGAGGCCCTTGACCAACTACCAGAGCCTGTATGTCATCTCTGCCGAAGTTCTCGCGTATCATGCAGAAAACAAACAAGTGCAAGTGGTTCTTCTTGGAAAACACACTTTGAAAGCAAATGTTCAGATGGATGCTCCAATGCAACAGATAATTAACAGAGATTGTGCTCACATGACATACGGATGAAGAAAGCAAAACAAGTTCCTACTACTTCATTTTCGCATAGAACTAGAAATTGCAGTACACATACATGGATCAAGCTAACCGAAGCAATCAATGGCGCGGAACACGAGGCACAAAAAACAAAACCGAAACTATGGCGTGATGCTCGATGGCCTAGAGTAAAGCCTCAGGATGGAATGATAAAACGTGGTTAGTGATTCCCTTGAAAAGTCATCAACGCAGATCCAGGAAATTGCGTGATGAACAGGATGAGCAAAAATGCGGCGGCGCACAAACCAGGAGAGAATGGGAATGAACTCTGATATTCAGATTAAAGTGAGTTACCTAACCCTAGGGGATTGGGGCCTATTTATAGGCAGCCTAGTAGGAAGGGAAAAGATAGATTTACCCCTAGGGTAAATTACACAGACGCAAAAATAAACTGAAAAGACAAAACGTGCCCTTAGGATTTTTACAGACTCGACTAACACAGACTGTGGGCCTAAAAGGCAAAATAGTAAAATGCTAAGTAAAGATAACTTGTCCTGATGCGAAGCTTTCATAGCCGCTTCGGCTTCACCTCAGAATGCTCGGATCCAAGATCAGCGGTCGTCAGTTTTGCGCAGAAACTGACAAAGCAACCACCGTCTTCGCACAGGGTACCCGGATTGGGCCGGCCTGATTCCGTGGCTCCCTCAGCCCGGTAATCACTCGCCGCCCATGTACCTGAGTCAATCCTAGTCAACAGACCAGTGGATCTCCTGCCGCTCCTAGCCCATGTACTCGGATTAGGCCAGCCCGACTCTGCGGCCCCTCTGTCCGACAGTCGCTCGCCGCCTGTGTACCCGAGTCACACGCGGCCCAGACACGGTAGGTCTCATATTCTATTCTCTTCTCTTCTGACGTCCGTTGACAATCACTTATCACATCTGGAGCCATGAGGCCCATGATCTTCATCATGGCTCCTCAGACTCTATGAGGGTACTTGGGATTTTCAAAGCCAGGATGCTGCTTGACATACACGTCCTCTCCTATGAAACCATTTAGGAGAGTGCTTTTTACATCCATTTGAAAGAGTTTAAAGCCACGCGAAGATGCAAAAGCAAGCAAGATCCTAATGGCCTCAAGTCGAGCTACTGGTGAAAAAGTTTCTCCAAAATCAACCCCCTCGACTT
This sequence comes from Zizania palustris, assembly GCA_019279435.1. Lineage (NCBI taxonomy): Eukaryota > Viridiplantae > Streptophyta > Magnoliopsida > Poales > Poaceae > Zizania > Zizania palustris. The sequence goes on from JAAALK010000287.1 coordinate 11,409,856, forward strand.
GAGAATACCCTTGAGCCACAAGCCTAGCCTTGTTTCTCACTACATCCCCATCCTCCCCCTGTTTGTTTTTGAAAATCCATTTTGTTCCAATGATGTGAATGTTAAGGGGTGGATCAAAGAGAATCCAAACCTGATTTCTATCAAAATTTTCAAGTTCCTCATGCATGGCGTTGATCCAACTAGCATCATACAAAGCATGACTAACATCCAATGGTTCAAAATTTGCAACAAAAGCAGAAACAATGAAATGAGCATGATATCGGGTTACTCGTTCATTTAGCTTGCCGATGATCTGTTCCGGAGGATGCATTCTTTGAATACGAAGCGGTGCTTCTCTCTGCGACATAATCTCCCCCTCAACTCTTGCCGAAGTTTGCTCCAAGCTCTCAGAAGTAGAATCTTCAGGTTCTCTTGTCGAAGTAGACGAAGCTTCTGGAGTTGCCATAGAGGGAGGTAGTGGTACAACATCAAGATCTTCACCATCTGGTGGTTCTTCTTCCTCAAAAAGTGTTTCACTCATATCGTGCTCACTTGCAAGTTCAAAATTAGTACTAACACATGGAGAAGTCTCATCAAAAGACACATCACAAGATTCAACTATAGTGTTAGTTTCAAGATTGAAAACACGATAAGAGTGACCATGCAAAGAATAGCCCAAAAATATCCCATCAGATGCGCATGATTCAAATTTGTCAAAATTACCTCACTTTAGGATTAAGCAATGACATCCAAACACTCTGAAGTGAGTGACCTTGGGCTTCCTTCCAAAGCGAAGTTCATAAGAAGTCACATTCAACAAAGAGTGCAAAAAGATCCTGTTGGAGATGTAGCATGATGTACTCATGGCTTCAGCCCAAAATTTTCTAGGAGTCCTATGCTCATTGAGCATCGTCCTAGCCATCTCCACAAGTATGCGATTTTTCCTCTCAACCACACCATTTTGTTGAGGGACTCTAGGTGCAGAAAACTGATGTTCAAGTCCATGTTCATGGCAAAATTCTGCAAAACAACTATTCTTGAACTCGGTGCCGTTGTCGCTTTGAATAGCTTTCATTGCACCAGGGGGTTCATTGAATAGCCTCAATGCTAAGCTCCGAAAGTGTAAGAGCACTTCATCCTTGCTTACAAGAAAGAAAACCCAAGAGTAACGAGAGTAGTCATCAACAACAACAAGAATGTACCATTTTCCGCCTAATGAGCTAACCCGGGATGGACCAACAGTATCCATGTGAAGAAGCTCACCGGGTTGCTCAGTCATTACCATGTTTATGGGGGAATGCGAGGTGACAACAATTTTTCCAAGACGACATGGAGCACAAATCAGGTTCTTCTCAAATTTTAGCTTGGGCAATCCTAGGATGAGTCCTAGGGCACTCAATCTTGCAAGAAGATCAAAGCTCATGTGCCCTAGTCTCCTATGCCACATCCAAATCTCAGAAGAAGGTTCAGCTAAAAGACAATGAGAAGATCCAAATTACTCAGAAAAATCAGCCCCCAAAACTCTCCCTACTCTCAAGATTTTGCAAATGAAAGCACTAGAAGAATCAAGCACATGAGAGGCATCACGACCAAAGTGAACCTCAAAGCCCTCATCAAGCAATTGTGAGATAGAAAGTAAATTGTATCCTAAGTCCTCAACCAAAGCAACATTAGTGAGAGAGAAATTTTCATTAATTTTGATCATACCTTGGCCTTTCACTCTACTTTTGCGATTGTTTCCAAACGTGATGCTTTCTCGATGCTTGGCTGAGGTGAAGCTAGAGAACCATAATGACTTTCCAGTCATGTAGCATGAACACCCGGAATCAATGATCCACTTATCCTCCAGCCTTCCATGCCACCCCTAAGTAGAGACAGAAGATCTCGAGTACTCAGTGTTGTTTTTAGGAATAAGGTGCCTGGGTATCCAGCACTGAACTACTCAATAGTTAGGTAAAGCAAGAGACTGTGTAGGATGATAGTCATACTGAACATGAGGTCTTCTTGCAAAGTGTTGAGGTCTCCTAAAATGGTTTGGACCAAAACGCCTACGTGGTTTATCATCATATGAAGCATGATATAAACCACGATGGGCATAGCTACTCATATAACTTTGTTGAACCTCATAATCAGAATAAGTATGATAACCATAATCATGCAAATCAAATGAAGAATAATCATGGAAGTTTAGAGCATGAGCACGACGTTCATCTTTCATACGTCGATAGCAAAAACCAATCAAGTGACCTACACAATGACAATAAGAGCAATGAAAAACTTTCTTGTGTTTAGGTTTATAGGTTTCTAGTGCAAACCTCATAGTTTTTCTAAGTTTTTGCTTGGAGTATGTCTTGGGTGGTGGAATGATTATCCTTTTAGGTTGGGTAGGATTTTTGGCTTTCTGAGGTGTGTCTAACTAGGCTCTCTCTTTCTCAAGGGTAGTAGGTAGAGTGAACATAGTTTGGCTTAGGGTATTTGATGAAGTTCTCTCATAACCTAACCCAAGAGCTAACCCTGCCCTGCCAGCACATTTTTGTTTTATCCAAAAGCAAATCCATTTTTCCCTTCCCTTCAGTGCATTTGTCTACCATGGAAAGAAGGTAATCATTCTCACACTTAAGTTTTTCTACTAGCTCTCTAGCGAAGTTGAGTTGGTCCTTCAGGATGATGCAGGTGGAACATGATGGCTGCACATCCTTAGAACACTCACCACTCTCCAATCTAGCCTTAAGCTCATCAATATGGTTATCTCTCAGATTAATGCTCTCAACAAGTAAAGAACAATTCAAGCATTCATTGATGACACAAGAACTAGAATACACCTCCGAGAGTTGCTTCTGAATATTTTCAAGTTTTTCAAGGTTTTGTGCATGAATACGATGCAACTGAGCAAGTTCATCCATAACAACAAGACATGACTCACATTCAGCAATTTCAGACTTAGATTTCAACAAAGCAAGTTCAGTAGAAAGATATTCAATTTTAAGTTTTAGTTCCTTTCGTTCTTTAGCAGCAAGTTTGAGCAGTCTATCTTGTGAAATAATTGCATCATGTAATTCATCGTTTTGAACAAGTAACTAGTCAAGTGATAGACTAACCTCAGATGAGTCAAGCTCATCGCTGTCGTGCTTGTCATTGGCCATGAAGTAGAGGCCGTTGAAGTCCTTCGTCTTTTCCTTCTTTTCTTCACTTTTGCATGGTTCTTCTTCATTAGAGCTTGGTTCTTCACTCGAGGTGTTATCGATGTCACTAAGTGCAGCCACGAAAGCTCTAGCCATTCTTTTTGCCACTTTTTTCTCTTTTGCCTTTAAAGAAGGGTTTTTTTGTCTCTTTTCTGGTATTTGTGTTCATGCTCATTCTTTGCTTTCAGTTTTGGGCAATTTGCTTTAATATGATTAAGATCACCACACTCAAAACACCCTCGAGAGCCTTCTCTTCTTTGATATCTTCTATCATTGTAGAATCTAGTGAACTTTTTGACTATAAGAGCAAGCTCTTCATCGTCCAATGTGTCCACTTGCTCTTTTATGATAGAGACCAAAGAAGACAAGGCAAAACCCACAAACAAAGCACAAACTCTAGACAGACTACGTCTAGATGAGGTGCCACTGCTAGAACTAGAAACTAGTGCCATGGATTGTGGCAAAGAGTTCCCAATTCCAGAACGAGATGCCTTGGCGATCTCGGTGGACTTAAGCTTACTAAAAAGTTCATCGCAAGTCAAAGTGTCAAAGCTCACGGACTCTTCAATGCTTGAGACCTTTACTTCCCATATGCTATGATCAGGAGCATAGAGAAGTTTGATCGCCCTGTCATGATCCGAGTAAGCTAGCATCCCAATGGAGCGTAAGTTACTAACAATTCCATCAAAACGTGCAAACATGGCATCTACAGATTCGCTGGGGCCTTGCACAAACATTTGGTATTCTTGGTTATAAGTGCTCTGCCTCCTAGCCTTAATCTGAGAAGTGTCCTCATGAAATGTTCTCAAAGTCATCCAGATCTCACATGCAGTTCTAAGGTGTTGGTCCCTGTCAAACTCATTGCGACTCAGACTGATGAACAATATGTTTCTAGCCTTGTTATTACAATCGTACTGTGACTTCTCAGTCTCCGAGGTGCGAGTTTCAGGGATCACATATTGGGAATCAACAATGTCCCAAATGGCACTTCCTTGGCTCAATAAATAAGCCTCCATGTGCACCTTCCAATAAGCATAGTCTCAACCATCGAACATCAGAATCTTAGAGTTCTTATCCATGTCACAACAAGGATCACAAACCAGTTAAGGTCAACTGGTGATCTAACCGACTCTGATACCAATTGAAGGATCATAATGGCGACTAGAGGGGGGGGTGAATAGATGCCTTAACAATTTTTCATGAAACACATGGCCTATTCAGATCACCCAACGCACCTCCAAAAATTCATTTTCAAATTTAACCAATCAGCAAAAAAAACTAGAGCAACACAATCTTTTCAAATTCAGAATTCAGTCTTGTTTGGAGTTTGAAGTGTCGAAGTACTCTGTTGACAATTGACATTTCGAACTACAGTGAGTAGATCGACAACTGGATGAACGACAGAGTTATATCGGTGACTGAAACTCCGAGATAGCTCAAAAATTCAGAAACTTTTGTTCACTCATGTTCTAGACACTTAGAGCTATACTAGACACTAAACATTGTTGACACGAAAATGTGCCCCCACACTTGGGTCAGTTCGACGATCCAAAAGTGTGCAGCTACTTAGGGACAGGCCCAAGTGTAACACAACACTGACGTCGTGTTCCAACTACCCTTAGCCGTGGTAAGGGGGGTGGAGTCGCCAGGTAATCAGATCACACAGAAATAATCCGATTAGCCGAAAGAAATATATTAAACAGAATAAATCAGCAAACCGGTCGGAGCCTGTCTGCTTCGAAGTATGGTGTGAAGGGGGTCGCCGAAGTATACTTTTGGCGTCTGGTTCGGAGTGCCCCACCGAAGGGTACCTTCGGCGTTCGGACTGATCTGGCCGAAGATGGACTCCGAATGGATCTAGACACGACAATCACCTCCGAATAGCAGGGTTCGGCGCAGAGTCTTTGACACAGTAAGATACAGAATAATGACTCAAATGAAACACGCGAGCGTGACTTCGTCCAGAGCGGAGTACGAGCATGGCGAAGCCTGCCGTGATGAAGTATGTTGGTGAAGCATGCAGTCGAAGCAACAGTCTCGCCGAAGGGTGTTCTGGCAACCTCCGAAACTGATTTCTCAGCTCCGGACACCTCCGATGGAGTAGCTCCGAATGTGGAAACCTGCAACAGAGTGGATTCGAAGTACCAATTCAGCCTGAGGACCGAATTCTGCTAAGTGTTGCACTAGTAGCGAAAATAGCAATCTGTTATGCAGATTAGCGGATACTTCACAGGCGAAGTAACAAGGCGATAACAATCTATTACGTAGATTAATGGATACTTCACAAGCGAAGTAACAAGGATTACCACTGTTCCGAAGTGGCCATCGGAGGGTTTCTAGGCAAACCCACGAAGAGTACAGAAAAGTAAAGGTAAAGTAAATGCGACTCAAAGCTAGGGCTTTGTGGTTGATTTGTATTGGGGGGGCCTCTGAGCTGGCTCCACCTCTATATTTATAGGGCTAGACTTCTAATCTAATCTGCTATAATTCGGCTGAATAGGGATAAACACTTAGTCAGAATCGGGTCTAACTCTATCTCTGTCTGAAGTGGGCCTTCGGCTAGGCCTGCCGAAGCCTGTCCTCGGGCCGAAGCTTCAGCGGCGTGGGCCTCCGAAGGCTTTCTGGCCGAAGGCCGTGGGCTGGCTACAAGCTTCTGGAGCCCATAGCCCAATGGTCGTTCGGCCCTGTAGGGATTCGGCTTGACCCGGGACATGTGTATTTTTGGCCCAAATTACCAAAATTTATATTTTGACAACCTTAATCATTGATGCCACTTTTTGCTATCAACACATGCCCCTACCTTTTAGTGAACTAAGTGAACTAAAAGCATAACGAGCTAAAGACGATACCTTCCATATCGGCCTTTCGAAACCCTTTACGCTGTTTGCCACACACTTGGGAAATACCTTTCAAGTATCTACCATCAAAGCTCTTCGAAATCGCTCTCCTTGCAGAGATTCTAACACATATGCATTGCCATGAGCAATTTAGGCTATCTTGAAAGGGCCTTCCCAACTAGGTGACCATTTACCAAATTTGGGACTCTTAGTGCCTAAGGGTAAAATCGTCTTCCAAACCAAGTCACCCACTTGAAACGATTTTGGTTTAACCTTCTTATTGTAGGCTTTAGCTACTCTCCTCTTGTCTACTTCTATGGCTTCTAAAGCCTTCAATTTCTTATCGGTCACTTCTTCTAGGTTGTCTTTCAAAAGAGCTCCATACTCGTCGACCGATAATTCATATTGCTTTAACACTCTTAGAGAGCCAAGATCTACTTCTACAGGTAGAACGACTTCTTGTCCATATACTAACTCATATGGACTAACCTCGGTAGCACCGTGCTTTGCGATCCGACAAGCCCATAGCGCCTTGGAGAGCACTTCATGCCACCTTTTAGGGAACTCTTCAATCTTCTTCTTAATGAGCTTAATCACTATTTTATTACTAGACTCGGCCTGACCATTGGCCTGAGCATAGTAGGGTGAAGAGTTTATCAACTTAATACCACAATATTCGGCGAAGTCCCTCACTTGTTTAGAAACAAATGAGCTACCTTGATCTGTAGTGAGAGTTTGAGGAATGCCAAATCTATGTATGATGTGCTTCAGGATAAAGTCAAGTACCTCGTTGTGAGTCATATTCTTGAGAGGCACAGCCTCGGTCCACTTGGTAAAGTAATCCATCGCCATCAACATGAACCGATGCCCTTTTGAAGAAGGAGGGTGAATTTGGCTGATGAAGTCTAAACCCCAACCTCGGAATGGCCATGGCTTGATAATAGGGTTAAGTAATGAAGCAGGAGCTAACTGAATATTGCCAAACTTCTGACATGCCTCAAACCCTCTATAATACTTAAAACAATCCTCAGTCATAGTCGGCCAGTAGAAACCCGCTCTTTTGAGCATCCAACTCTTTTTCTGGGCCGACTGATGAGTGCCACAAAGTCCTTCGTGGATTTCTCCCGTAGCCACCTGGGATCATTCGTGGTCTAGACACTTTAATAGTACTCCGTCAATGGTTCGGCGATACAGTGTGTCGTCTATCAACACAAATTTAAACGCTCATCGCCGAACCTTCCGATCAACCCTTTGGCTAGGGTCTCTTAAATACTGGACGATTGGAATTCTCCAATTGCCCTTATGGGCTTCAGACGGTTTCACTAGCTCGTTCCCTAAAAAAGTATCTAGGTTACTGATTTCGGGGTGCCCCCCGGGCCCTTCTTGCTTCCGCCGAAGCCTGGCTGGACTGACTGTGCGGAGTGCACCAGGCCAAAGCCCCCTGCCGAAGGGTCTGGGCTCCCGGAGGCCCTCACTGTGCGGAGGACTCTGGCTCACGGTCTCCGGCGTGCCAGACCCTTCGGTGGGCACAGTACTCCGGTCCTAGGGCCTCGGCGCATGGTAGCCTCCGGCAGCCGGAGGGGTCCGACGTAGAGGGTGCGCCTGTCCGAAGTCACTGGCTTCGGTAGTGAGACCAAACATAGGATTTTCCTATATAGAAAATTTTCCTCTCCTGACTTGGTAACCAGATGCTTGCTAAGCCAAATCATTTGCAACCGAATTGGCCTCTCTTGACACATGAGAAATTTTGAAGTCATCAAAAGTCACAACTATGTCCAGGCACTTATCCAAGTAGCTGTTTAGCAAGCCATTGAAACATTGAGCACTCTTAGCCACTTGTCGTACTACTAACAGGGAATCACCATGCGCATGAACATGTTTAACACCCATGGAATTTAACAATTCAAGCCCTAGCAGTAAAGCCTCGTATTCAGCTTGGTTGTTGGTAGAGGGAAATTCTAAGCGAGTCGAAGTTTCAAAGTGTGCTCCGCTAGGTGATATAAGGACCTCCCGAATACCTTGGCCATTTTTGCAAGCTGACCCATCAAAGTAAAGTTTCCATGACACTACCTCAATCAAAGCAACATTGTCGCTCTAACTGATGTCTATGTGGTGATCAACTATAAAATTGGCTACAATTTGGCCTTTCATAGCTCTTAGGGGTTCATAGGCCAAATCATATTCAATCAAAGCATAAGCCCACTTTTCGATTCTTCCACTTAGAATCGGATTTTGCAACATGTGTTTTATAACATCGGTTTGACAAATGACAACACATGTAGTAGGGAGAAGATAGTGGCGTAACTTGGTACACGCGTAATAAAGTGATAAACACAAACGTTCCACAAACATGTACCTGGTCTCGGTATCCAGCAGGCGGTGGCTCAAGAACATGATGATGTACTCTTCAGCAGTGATGTATAGCCGAAACAGAATCCCGACTTTAGGTGCTCTCACCATGGGCGGTGATGACAAGCACTCCTTGATTTTCTCAAAGGCACTTTGCTGGCTGCCCCCCAAGTGAACTCGGCCTCGTTCTTTAGCCAGAGTATGGGGACAAATGCATCAATCTTGCCAAACAAGTTAGATATAAAGCGACGCAAATAATTCATCTTGCCTAGCAACTTTTGTACATCTTTTTTGCATGTTGGCGCTGTAACGTTCCTAATTTTCTCAAGCCTCTTAGGATCAATCTCTATGCCTCTCTCATGAATCATAAAACCTAAGAACTTACCCGCCGACACGCCAAAAGCACACTTGAGTGAGTTCATTTTTAAACCATACTGTCGCATCCTATCAAAAGCAACTTTCAAATCGGCTAAATGGTTTCCCATAGCGTCCGATTTGACTACGACATCATCAATGTAAACTTCTAACACAACTCCTAGCAAGTCATGAAAGATTAAGTTCATAGCACGCTGATACGTGGCGCCATCATTTTTCAAACCAAAAGTCATGACGACCCACTCGAATAAACCGGCAAACCTGGGGCATCGAAAGGCAGTCTTGTAGACGTCCTCTTCGGCTATAAAGATTTGATTATAATGCCATCAAGAAAACTTAGTACCTTGTGCCCTGAAGCATCGTTGATTAGCATGTCGGCTATCGACATCGGATATTCATCCTTCAGAGTGGCCTTGTTTAGATCCCTGAAATCAATACATACTCGTATATTGCCGCTCCCTTTCTTCTCTACAGGCACAATGTTAGATACTTGGGTCAGTTCGACGATCCAAAAATGTGCGGATACTTAGGGACAGGCCCAAGCGTAACACAACACTGACGTCACGTTCTGACTACCCTTAGCCGTGGTAAGAGGGGTGGAGTCGCCAGGTAATCAGATCACACATAAATAATCTAATTAGCCGAAAGAAATATATTAAACAGAATAAATCAACAAACCGATCGGAGCCTCTCTGCTTCGAAGTATGGTGCGAAGGGGGTTGCCGAAGTATACCTTCAGCGTCTGGTTCGGAGTGTCCCGCCGAAGGGTACCTTTGGCGTTCGGACTGATCTGGCCGAAGATGGATTCCGAACAGATCTGAACGCGACAATCACCTCCGAATAACGGGGTTTAGCGCGAAGTCTCCGACACAATAAGATACAAAATAATGACACAAACGCAACGCACGAGCGTGACTTCGTTCAGAGTGGAGTACGAGCATGGCAAAGCCTGCCATGACGAAGTATGTTGGCGAAGCGTGCGGTCGAAGCAACAGTCTCACCGAAGGGTGTTCTGGCAACCTCCGAAACTGATTTCTCAGCTCCAGACACCTCCGACGGAGTAGCTCCGAACGTGGAAACCTACAACAGAGTGGATTCGAAGTACCAATTCGGCCTGAGGACCGAATTATGCTAAGTGTTCCACTAGTAGCGAAGATAGCAATCTATTATGCAGATTAGCGGATACTTCACAGGCGAAGTAAAGAAGCCTGAAATAATTCATAGAGCTGAACACTAAACTGAGTGCTGATAGAAAAACTTGGATTGATACTTTTAGTTCTAAGACACAAAACAGAAATTCAGCGCATCAATTAGATCAAACATATGAAATTAAAGTCCTCAAACAAGCTCAGAAAACTTAATATGAATAGATTGATTTAGTAACAAACAGTGAAACCTTAGGAAGTAAGATCTTGACACAAATCTGAAAACAAAAGGACTGATTTACACAGAGAACCTGAATTTCTATACTCTTAGTAAAACATAGAACATAACTGGAACTGACTCAAATTCAGAAATAGAAGACTATTCAGAGAATCAAAAATATAATCTATACTATCATTATCATTCAATTCAGATTCAAACAAGGTTTGGAACAGTGTATGACAATTTTGGAATCAATTACAATACTTCTGAAACTCCTCTGAAAAATCCTTCAACACTCAATCAGTTTAATCAAGGCCTTTAGATCTAAATAAACAACAGCATAAATATATTCTTAGAGCAGATCACTTTACTCAATTAGAATCATGATTCATTAAATTTTAGTACATACACAAGAATGGACCAGCTATCTCCTCAATCAACTCAAAAAGGGACTCAACACTACTCAAATGAATTGACTCTGCTCATGAACATAAAACACCTCATGAAACTTCAGCACCTCTACCTTGATCTCTGAATATAGTCTTGATCAGAACCTTCTCTTTCACAGATGAATCCTTGACTGGAGACTTGATGTTGAATCATACACAAACTAGTATAGGACTACAAGAGAAATCAGATCAAAAATACTGCTAACCAATATCCAGAGAAAAGTATTCTTGAAGATGCAGCTGCAAGTTTCAGCAAAAACTTTAGATGATGAACAACGTTGTCGAAACAACACAGTACATCATAGAAAAAACAGACTGCAGATGAACTTCAAAATCTCCAAACTCATTGTGCAGAAACAAGGATTTAGAGAACCAACTTCATCAGAGAAATGCTTGGCGGTGCAATAGAAAAGACCCTAAAGAAACTGGATGGGAAACAATGTTTTCTGGGATAGGAACAATGATTGCAAAAGGGGTAATTCCAAGAAGAACAACAAATTCACAAAATAGATGAGCTGAAGATGAAATTTCAGGAATCAAAAATCACAAAATAATCAGACCATTAATCTCAGAAAATTCTGGTTGTATTTCTTCTAAAAGGGCAGCCAACTCCTTGGGTATAAGGCCCATTTTATAGCCATACCCTAAGAGCCAACTTTACACATAAGTCCTACAACTTTTTCAGAATTACACAAAAGAACAAGACACAATTTCAGAATTAAAAATCCTGAAAATAACTCTCCTACTTGACTCAAAAAGAAATACAACTTGACTCAATCTTTTAATATATTTTTAGAACTTGACAATTCTAAAATTATACCAAAAGTTTACACTATTAAACTGAAATACTCAAATAAAACTAAACTCCTATTTATTGTATTTAAAACATTTAGTGATTCGATAGTTTTCAGAAAAAACCGACAAAGCCTCCCCTGATTGTCGACGATCGTCGTTAGTCCGCGAACCCGACTGCCAGCAAGTCTCTCCTGCTCTCGATCCCTCGAGCCGCCTTATCACTTGAACTGGCTTCCCTTTCGCTGACTCAACCGATGCTTCGTCTTGATCAAACTTCATCTCACATCCTACTCGATCTCCATGTGTACATCTGAGTCCACTCTCAACTTCGACTGACACCCTTGACCATCTGGCATTAGACTCCCCGTCTAACCCTGATCCATTGCCATCGACGGTTGACGAGTAACTCAAGCCTGCACACACGAGACAAACACAGACACACACACATATCCAAACATCCATACACAACCCCATGACAAAACCTCGTCAATCACTCATCATAATCATGAACCATAGTGATGAACCTCACTATGTTCCTCAAATATAATAACATCGGTCCATCAATCCTGCTACTCTGGATAGATGGCGGACATGAGACTACATGTGACGTTGTCGATTGACATGTGCATAGCCATACCGCTAATCAACTCTAATACACATAAAAGTATATGAATTAGTATTGACATCTTTCTTTAATTCCTTTAGGGCTCCTTTGGAGGCCCAAGATCTTGAGGGGATCCTAGCCTATTTCCGGGGCGTAAGGCCACTGGGGTTATTTTCTCTAGGTTAAATTGTTTATGCATTTGGAAGCCCATGAGGCCAAAATTTCCTACCTTGATCCACGTTCTTTCTACAAGGAAGCAATCCACACCACTGTAGGTATGGAAATTTTCCCCGTCTCTTCCATGACATGGTCGCCTCCATTGCTTCCATCTCTCCTATCACGCCGCCACATCCATCGCCCATCCACCCACCATTGAACACTTTTCTCCATTGCACCGATGGTTCGTTGCTCTCCTCCTCTCATTTCCCCGCTTCTCCCCTTTCTTCTATCAGTTTGGTGGGTCAGCGTTTGACCTGAGGATGCAATGATGACATAAGGGCTAGCGCTACATGTCCTTTGTGGCATCAAGAAAAGCATATGTAGGAGAGGAACTGGTGAATCACTTTTCTACTCATCCTTCACTGCACACACAACCACAAGACATGAACCAGTGAATCACGTTGCTTGCAAGCTATTGATGCACAATCTTCATACCAAAATTTGGCAATCCATCAACCACCCTCACTCCTGGTGGATTATCCCTCTCCTCTCGCCTTCATCTGCTACCTGCTTTTGCAATAGTCTTATGTTAATTAACGACTATATCTCATTTGAAAATGTGCCCCCGTAATTGGGTTAGTTCGATGATCCAAAAGTGTGTAGATACTTAGGAGTGAGCCTAAGCATCACACAACACTGACATCGTGTTCCGACTACCCTTAATAGTGGCAAGGGGGGTGGAGTCGCCAGGTAATCAGATCACACAAAAATAATCCAATTAGCCGAAATATATAGATAAAATAATCCAATCGGCTGGACGGAGCCTGATTGGTTCAGAGTATATCGTGCGAAGGGTCACCGAAGGGGGCCTTTGGCATCTGGTGTGAAGGGTGCGCCGAAGATAGCCTTTGGCGTTTGGACTGATCTAGCCGAAGAAAGGCTATGAAAAGATCGCGACACGAAATCGACTCCGAATGACAGGGTTCGGTGCGAAGCCTCTTGACACGACAAAATCCAAAGCGGAGCACTGGCGCAATGAAATCCGGTGCAGAGCACTAGCACGACGAAGTCCAGTGCGGAGCATTCTGGCATGACTCCGGCGTGAAGCAACTCCGATGCGAAGTAGATCCGGTGCACGGGACTTGACTAGACCGACAACAGTGTGACGAATCTGACATGGACAGACGAAGCGAAGACTTTGCCGAAGGGTGTTCTGGCAGCCTTCGAAACTAGCTTCCTAGCTCTAGAAACCTTCGGCCAAGGGGGCTCCAAACGTGAAACCTACATCAGAACAAAGATCAAGTGTCAATTTGGCCTGAAGACTGAATTACCAAGTGTTGCAGTATACAAATGAAGGTAGTAATCTGTTTCGTAGATTAACAGATGGTTCACAAGCGAGCCAACAAGGTGATAGCAATCTGTTACGTAGATTAATGGATGATTCATAAGCGAACCAACAAGGCTTACCACTATTACAGTGTGGCAACCAGAGGGCTTCCAACGCAAACCCATGAAGGTGTACTGATACTAATGCGGGAAATAAAGAAAGTAAAGGTACGGTTCAAACTAGGGTTTGAGAAGTTGATCTGTGTTGGGGGTTCTATGAACCGGCCTCACCCCTATATTTATAGGGGCTAGTCTTCTTATCTCTAATTCTAATCTGATAAGATTCGGCTTAATCAAGATTAGAGATAAAAACAACCTGAATCTGTATCAGACTCCTTATCCGAAGCCTACCCGAAGTGGGCCTTCGGTGGGCCCACCGAAGGGTGCTCCTCGGGCCGAAGCTTTGGTGAAGCAGGCCACCGAAGGGGCCTCCGGGCCGAAGCCAGCCCATGGAGCAGGCTGCTAAAATGCCCTCGAGGCCTCATGCAGGTGGGCCTCCGACACTTCAGGGCTTCGGCCTATACTAGGACTTGTATACTTTTGGCCCAATTTTCCAAAATTGTTATCTTGACAATCTTGGCCATTATTGCCATTTTTTGCTATCAACACATGCCCCCTGCCTTTTAACAAACTAAGTGAGCTAAAAGCACAATGGGCTAAGGACGATATACTACATATCGACCTTTTTACACTTTTAAGCGCTTTGCCACACACTTGGGAAGTATTTTTTCAAATACCTGCCATTTAAAGCTCTTCAAAATCACTCTCCTTGTAGATACTCTAACAAATATGCATTACCTAGAGTGATTTTGGCTACCTTAAAAGGGCCTTCCCAACTAGGCGACCATTTACCAAATTTGGGGCTTTTAGTGTCTAAGGGCAAAATCGTCTTCCAAACCAAGTCACCACCCTGAAACAATTTTGGTTTGACTCTTTTGTTGTAGGCTCTAGATACTCTCCTTTTATCTTTCTCTATAGCTTCTAGAGTCGTTAACCTCTTATCGGTCACTTCTTCAAAAGAGTTTCAGATTCATCGGCCGATAAGCCATCTTGCTTAAAAAATCTTAAAGAGCCAAGATCTACCTTTACTGGTAGAACGACTTCTTGTCCATACACTAATTCATATGGACTAACTTTGGTAGCACCATGCTTTGCAATTCTACAAGCCCACAATGCCTCAGAAAGCACTTCATGCCACCTTTTAGGGAACTCTTCAATTTTCTTCTTAATGAGCTTAATTACAGTTTTATTACTAGACTCGGCCTGACAGTTGGCCTGAGCATAGTATGGTGAAGAGTTTATTACCTTAATGCCCTAAAATTCAGCAAAGTCTCTCACTTCTTTAGCAATAAATGAAATACCTTGATCTGTAGTGAGAGTCTGGTGTAGGACCGAAAGTAGCGACCAGAGGGGGGGTGAATGGGCGCCTAAAAAAAATTCTTTCGAATCAATGGCCTGCTCCCAACACCCAACACACCTCAAAAGACTTAGCTCAGAAAGCTAAACAGATCAACAAAACCACAAAAGATCTAGCCTAAAAACAACCGGTGTCCTAATCGAAAAGACACCACCACAGTGCTTAATGGTAGGTTCAGCAGATTAATTAACTCACATGCATTAAATCAAATCAACACACATGAAGATGGTAAACTGTGATGTTCTAACCGAAATAAAACAGTGCACAGAATAAAACACCAGAATCAACATCATCTATCAAAACAGCAGATGAACCAACAGAAGTAATGACAGCACAAAGATTAGATCAACAGATGAAATATATTCATGGAAAAATTAATTCTTAGCAGTATGCCATCACATGCATTCGGATGTTTCGGAGGATATTGAAATAGTACTATCAGTATGTGAAACAAGGCAACACATGAATATTTCATTAGCACGCAAATCGAGAAACGTAATTAGTACTAATCATGGTTTGGTTTGATTCGTTTAATGAAACAGAACTCTGGAGCTTCAGAAAAAAAATGTTGCAACAGTACTACGAATCTATAGTGTTTTACGCTACAGTACTTCTTGTTCGTAGCTACAGTACTCACGATACAAAGAATTAAACAGAGGATTAAAACAACAAAGTAATAGCAAATGCACGCAAATCGAGGCAAAACAAAAATTACCGTGCTATGGATTTTTTCCTTTCTTCCTTCACCTGGACACATGCCGTGAGCATTTTGGCTTCTCCGTTACGTAGCTTTCTATCGCCATGCAGATCTACACACCGGCGCTTGTAGTCACAGAAGATCCTGGCTGGCCTCCCGAGGATGCGTGCACGCCGGCTGCAAGCTTCTCGTGATTTCTTGCTGCGCACGCCGAGCGAAGCCACTGGCTGCCAATGCTGCAGGCCAGCTAGCCGTAGGCTGCCGGGCTAGCTGTGCTTCGCTAGCGCCTGGTAGGAAGCAGAGAAACTGGCCGGCGACCGAAGAAAAAGACGCCGGCGGCGGAGGAATAAACAGAGGCGGCGGCGATTTCAGAGGAGACGGGGGAAAAGATGACCCAGAATTTTTGATTGGTAAAGTAATTTCTTTAAAATGGGTGCCCTAACCCTAGGATATTGGGGCCTATTTATAGGCAGCCCATTAAATGGAAAAATGCAGAAATACCCCTAGGGTTTTTTACAGACGCTAAATAAAAATGGAAAAGACCGAAATGCCCTTAGGATTTTTTTACAGACTCGACTTGACAGACTGTGGGCCTAAAGGCAAAATAGTAAAAACCTAAATAAAGGTAACTTGTCCTGATGCGGAGCTTTCGTAGCAGCTACGGCTTCGCCTCAGGTCGGTCAGATCCGAGATCAGTGGTCGTCAGTTTTGCGCCGAAACTGACAAAGCGTCCACCGTCTTCGCACCAGGTACCCGGATTGGGCCGGCCCGATTCCGCGGCTCCCTCAGCCCGGCAATCGCTCGCCGCCCGTGTACCTGAGTCAATCCCGGTCAACAGCCCAATGGATCCTCTGCTGCTCCTAGCCCATGTACCCGGATTGGGCCAGCCCGACTTCGCGGCCCCTCTGCCCGACAGTCGCTCGCTGCCCGTGTACCTGAGTCACACGCGGCCCAGACGCAACAGGTCTTTTCTCTCTTTTCAGTCCTTTTTGACTAACGTTGACAATGACTCATCACATCTGGAGCCATGAGGCCCACGCTATTCAGCATGGCTCCTCAATCTCCCCCTTGATGAGTGCATTGTCAACACTTCACTTCATCTGCTCTTCAGTACCTGCGAATAACTGTGGAAACACGAAAACAAAACACAAGAAAATAGAGAAGAAGAAAATAAAGTAAAAGTTTTAACCCTAATGACCAAAAGCCGAACAAAAGCAAAAAACGGTCATTATGGTTAACCAAAGGTAAAAGCTCAAAACGAGTGCAATCTCAGAATCATCAACAAGGATATTAAAAGAGTAAGGACAAACGGGACAAAAACTCCCCCTGAAACAAATCCCAGAGAAAGCCAAAACTCCCCCTTAAACTCTTCTCCCAAAATTTCTCCCCCTTGTTGACAAGTGAACTCATCAAGCACTCTAAAACGACACTGACTCCCCCTGAAATGAAACTCCCCCTCAAAATATGCAATGAATGCAACTGGGGTGCAAGTGGAGTGCAGAAAGCATGCTTCTCAGATATAATTGACTGCAATTACAACATCTAACAAGTATAGCAAAAGACATACTGTCTAAGACACATGGCATGATCAGTGCAACAGATGATATCTAAAGAAAGTCATTAGCACACATTTTTCAGTTTTTGCAAACAAAAGCATCACCACATTTTCCAGTTAACAAGCAAGGTAAAACATGAGATGCATAAAGCTAACTGATATCTACCAAGATAAGCATTGTCCAAAACAAAGTGCTTCAGCAAACTTGTTGTCTCTTTAATGTTCAAGCTTTTTCCATTTTCCTTTTTCATTTTTGCCAAGGGTTATTTGCATGTCAAACCTTATGCTAACCAACCAAGTCAAGCCTAGGCCAGAACTGGACCATCGGAAGCTTAAGACATTGGTCTTGGCATACACTACACTGTCCTAGTTCATACCAAAGTGCTATGGTAAGCAGTCCAGAACAATGCAATGCGACAAAGCAAACCCACTTGGATCTTTTCAACTCAAGCATAAAAAGGCATGGAATTTTCATTCATTTTTGATTTTTTATCATTTTTATAGCACATTTTCCATGTTAAAGCATAAAGATGTCCAAGTTGCATATCTGCATCTATGTGATGAACTAGCTACAAGGCATGTAACAGATAGCAAAAGCACTCAGCCTACACATGCTAGTTACCAGAAGCAATGGTGATCATTTTTCAAGTTTAAAGTGTAAAAGCCATGCATATGACAGATATCAGACATATCAAATGAACTGAAACAAGGCATGATCATTGACAAGTAATCAAAAGCATGTACTAGCTAGAATAAGTAAAGCAGATCAATCATATAACAGAAGCAGGCTCAAAGTGTGATATGTGAATATGTATGATATGAACACACAAAAAAAGACTCAAGAAAAAGTAAAGAAGAAATAAAAGAACTGACTCAAAATATCCTAAAAAGGATACACAACACCCAAATCCCCTCGTAAACGCTCAAAAGTAGACTGATCTAGGGGTTTGGTGAAAATGTCAGCCAGCTGATGATGGGTATCAACATGAACAAGGTCAATGACACCTTTCTCATATTGATCCCGCAAAAAGTGAAAGCGCACATCAATGTGTTTGGTTTTTGAATGGAGACATGGGTTTTTCCCTACACTAATTGCACTGGTGCTGTCGCAAAACAAAGGAACTCTGGTAGGAAAGAACAACCCAAAATCTCTCAAAGTGGAAATCATCCAAACCAACTGTGAGCAGCAGCTAGCAGCAGCTACATACTCAGCCTCAGTGGTCGAAAGAGCAACTCCAGATTGCTTTCGAGAAGACCAAGAGACAAGAGAAGAACCAAGAAACTGGCAAGTACCGGAAGTTGACTTGCGATCCGACCGGCACCCACCGAAGTCAGCGTCCGAAAAACCAGATAAATCAAGAGATGATGATGCTGAATAGTAAAGACCAAGATCAGGCGCATAGGTAAGATACCTGAAGATACGCTTGACAGCTTGCCGATGAGACGCGCGTGGTGAAGACTGGAAGCGCGCGCACAGTCCCACGGCGAACTGTATGTCTGGCCTCGTCGCCGTCAAGTACAGCAGCGAACCAATCATCCCTCGAAACTCTCTCTCATTGACCTTGACGCCGCTCTCGTCCTTGTCCAGGCCCCCAGATGTACCCATTGGGGTCATCTGAGGCTTCAGCTCTCCACCAAAGTTGAATTTCTTCAACATATCTCGAGTGTACTTACCTTGGTGGATGAAGGTGCCGTCCTTGGTCTGCTTGATCTGGAGCCCTAGAAAGTACTTGAGCTCACCCATGAGGCTCATCTCAAACTCGCTGTGCATCTGCTCAGAAAACTTGGACACAAGATCATTAGTAGTACCGCCAAAAATAATATCATCCACGTAAATCTGAGCGACTAAAAAATCTGAAGCATCTCTGAGCAAGAAGAGAGTCTTATCCACAGAACCCATCACAAAGCCCTTCCCCAACAAAAACTGCTTCAACCGGTCATACCAAGCCCTGGGGGCTTGCTTTAACCCGTATAAAGCTTTCTGCAGCTTAAAAACATGTCGAGGAAACTTAGGGTTCTCAAAACCGGGGGGCTGCCTAACATAAACCTCCTCCTCTATGTACCCGTTCAGAAAAGCACTCTTGACGTCCATTTGAAGAAGCTTAAAACCCTTTGAAGCGGCAAAAGCTAAGAGTATGCGAATGGACTCAAGACGGGCAACAGGAGCGAAGGTTTCTTCAAAATCAATACCTTCCTTCTGGCAAAAACCCTGGGCAACTAGTCGAGCTTTGTTGCGCACCACAACCCCATCTTCACCTTGCTTGTTCTTGAACACCCACTTGGTGCCTATGGGGTTGCATCCTGGTGGCAGCTCTACTAGTGTCCAAACCCGATTGCGGACAAAATTCTCAAGCTCTTCTTGCATGGCATTAATCCAGTTCGAGTCAGAAATAGCATGAGAAATGTCTTTGGGCTCAAAAGATGCAACAAAAGCAGATTCAGCAAACACAGCAAGAGAGTCAACAGACGAACGCAAAGTTCTTGAAGACACATCACCGATGATGAGCTCTGAGGGGTGATCACGCTGAACTGCTCGGGATCCCTGGTGATCTGAAGTCACCTCACCGGAGTCAGCAGCTGGCACCTCTGGACTCGACTGAGGGGGCTCGATCGAAGTGGAAGAAGTGATCAGAGGTCCGCCCTCGTCCTCAGTCGAAGTCTCAGAAGGTGTGGGCTCTGCAGGAGGTGCAGAAGGCCCACCCTCATCAGCAGCTGGAGTATCCTCATCTTCCTCGAAGATGGACTCTCCGAGCTCACCATCACCAGAAAGCTCAAAAGAAGGAGTTAAAGAAGGCAAGGACTCATCAAAAGAAACCTCGCAAGTCTCGACAAGCTGCTGGGAGTCGAGGTTCCAAACACGGAAGCCTCGAGAATGCAAAGCATAACCAAGAAAAACTCCATCCCAGCAACGAGACTCAAATTTATCCAAATGCCCTCCCTTCTTGAGCACAAAGCACTTGCAGCCAAACGCTCGCAAGTGGCTCACCTTGGGCTGTCTGCCAAACCGCAACTCATATGAGGTCTTACCAAGGTAAGCTCTAAGAAAAATGCGGTTGTCCAGATAGCAAGCCGTGTTCATGGCTTCAGCCCAAAAGCGCCTAGGAGTCCTATGCTCATCGAGCATCATCCTGGCCATCTCGACTAGCGTGCGGTTCTTTCGTTCCACAACGCCATTCTGTGGGGGAGTGTAAGGAGCAGAAAACTGATGGTCAAGACCCTGATCACTACAAAAGCTGACGAACTGAGAGTTCTTGAACTCAGAGCTGTTGTCGGAGCGAATTGCTCGCATACGCCCATTGTTCTCATTCTTCAGCTTCAAAATCAGGTCATGAACAAAGTGAAAAGTTTCATCCTTAGACTCCAAAAAGTAAACCCACGAGAATCGAGAAAAATCGTCAACAATCACAAGTGCGTACCACTTCCCACCGACTGAGCGAACCCGAGCTGGACCGATAGTGTCCATGTGTAACAACTCGCCCGGATACGAAGTCATCACCTGAGTCACAGGTGAGTGAGAAGCGGAAACCATTTTCCCGTGACGACAGGGATGACAAACTAGATCTTTCTCCATTTTAAGCTTGGGCAATCCTCGGATGAGGTCCATAGAGCTTAACCTGACTAGCAGATCAAAACTCAAATGACCTAACCTCCTATGCCACTTCCAGAGCTCAGAAGAAGATCCAGCAATCAAACAGCGAGAAGGGCCAAAAGAAGTAGAGAAGTCAATTCGAAAAACTTTACCAAAAGGTAAGACCTGGCAAATCAAAGACCCTCTAGAATCAAACACAGAAGAATTGCCCTTCTTGAAACGCACCTCCAAACCATCCTCAAGAAGTTGCGAAACAGAAATCAAATTGAAGTTCAAGTTTCCAACCAAAGCAACGTTCTTCAAAGAAAAATGGTCTGAAATGCGAATTGAGCCAATGCCACTTACTTTCCCTTGACCACTGTTCCCGAAGGTGATGTATTATTTGGAGCTCGGGGGAGTGAGACTGGAGAACCATCTACGATGTCCCGTCATGTGGCGAGAGCATCCTGAGTCCATGATCCAAACGTCCTCCAATCCCCAATCCTGCACAATCAATGGTTGTAAGTGGGAGCAAATGGTCCGGCACCGGGTTTAGCAAAAGAGCTAAACCAGTGTCGAGCCATCTGCTCAAAAGACGGAAAGCAGAAATCATCAGAAAAGTTTGGACCAAAACGCGGCTCAAAACGCGGTCCTCGGTTCTGCCTAAAGCCTCGGCCACGAGATCCAGGACCGTAGCCAAAACGGTCTGGAGCTCTGCCGGAACGACCACCACCAACTGGAGTACGAGCAAGAAAGTCATCTCCTCTACCACCACCTACACGACGCGGACTGGCCTCCAGCCTCTCCCCGCGTCGAGGAACACGCAGTCTACCACCCTGCTGGTAGAACTGCTCCTGACCACCACGAGCTCTCTCTGCTCTCTCAACCCGCTTCTTCTTGAAGCAAAACTCCGCAAGATGCCCGTCTCTCTGACAATACTCACAATGATAGGTGGGCTTCTTGTGATGTGGTTGAGGCTTGGGGTTCTTGGGCTTAGTGGTGTTCGGTGTAGTCTTCTTTGGTTGAGAGGGTCCAGGAAGAGAGTCTAAAGAAGTGTGGAGGAGTTTGGGCTTTGGAATCCAGATGGGTTTCTTGGGTGGAGCTTTGGGTGGTTCATGGATCACTCCATCCTTGGGCTGATAAGCCTGGGAAGACTCAGTGGAGTGAGTCTTGGGATACTTCTGCTCTGGAGTCATTTTACTCCACTCCACTGCCCGGCTAATGGCACTCTCAAAGTCAGCCTTGGTGTAGGTGTAACCTACCCCAAACCCATCCTGCCTCTTGAACTGCTGGATCATCATGCCGAGCTGAGGCTCTCTGGCACTGATCCAACTCAGGATAGAACGGAGGTAAAAGTTCTCATTCTGAGAATCAGCTAACTCCTCTCTCAAGGCAGCTAGAACCTCCACCTGAGACAAGCAGGTCTCACACTCGCTATCTATCTGGACAGACTTCTCGGCTTTCAGCTTAATCAACTCCATTCTAAGAGACAGACAGTTCTCACAGACAGTGGGTGGAACTGACAATGTCTCAAGCTCTAGCCTAGTCTGCGCAAGCTCAGCTCTCACTCTCTCCAAATCACCCAAATGCGCATCGCCCTTGGCTTTCAGCTCAGCTAAGACAGCTAGATGAGATGGACACTCAGCACAGGGTGCAACGACAGTGGCTTGAGCATCTTTCAGCTCCAGCTGAGCGCTTTCAAGCTCAGTGGCCAAAGCGTCCCTCTCATCAACCCTTTCTGTGTACCTGGACTTCAGAGTCGACAGGTCACACAGAAGCACCTCACACTTTGGGCACTCACTGCTATCACCCAAGCAAGGGGAAGAAGATAGACTCTCAATCCTGCCGTTGGCTACGGCAAGCTCACTCTCTAGCTCATCTATCCTCTTCTTGGCCCCTCTAAGCAGTTTTTCCCGATATTTTAACTCCTGACGATTGCTTTCAAGTAAATCAACGATTTCACGTTCATAAGATGATACCTTTTCGTTGTCGTCGTCGTCGGAGTCATTGGAGGAGCTCTTCTCTTTCTTATCCCCAAGAGCCATTGAGCAGAAGCTCTTGCGGGATCTTCGGCGTTGATTTGAGCGGCTCTTCGGTCTGTCCCCGAAGGCCATGAAGCAAAGGCCCGCTGGATCGTCCTTGTCCTTCCCCTTCCTAATGATGATCTCCTCATCGCTTGAGCTCGATGAAGAGGAAGAAGACGTGGACCGCTTGGAGTAGCTCTTCTCCATCTCAGCGAAGAAGGCCTTGTCGCGCTTCTTGTTCTCTCGCCGGTAGTCCTTCAGGGCCTTTCTGAAGAATCTGGTCTTTGGCTTGCCCTTGTTGAAGGAGGAGCTGTCGTGCTTGCCGGAGTCGTGGAAGCCACCACCGGTGCCCTTCTTGTGTCCATTGCGCTTGGGGCAGTCGGCGATGAAGTGTCCTGGATCACCACACTCAAAGCATCCGGTCTTTGTGCCGTGTCTTTTGAACATCCTTTTGTCATAAACACGACGCACCCGGTTGTTAAAAAGACACAAATCATCATCACTCAAAGACTCAAGCTGATCCTCAGTGATAGACATCAAGGAGAACCCAGCACAGCTCACAGAAGAGGGATCAACAGAATGTGTAGCAAGGGCCAGAGACTTTGATCCAGAGCCAGTGAGATTTGATCTCAACTGGGTATCAACCTCGGTGGCCTTCAGCTTGCTAAACAAATCAGAAATGGTCAAGGTATCATAAGAAGTGCTCTCAATGATAGAGGATACCTTGATCTCCCAGATCTTTGGGTCCAAGGTATGAAGAACCTTGAGCGCCTGTTCATGATCTGAGACTAACTGAACACCCTCAGCCTTGTTGTCCCGAAGCTTGTTTATGATCGACTGAAAACGACCAAACAGCGCTTCAACAGATTCACCCGGCTTTTGTGTGAAGTTCTCATATTCACGCCGGTAGGTCTGATAGAGCCGAGCCTTGACCTGGGCTGTCCCTTCATGGTGTGCCTGGAGGGTAGCCCAGATCTCTCTCGCAGTGGAGAGATGGCTAACACGCTCAAATTCAGTGGGACCTAAACCAGAAAACAAGATGTTCACCGCTTTGCTATTGTTCACATGCTGGGCGATGATACCAGGAGAATCACGCTCAACAACTGGCAATATGACAAACGTAGCGTGAACGCAAATGTCCCAGATGTCCGAGCTTTGGCTCATGAGATAGGCTCGCATGCGAGTCTTCCAATAATTATAGCCATAAGCTTCCAAGGACGGGACCTTGCCAGGAGAAGTCATGATCACTACTGGGGTTTAGAACCGGTTAAGGTATGGAAAAACCCTAACCAGGCTCTGATACCACTTGTAGGACCGAAAGTAGCGACCAGAGGGGGGGTGAATGGGCGCCTAAAAAAAATTCTTTCGAATCAATGGCCTGCTCCCAACACCCAACACACCTCAAAAGACTTAGCTCAGAAAGCTAAACAGATCAACAAAACCACAAAAGATCTAGCCTAAAAACAACCGGTGTCATAATCGAAAAGACACCACCACAGTGCTTAATGGTAGGTTCAGCAGATTAATTAACTCACATGCATTAAATCAAATCAACACACATGAAGATGGTAAACTGTGATGTTCTAACCGAAATAAAACAGTGCACAGATTAAAACACCAGAATCAACATCATCTATCAAAACAGCAGATGAACCAACAGAAGTAATGACAGCACAAAGATTAGATCAACAGATGAAATATATTCATGGAAAAATTAATTCTTAGCAGTATGCCATCACATGCATTCGGATGTTTCGGAGGATATTGAAATAGTACTATCAGTATGTGAAACAAGGCAACACATGAATATTTCATTAGCACGCAAATCGAGAAACGTAATTAGTACTAATCATGGTTTGGTTTGATTCGTTTAATGAAACAGAACTCTGGAGCTTCAGAAAAAAAATGTTGCAACAGTACTACGAATCTATAGTGTTTTACGCTACAGTACTTCTTGTTCGTAGCTACAGTACTCACGATACAAAGAATTAAACAGAGGATTAAAACAACAAAGTAATAGCAAATGCACGCAAATCGAGGCAAAACAAAAATTACCGTGCTATGGATTTTTTCCTTTCTTCCTTCACCTGGACACATGCCGTGAGCATTTTGGCTTCTCCGTTACGTAGCTTTCTATCGCCATGCAGATCTACACACCGGCGCTTGTAGTCACAGAAGATCCTGGCTGGCCTCCCGAGGATGCGTGCACGCCGGCTGCAAGCTTCTCGTGATTTCCTGCTGCGCACGCCGAGCGAAGCCACTGGCTGCCAATGCTGCAGGCCAGCTAGCCGTAGGCTGCCGGGCTAGCTGTGCTTCGCTAGCGCCTGGTAGGAAGCAGAGAAACTGGCCGGCGACCGAAGAAAAAGACGCCGGCGGCGGAGGAATAAACAGAGGCGGCGGCGATTTCAGAGGAGACGGAGGAAAAGATGACCCAGAATTTTTGATTGGTAAAGTAATTTCTTTAAAATGGGTGCCCTAACCCTAGGATATTGGGGCCTATTTATAGGCAGCCCATTAAATGGAAAAATGCAGAAATACCCCTAGGGTTTTTTACAGACGCTAAATAAAAATGGAAAAGACCGAAATGCCCTTAGGATTTTTTACAGACTCGACTTGACAGACTGTGGGCCTAAAGGCAAAATAGTAAAAACCTAAATAAAGGTAACTTGTCCTGATGTGGAGCTTTCGTAGCAGCTACGGCTTCGCCTCAGGTCGGTCAGATCCGAGATCAGCGGTCGTCAGTTTTGCGCCGAAATTGACAAAGCGTCCACCGTCTTCGCACCGGGTACCCGGATTGGGCCGGCCCGATTCCGCGGCTCCCTCAGCCCGGCAATCGCTCGCCGCCCGTGTACCTGAGTCAATCCCGGTCAACAGCCCAGTGGATCCTCTGCTGCTCCTAGCCCATGTACCCGGATTGGGCCAGCCCGACTTCGTGGCCCCTCTGCCCGACAGTCGCTCGCTGCCCGTGTACCTGAGTCACACGCGGCCCAGACGCAACAGGTCTTTTCTCTCTTTTCAGTCCTCTTTGACTAACGTTGACAATGACTCATCACATTTGGAGCCATGAGGCCCACGCTATTCAGCATGGCTCCTCATCTGGGGAATACCGAATCTATGTATAATGTGCTTCAAGATGAAATCAGTTACCTCATTGTGAGTCACGTTCTTGAGAGGCACAGCCTCAGTCCATTTGGTGAAGTAATCCGTTGCCATCAACATGAACTGATGCCCTTTTGAAGAGGGAGGATGAATTTGGCCGATGAAGTCTAAACCCCAACCTCAGAACGACCATGGTTTTATAATTGGGTTAAGTAGTGATGCAGGAGCCGACTGAATATTACCAAACTTTTGACATGCTTCACACCCTCTATAATACCTAAAACAACCCTCAGTCATAGTCGGCCAATAAAAACCTGCTCTTTTGACCATCCAACTCATTTTTTGGGTCGACTGATGAGTGCCACAAAGTCCCTCATGAACTTCTCCCATAACCATCTTAGATTGATCGACATCCAAGCACTTTAGAAGTGAACATGGGCCAAGCGGGAGGCTTGATGCCAGGTGAGCGGGGAGCTCGGTCACAAAGGCTGTGAGGGGTCGAGGTCGGTCCTCAGGTCAAAGTGCGCCATGTGTAGACGGAGAGTGCGGAGCATGGCTCTGGCTGAAGGTACTCCGAGATGAAGTCCTTGGAGTAGAGGCACTTCGAAGGGTACTCCGAAAGGAGTGACTTCGGAGTTTGGTGGACAAAGTCCTCAGAAATGAGGCAAGGTATTCAAAGTGTGCTCCATAAGGAGGCACTCGAAGGTTCACCCAATGAAGGTCTCAGAAGTCGAGGTGCATCGAAGGCATGGTCCGGGTGAGGTTCGTCGAGGAGTGTGCTCGGGGAGAGACACTGCGACGAAGTGCTCATGGAATGCTTCATGCGAAGGCCTTGGATGAGGGAGGGACTTTGAAGGGTGGTACTCCGAAGGTGGGGCTTCGGAGTGTGGCTGACTTGAGGTACTTCGGCCATGCATGGCTTCGATACACAGACTGACGGAGGTCGAGCTAGGAGTAGCTGCAAAGTCATGGTGGTCCACTCCAGAGGTGATGGCGCGAAGGCTCAAGGGCTTTGACGGCTTCAGCTCAAAACCATCACTGTATTGAAGGCTGACTTCAGTGAAGCGAAGGCCGTCAGGCTTAAGGCTTCTCACCAAAGCTACCGCACCCCTTGCGTGTGAAGGGAGGCTTCAGAAGACTCCAAGACTGCAAAGGTTGACCGTGTCTGCTCTGCAAAAGCTGATGCTGTCTCCTCTGCGAAGCTAACAAAAGAAGCCTCCAAATAAAGTAGACTACCAGCTGTACCCCCTTGTTCTGATGAGACAAAACCAGTGTAAACCCTAGGGGTAATGTAGTCTATTCACAGGGTTGAATAGTGCCTATAAATAGTGGAGGGTAGCTAGGCAACTGGAACACTTTGAGCAGTCATTGTAGAACTCCTGTGCTAGCAGTCACATTCTCTATGTTCATCCTGTGAGTTAATTTTGTGTTCCCTGTTCAAGCAATGAAACCTTGATTCTGTTTTCATTTACTGTTTGAACTTGTATGCCTACTTTGCACTGCATGTCTTGGTCTCTTTGTGCCTCACTTCTTCCTGTGGTGAGTTTATTGCGCTGGAGTATTTTTAGAGAAGTGTGTGAGTGATCTATGCTTGTGAAGTGTGTTTTTCTCAGTGTGTGTTCGCTCTGTGTAAATTAAGGCTAGTCCTCTCTGATTACTAGCGAAGCACTATTCTTGGCTTAACTCGAAGCCTGTTTTCTTCCCTTTCAGAGTCCTCGGCGAAGTGTGTTTAGTGTGCGTTCAGACCTCTGAAATATGAAAGCCTAGTGCGTAGTCTACTCGAAGGCACCCAGTGTGCGGAGCCTACACTGACTTAGCAGAGTTGAGTTTCTGGTATTGTGGGTGGAGCGAAGTCTTCTTGACTTCGATCTTTTGCTCCTTGCGAAGCCTGTTTCGTAGCTGTGAAATACCTCCGAACTAGAACTTCAAAGGGTGTGTTCGAAGCCTGTTCCGCAGAAGACAGAACTAAAACAGAAGGCTGTTTTTAGCTTGAAATTTTAAAAGCTCCCATTCACCCCCCTCTGGTCGCCATTTTCGGTCCAACAATTGGTATCAGAGCAGGTTAAGATCACCAATTGACCTTAACTGGTTTTATGATCTGTTGGCGACATGGACAGAGTTAGTAAAATACCTCTGTTCGATGGGACAGACTTTGCATACTGGAAGGTGCACATGGAGGCTTACTTGCTAAGCCAAGGAAATGCAATTTGGGAGATTGTGGACTCACAATACTCCATCCCTGAAACTCGCACCTCTCAATCAGAGAAGGATGAGTATAATGCCAACTCCAAGGCTAGAAATATACTGTTCATTGGTTTGAGTCAGAGTGAGTTTGATAGGGTGCAACATCTTAGGACAGCTAGGGAGATTTGGACCACACTCACTATTTTTCATGAGGGCTCTACACAGATTAAGGACAGGCGCCAAAGCACATACAATCAACAATATCAGCTATTTGTGTAGGCACCTGGTGAATCTATAGATGCCATGTTTTCTCGCTTTGATGCGATAGTAAGTAACTTGTAGTCCAACGGGACGCTTGCTTACAATGATCATGACAGGGCTATCAAGCTTCTCTATGCTCTTGATCCTAGCATATGGGAGGTGAAGATATCCAGCATTGAGGAGTCTGCAGGTAATGACACACTAACCTGTGATGAGCTCTTCAGCAAGCTGAAGTCCATAGAGATTGCCAAGGCATCTCTCGCAGTGCATAGAAACTCCGTGCCTCAGCCTTTGGCACTAGTTTCTAGCACTAGCCGTGGCACCACTGCAGAACCAAGCACATCTGGCACTTGTGTTCTTGCAGGTGGTTTTGCTTTGTCCTCCCTGGTCTCCATCACTAAGGAGCAGGTGGACACTTTGGATGATGAAGAGCTTTCTCTCATTGCCAGAAGGTTCACCCGTTTTCACCATGAGAGACGGGATTAGAGGAGAGGTGGTTTTAGTGGTTGTTTTGAGTGTGGCGACACTCTCACATCAAGGCCAACTGTCCTAAACTCAAGAAGAGAGATGAGAGTGAGCGCCCCAAATACCACAAAAAGGAGAGGGAACCCTTTGTGAAGGGCAAGCGAGGAAAGGTGGCTAAGAGGGTAGCCAAACCTGCTTCCAGAGCTTTTGTTGCTACTCTTAGTGACATCGACACTTCCTCAACTGAGGAGTCGAGCTCTGATGAGGAGAAGGAGTCTCCAAGGAAGGAGGAGAAGAAGGACAAGAAGGGATGAGATTTCACCGGCCTTTGTTTCATGGCCAACAGTGATCACAACGGCGATGAGCTTGACTCATCTAAGGTACCACTATCCTATGACCAGCTTTCAATTAAATTAGATGAACTGAATGAAATAGTTCTTGGTCAAGATATTTTACTTGTGCAAACTGCTAGAGATAGAAAAGACCTTAGACTTAGGCTAGAATATGTTTCTACTGATTATGCCATGCTCAAGTCTAGGGTTAATGATGCTGAATGTGAATCTTGCACTGTTGTCATGGGTGAGCTTGCTCAGTTGCGTTCTGTGCATGCTCAAACTCTGTCTGAGCTTGAGACTGCATAGAAGCAGCTTTTGATGGTTGATTCTAGTCCTCATGATATAATTGAATGCATGAACTGCCCCTTATTACGTGAGAGCATTGATTTACGTGATAAGCATGTTCAGGATTTAGAGGCTAGATTGGAGAGGGCCGGTAGTTCTAAGGATGTGCGACCTGTGTGTGACACTTGCATAACCCTTAAGGACCAGCTAGGCACTGTTAGAGAGCGAGTTGAAAACCTCATGACTGAAAATGAATACCTTCTATCTATGGTTAAAAAATGTACTGACGGAAAGGGTAGGATGAACTTGCTCTTAGCTAAGACCAAGATGTGTGCTGATAGGGCAGGGTTAGCTCTGGGATTGGGTTTTGAGAGGATTCCTTCAAATAGTGAAAACAAAACTGTTTTTACCTCACCCACTACCTTAGAGAAAGAAAGAGCCCTGTTAGACACTACATCAGCCAAAAAGCCTACCCGAACTCCAAAGAAAACCACTCCTCCTGCAAAGAAAATTCCTCCCAAGAAAACCACTCAGCAGAAGCCCAAGGAACCTGTGAGGATTGCTCCTATGACCCATGTGAGTGCCCCTAGGAGACTATTTCAGTGTTCCTATTTTCAGCGGGTGGGTTATCTGGTTGGGTTCTGTTTCCATCGCATCAAGGATGAGCGACACTCTCAGGCGATGAGTTTCCAGGACATGCATTACCCATCTCTAGGTATGCATGAGTATGAGTTTTACTCACGTCCTGTTTTCGAGGCTTCTCGTACTTCTCAGAGAGGTTTTGCTCCTCGAGGTGTTCACCATATTCCATATGGTGGTAGACCCCGTGCAAGTAGCTTTGTACCTCGACAGGGTAGGAGAACTCATCATGCATTTGGGTCACAACATGTAGGTAGACCTCACACTTTGCATCATTTTGATTATCATGTGCATAGATAGTCTATTTTTACTGTGCCTACTACTCGTATCACTCAGTGTTGGATGCCTCATCATGTTTTCACTCACCCCAGCACTGAGCGATCGAGATTTTCTTATCATGTGTAGGCACCAGACTAAGGCTTGGAGGGCACGTAGATCATGGACTCCGGTTGTTCGCGCCATATGACCGGAGATGCAACATGGTTCTCCAGCCTTACCACAACCAAGCAAAAGGAACATATCACCTTCGGCAACAATCGAAGGAGTAGAGTGAAAGGTAAAGGTGTGGTAAGAATCAACTCGAATTTCACTCTCAAAGATGGTGCTTTGGTTGAAAACTTGGGTTACAATTTGCTTTCTGTATCTCAATTGCTTGATGAGGGCTTCGAAGTGCGATTCCATCGCGATACTTCGCAAGTACTCAATTCTGATGGCGTTGTGGTTTGTAAGATCATTAGAGTTGAGAGAGTTTTTGGAGCTGATTTTTCTGAGTCATCTGGTTCTTCTCATTGTCTTGTTGCTCATTCTACTTCTGAGCTTTGGAAGTGGCATAGTAGACTAGGGCATATGATCTTTGAGTTGCTTGCTCGTCTGAGTGCCCTAGGTCTGATCCGAGGATTACCCAAGTTCAAGTTTGAGAAGAATTTAGTATGCACTCCTTGTTGACATGGAAAAATGATTACCGCTTCGCACTCGTCAGTCACCATGGTAATGACTGAACAACCCGGAGAACTTCTCCACATGGACACTGTAGGTCCTTCTCGGGTTACTTCTTTAGGCGGCAAGTGGTATGTGTTAGTCATTGCCAACGATTTCTCTCGCTACTCTTGGATCTTCTTTCTTGCCAGCAAGGATGAAGTGTTTTCACACTTTTGGAGCTTGGCTGTGAGACTTTTTACTGAGAATAGTCTCTTCGTTGACTTTTGCATGGAGCATGGCATAGAACATCAATTCTCTGCTCTGTGGGTTCCTCAATAGAACAGTGTTGTTGAGAGAAAGAATCATACTTTGGTTGAGATGGCTAGGACGATGCTCGATGAGCATAGGACTCCTAGAAAATTCCGGGCTGAGGCCATGGACACTGCATGTTACATCTCAAACCGAATCTTCTTGCGCTCAATTTTGAACTTGACATCTTATGAGCTACGTTTTGGGAGACAGCCCAAAGTTACTCATCTTCAAGTTTTTGGTTGTCGTTGCTTTATCCTAAAACGTGGAAATTTGGATAAATTTGAGTCGTGCTCTTCTGATGGGATCTTTTTGGGTTACACTACACATGGTCATTCTTATCGTGTTTTCAATTTGGAAACTAACACTGTCATTGAGTCATGTGATGTGACTTTTTATGAATCAACTCCCTCTATTAGTTCTGCTTTTGAACAGGCAAATGAACACGACATGGAGCAGACCATCTTTGAAGATGAAGATCCCGGAGATTTCGAGGAAGAACCCCTACTACCCTCGACATCAACCCATGAAGCTGACCCCACTTCGATCACTTCGGCACAAGGCCCTGAAGCAACAACCTCGACATCGGTAATGTTGGACCACTCCAACGCACAAGTTGAGGGGGAGACTGCATCCCGCCGCGAGGCTCCATATCATGTTCAAAGGATGCATCCTCCCGAGCAGATCATTGGTGAGCTTGATCAAAGGGTAACATGTTCTCATGCTCATTTCATTGATTCCACTTTTGTTGCTTCTTTCGAGCCCTTAGATGTTAGTCATGCACTTTCTGATTCTAGTTGGATCAATGCCTTGCATGAAGAACTTGAAAATTTTGAGAGAAACCAAGTTTGGACTTTAGTTGATCCTCCACTAAATGTTCATTTTATTGGAACAAAATGGATTTTCAAAAACAAACAAGGGGAGGACATGACTGTAGTTAGAAACAAGGCTAGACTTGTAGCTCAGGGTTATTCTCAATTAGAAGGGATTGATTTTACTGAGACTTTTGCACCAGTTGCGCGTCTAGAGGCCATTAGGATTTTGCTCGCTTTTGCGGCATCCTGTAGTTTC
Source organism: Zizania palustris (assembly GCA_019279435.1). NCBI lineage: Eukaryota > Viridiplantae > Streptophyta > Magnoliopsida > Poales > Poaceae > Zizania > Zizania palustris. Next base: position 11,442,163 of record JAAALK010000287.1, read on the forward strand.
ACACTTTATCAAATGGATGTTAAAAGTGCTTTTCTTAATGGCTTCATAGGCGAAGATGTTTTTGTAAAACAACCCCTGGCTTTGAAAACCCCCAATACCCACATAAAGTCCTTAAACTTCATAAGGCTCTTTATGGACTCAAGTAGGCCCCTCGGCATGGTATGATAGACTTAAGTTTTTTCTCCTTGAGCAGGGGTATTTGATGGGATCTGTTGATAAAACCATGTTCACTCTCAAGCATGGCAAAGATTTCCCCCTAGTCCAGATTTATGTGGATGACATCATCTTTGGTGGCTCTTCTCATGCTTTGGTTGCCGAGTTTGGAGATGCCATGAGCAGTGAGTTCGAGATGTCCATGATGGGCGAACTAACCTTTTTCCTTGGTTTGCAAATCAAGCAAAGCAAACATGGTACATTCATCCACCAGACGAAGTACACCAAGGACCTGCTCAAGAAATTCGACATGGATGATGTGAAGCCCCTCGCTACTCCAATAGCTACTTCAATAGCATTGGATCCTGACGAAGATGGAGAAGACATAGACCAAAAGGAGTTCCGAAGCATGATCAGCTCTCTCCTCTACTTGACTGCTACGAGGCCGGACATACACTTCACAGTGTGTCGGTGCGCTCATTTTCAGGCTTCACCACAAGCTTCGCACCGCCAAGCAGTAAAGCGCATTCTCAGGTATCTCAAACATACCCTCGAATTTGGCATTTTGTATTCTGTGTCTTCCTCTTTGTGTCTTCGAGGTTATTCCGATGTGGACTTTGCTGGGTGTAGGATTGATAGGAAAAGTACCTCCGGTACTTGTCATTTTCTGGGTACTTCACTGGTTTGCTGGTCTTCCCGCAAACAGTCTAGTGTTGCACAATCGACGGCTGAGGCCGAATATGTTGCTGCAGCTAGCTGTTGCTCTCAGATTTTGTGGATGATTTCCACTTTGCGGGATTTCAGGTTAGATTATAAGAGTGTTCAACTTTTCTGTGATAACACTAGTGCTATTTGTATTGTAAACAACCCGGTTCAACATTCCAGAACCAAACACATTGATGTGCGATATCATTTTCTCAGAGATCATAATGAGAAGGGTGATATTGAACTTCAATATTTTTATACCCAACACCAGCTAGCCGATATTTTCACAAAACCCCTCGATGCTTCTCGTTTTGCCTACTTGCGTGGGGAACTTGGTGTTTGTCACCCTTACGACATTTTGTGAGGGGGAGCAGATTTGGATTGTCTTGCATATGCTCATTATGTGTAAAATTGCATTTACATCTTTTGCACTCATATGCCGGATTTTAATTCAAGTAATCATGTCAGCTCAGCTATATTTAATATGTCTAAAACATTTTGTGCATGATTTTTCTTTCCAAAATCAAATCATGCTCACTGCTTAGTCTTGAATCTAGCGTGTTTAAGCAGGACTGTTTTAGCTATCTTTTATCTGCTTAATAGCAAGACTCCTTTTCTCTGGTTGCTAAACATTGCAACTTGAAAAATTGTATTACTTACTCATGGATATTCATCAAGTGCTAAACATTTTGTTCACTTAATTAAAAATCCAGAAATCCATGATTTACATGCTTCAAGCGAAAAGATCCAGGTGGGTTTGTTTGTCGCACTACTCTAATCTATACTGCTTACCATTGCACATTGGTCTGAACTGAGATAGTGTAGTGTATGCCAAAATCACTGCCTTAAGGTTCTGATGGCTTTCATGCCTAGGCTTGGCTTGATTGGAAAGTATAAGGTAGACAAACAAATAACCCCTGGCATTATGAAAAGAACAACAAATTCATTGTCCATCAAGGTTGCTTTTATATACTCCACTTGAAATGGACTTGTCTGTCTAGAGTAGAAATTGGCTAGCTTTGCATAGTCCCTGCTTCTACTTGTCTAGTTACCTTGATTGAGTGGTGATGCTTTTATTTCAAAATGATGAAATCACATGCTGTCATCATGTTTTTAGAGAATGTTAAATTAAGTTGTGCACATGAAACTTGGTATTAAAGCTGGCATATGTTTGCTTTATATGTCTTTGCAACTCTACCCATTTCGAAGCTTTGCATCTTTTACATGCTCCTTGATGCTTGCATTGCCAAAGGGGGAGAAATTTTTGAGTTCTCTTCAGTAAAAAGGGAAAATAACTCAGGGGGAGTTTTTATCTTGCAAAGGGAAAGATTTGCCGAAGGGGCTTTTACTCTTTTGAAAAAGGGGGAGGAAAATTATTTTTTCAAGTGACATGATTTGGCTCGTTCTAAGATTTTATGGTCACTTATGTGCTGAAATTTTTCAAATTTTCTTGAACTTGAATTTGGTTGTCAATGCACTCATCAAGGGGGAGATTGAGAAACCATGGGTTGGTTTCGGAGTCTGTGATGAGTGATTGACAGATTTTATCCTCTGATTCGAAGGGGTACCTCCGAAAGGGTTCGGAGGTGGGTTCACCGAAGGGTTCGTTTGCTGCGGCTATTGTAGCAGGGTGTGACTGTCGGAGGGGTCCGATAGTACACGATGACTGGATCATACCAAAGGTTTCGGTACTTTGGGCGGTACATCGGAGTGTGTGCCGGAGGTTGTTTACCCGGAGAGGTCTCCGGGGTATTGGATACACTTGTCTGTTTTTCTGTGGTGCGCAGGTGACTTCAGAGGCGACGGACGGTTCACAACAAGTGAACCTGGGTCAAGCGGGAGGCTTGATGCCAGGTGAGCGGGGAGCTCGGTCACGAAGGTTGCGAGGGGTCGAGGTCGGTCCTCGGGTTAAAGTGCGCTAGGTGTAGATGGAGAGTGCGGAGCATGGCTCTGGCTGAAGGTACTCCGAGATGAAGTCCTCAGAGTAGAGGCACTTCGAAGGGTACTCCGAAAGGAGTGACTTTGGTGTTTGGCGGACAAAGTCCTCAGAAATGAGGCAAGGTATTCGAAGTGTGCTCTGTAAGGAGGCACTCGAAGGTTCACCCAACGAAGGTATCAGAAGTCAAGGTGCATCGAAGGCATGGTCCGGGTGAGGTTCGTTGAGGAGTGTGCTCGGGGAGAGACACTGCGACGAAGTGCTCATGGAATGTTTCATGCGAAGGCCTTGGACGAGGGAGGGACTTCGAAGGGTGGTACTCCGAAGGTGGGGCTTCGGAGTGTGGCTGACTTGAGGTACTTCGGCCATGCATGGATTCGGTACATGGACTGACGGAGGTCGAGCTGGGAGTAGCTGCGAAGCCGTGGTGGTCCACTCCGGAGGTGATGACGCGAAGGCTCAAGGGCTTCGACGGCTTTGGCTCAAAACCGTCACTGTATCGAAGTCTGACTTCGGTGAAGCGAAGGCTGTCAGGCTCAAGGCTTCTCACCGAAGCTACCGCACCCCTCGCGTGCGAAGGGGGGCTTCAGAAGACTCCAAGACTGCAAAGGTTAACCGTGTCTGCTCTGCAAAAGCTGATGTTGTCTCCTCTGCGAAGCTAACAAAAGAAGCCTCCAAATAAAGTAGACTACCACCTGTACCCCCTTGTTCTGATGAGACAAAACCAGTGTAAGCCCTAGGGGTAATGTAGTCTATTCACAGGGTTGAATAGTGCCTATAAATAGTGGAGGGTAGCTAGGCAACTGGAACACTTTGAGCAGTCATTGTAGAACTCATGTGCTAGCCGCCACATTCTCTGTGTTCATCCTGTGAGTTCATTTTGTGTTCCCTGTTCAAGCAATGAAACCTTGATTCTGTTTTCATTTACTATTTGAACTTGTATGCCTACTTTTCACTGCATGTCTTGATCTCTTTGTGCCTCACTTATTCCTGTGGTGAGTTTATTGCGCTCGAGTGTTTTTGGAGAAGTGTGTGAGTGATCTGTGCTTGTGAAGTGTGTTTTTCTCAGTGTGTGTTCGTTCTGTGTAAACTGAGGCTAGTCCTCTCTGATTACTAGCGAAGCACTGTTCTTGGCTTAACTCGAAGCCTGTTTTCTTCCCTTTCGGAGTCCTCGGCGAAGTGTGTTCAGTGTGCGTTCAGACCTCTGAAATACGAAAGCCTAGTACCAGTTACTAGTACAGAGTATCTAGTCGAAGTCCTCAGAGGGAAGTCATCTCTTGCGAAGGGTGAAGTGCGTAGTCTGCTCGAAGGTACCCAGTGTGCGGAGCCTGCACTAACTTAGCAGAGTTAAGTTTCTGGTATTGTGGGTAGAGCGAAGTCTTCTTGACTTCGAACTTTTGCTCCTTGCGAAGCCTGGTTTGGTAGCTGTGAAATACCTCCGAACTAGAACTTCGAAGGGTGTTTTCGAAGCCTGTTCCGTAGAAGACAGAACTAAAATAGAAGGTTGTTTTTAGCCTGAAATTTTAAAAGCTCCCATTCACCCCCCTCTGGTCACCATTTTCGGCCAACAAATACCTTCTTTAGAAGACCGATATTGCTCCACTTGATACCTTAGCCAATCAAGATTGCTCTTACTAGACATGACTACTAGTTTAGAAATAGTCGTGCTATACCAGCCGGCTTTACAGAAACGGGTACAAAACATCCCCCGGACATGCTAACGTAGTCGTAGTCTGAGAGGTATCTACCTGATAGACACTCTACTTCATCATGAATGGCATCGATAGATACATCGGCCAATGCTACTTGGGCCGTTGTATCCGCTGGTACAACCTCCACATCATCGCCGTCCCACTGCATTAGGCATTGGTGCAAAGTAGAAGGAATACAACAATTTATGTGAATCCAATCACGCCCAAGTATCACACTATAGTTACCTTGCGCGTCAACGATGAAGAATGTTGTTGGCAACATCTTGTTGCCCACCATCAACTCTAGGGAGAGTATGCCTTTTTCTTTGGAGCTCTCGCCGTTGAATTCGTTGAGCATTAGGTTGGTTTTTTTAGATCCTCCTTGTCTTTGTCGATCTTCTTCAAAAGCGAGTACGGAAGTAAGTTGACAGTGGCACCACCATCAACAAGCATCCTAGAGATCGACTTCCCGTCAATGTGCCCCTTGACATAGAGGGGCTTTAGGTGATGAGCCATATCCTCGGGATTCTCAAAAATAGCATCTCGTGGGCCGAGGTTCAACTGAGCGACCTCGGCCTCATCTCGTGGTAGTGCGAACTCGGTAGGAAGCATGACAACATTTATGTCCATTGCCTGAGGTGCGGGCCCCTCGGAGACGGGCATGTAGTCATCATCGAGCATGTCGTCGTCACTCAGAACGGGAGCTGGGTTGTTTATCTCAACCGGCTTGGGCTTCCATACTTTCTTCACGACTGGACGAGGGTGGATCTCCTCGAATATGGCATCTCGCTCATCGTCGGCCTTCGTCTCGTGCATCTCCTATGACAACAGGCGTTGCAAGCGCCTCTTCTGTGATTTGCACATGCCTGGAGGTGCCCAAGATGGTTGTGGCTTAGTACCAGGCGCCGCTAACTTGTTCTTGTGATTTCTGACCGAATGGGAATTACCCGGGTCGGCCTTGTGTTCTTTGTGCTTGGTAGGAACCTCTCTGTGCACCCTGTCGGTCATACCGGCCCTGTTAGGCCGATCGGACCGGGCTTCGGTGATGGCCTCGGCCGGACTAGGGGACTTACCTCCATCGAGATTTGGCGAGGGGGCCTTTGGGATTGGGACCTCCTGAGACCCTACCTTGACCGTGATGGCTTCGGACTCCCTTTCCCTCGCCTCTTCGCGCCCGGCTTCGTCCTCTGCGAGTTGATTCGAAGGCAGTACGGATAGCCCGTGGAAAATGTTCCCCTTCGCCGTGTCCACTTGTCCCTGCCAATCATAACACTCCAAAGGAAAACAAGGGGCAACATTATACTACGAAGGGTACTCCAGTGGTGAGGTGTATCTTGGAGCCCACAGATATCCTACCCAATAGTATGGTGGAGGCATCGGTGGCTCTAGCGGCTTCGCCCACTATGAGCCGAACCCATTGCTCGGAGGGGGGTTCGGCCACATCGAGGGTATTTCAGACCATATTAGCGAAGGGTCTTACCAGGCCAGAGGTATGTTCGGCCATTGTGGACCGAAGTCTCCCACCGAGGGGTTCGCCCAGAGCAGAGGTGGGTTTGGCTACTGGGGTCTAGACTCACCTAGCGGAGGGTTCGCCTATTGAGGTCCGTACTCGCTATGCGGAGGGTTCGTCCATTGGGGCCATGTTGGGGGAAAATACTTAATCCTCAGGATTTTAGAGATTGACAGTCAAAGATAACTTATCAGCATCGAACCTTGTGCTTATGTCCGAAGGTGGTGAAGTTTCTAAGCCGAAGGGTGCTTCGGCTTACAATTCGAAGGCACTCTCTGAAGGCTCCGAAGCTAAGGTGGATAACAGCCAAACTGATAAGACGTCTGCCTTATCTATCTTCTCCGGATAGATTTTACTATTTTAGTCCTATTCGGGGTACCAAATAGTTTCCACTATGTCGGTTGTAATTGAGGGGTAAATAGTTCTTTTCCTTAGACTTTTTGCCTATAAATACCCTCCTTCTTACCCTGTAATAGGCATCGAATACTCAGCTATTCAATACATACTTTTGGACTACTTAAAGCTATTATCCTATTCGGAGGCTTGGAATTGTTCTCAACACACATTTCCTGTTTGTTAGTTCTTAACACTCGAGAACCTGTTAGTGTAATCTTTTACGCCAACAGTTGGCGCCATCCGTGGGGAGCCTAGTTCTAAAAGCTAGTTCTCTACTGCTGACTGTACTTTGAAGAGCACTTGCGGAGGGAGCTTCGGAGTCTCAGGATTCTGCGCACCCTTCGGTAAGGGGCTTCCTTGTGCAGTTCGAAGGCCTTTCCTCGCCTTCCCAAACCAATCGAAGTCCTTGGTCTTCGGACCTCATCTTCATTAGCTATGCCTCCCAAGTGGAGCCTAGCCTCTGATCCTCCCTGAAGGTCCCCTCGGACCAACGGAGCAGCACCTAGAGGCCCCTGAGCCGCTCCCACGGTGCTCCAAACTGACTACGCCAGTTCCAGAGACCCGGAGCTCCCCTCCGAAGGAGACGAAGACCTTCTTGAGGACGAGGCTACTCAAGTAACACGACTTCAGGAGGAAGTGGCAAGGTGGAGGCAAGATGCCGCCAATCGACTCTGTTGAGGACATCCCTACCAATGATACAACCATACATGAATACCAAGATCCAATTATTCGAATTCGAGCACGACTATTAAATCTCCAGGTCAACTCGTTTCTAAGTATCTTAGTATATTATCTTGGGAATAAATTACTACCTATTATTATTATTGTTAGGAACCATGGAGATGATGAAAATCACTTGGAGATAAAAAAAGAGTTGGAGAAGAACTAGAAAGGACGTCCAAGCCAATTTGAGAATCCAATCCAACTACAATTCGTGTCCAACTCGGATTCCAGGAGCAATGTGCACTAAAATCATCGCCCAGGCTGCATACGGACTCCGTTTTTGATGTTCCACCCAGCCACGGAAAGATAACTTCATTAACTTTCCAATGCCATGGGTTTCATCTCAAAATTCGTTATAGATCAACGGGAATCATCAAAACAAGATAGAGTCCAGAATCTGTCAGCATGCTGTTTTCTACGTTATTGGGCCTTTTGGGCCGTGTATCCAGTTGAGCCCATTAGGCGTGCATCCCAAACTACTATATAATGTGTTTCTACAGACATCTAGGGTTTTTGGGTTTAGTTTACATGTTACTTTGATAGCTGCCGCTTCGCCGGATTTATAAGTGAACCCCAATTCGCAGATTCCAATAGTATTTTCAAGTCGATTGCGTTTTCTGCGTTCTTGCTTGTGTTCTTCGATTCACAGGCAAGGATTAGCCTTCTTGGCGAGGTCAATCAGGCTGTGCTTGGTTGATAACCAACGGAGTAGTGGTGTAGTAATTGCAAGGGCCGATCTCGTGGATCGGAAGCCGTATCGTCAATGTCGAGTTCTCCACAAATCGTTGTTTATCCCCCACCTGACGGAAGATCGGGCACCCCCTCCTCCATCAAGTGGTATCAGAGCTTGGTTTACCGTCAGGTTCGTGTACCTTAGATTAGATTGATTTCATATTCATCCCATAGTCCACGAAAAAGCCAACAAAAAATTTGTAGGTGTAGGTTTTCCTCAATCCAAGACCATACCTAACCTTTGCATGTTTTGGTTTCAGAGTTCGTAGTATTGAGTTTGTGTCCTTGGTCAAGTCTGGTTGCTGGTTAGTATTGTGATCTCTTTTTCTAAATCCCTTATACTAGCCACCACCCATAAATCCCCTTTGATTTGCAATTCGCGTCCGAACTAGAACCTGAAAACCCTGATTTATACCGCCTTTGATAAAACAGTCATATATTTTGCATATGGAGTCCAAATAACGCAATTAAATACATTTTCGAAATCTACATAAAAAGTTAGATCTAAGTTTTCCTAGCTAGTTAGGTTTGCCGATTTTAGTTTTTCCAAATTCGGCCGGAAAGATCGAGTTTTCCTGCCCCGAAGTTTCTTGCACAGATTTTTTAGCTCATTTTTTATTTATCGACATAGCACTTCTTTGCAGCAAAATTGTATCACATCTTATTGGTTTGTCTTGTTTGTGCTCCTAGTCAAAAAAAAAGAAGTGTCAAAAAATGTTCAAAAAAGAGTTCAAAAAAGAGTTAAAAAAAGAGTTAAAAATCGAAAAAAGAAGAAAATCGAAAAAAGAGGAGCACTTAGGGATAAGCTTGGAAGATATTAGTTTTATGTGGTGCAGTTTTTGGTACAGTTTTGTGCTGATTTTATCAATATAATTGCCATCCTTTGAGCCTCAACCACTCTCTCATTTAAGTCTTGTTGTCATAGGGATCACATTCAGACCAGCAATTAGTACAAGTACTCTAGACATTTATTTAATATTACTATCTATTTCTGAATCGTGTTCCACCATATAGATTACTCTTATTTAACCGCCTAGACTCCACATATATACATCTGATCAGTGCAGTTTGAGTCTTTGCAATCGTATACCACTTTCTTTGGAAGTCACCAACTAGTCAAGTGTGCCATCCACTGCCCTGCGATGGTAAGAACCTTGTAAGATTGTGGTAAGATGCTTGAGTGTGAATGAGAGTACATTCCACTACCTAATAGTTGATAGGGCTAATATTTTTTCCAAGTGTTTTTCCTTTTCTACTAACCATGGCAGGTATGGAAGGTGCGACAAATCATAATTATGGTAACAATGTTTCTTCTATCAGAAGTAAGTTTATCATCCCGTCTTTTTATGATGAATATGATGCTGAAGAATACCTAGATTGGGAGATGGCCATAGAGCATAAATTTAACTTATATCTAGTTCCTGAACAACATAGAGTTAAACAAGCAACTAGTATGTTTAAAAATCATGCTTTAATCTGGTGGGAAGATATATGTGAACTTCAATTACAACCTGATACATGGGGTCATTTAAAAAGAGCTATACATTGTAAATTTGTCTCTCCTTCTTATCATCATGAATTGTGTAAGAAACTAAAATGATTAGTTCAAGGTAACATGTTTGTGAGAGAGTATTATGCTGAGCTTCGTGAGAGCATGACCCGTTGTGGTGTTGTGGAGCACTCGGAGGAAACGATGTGGCACTTCTATGATGGATTGAGGCATGAGATTCAAGATATCATTTATTATAAAGAATTTAGTACTCTTAGTCATTTGCTCCATCTTGCCATCATTGCAGAGAAAGAATTGCAGGAACAACAATACAAGGCAGGAGACTCCTATCCACCGCGAGTGATGAGCACATCGTTACTAACCAAGCCTTTTCTTCTTCAAGTGTTCGTCATGCACCTGCACATGTACCTGCACAAACATCAGCAAGCATATTGTCTTCCATCTCTGCACTAGTTGAGCTATCAGGTAAAAATTCCTTACAGGTACCCGTTGAGGTTGCTTCATCAGCTGAAATAATAGAACACCCTTTGCAATTTGATAATGATGCACTTCACCATGATAAGACTAATAACTATACCGTTGTGCATGAGAATATAAAATCTACTTTGTTACTTTCAACTTCTGATGAAATTGTTAAAGATGATATTGAGACGACAACTAATGAGAGCAAACAACTTGATATTAGATCTGAAATTCAGCACGAAATCAAATTAAAAGATTCTTCTATCCTTGCACATAAAACTGATCAAACTTAAATTCATAGTCAAGATGTGTGCTATGTTGTGATTTGTGAAACTCCTTATTATTCTCTTACTAATATAGTTTATACTTTGCCCCCAGTTATCACTAAGTATTTATCTCATATTGAGCTACATAATTGTAAATTTGATATGCCTCCCGAGTTTTTATCTTATGTTGAGTTACATAAATATAAACTTGTCTTGCCTCCCAAGTTTTGGGATAGTTCCACATTTAATGTTGCAGAATTGAAACCAACCATGGGAGCAAAAGATCAGTATGAGTCGAGGACGACTCTATTTCAAGAGGTGGAGAATGATGAGAACATCACCAGTTGGGATAGTATCATGATTGTGAGGAAACAAGTTAAGATGCATGCTTTCCATGCTAGATTTAATTTTTATATATTTAAACTTCAGATGCTACACCATGAGATGGATTCATTTTCATTTTTAGAAATACTTTCTTGTATTAATAGAAGAGATGTGAGGACATCCCTACCAATGATACAACCATACATGAATACCAAGATTCAATTATTCGAGTTCGAGCACGACTATTAAATCTCCAGGTAAACTCGTTTCTAGGTATCTTAGTATATTATCTTGGGAATAAATTACTACCTATTATTATTATTGTTAGGAACCATGGAGATGATGAAAATCACTTGGAGATAAACAAAGAGTTCGAGAAGAACCAGAAAGGACGTCCAAGCCAATTTGAGAATCCAATCCAACTACAATTCGTGTCCAACTCGGATTCCAGGAGCAGTGTGCACTAAAATCACCGCCTAGGCCGCATACGGACTCTGTTTTTGATGTTCCACCCTACCATGGAAAGATAACTTAATTACCTTTCCAATGACACAAGTTTCATCTCAAAATTCGTTATAGATCAACAGGGATCTTCAAAACAAGATAGAGTCCAAAATCTGTTAGCATGCTGTTTTCTGCGTTATTGGGCTTTTTGGGCCGTGTATCTAGTTGAGCCCATTAGGGGTGCGTCCCAAACTACTATATAAGGTGTTTCTACCGCCATCTAGGGTTTTTGGGTTTAGTTTACACATTGCTTTGATAGCCGCTGCTTCGCCGGATTTGTAAGTGAACCCCAATTCGCAGATTCCATTAGAATTTTCAATTCGATTGCATTTTCTGCGTTCTTGCTTGTGTTCTTCGATTCGCAGGCAAGGATTAGCCTTCTTGGTGAGGTCAATTAGGCTGTGCTTGGTTGATAACCACCAGAGCAGTGGTGTAGCAATTGCAAGGGCCGATCTCGTGGATCGGAAGTCGGATCGTCAACGTCGAGTTCTCAACAAATCGTTGTTTATCCCCCACCTGACAGAAGATCGGGAACCCCCTCCTCCATCAGACTCTGCTCTCAAGCTTCCACCCATGCTCCAGAAGGGCCTCAAGACAGTGGTGCGGGCAACCTCCCTGAAGTTGTCCAAGTCCCAGAGGAGGCCGAGAATGCATCCTTTGATGACGAGTCTCCATTGCATTCGGACCTAAAGAAGGTGCCCTTCGATCCTAGGTTTAAAGCCTCGAAGCTGCACAAGTGTTCCGGTGGGTCTGACCCCAGAGAATTCGCTCGTTCATATGCTCTGGCGATAGAAGCCAGTGGAGGGGTGCATAACACTATGGCAAAGTGCTTCCCCCTCGCTCTCGAAGGTGTAGCTCTCTGATGGTTCTGGTCTCTAAAGCCAGGATCGATCAAGTCCTAGGAGCAGTTGAAGAGGAAGTTTGTAAGCAACTTCCAAGGTACATTTGTGGCCCTAATGTCGATGGGGAGTTTATTTCAGGTGAAGCAGCAAGCATGGGAGACACTTCGGGAATATTTCACGCGCTTCGCCCACACCAAATCGCAGATCAAGGGATTGTCTACCTCTTCAGTAGTTGATGCCGCACGCGAAGGGGTGTTGAACCCAGATCTCCTCAGCAAGCTTCATTGGAAACCGGTGTCATCCGTGGCACAACTGATGGCATACTTCGAATAGTATGCCAAGGTGGAGGAAGGCTGCCTCCGAAGAACTGCAGCACCTGCACCAGCCCTTCGAGAAGTCAAGACGGAGCCTGAAGTCTCAACCTCTTCGCAAACCCCTCATGACAATCGTTTCAACGATCATAGGTGGGGAAAGAAGCACTTCTGCTCGGAGGTGTTGAACATTGCACCCTCTGCCCCGAAGGCACCTGCCAACTTTCAGCAGGCGCAAGGCTTCAAGGTTGGAGCTTCGAAGCCCCAAGAAAGAATAGCTGGCACGCGCCAGAGCTTTTTCTGCTGTGTGCATGGCGAGAATAGAAGCCATGACCCAAAGGATTGTAAGGCGGTATTAACCCTTCGGGGTGAATACCTGGGACGAAGTACAGGGTGAGGTACTTCGGATCGAGCCCCTCTAGTGGCACGTTTAGAGCCCGTGCAAGCCGTGGCCCGAGCCGGCATCCCCGAAGCACACATGCAGCTACCGGTGGCCAATATTATGCCACCACCGAAGCAGGAAGATCCCCAAGATCGCGGCAAGCGGGTGGTCCTGCCCATCTCCGGAGGGGGGACACTCGGAAACATGTCAAAAAGGCAGCGGCGAGAATATGTCCGTGAAGTAGGGCACATAGGGACCTTGAATTCTGTGGCAGGAAAGCCCGAGTGGTCCCATGTACCTATTTCTTTTACTGCCAATGATGCTGCGGGGGTAAAGTTCCCCCATGCCAACCCCCTAGTCATTTTAGTGGATATAGCTGGAGTCGAAGTTCGAAGGATCCTGGTGGACGGCGGGAGCTCCGCAGATATACTTTTTGTCTAGGCCTTCGATCAGATGTGCATTCCTCGGAGGCATCTACTTCTGGTGTCCCGCGCACAACCAGATAAGCCTCGAGGTTGCCTTCAAAGAGGGGCCCTTGGCTAGGGTGGAAGAAGTGATCTTCGATGTCATCGACGCCCCATATGCCTATAATGCAATTTTTGGGCGGGGGACGTTGAACCAGTTCGGGGCTATAGCACATCACAACTACTTATGTCTCAAGATGCCCACGCAAGGTGGAGTTCTCACTATCTCAGGAGACCAAGCTGTAGCCCAAAGAACGGAGTATGGCCACGGTCAACCATTGGACCCTCGGCAAGTGCACAGTGTGTTGGAGCACACAGAGGAGGCTTCGAAGTCTTCAAACTCCTCAAAGGGCCTTTCCCTAAAGCCAAGCCTGGAAGGTGATGTCTTCACGAAGATAATTCTGAAAGAGGGCAAGGAGTACCCAATACAGTTCGGCAAGGGGCTATCTCCGGAGATAGCCGCTTTATTGGAGGAAGTAGTTAAGAAAAATTTGGATATCTTTGCCTAGACCGACGAAAACATCATCGGGGTTGACCGGAGTATCATCGAGCATAGTTTGCTTGTCAACCCGAAGGGTAGGCTAGTGTGCCAGGGGCTCCGGAAGCTATCAGCAGAGAGGGCAAACCTTGCCAAGGTACATCATCAACATCAACATCAACAAAGCCTTTTAGTCCCAAGCAAGTTGGGGTAGGCTAGAGTTGAAACCCAACAAGAAGTCACCAAAAGGAGAGAGAGAGGGGAGGGGAAAAGCTTTTAAGAGCACTAAAAGGGAAAAGGCCTAATCACGGTTCGGGCACGTGGATAGCTTCTTTCCAAGCCCTTCTATCCAAACACAACTCCTTTGGGATATTCCATTCCTTTAAGTCCCTTTTGATTGCCTCCTCCCATGTCAAGTTTGGTCGCCCTCTACCTCTCTTCACATTATTGACCCGTCTTATGATACCTCTGTGCACCGGTGCCTCTGGGGGTCTCCGGTGGACATGCCCAAACCATCTCAACCGGTGTTGCATAAGCTTTTCTTCAATTGGTGCTACTCCTAGCCGATCGCGTATGTCATCGTTTCTCACTCGGTCCAATCTTGTGTGCCCACATATCCAACGCAACATACGCATCTCTGTGACACATAGTTGTTGGATATGTCGCCTCTTAGTAGGCCAACACTCAGCCCCATATAACATAGCAGGCCTAATCGCCGTCCTGTAGAACTTGCCTTTCAACTTCTGTGGCACTCTCTTGTCACATAGGACTCCCGATGCTTGACGCCATTTCATCCACCCCGCTTTGATCCTATGGCTAACATCTTCATCAATATCACCATCTCTCTGAAGCATCGATCCCAAATAACAGAAGGTGTCCTTCTTTTGTACTACTTGGCCTCCCAAGCTTACATCTCCATCCTCACTAATTGTAGTACCAAAGTCACATCTCATATACTCGGTTTTGGTCCTGCTAATTCTAAATCCTTTTGACTCTAGGGTCTGACGCCATAACTCTAGCTTTCTATTTACTCCTTCTCGGCTTTCATCTACTAGAACTACATCGTCAGCGAAAAGCATACACCAAGGAATATCTCCTTGTATATCCCTCGTGACCTCATCTATCACTAAGGCAAATAGGTAAGGGCTCAAAGCTGAACCTTGATGTAGTCCTATGTTAATCGGGAAAACATTTGTATCACCATCAGTTGTTCGGACACTAGTCACCACCTTGTCATACATGTCCTTAATGAGCGTAACATACTTTGTTGGGACTTTATGCTTATCCAATGCCCACCATATGAGATTCCTAGGTATTTTATCATAGGCCTTTTCCAAGTCGATAAAAACCATGTGCAAGTCCTTCTTCTGCTCCTTATACCGCTCCATGACCTGTCTTATTAAAAAAATTGCTTCCATGGTTGACCTTCCAGGCATGAATCCAAATTGGTTCATGGTGATATGTGTCATTCCTCTTAGGCGATGCTCAATAACTCTCTCCCAAAGCTTCATAGTGTGGCTCATGAGCTTAATCCCTCGATAGTTGGTACAACTTTGAATATCTCCCTTGTTCTTGAAGATTGGTACTAATGAACTCCTCCTCCACTCATCGGGCATCTTGTTTGATCGAAAAATATGGTTGAACAACTTGGTTAGCCAAACGATAGCAATATCCCCAAGGCATTTCCACACCTCTATTGGGATACCATCCGGACCCATCGCCTTGCCCCCTTTCATCCTCTTTAAAGCTTCTTTGACCGCTGACTCTTGGATCCTGCGTACAAAGCATCTATTTAAATCATCAAAGGAGTCATCCAATTGGGTGTCCATAGTCTCATTCTCACCATTGAAAAGATTGTCAAAATACCTCTGCCACCTCTGTTTGATGTCTTGTCCTTTCACTAAGAGTTGATCCATCTCATCTTTAATGCATTTAACTTGGTTGAGGTCCCTTGTCTTCCTTTCCCGAATCCTAGCCATCTTGTAGACATCCTTCTCCCCTTCTTTTGTACTTAGTCTTCGGTAAAGATCATCATAGGCTCGACCCTTTGCCTCACTTACAGCTCGCTTAGCAGTCTTCTTTGCTACCTTATACCTCTCTATGTTGACCGCGCTCCTGTCATGGAACAAGCTCCTGTAACATTATTTCTTCTCCTTTATTGCCTTTTGAACATCCTCGGTCCACCACCAAGTATCTTTAGGTTCACCTCTGCTCCCTTTGGTCACTCCAAACACTTCTGACGCCACCTTCCTAATACAAGTTGCCATCTTCACCCACATGTTGTTTGCCTCTTCTTCTTCGGACCAAGCGCCCTCCACAGAAACTCTTTCCTTAAAAACTTCGGATGTCTCCCCTTTGAGTTTCCACCACTTCGTCCTCGCAATTTTGGCTTGTTTATCCCTATGGGTACGGATCCAAAAACGAAAGTCAGCCACCACAAGATTATGTTGGGGCACAACACTCTCTCCAGGTATCACCTTACAATCCAAACATGCTTGTTTATCTTCTCTCCTAGTGAGAACGAAGTCGATCTGGCTCGAACGATGGCCACTACTAAAAGTCACCAAATGAGAATCTCTCTTTCTGAAGAAAGTGTTGGCTACCAAGGTAGAAGTGGAAAAATTGTTAAGGGCTGACATCATCAGGGAAGTAGCCCACACGGTGTGGCTAGCTAACCCTATTTTTGTTTGGAAAAAGGGCTCCGGCAAGTGGCGCATGTGCATTGATTTCACGTCATTAAATAAAGCATGACCGCGTGACCCCTACCCTATGCCCCGAATAGACCAGTTGGTGGATTCTACGGCTAGCTCTGAACTACTGAGCTTCCTGGATGCTTACTCCGGTTATCATCAAGTCTAGCTAAAGCGCGAAGACGAAGCCAAGACGAGTTTCATAACCCCATCTGGAGTATTTTGTTATGTAAGGATGCCTTTTGGCTTGCGGAATGCCAGAGCCACCTTCTCATGTTTGATAGCTAAGGCTCTAGGTCATCAAATAGGCCGAAATGTCGAAGCCTACATGGATGATATTGTAATAAATAGTGTTGTAAAGCACCATCATATCCTAGACTTAGCTGAAACATTTGAGAGCCTCCGAGCATGTGGAGTTCGCCTCAACCCTGAAAAATGTATATTCGGGGCGCAAGTAGGGAAACTGCTAAGGTATTTAGTTTCGAGTAGGGGAATTGAAGCTAGCCCAACGTAGATAAGTGCATTGCAAAGAATGGCTCCACCAGAAAATTTGAAGCAGGTCTAGAAGCTAACAGGACGGCTCGCAGCTCTCAACAGATTCCTGGCCAAATCAGCCGAGCGAAGCCTTCCAATTTTTAAAGCTCTAAAAGGGTACAAAAGTTTCAATTGGATGCCAGAGTGCCAGAAGAGCTTCAATGACATTAAAGAATACCTCGGAAGCCTGTCAACACTTACTATGCCCCTCACGGAAGAAACTCTCCTTCTTTATCTTGCAGCAACGGGCTCCGCAGTAAGTGTAGTGTTGGTCAGGGAAGTTGAATTTAAAGGGAAGCTAGTGCAAAACCCAGTTTACTTTGTCTCAGAAGCCTTGTCCAGAGCAAAGACAAGATACTCTGAGCTCGAAAAATTTGCTTATGTTTTAGTAATGGCCTCGCGGAAGCTAAGGCATTACTTTTTAGCACATAATCTAATCGTTCCTACCTCGTATCCCCTTGGTGATATGCTTCGGAGAAAAGATTCTACGGGTAAGATTGGAAAATGGGCTGTCGAGCTAGCCCCATTTGGTATTTCCTTCATGGCGAGAACAACTATCAAATCTCAGATCATAGCTGACTTCGTAGTAGAGTGGACTCCATCTGCAGTTTGGGCTCCGGAAGAAACCTCCAAAGGTCTATGGACAATTTTTTCTGATGGAGCCTATCAGGCATCTGGTGCCGGAGCTAGAGCTGTGATAATATCGTCGTCAGGGCAAAAAGCCATGTATTCTGCGAGGCTCAACTTTAAGACCACCAATAATATCGTGGAATACGAAGGAATCCTGCTAGGCATTCGAAAGGAAAATGCACTTGGAGCAGCAAGGATTATAATTAAAACAGATTCCCAAGTCGTCGCAGGGCATGTTGACAAAAGCTTTCAAGCAAGGAATCCGCATCTTGCAAAATATCTGGAAGAAATCTACAAGACAGAAGCAATGTTCAAAGGATTTTCTATTCGGAGTATACCTCAAGCAGATAATCAACTTGCAGACATTCTAGCGAAAGCTGCAGCCAGAGCATTGGACCTCCCGGAGGGTGCTTTCTATGAAGAACTTGTCAAGCCTGCAGTAGATCAATTACCCTCCACAGAAGTCCTTTGCATCCCAGCTACGGACTGGAGGGCCCCTATAATAGATGTCTTACAAAACAGCACAGTCTGGTTAGAAGGTCCGGATTTCCGAAGGTTGCAAGCAAGGGCTCGAAATTATGAGCTTGTCAATGGGATATTATACAAAGCCCGAGTCTGTTCTCCCTTACTCCGGTGCATCTCACAACCCGAAGGCCAAGATATACTTTGGGGCATTCACGAAGGTTTATGTGGAAGCCACCTGCCCCCCCGTGCTCTAGCAGGAAAGACACTTCGGCAGGGGTTCTACTGGCCAACAATTGTAAGAGATGTGGAGGAATTGGTTCGAACCTGTCAAGGATGCCAGTGGATGGGTAGATGGAGCCACCGTCCACCAATACCACTTCAAGTTATTGCCCCGATGTGGCCTATGGCACGATGGGGAATGGATCTCATCAGCCCTTTTCCAAGGGCAAAAGGCAGCTTGAAGTTTGCAGTGGTAGCAATTGAGTATTTTTCTAAATGGGTCGAAGCTGAACCTCTAACTGCTATCACTTCAAGGAATGTACAAAAATTCTTCTAGCAAAATATCATATGCATGTTCATAGTGCCAAGGGAGCTAACTATAGATAATGGAACCTAGTTCGAAGCCGAGCCCTTTAAAGAATTTTGTGAAGAGCTGGGCATCAAGTTATGCTTCGCAGCAGTTCACCGTCCACAATCCAACGGAGCTGTCGAGCAAGCCAATGGAAATATTCTCTCCGGTCTAAATCGAAGGATTGTCGAGCTGGCCAAAGGGCTATGGACCTAAGAACTTCCTAAGATTCTATGGTCCATTTAGACCACGAAAGCCAGGTCCACAGGCTTCACCCCATTTAGGTTGTTATTCGGAGAAGAGGCCATGACTCCTATAGAGCTCAAGGGTGGATCCCTTGGCGTAGTAGAACCTGGATATGAAGACGAGAGAAGCACTTCGCTGGACTTGTCAGAAGAAACAAGGATTCGAGCTATCACCAATCTGATGAAGTACCAAGACCAAACAAAGATGTGGTATGACCCGAAGGTAAAATTGAGCGAGCTTAAACCAGGTCATTTGGTATTGCGAAGTGTAATAGCTCCAGGGAAGCTAGCAAATAAATGGGAAGGACCATATATTATCCTACGCTCAGGGTGCCCCGGTTCATTTAAATTAGCTAATTTAGAAGGGGAAGAATTGAAGCATGCATGGCATGCGGAGCACCTTAAGCGTTACTACGCTTAGGGTCTCATTGTAATCAATTGTAAAAGTACCTTTCTAAATAAAGATGGAGGTTCGAATTTTGTTTAATCTTCAAATATCCCTTACTCCTGGTGGACGCATCAGGAGAACGGAGATGCTTGTGGAGTCAAGCATATTTCAAACAACCCGGACAACGGCCTTCGAACCATTGGTTCAAGGACTCCGTTACCAGCCTACGGATTCCAAGCTCTGGCTTGTTAGGATCCATATAAGAGTCTAAGGACTTAAAAGAACAGATTTCTGGCCTCTGGGTTTGAAGCATCTGTAAAAGAGCCGTAGGTGGCCAGCCTACGGTTTCCAAGCTCTGGCTTGTTAGGATCCATAGAAGAGTCTAAGGACTTTAAAAGAACAGATTTCTGGCCTACGGGTTCGAAGCATCTGTAAAAGAGCCGTAGGTGGCCAGCCTATGGATTCCAAGCTCTGCCTTGTTAGGATCCGTAGAAGAGTCTAAGGACTTTAAAAGAACAGATTTCTAGCCTCCGGGTTCGAAGTATCTGTAAAAGAGCCGTAGGTGGCTAGCCTACGAATTCCAAGCTCCGGCTTGTTAGGATCCGTAGAAGAGTCCAAGGACTTTAAAAGAACAGATTTCCGCTCTCCGGGTTCGAAGCATCTGTAAAAGAGTCGAAGGTGACCAAGCAATAAGGTTTCAAGGCTCCGGCCAATGAAACACTTTTAAAGTCCTAAGCGACTACTATGGGAGTATACAAGTACAAACTTAGCTCCGAAATTTATAAACATCACAATAAGAACGTATAGTTCGAAGAACTCTACGAAAGAGTAAAATATGGTTACTAAGTGTTGTGCAAAGCATCAGATTGTTATGTAAATCATTGTGTCCAATGGACCCTATCGCAGCGCGTACAGTCCCCCACCCACAAGGAGGGGCAGGGGAGTAAGGAACAACAAAAGATGCTTTCAAAGCAATTCATATTAATTGGATAATCATATTTTTACATCAAGAGAAGTTTTGGTCTAAGCCTAGATAAAAATGGAGACCCCTCCGACCTCTAGAGCTATTTCTAAGACCACTTTGATCTTTGGAGCTCGAAGCCTTCGGAACCTTCTTCTTAGTCCGAGTGCTTCTCTTCTTCAAAGCTCGTAGTTTTTTCTGCTCCTCTTGAAGTTCAGCCCAAGACAGAAGCCTTTCGGAGCTAGCCTCCGCGGGATCCTCGGCTTGGTACTTTGAGTCAGACCAGTTTACGTACTCGGAAGGCGAAGATGCTTCTTCCTTTTCCTCTTCTTTGATATAAGCCAAGACTTCGCGGTGTACTTCGGGAGCTATCTCTCCTTGATCTCCGCGAGGAACAGAGAAGCGCGAGCGTTGATAAGGCCTTAAGCTTTCGAGTACAGACCACTACCGAAGGAGCCCCTCGTTAAGTTCCAACACCTCGAAGTCAAGCTCCGAAGTGCATGGCAAAACATAAAAGAATAAACATCCAAACAAGTTCCTCGTTTATAAACTTTTAATTTATTAATGTAAGGGGCCTTACAAGATTTCTTGTACATGCTTAAGCGCCCTATAAGACTAGACCTGTGGGTCGGTTGGCGGAGCAGGAGGTGTCGGAGCTAGTGAAGCTGGAAGCAGACGCCTTGTTTGCACTTGCTTTTGCCGGCTAGCCTTGTCGATCCAAGTTTTGGCTGCAGCCTTGTGGTCTGTTTTCCAGATCGACCATAAAGCTTCCCAAGCAGAAGCAACATCCTGCGAAGGACGCAACAAGTCCTCGTCGACAAAGCCTGCTGGCGTCACTACAACAATCCAGGAAACTTCCGTCGGCCAAAGATATCAGCATAAGATTTGATAACACTCTTTGTATATCTTGTGGATATGATATCAGCATGAGGTGTCATTTCCTGCAGACACGGTATTTAAAAAATCAGTGCAAATAAGCATAAAAAATTAGAAATGCCATGGACAATACATGCACAAAATCATGTGTGAGTCTCAGATGAATATAATATGAGACAATCTGAGTTCTTAAAGCTAGTATCAAGAGGTTGTTATGGACATGTGTTCCATATAGCAACTTTTTAATAGAGCGCAAAAGCTAGCATATTTAGTTCACTGCCTGAGATTGCATAAACACAAGTAGTGGAATTATTGGAATACTAGCAGTTCAAAAAACATGCTCCATATCACCATCCCCCACACAGGTCCATCATTCAACAAACATATCACTCAAGAGAGGTTCTCAATCAAGGCAATTTAGGGTTCCTTACTTTGTAGGCTAGGGATGCAGAGTAGCCGATGGCCAACACATGGTGGCACCTACGAGCATGCAACGGGGCAGATCCAGGCGGATTGACGCGAAGCTTCTGGAGGCCGTCGCAGTTGTAGGTGCGCATAGGCCTTCTTCTTGCCAACCTTGCCAGAGCCGCTTCCACCAGCAGTAGAAGCGGCAGCAGGTGCGACATTGAGGTGAGGAGTCAAAGGGGAGGGATGCAATGCGGCCAACGACGGGGTGGGAGACGAGGAGGGGGAGGGGGCCATCGGCGAGCGGACCTTGGGGTTGACGGAGGAGGCGGTTTTTGCGGCGGGGCGGGCGAGACGATGACGGCAGTGCCAAGGTGGCAGCAGCGGGCGACCTAGCGGCGGGCGGGCTGGCGGGTTGGGGAAAAACTGGAAACTAGGTTTCCAATAAGCGTGGCGCGCGGGGGAAATATTGCTATAATTTCCGTCGGCTTTTAGTATGGCCGATGGAAGTTACCTAACTTCCGTCGGCCACAATAAAAGACGACGAAAGTTAACTTAACTTTCGTCGGCTTATGCAAGCCGACGGAAATTAAGTAACTTTCGTTGGCTTTTGGAAATGCCGACGGAAATTAAAAAAACCGACGAAAAATTATTCTTTTCTTGTAGTGCGTCGAACCTCCAACCGGAGCAACTGAAATCTCAAGAGCTTCGAGAGCCCATTATCAGCTTCGTCGCCACTTGAATCATTTTCAGCTTCTGATCGAGGGGCTCGCTCGCCGCAATAGAAGACGAAGGGCACATGGTGCCGAAGTATTCCAAGGTACCCTGAAGGGCATCCAAGATACGCTCCGCTATTGCAGCATTCTTCATTTCTGCCATCTCTAGCCCCGCAGCAGCAGCAGATACTTCAGCCATTTTGGACAGCAAGAAGTTCTACAAGTTGCGTGCTCGAAGTGGCTACCGCTTGCCGGAGCTTCTCCACTTCCGCTCGGAGCACCACACATTTGGCTTCGGCATCTTGGGCCGAAGTTTGGAGTGTAGTGCTGCTCTGCCGTTCTATCCGGAGTGCTTTGTCGGTGGTGGCCTTAGCCCTCCGTTCTTCAAGGAGCCCCTCCTCCAGTCGAAGTGATTTATCTTCGGAGCTCTTAAGTGCAGACTGGAGGGTAGTAACCTTCCTCTTGAGCCGATTAGTTTCGACTTCATTGGAAGTCGTTGCTGCTCTAGCAAGGATAAATTGCTGCAAAAAAGAGCAAGTAAGTACTAGGTAATTCTATTTATTAATGCACTTGTGGTATGTTGCATACCTGAAGGGAAGCCCTTTCGAGGGCTAGATTGAGCTCCGGGGCTCAGGCCTCGCTCAAGACGGAGACCAAGTTGGAGTTTACAACTTCTTGGCCCTTCTCCGCCAAGGGCTCCAGAAGCGCTCGGAGGCCCGTTCATTGCTCCAAGGGAGCCAACAAAGGGAGCCAGGACAAAGCCTGGCGATCATCTGCGGTCGCTTCCTCCTCCGAGTTACTTGCCGAAGGGTCATTGGAGGAAGGCGTCGTCGTCGAGGCAGGGGGAAGTCCAAGGCTCGTCATGCTCTTTCCCCTCCCTGGTACGAAAGCCGGAGGAGCGACTCCGGTGGAGGTAGATCCTCCCTCGACTGATGCCCCCTCGGCCGGAACCGCTTCACCCGAGACGGCTCCAGTCATCGGAGCTGCTGTGTCCATCAGAGCTTCAACTCCGAGAGAAGCTAGAGCTCCATCTGTGACCGGAGCTGTGCTACTCCTCGACTCACCTACAACATTAAGGTACTTGATGAATATTTTTGGGTAATAACTATTACAGGGATGGTAAAGGCAAAAGCTTCGAAGTGTACCTTCGTTGGTACCTTGAGGTAAAATTGTAGGGTCCTCCAAGACTTTGTACATCCAGAGGTATTCGTCGAGGTCGTCCCCCGAAGTCCTCTTCGGTGTAGATGCTCCAGGCGGCTCGACCTCCGTCACTATCACCCCAGCCATCGGTGAGTTGGGGATAACCGTCTCTAGCTCTGAACTCATGGCGACGGGCGTAGGAGAGCGCATCATGTCTACCTCCGCAATCTCTCGAGCAGGAAGTCCGGCTGTGTCCACCGCTTCATCTTCGCTATCATCGAGAAGATAATTTTCTAGGGCCTTTCCCATTTGAACATCGGAGCCCTTGTTTTCAGAGCCCTTGTTTCCGGAGTCTTCTGAAGATGAGCTCCGAATGTCCAAGGATGAAGCAGAGGACGCCGGAGTTAGCTGAGGAGGAGGTCTTGCCACTTTCTTCCCCTTCTTGATTGGGGTCTTGGCGGCTTTCTTCGAGGGCTCAGCGGCGGCTTTCCTTTTCCGAGGGGCCGCTCCGGCGGGGTTGAAGCCTGGCAGAGGTGGGGGAACCATTCTGAGGGCTCTCCACACTCTGTTGAAGCATTCCCAGCTTCCCACCAACTTTATTCTCTTCTGCCTCTCTGCCACCGTAGGGGATCCAAGCACCCATTCGGTGGCTCTCGCTATCTGCTCAGGAGCTAGCGCCAAAGGGGCCGCTGAAAGAAGGTAGCATATTATAAGTATGTTATTTATTTCCTAATATATTACTGCAGGAGGATCGAAGGCTTACCTAGACTTTGAAGCTCTCCCTCCGAAGCGCTTTGGAACGCTATTGGCTAGTTGGCTCCGAGAGGTGGAATCCGGAGGGCGATGAACTCTTCGGCCAAGTCCCCCATGCTCATGCGGCTGGCTATCGAAGAAAGTAACCCAAGCCGCGTTGAGAGCAGGCTTGGGTTCAGAGTGACTTCTGCCTCCTTCCGGAACCAGATTTCTTGATGAGGCCCCGCGAAGCTGGAGTCTTCTTCGACCTCGGCGTAGAACCACTGGAGGATCCAGTTGGTGTACCACCGGTCATTGATGGCCTTCGCCGGGAAGTGTTGAGCATGCTCCTTCCGCAGCTGGAAGTTGATGCTTCTGAAGGCTGTTATCACCTTGGTGTCTCTGGGGCCATCTTGTGGCTTCGGCTGGCAAATAGCTTCATTGGTGGCAGCGAAGACCTCCGATCTTCCTTCGCATCCCTTGGCTCGAAGGGCCCACTCAAAGATCGCCAACCTTGCAATGGCATTGGGGGATAATTGAGGCAAGGTAATGTGAAACATTTCTAATACCTCTGATAGAAAGTTGATGGCAGGGAGCCCGAGACCAGCCTCAAAGAATGCTTCAAAGACCACTACTTCCCCGCTTCGCGGTCTTGGGGGCGACTCTGTTCCATGGACTTGAGTCCTCATTCCGGGGCCCAACTTCTCGGCCACCGCCTCTTTGATGGATTTTGCGGTGCTTGTAGACTGGCCGATGAGGAAGCTTTGAGGGATCTTCTTCTTGGATGGAGGGCGACGGAGCTCCCGAGGATTCTTGGTCCAAAAAACTCCTAGAGCCCCCACCATGGCCGCTGCCACCGAAGCCACCCAAGCTTGCCTCTGCGCCAGAGTACTTGCTGCCGCTGGCACTGTGTTGCTGGTCCTCGCCATGAGTCAATCGCTCAGGAAGTTAAGAGGAGATTTTGAGGTTGAAGAAGGTGAGCTCCGAAAGACAGGTTCTGTAAAAATTTTTGGTGGGCTTCGACCCCCCTTTTATAGCCTCCCGGCTAGCTGTTGTGCTTCGATCGTGTTCCCACTGCAGGTTCAACTTCTACCACTGATGGGTGGGACCATAGAGTGAAAAGGTGTGAACCCCCAGGAAAATTTCGACCGTTACCTTTTACGGGAGTGTAACGGCTACTTGAAGGGTAACAGCTCAAATTTGACGGTTCTCCATGACGTTCCACTTCCGTAACGGTTCCCTTTCCCGCGAAGTGTTCACACAGCAGTCCCGGTTCGAAGCTTTCTTCGGGAATACTTCGGTGTCAAATACACTTCGAATAGTTGTAACACCTTCAAATTTCTCTAAGTCCCTGAATATGAAAATATTCCTTGCGTATACTGCTTTCCTGCTATACAAGTTAAAATCGGAGAAGCGTATTCGAGGGGCTACTATTGGGGGAAAATACTTCATCCTCAGGATTTTAGAGATTGATAGTCAAAGATAACTTATCAGCATCGAAGCTTGTGCTTATGTCCGAAGGTGGTGAAGTTTCTAAGCCGAAGGGTGCTTCGGCTTACAATTCAAAGGCACTCTCTGAAGGCTCCAAAGCTAAGGTGGATAACAGCCAAACTGATAAGACGTCTGCCTTATCTATCTTCTCCGGATAGATTTTACTATTTTAGCCCTATTCGGGGTACCGAATAGTTTCCACTATATTGGTTGTAATTGAGGGGTAAATAGGTCTTTTCCTTAGACTTTTTGCCTATAAATACCCTCCTTCTCACCCTGTAATAGGCATCGAATACTCAGCTATTCAATACATACTTTTGGACTACTTCAAGCTATTATCCTATTCGGAGGCTTTGAATAGTTCTCAACACACATTTCATGTTTGTTAGTTCTTAACATTCGAGAACCTGTTAGCGTAATCTTTTACGCCAATAGGCCCGAACTCGTTATGAAGAGGGTTCGGCTACTAGGGTCTAAACTCACCCTTCGGGGGGTCCAGTTGTTGGGGTTCGGACTCACCCTCCAAAGGACCAGGTTGTCTTGGCCCCTTCGGCTGCCTTAGCATTCTTGGCCAGGGGACTGCTTTCTTGGCTTTCTTCTGGTGTTGGCTTAACAACATCTGGTATGTAACCTTTGACCTTTTGTGAGTTCTAGCCAAAGGAGATGTGTTGATGTTATTTTCCACACTCCTACTTCGGGATTCTTTTGTATGAGTGTCCGTGCGCATGATTCTCCAATAACGACTGCTTTCCCCTTGGATGACCCGACCTGTTCTGGCCGAATCAGAACCTTCTTCTCATCGAGGTCGACGGTGTTCACGGGAAAGGGGTCTTTGTCCAGCTTCATCTTCGAACTAGCATCTATTTTCAATCGTCCTTCTTCTATGGCCGATTGAACCTGCCGATGAAAAACATTACAGTCATTAGTATAATGAGAATGCGAATTGTGCCACATACAGTAGGGGCACTTCTTTATTTCGTCGGTGGTCGGGATGACCTAACCCTTGGGCAACCTGAGAAGCTGGCTCTTCAAGAGGAAATCAAATATTTTATCGCATTTGGTCACATCAAAATAGTATTTTACTTCACTGGGCCGACTCTTAGTGGGAGATGGTCGTAGTTCAAAACAAGTGACAGGCTTGCTCTTAGTGTTTCAAGCCCATTCGGTCGCATACATGTCAGCCGAATCTTCATCTTCGTCTAACTCTTCCTCATCGGAGTGTTCCATGATGTGAACTTCAGCCCTAGGCTTGTTGCACATTTTAATGAATTTTTTATCCTTGGCTCGGCCTTCTTGGACCAGAGCTTGCTGTAGGACTTGACTGTCCTCTAAAAAGTTCTAGTTGTCTAGTCTTTCCTTGATTTCTGAGCGCAATCCATTGAAAGCTAGATCCGCAAAATCTCTTTCTGAGATATTGAGACTAAAACATCGGTTCCTGGTGTCTCTAAAGCGCTTGACGTACTCAGAGACACTCTCACTAGATTTCTATTTAACCGACATCAAGTGTGAAAGCCTGAGTTTTGTCTCGCCTTGTTGACACGAAAACGTGCCCCACACTTGGGTCACTTCGACGATCCAAAAGTGTGTGGATAGTTAGGGACAAGCCTAAGCGTAACACAACACTGACATCGCGTTCTGACTACCCTTAATAGTGGCAAGGGGGGTGGAGTCGCCAGGTAATCAGATCACACAGAAATAATCCAATTAGTCGAAAAGAAATATATTAAATAAAATAAACCAGCAAGCTGATCGGAGCCTAACTGATTCGAGGTGTACTGTGCGAAGGGGTTCACTGAAGGGGGCCTTCGGTGTCTGGTGCGAAGGGTATCGCTGAAGGTAGCCTTCGCTGTTCGGATCGATCTAGCCGAAGGCAGGCTTCAAACAGATCTCAACGTGAAATCACCTCCGAATAGCGGGGTTCGGCGCGAAGTCTTTGACACGACAAAATATCCCAAACGCAACGCACTGGCTTGACTTCATCCTGAGCGAAGTTTAGATGTGGTGAATCCTGACACGACGAAGCCTGCTGCGGAGCGTGTTGATGCGTGGGACTTGGTCAAACCGACAATAGTGTGACGGTCCGGCATGGGTAGTCGAAGCAAGTATTCTGCCGAGGGCTGTTCTGGCAGCCTCCGAAACCAGCTTCCTGGCTTCAGATACCTCCGGTGAAGGGGCTCCAAACGTGGAAACCTGCAACAAAACATAGATCAAGTGCCAATTCGGCCTGGGGACCGAATCTGCTAAGTGTTTCAATAGGGAAATGAAGGTAACAATCCGTTACGTAGATTAACGGATACTTCACAGGCGAAGTAACAAGGCGATAGCAATCTATTACGTAGATTAAGGGGTACTTCACAAGCGAAGTAGCAAGGCTTACCATGGTTTCGGCGTGGCCAGCGGAGGGCTTACAGGTAAACCCACAAAGGTTGCAGAAAAGTAAATAAAAAGTAAAGGTACGGTTCAAAGCTAGGGCTTTGTGATTGATTTGTGTTGGGGGAGGGTCTAATGAACCGGCCACACCCCTATATTTATAGGGGCTAGTCTTCTTATCTCTAAAATTAATCTAGTAGGATTCGACCTAATCAAACTTAGGGATAAAATTAGCCAAAATAAGACTCAAACTCTATCTCTGAAAATCCAGCCCGAAGTGGGCCTTCGGCAAGGCCTGCCGAAGCCTATTCCACGGGCCAAAGCTTCGGCGGGACAGGCCTTCGAAGGCATTCGGGTCGAAAGTAGCAGGCCGTTGGAAGGCTTCCGAAGCCCAAGGCTCAATGGGCCTTCGGCACTGTAGGGCTTTGGCCTGATATAGGACGTGTATTTTCGGCCCAAATTACCAAAATTGATATTTTGACAATCTTGACCATTAATGCCATTTTTCGCTATCAACAGATGCCCCTTCCTTTTAGTGAACTAAGTGAACTAAAAGCATAATGAGCTAAGGACGATACTTCCCATATTGGCCTTTTGACACTATCAAGCGCTTTTCCACACACTTGGGAAGTACCTCTTCAAGTACCCACCATTCAATGCTTTTCGAAATCGCTCTCCTTGTAGCGAATCTAACACATATGCATTACCTGAAGCGATTTCAGCTATCTTCAAAGGGCCTTCCCAACTAGGTGACCATTTACCAAATTTGGGGCTCTTAGTGCCTAAGGGTAAAATCGTCTTCCAAACCAAGTCACCAACTTGAAATGATTTTGGTTTAACTCTTTTGTTGTATGCTCTAGCGACACGTCTTTTGTCCTTTTCTATAGCCTCTAAATCCCTTAATCTCTTATCGGTCACTTCTTCCAAATTGTCTTTTAGAATAGTTTCATATTCGTCAACCGATAAGCCACCTTGCTTAAGAAATCTTAAAGAACCAAGATCTACCTCTGCTGGTAGAACGACCTCTTGCCCATATACTATCTCATATGGACTAACTTTGGTAGCATCATGCTTTGTGACTCTACATGCCCACAATGCCTCGGAAAGCACGTCATGCCACCTTTTAGGGAACTCTTCAATTTTCTTCTTAATGAGCTTAATCACGGTTTTATTACTAGACTTGGCCATACCATTGGCCTGAGCATAGTATGGTGAAGAGTTTATCAACTTAATATCATAAAATTCAGCAAAGTCTCTCACTTTTTTAGCAACAAATGAAGTACCTTGATCTGTAGTGAGAGTTTGGGGAATACCGAATCTATGTATAATGTGCGTCAAGATAAAATCAGTTACCTCATTGTGGGTCATATTCTTGAGAGGCACGACATCGGTCCATTTGGTGAAGTAGTCTGTTGCCATCAACACGAACCGATGCCCTTTTGAAGAAGGACGATGAATTTGGACGATGAAGTCTAAACCCCAACCTTGGAACGGACACGATTTGATAATAGGGTTAAGTGATTAAGTAGGAGCTAGCTGAATATTACCAAACTTCTGACATGCTTCACACCCTCTATAATACCTAAAGCAATCCTTAGTCATAGTCGGTCAGTAGAAACCTGTTCTTTTGATCATCCAACTAATTTTCTGGGCTGACTGATGAGTACCACAAAGTCCTTCATGGACTTCTCCTACAGCTACTTTGGATTGATCAACATCTAGACATTTCAAGAGTACTTCATCAATAGTTCGGCGATATAATACATCATCTAGCAACACAAATTTAAACGCTTGTCGCCGAACTTTCCAATCAACCCTTTGACTGGGATTCCTTAAATACTGGACGATTGGGATTCTCCAATCATCCTTGTGGATATCCGGAGGGTTTGCTAACTCCTTTCCTAGAGTGATGTCTAGATTGCTAACTTCGGAGTGCCCCGAGGACTTTCTTGTTTCTACCGAAGGTTGACTGAATCGGTCGCGCGAAGCCGATCAGAGAAGAGCCTTCCATCGGAGGGGTCTGGTTCCCAAAGGCTTCTGCCATCTAGAAGGCTTCAGCGTGAGGGCTCCGGTGTGCAGGACCCTTTGGCGAGTGAAGTAATCTAACACGAGGATTCCAACACACTACACCCTATGGTGATCGGAGAGGTCCGATTTGGAGGGTCCAACAAGCCTCGCACCAACCCGAAGTTTCTGGCTTTGGCAGTGAATTCAAGCATTGGCTTTTCCTGTATAGAAAAATTTCCTCTTCTGATTTGATAGCCACATGCTTGCTGAGCCAAAATCATTTGTGTCGATAGCAAAAAATGGCATCAATGGTTAAGATTGTCAAAATATCAATTTTGGCAATTAGGGCTGAAAATACAGTCCCGGGTCAGGCCGAAGCCCTATGCTTTGCTAGGCTGGTCCGTTTGGCTTCCTACAGTCAAGTCGGCTCTGATACCATCTTGTGACGCCCCGATTTAACAAATCGAAATATTATTGAATTTCCAAAGAAAAACAATAATACAAGAGGTTCATCGTGCGATATGTACATACGAGCAATCATCCGTGGTACGCAGACCACATTATTACAAAAGAGTAAGATTAAAAATAAGTAAATAAAAGCATGACGAACGCCCTCTTTAGGATCTTCTCTTGACTGGGTCGCTACTCTAGACCATCCTCGTAGTAGGCATCCTCTGAATTGTGTGTCCAACGGGTATGAGTACAAAAAGTACTCAACAAGCCACCGCAAATGCAATAGTAATGCAAGATAATAACAAAGGAGGGATAATGGCTAAAAGTGTGGAAAAGCATATTTATAAAGCAGTTAATGGGATACAATTATTAATACAGGAGCGTAAACATGTATGCATCAACTTCTAACTCGAGGGGTACAGTCAGCCCACCCTCGCTCGATGGTCCTTACATGTCAAATCAATCATGCACGTTCATTATAAAATAAACTAACTATGGGATGTCACGCAACCCGCCCTTGACCATGGGCTCGGCTTTTCAAAAAGATTTATGACTCTGATCAGAGGTGTACTACTGTACCCACAAGGCACACACTCATCCCAAACACCAAAGTGTAACAGGATGACCCATACCACGGGAACTCGTGCCAGAACCTTTGCATGAAATGCTCCAAGCGATAACCACCCGCTCTAGGTTTCGCCGGCGCGCCGGGCCGCATCCCGGCTAACGTCGCACCCCCTTTTGCGCCACGTCAGTACAAGCCACCCGCAGGTGCAGCTTGACCCATCTCCAAATGGTGGCCTCGGTTTGGAACACTCCATACCTTAGTTAGGACTTACCCATTAGACTTGTGGTTAGTACGGAAGTGTATTGCAACGGATCCCGCAGACTGGTCCTTATAGTGCCCCGGGTGCTACCGACAATGCCCTAGCTTGCACCTAGAACCCACCATGCATACACTCACAACCAAAACTCTATCACCGACAGAATTCCAAACATAAGGATAACGGGGACCATATAGTAGAACCAAGTTGCTACGACTCATTTTTAATCCTATAGCAATCGTGTCAATACATTGGACACTAGCAAATAGTACTAATCATATGGTGACAAGGAGTATAGGCTAGATAGCATGGCTTGGGTTGCACATCAAGGTCGGGGGATCCTAAATAAATATATTGTAAGGGCTTCATTTGACTAATGCACGTATATCCTATGTGTTTTAGCAATAGATTAGTAAAACATGGGTTCAATATGCCCAAAATATTGGTTTGGTGACTTGCCTTGTTCAGCGAAAGGGGAGGGAGGAACTTCGGGAAAGTATTCCGGCTCCTCGGCAGCGTCGTAGTCTTCTCGGTATAAACAAATTAAACGTAGCATTCAATTAAACAATCCAAAAACCACACAATAGGTATATAAGTTTTGATTGGTTTGAACCAAGGATAATAAAGTTATTAAGTTTCTGAAATTCATTTTATGAGTATTTTAAAATGAACTTGAATGAAATAATGTCCTTTCTCGAAGAGATAATAATGTAAACAATTGTATTTTAAATTTTATAACTAATTCAAAATAAGAGGTTCAGTGTAAACCTGGTGGTTTTATTATAATAACATGAAAAGAATAAAAGATAATTTTTTCTAAAATTGAAATGAGCCAATTTGTAATTTACCCTAAAGTGCATTTGAATACTTTATTAAATAAGCATGAAATATTCAAGGTAAACATACTGTTTTTATGGCATTAACATGTAGAGAATAAAATTATAAATTTTTTGGAATTGAAATGATAATTTTTGAAGGTAAAATGCGCCAGATATGAATTTTATAAGTTTAAAACAGTTTCTGGAATTTAATTTAAATCAAAAACGGCCTCGGGTCCACGGTGAACTAGACCCACCGTGAACCCACGCACTGTGCGCGTGGTCCGGCCCATCCTGGACCGTTGGATCCAGATCCAACGCACGAGGGTTAAAAGGCCGAACCGATACATGATGGATGGCCTAGATTCATCGTGGGTTTTAAATATAAACGAACGGCTCAGATTAGAACGTAACACTTCACCGAGATCTAACGGATCCGATTAAACCACACGAGGGATTTAATCGCCACCATCGGATCAAGATCGCACGGTCGCGATTGAATCCGACACAGCACGGGTACTCGACCCCTGCCGATCGTCTTCTCCAGCGACGGCGAGCGGGCCAGGGGCCACGGCGAGTGACGGCGAGGGGTCCTAAGGGCTAAAATGAAAAGGGGACACAACGGGGATCACGAGGGTACCATTAGTGGGAAGAATGGTCGTCGGAGCATGGCCGGCGACGAGCGGGGGCGGCGAAGGTGTTCGGGTACTCGTTGGCGACGGTGTTCTGGCGGGGTTCATTGGTGATGAAGGGGTGGACTAGTCCTGGGTGACGTCAGTGATCACACGGGTGGAGGAGGTCTTCGGCGACGGTGAACGGTGGCTTGAGTGCGGGCGGCGGTGTGGCGCTAAAACGAGCATCTCAGGCGTTCTGTTCGGTTCTGGACTGCGAGAGCGTGGGGGTCGAACGCGGTGGAGACCAGGGGGTTAAATAGAGGTACCGGCGGGGGCAGGGGAGGCTTAATCGGGGAAGACAGAGGTAAACACGGTTTTAAACTCCGGTGAGCTCGGTTGCAAGGGACTCGTCGAACCTGGACGTGAATTGGCTGGATTCGAATAGGGGAAATGGTCACCGGGGATCGGGCGGTGTAATGGCGGGCTCAATTTGGGGAGAGGGGGTCGGGAGGAACGGATCTGAGGCACATTAAGGTGTCGGCCAGCGAGGGGGGGATTTGGGGGCGGATCTCGTGGAGACGACGGATCTGATAGATGGGGGCCACCGGTCAGCGAGCACGATTGAGGCAACGGGTGAGACTGACGGGTGGGGTCAGGCTGTCGGGCGCGCGCGAAGGGAGAGGGGGTCACTGACAAGTGGGTCCCAGATGTCAGTCCGAGGCATGGGAAGGGAGCGGGCCGGGCCGGCCGGTTGGGGGAGATTGAGGGAGGCCCGTTACTGTTTAAATACTTTTTTGAATAAAAATAATTACAGAAATTGATTTAAAATATTTGGGCTACTTCCAAGGGTGATAAAAATTTGTAAAAATTCTCAAAAATATATTTTGGCCTTGGGATCATATACAAAATTTTCTAGCCTCTGGTTTTATCATTTCACCTAGGTTCTAGTTCAAATAAGCTAGGAAGGGCATTAAAGGTATTTCCAAATTAAATAATTCCAGAAAAATATAAGAAATGGTATTTTTATTTCTCTGAAAATTTGGGGTGTTACAAACCTATCCCCCTTACAAAGAATCTCATCCTCGAGATTGGAACGCTACTCGAACAGCTCGGGGTATTGGGCTTTCAACTCGTCTTCTTTTTCCCATGTGGCTTGTTCAACGGGGCGGTTGTCCCACTGAACCTTGTAGAAGCGAACCACACAGCTCCTGGTTACTCATTCCTTAGTCTCCATGATCTTGACGGGTTTCTCGATGTAGGTCAAATCCTCTTGGACGTTGAGTTGTTGGAGGTCGGCCTATTCGGCGGGCACGCGGAGACACTTCTTTAGCTGTGAGACGTGGAACACATCATGGACTCCCGCCAAGGATGGAGGCAGTTCTAGTTGATATGCCACTTCTCCCTGCCGTCGGAGAATCTGAAAAGGTCTGACATAGCGGGGTGCTAGCTTGCCTCTCATGTTGAACCTTTGAGTGCCACGAAGGGGAGTGACCCGGAGATATACATAATCACCCTCCTCAACAGTTAGGTCTCTTCGTCGGTTATCGGCGTAGCTCTTTTGCCGAGACTGGGCTATCTTCAATCTGTCCCTGATGATCTTGACCTTCTCTTCGGCTTCTCTTAGTATATCTGTCCCGAACAGCTGTGACTCTCCGGTCTGATCCCAGAGCAACGATGTTCTGCACTTACGCCCATAAAGTGCTTCGAACGAGGACATCTGCAGGCTAACTTGATCATTGTTATTATAGGAGAACTCCGCATAAGGCAAGTTCTTGTCCCACATCCTGCCATAGTCTAGAGCGCAAGCTCTAAGCATATCCTCCAATACCTAGTTGACCCTTTTGGTTTGACCATCGGTCTGTGGATGATAGGCGGTGCTAAAGGTCAGCCGGGTGTCGAGTTCCTCTTGAAGGTTCTTCCAAAACTTAGAGGTAAACTGACTCCCACGGTCAGATACAATCTTCTTTGGAACTCCGTGCAGGCACATAGTCCAGGTCATATACAACTCGGCCAACTTGGCGACGGTGTAAGTTGTCTTGACGGGGATGAAGTGAGCCACCTTGGTGAGTCGGTTGATGATCACCCAGATAGAACCATGACCGGCTTGGGTCCTGGGTAGTCCCGTGATGAAGTCCATTCCTATCTCTTCCCACTTCCATTCGGGGACCTTGAGGGGTTGTAACAGTCCAGCAGGTCTGTGGTGCTCTGCCTTGACTCGCCGGCATGTGTCACACTTGTCCACATACTCAGCTATTTCTCTCTTCATGCTGACCCACCAATATTTCTCCTTTAGGTCTTGATACATCTTTGTACTCCTGGTATGTATGGAGTATAGAGTATCGTGGGCTTCTTGAAGGATGAGAGTCTTCAACTCAGGCTTGTCGGGTACGCATATCCGGTTTCCAAACTAGATGGTACCTTGCTCGTCCTTGGAGAATCTGGGGGCTTTATCCTTCCGCATGTTCTGCTGGATCTCCAAGATGTCTGGGTCTTCCTTCTGTGTTTCCCGGATCTGGTCTATCAAGATAGGTCTAGACTCCAAAGCAGTGAGATACGCTCTATTGGCGATCCCTAAATTCAGCCTTTCCATTTCCTTATATAGCAAGGGGGCCTGGTCCTGTATCATGATGGCATTGCAGTACCCTTTTCGACTAAGGGCGTCTGCCACCACATTGGCCTGGCCTGGATGATAATGGATGCCCAAATCATAATCCTTGATCAATTCCAACCATCTCCTCTGCCTGAGGTTCAGGTCCGGTTGGGTGAATATATACTTGAGGCTCTTGTGGTCGGTGAAGACCTCGCACCGATTTCCCACAAGGTAATGTCTCCATATCTTCAAGGCATGAACCACGACTGCTAATTCTAGGTCGTGGGTCGGGTAGTTCAGCTCATGTGGTCTCAGCTGTCGGGAGGCGTAAGATATCACCTTCCCATCTTGCATTAAGACACATCCCAATCCCTGACGAGAGGCATCACAGTAGACGTGGAAGTCCTTCCGGATGTCCGGCAGGGTTAGAATTGGGGCTGACACGAGCTTCCTCTTAAGGGTTTGGAAGCATTCTTCACAATCTAGGGTCCATTCAAACTTTACTTCCTTCTGCAATAGCCTGGTCATTGGCTTGGCTATCTTTGAAAAGTTCTCGATGAACTGGCGGTAGTATCCGGCCAATCCGAGAAAACTCTAGATCTCAGTCATGTTCGTGGGTTGTAGCCAGTTGGTCACTGCTTCCACGGTGGTTGGGTCAACATCTATTCCTCCGACAGATATGACATGACCGAGGAACTTCACCTCTGACGATCAAAACTCGCACTTGCTGTATTTGGCGTACAATTGATGTTCCCTTAGCTTTCCGAGGGTCAGACGGAGGTGGGTTTCGTGTTCTTCCTTGGTCTTGGAGTAGACGAACACTACTACAAACTGTCACTGTAGTGGCGTTGGGCAAAACCACTGTAGTGGCGGGCCATTAGATGCCCGCCACTATAGTTGCTGGTGCTGACGGCAGCACCAGCGCCCGCCACAACTGCTGGTAAAGTAGTGGCGGTCGGTGATGACGTCAGCCCGGACCGCCACTAATGTACCAATAGCAGTGGCGGGCGCTGGTGCTGCCTGCCGCTGCTAAGATGGCCGCCACTAAAGTAATGATGACATCACTTGCGACCGCCACTACTATTCTAGCTATAAATGCGCAGCGTCTTCCTCCCCGAGCTCTACTGGAGTTCGCATTCAATTTTGTCCGTACAATGTCGACAAAAATCTAGATAAAGAGGGGGGAGGCTTTGTTTTCGTTTCTTTTGAAGGATTTCATTCTAGGAGGTAAATCCATTCCGAATCTCACATTTATTTTGTATTTAATCATGTATACAATGAGTTATTATCGTTTTTCTAATTTAGGGTTTGTGAATAGAAATTTTCAAATAATCTTCCATTTACGGTGTTACCTTCTCCCAAATGAACAAATATTACCCTCCTCACAATTATTCATCACTTGTATATTGATTTACGTCATTTTAATCTCTTTTTTAATTTGATTTATGATTATAGATCTAGAGTTATGTTGTTTGGAGAGAGAGAGAAACCAATATAGTTAATTTATTTAATAATTTTTTCTGCTTAATAAGTAGTTTTAATTAAAGCATTGAGGATTTTTAATTAATGTTGTTATGAGCGATAATAAATCAATATATTTTCAATTTGTAAATTAATAAAATTAACAATAATGATTTTATTAATATTTTTTCAAATAATATATGTTTTAGATGGAGCACAGGTCCTGGATGTACTCGTCCAACGACGGAGATGTGGTGGCATATTTTAACAGAGTAACTGAATTTACTGAAGCTGCCGCACAATATGCTTCCCGTCAGAGTGAAGAGGCAATATATTGTCCTTGTAAAGTTTGTAAAAACGAAGCGATGTATCCGTGTTCTGATCGTGAAACCATACGATTTCACTTGTTGAAAAATGGTTTCGTGAAGAACTATTATATATGGACGAAACACGGTGAGATGGGCCAAAATCCTCCTGAAGATTCTGATGTGCCGCAAGATGCTCATCAACATAGAAGAGGTTGTGATCATACATCCGACATAACACATGATGATGTTGATCAACATGATGATGATGACGCCTTTGATGTGGAGGAACTGATGCGAAATGTTGCGCCTGAGGTGTTGTTGCAGAGAACTACAACCAAAGGATACGATAACTTTGAAGCACTTGACAAAGCATCAAAAAACCTTCTTTACGAGGAACGCCACGGATGCGATAAGCAGTATACTGTGTTGTACACAATTCTTGAGCTTATGAAACTGAAGGCCAGCAATGGATGGTCTGACACCAGTTTTTCAGATCTTTTACAACTCCTAAAAAAGGTTTTGCCAAAACCCAATGGTTTACCATCTGATACGTACCAAGCAAAGAAGATGATTTGTCCGTTGACTTTGGGCGTTCAGAAGATTCATGCATGCCCGAACCACTGTATCCTATATCGAAAAGAGTATGGATTGTTAGAGAGATGTCCGCAGTGCAACGCGAGTTGATACAAACGTCCAAATGACTGTGCGGAGGACTACAATGACCACCAGAAGAAGAATAATAAGAGGTTGCAGAAGAGGAATAAAAATGTTATTGAAGACCATCC
This sequence comes from Zizania palustris, assembly GCA_019279435.1. NCBI lineage: Eukaryota > Viridiplantae > Streptophyta > Magnoliopsida > Poales > Poaceae > Zizania > Zizania palustris. The sequence goes on from JAAALK010000287.1 coordinate 11,479,623, forward strand.
TGGAAAAAAGATGGAGAGGAAAGTTCCGGCCTTAGTAATGTGGTACCTACCGGTGATTGATCGCTTGAAACGTATGTTCTCTAATCCTAGAGATGCTGAACTATTAATCTGGCATTTCGCTGGGCGAAAGAAGGACGGAAAACTTCGGCACCCTGCGGATGCTAGGCAGTGGAAATCATTTGACTTGGCCCATCCAGATTTCTCGGACGATCCTAGAAATATCAGGATGGGACTTAGCACGGATGGAATGAATCCCTTCGGTGAGATGAGGAACCCACATAGTACGTGGCCAGTCTTTCTATGCTTGTTCAACATTCCATCATGGTTGTGCCATAAAAGAAAATACCTTATGCTCACTACTCTAATTTCTGGTCCAAAACAACCTGGCAATGACATTGATATCTTTCTAGAACCTTTGATGGAGGATATGAAACGTCTATGGGAACATGGTGTCTGTGTGTGGGATGAGCACAAGAAAGAGCACTTCAATCTAAGAGCCATAATCTTTTGCACCATAGCTGACAACCCAGGACGCATGTCCCTAACAGGACAGGTTAAAGGAAAGACAGCATGTGTAGTGTGTGTGGACCAGACAGAATCTATGCATCTTCCATCATTCGTTAAGACGATATATATGCGACACCGCATATTTTTACCAAAAAACCACAAATATCGAAGAAATAGGAACCATTTCGACGGTACAATCGAGCTTGGACAGCCTCCACGAAATCGAGATGGCAAATTTCTATTCGAAATGGTAAAGAATATCAAAGTTGTTTTCGGAAAGAAGAGGAAGAAATCTGAAAAAATTTCAAAGGACGCTCCATTTAAAAAGCAGTCGATCTTCTTTAGATATTTGCCCTATTGGAAGGAGTTGGAGATTGGTCATGCTATCGATACAATGCACGTTGAGAAGAATGTCTTCGAAAGCACTATCGGTATTTTGTTAGACATACCGGGCAAATCAAAAGATGGACTCAAAGTACGAAGGGACCTTCAAACTCTCGGAATTAGACCCGAGCTTCACCCACAGGAAAGGGCCAATGGAAAATTTTTCCTTCCGGCTGCTAGCTATAACCTCACAATTGACGAGAAAAGATCAATCTGCAGGTGTCTACATGGAATTAGAGTTCCAACAGGATTCTCAACGAATATAAAGAATATTGTCTCCGTAGCAGATTTGAGGATGAGCGGCTACAACACTCATGATTGTCATGTTATGCTTGGGCTATTCCTCGCCATCGCAGTAAGAGGAGTCAAACATTCATTTCTGAAGATGGTGATAACACGCATGTGTCACTTCTTCAATGTCATATCAAAGAAGGTGATCGACACTGAAGAGTTAAATGAATTACGTAAACAAATGAGGGAGACTATGTGTCAGCTTGAGATGTGCTTTCCTCCTTCATATTTTGATATTATGGAGCACTATATGATACATATAGCAGACCAAATCTTTGTTCTTGGTCCAACGTACCTGCACAATATGTATGCGTACGAGCGTCTAATGGTTATCTTCAAGGGTTACGTACGAAATCGTGCTTATCCAGAGGGTTCCATGATAGAGGGCTACACGACTGAGGAAGTCATTGAGTGCTATGCAGATTACATAAGAGATGGAAGACCAATAGGAGTTCCCGTGTCGCGGCACCATGGAAGACTCACCGGTAAAGGAACTAAAGGCAGGAAAATCATACGAGACAATAGTTATCAAAGAATAAGAGAATCACATTACAGTGTAATGCATCAGTTGGCGATTATGAGACCATATGTTGAACAACACCTACAAGAGCTTCGTGAAAAGAATGAAGATCACGATGAACAATGGATTATGAAAGAACACAAAATTTATTTCACATCATGGCTGAGGGATCTAAACCTTTCGATCGGAGAAACCGACGAAGAGATGATGATAAATAAATTGTCTTACGGTCCATTGAGCATGGTTAAAACATGGCAAGCGTATGACATCAATGGTTTCACATTCTATACCAAAGCAAAGGATCAAAGGAGTCAGCGCCAAAATAGTGGTGTCAGAGGAGAAGCAGAAGATAGCACTGGACAAAAGAATGCTTACTATGGATACATCGAAGAAATATGGGAACTTAACTACGGGAACTCTATAGAAATCCCTGTATTTAAGTGTCAGTGGGTGAGACATCTAGAAGGTGTGGAGGTGGATGATTACGGGTTTACGATAGTTGACCTTAATAAGGTGGCTTATAAAGATGACCCTTGGATACTCGCTCAATCCGTGGCACAAGTATTTTACATACTTGATCCTAAAGATGAGAAAAAATACATCGTTGCTCCAGGAAAACAAAGAATTGTTGGAGTTGATGGAGTCGAAGACGAAGAAGAATACAATCAGTTTGATGAGGTGCCGTTTTTCGTTGACATATCAAGGATCAATGTGGTTGAAGCAAAACTGTCATTTGGCAGTGTGATTCCTTATCTACGCACCAATGGCGATGGAAAATTAGTTCAAGGCTAGATCATTTATGTTTAGTTGTAAAATCAATTATGTCATTTATTATTAAAACATTTTCAAGATCAAATGAGGATTGAGTGTTGTGAATTATTTCATGTCTTGTAGTTCAAATTGAACTTTTTTTGACTTTGATCATAAAAACACACTTAATGAAATAAAAACAGTACACTAAGGGAGAAAAAGTAAAGTGAGGCAGAATAATACCAATTTTTTAAATTTGATAAGTTATGATGTATTTTTATTGTTAAAAAAATCAAGTTCAAACTAGAATTTAATTATGAATAAAAAAGTCATGAAAATTAGAATAGAAATGTAAAAAAAAATGTTTGGATGCTAGCAGCAAGGTTCGAACCTCAAACCGCCTGCAGGCAGCAAGGTTCGAACCTCGAACCGCATGGCACCAAAGCAACCCCCGCACCACTGCGCTACTAAGTATTTCTCGACTTGAGTGGCAACGTATGCTAGATAACCCCACCAACGGCGGATTAGTAGTGGCGGGCATGATGACGTCACCAGACCGCCACCGCTATCATTTTAGTAGTGGCGGGCATGCTGACGTCATCATGCCCGCCACTACTAAGACACCTATATATACTTTCCACTCCCGCCGTCCGAAAACCTAGTTTCATTTTCTAAACCCTAAACTCGCCCCCCTCCTCCCGTCGCCGCCGTCAACGTCCCGGAGCACGTCGCCGCTGCCCTCCGCCCGTCGCCGCCTTCCTCGGAGCCCGTCGGCGCCGCCCGTCGTCGCCGCCATCCAGTCGATCAGTAAATAATTATTAACCTACTTCTTTATTTGGTCTTATTTTATTCGAGCTTAGGGTTAAAATGATGGAGGATTGTTATATTAATTTATGCGTGGTAATATAATTTAGTATAATATTACTAGTAGAATGCACTATAACAATAATGTTTTTTAATCTACTGTAAAAAATTTCTGAGAAAAAAATTTCCACTATAACAATAATTTTTTTTAATGTACTATAAAAAATATCTGAGAAAACAAATTTCCACTATAACAATAATGTTTTTTAATGTACTATAATATTACTAGCTTAGGGTTTTTTAATGTTATATCAATGTGACAAAAAAATGCAGATGGCTCCTCCTAAGATTGAACCAACAAACAGTCGATCCTCAGACTCTACATCAAGTGGCGTGTGTGAGGTTTGCAAATGCGGTAAACATAAGGTACATGATGGTATAGTTTGCAGTTGTTTGGCGAAGAAAGTGATTCTCATAATGGACTCCGACTCGGAGGACGACTCGCGATCGCTGCAACCAGATAGGGTAAGTGTTGTGCTACGGAAGAATGATGAGACAACCGGTGGTAGAGGGAAACATGCCGAGGCTAGCGGTGGAAAAGGGAAGCATGTAGAGCAATGCGGCAGCAAGAGGATGAAGGAGGCAAGATCCTCTTTTTATGCAAATTTTATATTTTTATCATCCAATTCAATCATTGATAATAAGTTGTTCTCACTATCGTCGCCGCGTGTATTTTCTTGTTCAGGAACATGGAGAGAAGTTTAGACTGCCTGATGATGCCGAGTTGGTTGAGGATTGGCAAGTTGAGGCTTTTAATCTGTTTAACCAGAAATAGGTTGGGTTTGTGCCGAGGAAGAAGAAGAAGCTCCAAACCATATCTTTCCTTTGGGTTTGACCAGTAGTGCGTTTCGATTTGTAAGCTGGTTTCCCCAGCCTGGACTTGTGTTTGTTTACTTGCTTTCAAATAAACATGATGTGTCAAAAGCGAGCCCCCGCACCACCGCGCTACAAAAGTCTCGATCATATCGTAACAACATGTAATAAAAACACACTTAATAATAAAAACAGTAAACTAAGGGAGAAAAATACCAATTTTTGCAATTAGAATATTGGTGTTGTATTTTTATTGTACAAAAAGTTTCAATTTCAAAGGAAGAATAAACTATAGATAAGTTATGATGTATTTTTATTGTACATGTTTATTAATGAAATAAAAAAAAGTAAAGTGAGGCATAAAAATACATATTTTCTAATTTGATAAGTTATGATGTATTTTTATTTTTAAAAAATCAAGTTTAAACTAGAATTTAAACATGAATAAAAAAGTAATGAAAATTAGAATAGAAATGTAAAAAAATGTTTGGATGCTAGCAGCAAGGTTCGAACCTCAAACCGCCTGCAGGCAGCAAGGTTCGAACCTCGAACCGCATGGCACCAAAGCAACCCCCGCACCACTGCGCTACTAAGTCTTTCTCGACTTGAGTGGCAACGTATGCTAGATAACCCCACCAGCGTCGGATTAGTAGTGGCGGGCAGGATGACGTCACCAGCCGCCACCGTTATCCTTTTAGTAGTGGCGGGCATCCTGACGTCAGCATATGCCCGCCACTACTATACTTTTTTCCACCCGCCCAGACTAAACCCTAGTAGTGGCGGTCGGTGACGTCAGCGGCCCGCCACTACTATGTCTTTGCCCGCCACTACTACGATAAATATCAGTGGCGGGCAAGATGACATCAGCGTGTGCCCGCCACTGCTAATCCACCTATATAAAAGTTTCGCTCCCGCGTCTAAAACCCTAAGCCCTAATCTTCTCCTGCCAGTTATACTACCGCTCCTAGTGCCCGCGCCGCCACCATTGGAGCCCGTCGTTGTCGTCCCCGAAGCCCGTCGCCGCCATCTCGGAGCCGTTGGTGTCCCCGGACCCCTCACCGCCACCTCGGAGCCATCGCTGCCATCCCCGTCCTCGACGCACGCCGCCATCCCCGTCCCGGAGCCCGCGCCGCCACCCTCGGAACCCGTTGCCGTCGTCGCCCCGAACTCCGCCGGAGCCCACGTCGCTGTCGCCAGAGCCCGCGCCGCCGTCCCCGTCCCCGTCCCCATCCCTCTGCAATCAGTCTGGTTAGATTCTCATTTAATTTTATATAGTCTCTTGAGTATATATCTGAGATGATAGTGGCAGTGGCAGTGCACGCATGGCCTGTGTTCTGCTGGCCCGAGCCGCAGTGAAAGAAAACCCTAGCTGTGATTCTGTGAAAGAAAACCCTAGCTCAGTGATTCTAATGTTTTCTCTGTGAGAAAATGTTTTCTATGTGATTATGCTTGATCTGGTTGCCATGCTTGTTATTTGTTGTGCTATAGGTAGCTAGAACATTTGTGTTGTTAAAGATAAATGGAATAGTTGTTGCTGCTTTGCTAATTATGGATATATAGATTATGGAATAGTTATATTACTGAAATTATTATCAATATTGTGATGAACATCATATATTAGTAATAATGTTAGCACAAAATCTGTGAAGTGAGTATGGCGTCGCCTCGCCGCACGCCATACTCGCCTAAAAGGTGTGAAGGTGGTCCGGCGCCTCGCCTCGCCGCGCCGCCATAACAACTATGGATCAAATAACTCATAACTTATTTCTTTTATATTATCTAAGCAAAATTATTATAATATCCATTTGTAAGCTCAATTATAATAATTTTAAGTTGAAAGAAACACATTCTTCACAAAGCGTGCTGTCCATTGCAGTGCTATTTCAAAAAGCCAAACCAAGATCACCTACTCATCTTGCTAAAGTTGGATTAATTTTCGCTCCCGCCGTCCGAAAACCTAGTTTCATTTCTAACTCTCGCGCCGTCGTCCGCCAGTTGCCGCCACTCCCGGAGCCCGCGACACCCTCAAAGCCCATCGCCGTCGTCGCCGAAGCCCGTCGCCGCCGAACTCCACTTTTTTAGAATAACTTTTAGAGGCCTATGATGCAAATAATAATTGAGTTATCTCTTGTATGTCATCAAGCCGTGCGACACATCCATTCCTATCAACAACTTCTTCTTTCTCGTGTTGCTGACAGGGAATGGATGTGCTCACGGTTCCATGGCAGCCATGAACATTTTGAAAAGCTACACAAAATATGCTGAGGCCTAAACAACACTGTGACCAGTTTACTACCGCTATTATTTCTAAGGCTACTATATACTAATCCTCAAGTTCATGCATCTGGCTGAAGGCCAACATTAGATTCTGCAATTCTTTTTAGGGGCCTATGATGCAAATAGTAATTGAGTTATCTCATGTATGTCATCAAGCCGTGAGAAACATCCATTCCGGTCAACAACTTCTTTCTCGTGTTGCTGACAGGGAATGGATGTGCTCACGGTTCCATGGCAGCCATGAACATTTTGAAAAGCTACACAAAATATGCTGAGGCCTAAACAACACTGTGACCAGTTTACTACCGCTATTATTTCTAAGGCTACTATATACTAATCCTCAAGTTCATGCATCTGGCTGAAGGCCAACATTAGATTCTGCAATTCTTTTTAGGGGCCTATGATGCAAATTGTAATTGAGTTATCTCATGTATGTCATCAAGCCGTGGGACACATCCATTCCGTTCAACAACTTCTTCTTTCTCGTGTTGCTGACAGGGAATGGATGTGCTCACGGTTCCATGGCAGCCATGAACATATTTGAAAGACAACACAAAATATGCTGAGGCCTCAACAACACAAGAGAGAGAGAACAACACAATCTCCTAACTTGAGGATTAATATAGTAGCTTCAGAAGTAATAGCTCACTACTGTAGCCAAGAAGAGTGTTCATACATTTTCCACCGTTGACACTGTGATCAGTTTACTACTGCTATTATTTCTGAGGCTACAGTAGTAAACTGATCACAGTGTCAAAGGTGGGAAATGTATGAAAAATCTTCTTGGCTACAGTAGTCAGCTATTACTTCCGAAGCCACTATATTAATTCTCAAGCTAGGAGATTGTGTTGTTCTCTCTCTTTAGTTTTGTTGATACCTCAGCATATTTTGTGTTGTTTTTTCCCTCTAATGTTCCATGGCAACAAAACATGCTGAGGCCTCAACGACATTGTGATCAGTTTACTACCGCTATTATTTCTAAGGCTACTATATACTAATCCTCAAGTTCATGCATCCGGTTGAAGACCAACATTAGATTCTGCAATTCCTTTTAGAGGCCTATGATGCAAATTGTTATTGAGTTATCTCATGTATGTCATCAAGCCGTGTGACACGTCCATTCCTATCAACAACTTCTTTCTCGTGTTGCTGACAGGGAATGGGCGTGCTCACGGTTCCATGGCAGCCATGAACATTTTGAAAAGCTACACAAAATATGCTGAGGCCTAAACAACACTGTGACCAGTTTACTACCGCTATTATTTCTAAGGCTACTATATACTAATCCTCAAGTTCATGCATCTGGCTGAAGGCCAACATTAGATTCTGCAATTTCTTTTAGAGGCCTATGATGCAAATTGTTATTTAGTTATCTCATGTATGTCATCAAGCCAGGGGACACATCCATTCCTATCAACAACTTCTTTCTCGTGTTGCTGACAGGGAATGGATGTGCTCATGGTTCCATGGCAGCCATGAACATTTTGAAAAGCTACACAAAATATGCTGAGGCCTAAACAACACTGTGACCAGTTTACTACCGCTATTATTTCTAAGGCTACTATATACTAATCCTCAAGTTCATGCATCTGGCTGAAGGCCAACATTAGATTCTGCAATTCCTTTTAGGGGCCTATGATGCAAATTGTTATTGAGTTATCTCATGTATGTCATCAAGCCATGAGACACGTCCATTCCTATCAACAACTTCTTTCTCATGTTGCTGACAGGGAATGGATGTGTTCATGGTTCCATGGCAGCCATGAACATTTTGAAAAGCTACACAAAATATGCTGAGGCCTCAACAACATTGTGTTCAGTTTACTACTGCTATTATTTCTAAGGCTACTATATACTAATCCTCAAGTTCATGCATCCGGTTGAAGACCAACATTAGATTCTGCAATTCCTTTTAGAGGCCTATGATGCAAATTGTTATTTAGTTATCTCATGTATGTCATCAAACCATGTGACACATCCATTCCTATCAACAACTTCTTTCTCGTGTTGCTGACAGGGAATGGATGTGCTCATGGTTCCATGGCAGCCATGAACATTTTGAAAAGCTACACAAAATATGCTGAGGCCTAAACAACACTGTGACTAGTTTACTACCGCTATTATTTCTAAGGCTACTATATACTAATCCTCAAGTTCATGCATCTTGCTGAAGGCCAACATTAGATTCTGCAATTCCTTTTAGGGGCCTATGATGCAAATTGTTATTGAGTTATCTCATGTATGTCATCAAACCATGTGACACGTCCATTCCTATCAACAACTTCTTTCTCGTGTTGCTGACAGGGAATGGGCGTGAACATGGTTCCATGGCAGACATGAACATTTTGAAAAACAACACAAAATATGCTGAGGCCTCAACAACACTAGAGAGAGAAAACAACACAACATCCTAACTTTAGGATTAATATGACATCAGACCTTTTTTGCATAACCAAAATTCTGATACATTAGCATCTTCATATGAATAGTTTATCTATGGCGGAAGAAGGACGTTCCATCGAGGAGCTCATCTACGAGTCTCCCGCAAAAACAAATAAATAGGGTTCATCTGAAGGATCCTCCGATAGCGAATCTTCGTACCACTCTCCGGAGAATGAACATCCAATGGAGCCTAGGAAGAAGAGAACGAGAGAAGACGCCGATGAGGATTACATTCCTGAAGCTCAAGCGGAGGTAATTATTACGTTAGTAACAAGTCAGAGCAGCTTCTAACCGAGGATTACATTCCTGAAGCTCACATTGTCTATCATCGTAGGATCGTCCAAAGCGAGGAAGCAAGCGTCGATTATTCCAAGTCGAGAAAAGAACAACTATTGTCCCAGCTATTGAGTCAGCTGAGCAAACAGATGTTGAGCCCGCTGCCACAACATCGTCTGCAAATGCGAAGAGGAGAGGGAAACGGGAGAAGAACAAGCTACATACAACTATCTATGAGGTTGAAGAAGTGCATGTTGATGGGGCTCCAAAGAAGCCAAAAGAAATCACAGCGAAGTGGCGTAACGACTGTGGATGTCTCGCCAGGGAGCGATGTAAGATAGTTTGGAAAAATTGGAAGACTGTCCCTGAAGCTACAAAGAACGAATTGTGGCAGCATATAAAAGCGCATTATAAATTCCCGGAAGACCGCTTAGAAGACGCTAAAGCTGCCACATTGAAGACTATCGGGAAGGCTCTCCGTACATTTAGGACTAAACTGAACACACAATACCTTCAGAAAGATGAGTCGCCACTCAACGACTACGGCTTTATAACGCCAAATGAATGGAATGAATTCAAAATGCAGCATTGCTCCGAAGAAGCCAAACAAGAGAGCATAATGTTCAAAGAACTTAATAAGAAGAATAAGTTCCCCCATAAACTTGGGCCAGGTGGATATAAGGCTAAGGAGGATGAGTGGAGTAAAAAGGAGGAGGAGGACCGTGCGGCTGGGTTACCTGAACAGTTTTCAGGTGCTGATCAGCGCACTAAGAGATGGCTCCTAGGTCGAGCTAAAAAAACACCCGAGGGCCAATATATGCTCTCCGACTCACGGACTAGTGAAGTATTCCAGAAAGCACAGGAAATCGCTGAGTTGGAGAAGACTGGAAAGTTCAAGCCCGAGGGATGTAATGACCAGCTTACATCTGCTCTCGGAAACGAGGAACATCGAGGGCGCACCCGAGGTGTCTCTTCTATAGCACCCTGGAAAAATACTTTCAAGAAACAGGAGGGTGCCACATACAAGAAGCGTCAAGCACGCACAGACGACGCCGCAGAGCACCGTGCAGAGTGGGAGCGACACTTTTTTGAATTTATTAACGAGAATCCAAACATAATGCAGGCTGCAGCTGGACAAATAATTGTGCCAGAGGTACGACTCGACGTACCAAGCAGTGTTGGCTCAGTACAAGACAAATTTCCTGTAAATTATATTAAAGAGGACACACCCTGCAGCCTGCATGTACCGATAGGGCGCAAAGGGCATTCCCAAGAGGCTGCACGAGGCATTGCTATGCCTGGGGATTTATTTCACAATCGGCCTATTCCTGCTGACTATACCAAGGTTCAGGTCAATGAGATCACCAACGACAGATTTATTAATGACCCCTTGGATCTTCCAATGCCTGATGAGGGGATTGAGACAATCGGAGATGCTCTAAATAACTTTGTCCTATGGGCGAGCCGAGATATCAAATTACTGCAGACAAGTTCTCAGAGTAAATCACCTATTGTCTCATCACAATCCCCCACATATCTTTCATCTCAGGATGTGCAAAATATAGGATCATTATCACCTGTTGATGAGCGTGAAATAGAGGAAAAGGCAGAGGAAGAGCCAGTGCCCAATAAAGTGGCAGAAGTGATAGAATCGAAAGTGACTTCTGATCCTCAAGTGACAAAGCTAGTGCCAGTGCTTGAGCCCACTGATGAGCCCAACACAAATGTGCCAGAGCCAGATCAAATGCCAGTGCTAGTTCCGACTGAGCCTCAAGTGCCAGTTCCGGCTGATCCTCAAGTGCCAGTGCTAGTTGCTGCCGAGCCTGAAAAACAAGATGCATGCCCAAAGCCAGCAATCCACAAGATAACTGTTCAAGCTGGGCAGTGTTCTGCGCTGAAATCTGAAATGCATAAATTTTTTAATACTTTGGGGCAAACACGTTCTATGCCCGAAGCGGCTCCCATAAAGGCTCCATTACAAAAGCATGCGGGCTCACTTTCTGTTGATAAGAGGACCTACGGAGACGAGGATTATATCGAATACGAACCAGGCAAACCATTATTACCCCAAGGAGTACTTAATTGTATGCCTTGGACGATGAAAACATTTCATGACTGGTACCTCGAAGCGTCTTCGTTAGGTGTAACACAAATAGAACTGACGGTTCCACAAGAAATATTCAACTGCCCAGAGTTTAAGCTTGCACTATTTTTCGACGACTTCCATCGGATGTTTCGTCTGAAGCAAACCGACATCACAAGCATGATGCTCTGGTGCATGTAAGTACTTTATACTTTGTCAATACAAAGAAAAAATAAATAATGTCTTATATTGACTATTGTTTTATAACATATGCAGTTGTAATTCACGCGGTGACGAGTCTAAATTGTATGGGTACCTAAACCCGTCATTAATAAGCCAAAGTGCGCTGAACCCGACACTAAACCAGAATGATAGCAAGTACTGGACTGCGGGTAAGAAAAAATTTCAAAGAAAGATGTTCAATAAAGACGAAGACAAACTTAAGAAGAACAAAAGGAGTTGTGCCGCGTTGTATATTGCGCGGTGCATGTATCAATGGAAGGACAGAGAAATTATATGTGGGGCATATAACTTTAAGTAAGTATACCCACTATATCCACTTAAACTCGTTTTATCGATTATGAAACTAACATAATCATATATTACTTCTTTCGATAGTGATCATTGGATTGCACTTCTGATATACCCAAAAAGCTCAAGGGTTTATGTGCTCGACTCGCTCGACAAACCCAAAAAAGAATATCAAGATATATTAAATGTTATTCAGAGTGCACATAGATACTACGTGGAAAAGTTAGGTGGCCCACATGATCCACAGAGGCCGAAAGAAATGCTTATCAGAACCAACTTTCCGGTAATATTATATTTTTAAATTTGTTAATTCAATTGATAAAGCCAAACTATATATTGTTCTAACTTTGTCTATTTTGAAGTGTCACAAACAATCTCTTGGTTCCGTGCATTGTGGCTACTATACTTGTGATTTCTTGAGCAATAACTTAGGAAAGTTTGGGCGGACAGTATCTGAGGATACTAAAGAAGTAAGTTGATTTCTTGTGTGTTAATCTAATATAACTTGCAGCGTATGTACTTATATTTTATGTATGCAGGCGTCAGGTCCATCAACCGTTGCCGAGAAGAGCCAACTCTCTGAATCACAAATGTACGAAATCGTATCAAGGATGTGCCGCTTCACGATGCATGAGATTCTTCATGAGCTTGGAGTATTTTTCGATCCTGAGAGTGAAGTGGCCAAGCATCCAACTTTGTATGATTGGGCCGGAAGAATGAAAAGGCGAACCAATTAAGATATGAGTTAGCCTTCCAAGAAAACATAAACCGCATGAACATGTATTTGTGAAACAATGAATTGTGTTGATGGATGGTTATTGCGAAACAAAAACCGGAAGAATGTAAACATTGTGAATTTTTGAAAATTGATGAGATTGATGGTTGTTGTGTTGATGTGTTGTTGTTGTCGATGTGTATGTGGATATGTGGATGTTTTGCTGCTGTGTATGTGGATATGTGGATATGTGGATATGTGGATGTTTTGCTGCTGTGTATGTGGATGGCTGTGTGAAGCATATAATTTCTGTGTTTTGGTTTGTGGGATCACAGCATTCTGTGTTATGGCTTATACACAGCAGTGGCGGGCAGATGAGGTAGCTTGCCCGTTACTGCTGTTGACACAGTGGTGGCGGGCGTGCTGACATCATCTGCCCGCCACTGCTATTGATAACGGCAGTGGCGGGCAGATGAGGTCAGCGCGCCCGCCACTGCTGTTGACATAGTGGTGGCGGGCGTGCTGACATCATCTGCCCGCCACTGCTATTGATAACGGCAGTGGCGGGCAGATGATGTCAGCACGCCCGCCACTGCTGCTAACACAGCGGTGGCGGGCGCTCTGACCGCCACTGCCAACCAGCGATAGCAGTGGCGTTAGAGCAGTGGCGGACTGGATGCCCGCCACTATAGGTCGATTTTGCCCGCCGCTACAGTGTCGCTTTGTAGTAGTGGAAGATGTCGTCGATGAATACCATGATGAACTTATCCAAGAACTCCATGAATACATTGTTCATCATGTTCATGAAAAAGGCCGGGGCATTCGTGAGTCCAAACGACATCATAGTATACTCGTAGACTCCATAGCGAGAGGTGAAGGCAGTCTTGGGTATGTCTTCTTCCCTAATCCTCAATTGGTGATAACCTGATCTGAGGTCAATCTTGGAAAACACCGAGGATCCTTTCAGCTGATCGAACAGGTCGTCGATCCGAGGCAAGGGGTACTTGTTCTTGATGGTTACGTCGTTCAGGGCTCTATAGTCCACGCACATCCTTTTAGTCTTGTCCTTCTTCATGGCAAAGATGACCAGTGCACCCCAGGGTGAGGTACTCGGTCGGATGTACCCTTTCTGCTCCAGGTTTTCGATGTTGCTCTTGACTTCGGCTAGTTCATTGGCGGCCATCCGATATGGGCGCTTGGAGATCGGAGTGGTCCCGGGGACAAGATCGATTCTGAATTCGATGTCCCGCTTGGAAGGCATTCCTGGTAGGTCCTCTGGGAAGACATCCATGAACTCCTTGACTACGGGCACTTCCTCAAGGGCTAGTGAGTGAAGAGATGCCTCATGAGGTTTGTGGCTGGTCATCCGAAAGGTGGTGGCTTCGCCTTCGGGGTTGGTCACCGTTATGGACTTGCTGGCACAATCGATCACTCCCTTGTGTTTCATTAGCCAATCCATCCCAAGGATGAGGTCGAGTCCGGTACACTTAATGAGGACTGGCTTGGCCTAGAATAATATCCCTTGAATCTCTATCTTTACCTTAGGGCTGTATAAGTGGGCTAAGGTTTTATTGCCAGGAGTGGCAATCATCATGGGGGCTGGTAGAGGGAGCACTTCCAAGTTGTTGGTTTTCATGAAATCTTCCGAGATGAAAGAGTGCATTGCCCCAGAGTCAAATAGTATTGTAGCTGGTAAGGAATTTGCGGTAAAAGTATCGAGCACGACTTCAGGAGCTTCCTGAGCTTCCTCCGCGCTGATGTGGTTGACGCGGGCATGAACCGCCTGGTTGGGTGCCACGCCTTGGGGCTGCCTGGGGTGAGGACACTGATGAGAGTAGTGCCCTTCCTTCTAGCAGTTGAAGTAGACGATCGACTTCCCTTGGTGGTCCCTCATGATCGGGGCCTTGGCAGTGGGCATCGGCTGAGCGGCCGGAGCTGGTGGAGCGAGGCGGGGATGCCCGGTGTTGGATCGACTGGTGGCGTGAGGTGGCCTGTAGGCGGGTTGAGGATGGTAGGCGGGCGCTGGTGGCGGAGGTATGAAGAGGGGCCTCTGAGAGTTTGCCTGATGATGCTTGAACACGATCATCTTCCTCTTCTTGAGGTCCAACTTGTTCTACTCAGTCTCTTGGATGAGCGCCTTGTTCACCAACCATTGGAAGTCGGCGTAGTCGGTGGCGACGAGCTGGATGGACAGCTCATCCTTGAGTCCCCGGAGGAACTTGGCCTAGCGGAGGGCGTCGGTTCGCACCTATTCTGGCGCGTAGCATGCCAAACGGTTGAACTCATGGAGATACTCCATGACAGTCCGGCTGCCCTATTGCAGGTCGCGGAACTCCTGTTGTTTTACCGCGATGACTCCGGCGGGGACGTGGGCGGCGCGAAAGGCGATGGTGAACTCCGCCCAAGTCACCACGTGGTCCTCTGGTTGGGACTCACGGTAGTTGTCCCACCATTCTACGGCGGGACCCTAGAGTTGGTGAGTGGCTAACACCACTCTCTCCCGGTCGGTGCAGGGGAGGAGATCCAGCTTCTTCCCGATGGTGCGGAGCCAATCTCCGGCCTCCATGGGGTTCGTGGTCCTGGAGAAGATCGGGGGACGCACGCGCAAGAACTCCGAGAGTTGAGGCGCGGGTGCGGGGGCTGGTGCACGAGGGGCGGGCTCCACATTCTGCAGTCGGTCCAACTGTGCCTGTTGGTGCTGCATCTAGGTGAGGAGGGCGGTAATCAGCTAGTTCTGATTCGCCATCATCTCCGCCAAGGTGGGGTGGTTGGCGGATGGCGGCCCAGTCCGACGTTGGCCCGTTGCGCCCTAGTTGGGCACAACACTTCCAGGCAAACCGTTGTTTGCCCCTTCTCCATTGTTAGACCCAGTGTTCTGGTTGTCGGCCATCGTCTGAACACATAAGGTTTTTAGTCATAAGAGAAAGGTTGTGAAACAAATATTAGCCAAAACAGTCCATAGAGGCTCATATATATATATATATCAAAGTGGTATAAAATGTTCATTACATCAATGTTTTTTTATTTTATCCTACCCACAACACAAGTTGTTGCAGGTAGCACCACATACACAAAATTTATTCATTCATCAATCAACGATGGCTATCGTCTACTCGCCATCGGAGGTGGTCTCCGTGCTCTCGGAACCACGAGGGTTCTGAGGGACGGTGGGCTCGAGAAAATTCTCGATGATGAGGTCAGAGACGATGGCGGGGCGCGGGGCAGGGGCGCTGGAGCTGGACGGTCTGACGGTCTTGGGGTGTGGCGGGATCCTCTTGGGGCGAGGGGCGGGCTCGCGAATGGGCTTCTTCCTCCTCGGGACGAGGGGGACCATCTCCCCTATGTCCTTCTGCAGTTGCATAATCTTGCGCTGCAGCTCGCCATTCTGCTGGATCAAGGTCTTCGTCTCTTCATGAAGGAACTCGATCGCCTCATGGTGCTCCTTGGCGTCCATCACGGCCTCGGTATGGAGATCGTCCATGGCCTGAAGGAGGCGCGTCTGCCGGGCCATGACCAGATTGCGATCGGAGTGAACTCCGATGTAGATGCTACGGTGGGCACCGGCAGTGCTCTTCGGCACGAGCCGGAAGGATGAGTTCTGAAGATGATCGTCATAGATCATCCTCAGCTCCATGAGGGCTTGGAGGGCAACACATTGGCATGCAACGTCGAAGGTTGGGCCCCCAAGTGCTGTCGTGAAGAACGGCAGGTGCTCGCTGGATCTATGGATGGTGAGGGAGACATCGCAGGGTCCTACGAACTCTTCCATGTACACCCCATGGAACTCGGCCTCAAAGAGGAACCCAAGGAAGGTGACCATCATGCGGAGCTCCCTGACGAAGCCTCGAAGTGGTGGCAGAAGTTGTGCACTTGGTAGACCGGCATCTACAAAAACAAGTTGAAGAAAAGTGAGGGCAGGAACAAAGTTTATAAAGTAGGTTTTTGAGAAATAGTTTTCTGTAGCTATTGGCTAGGCTGGTCCGTTTGGCTTCCTACAGTCAAGTCGGCTCTGATACCATCTTGTGACGCCCCGATTTAACAAATCGAAATATTATTGAATTTCGAAAGAAAAACAATAATACAAGAGGTTCATCATGAGACACGTACATACGAGCAATCATCCGTGGTACGCAGACCACATTATTACAAAAGAGTAAGATTAAAAATAAGTAAATAAAAGCATGACGAACGCCCTCTTCAGGATCTTCTCTTGACTGGGTCGCTACTCCAGACCATCCTCGTAGTAGGCATCCTCTGAATTGTGTGTCCAATGGGTATGAGTACCAAAAAGTACTCAACAAGCCACCGCAAATGCAATAGTAATGCAAGATAATAAAAAAGGAGGGATAATGGCTAAAAGTGCGGAAAAGCATACTTATAAAGCAGTTAATGGGATACAATTATTAATACAGGAGCGTAAACATGTATGCATCAACTTCTATCTCGAGAGGTACAGTCAGCCCACCCTCGCTCGACGTCCTTACATGTCAAATCAATCATGCACGTTCATTATAAAATAAACTAACTGTGGGATGTCACGCAACCCGCCCTTGACCGTGGGCTCGACTTTTTGAAAAGATTTATGAATCTGATCAGAGGTGTACTACTGTACCCACAAGGCACGCACTCATCCCAAACACCAAAGTGTAACGGGATGACCCATACCACGGGAACTCGTGCCAAAACCTTGGCATGAAATGCTCCAAGCGATAACCACGCGCTCTAGGTTTCACCGGTGCGCCGGGCCGCATCCCGGCTAACGTCGCACCCCCTTTTGCACCACGTTGGTACAAGCCACCCGCAGGTGCAGCTTGACCCATCTCCAAATGGTGGCCTCAGTTTGGAACACTCCATACCTTAGTTAGTACTTACCCATTAGACTTGTGGTTAGTACGGAAGTGTATTGCAACAGATCCCGTAGACCGGTCCTTATAGTGCCCCGGGTGCTACCGACCAATGCCCTAGCTTGCACCCAGAACCCACCATGCATACACTCACAACCAAAACTCTATCACCTATAGAATTCCAAAGATAAGGATAACCGGGACCATATAGTAGAACCAAGTTGCTACGACTCATTTTTAATCCTATAGCAATTGTGTCAATACATTGGACACTAGCTAATAGTACTAATCTTATGGTGACAAAGAGTTTAGGCTAGATAGCATGGCTTGGGTTGCACATCAAGGTCGGGGGATCCTAAATAAATATATTGTAAGGGTTCCATTTGACTAATGCACGTATATCCTATGTGTTTTAGCAATAGATTAGTAGAACATGGGTTCAATATGCTCAAAATATTGGTTTGGTGACTTGCCTTGTTCAGCGAAAGGGAGGGAGGAACTTCGGGAAAGTATTCCGGCTCCTCAGCGGCATCGTAGTCTTCTCGGTATAAACAAATTAAACGTAGCATTCAATTAAACAATACAAAAACCACACAATAGGTATATAAGTTTTGATTGGTTCGAACCAAGGAGAATAAAGTTATTAAGTTTCTGAAATTCATTTTATGAGTATTTTAAAATGAACTTGAATGAAATAATGTCCTTTCTAGAAGAGATAATAATGTAAACAATTGTATTTTAAATTTTCTAACTAATTCAAAATAAGAGGTTCAGTGTAAACCTGGTGGTTTTATTATAATAACATGAAAAGAATAAAAGATAAATTTTCTAAAATTGAAATGAGCCAATTTGTAATTTACCCTAAAGTGCATTTGAATACTTTATTAAATAAGCATGAAATATTCAAGGTAAACATACTGTTTTTATTGCATTAACATGTAGAGAATAAAATTATAAATTTTCTGGAATTGAAATGATAATTTTTGAAGGTAAAATGCGCCAGATATGAATTTTATAAGTTTAAAACAGTTTCTGGAATTTAATTTAAATCAAAAACGACCTTGGGTCCACGGTGAACCAGACCCACCGTGAACCCGCGCACTGTGCGCGTGGTCCGGCCCATCCTGGACCATTGGATCCAGATCCAACGCACGGGGGCGAGGCAGGAGGCTTAAGTGAAAATGGACGCGCGAGATTAAAAGGTCGAACCGGTACGCGATGGATGACCCAGATTCATCGCGGGTTTTAAATATAAACGAACGGCTCAGATTAGAACGTAACGCTTCGCCGAGATCTAACGGATCCGATTAAACCACACGAGGGATTTAATCACCACCGTCGGATCCAGATCGCACGGTCGCGATTTAATCCAACATGGCACGAGTACTCTACCCGTGCCGGTCGTCTTCTCCGGCGACGGCGAGCGGGCCAGGGGCCACGGCGAGCGACGGCGAGGGGTCCTAAGGGATAAAATGAAAAGGGGACACTACGAGGATCACGAGGGTACCGTTAGCGGGAAGAATGGTCGTCGGAGCGTGGCCGGCGACGAGCGGGGATGGCGAAGGTGTTCAGGTCCTCATCGGCGACGGTGTTCCGGCGGGGTTCATTGGTGATGAAGGGGTGGACGAGTCCGGGGTGACATTGGTGATCACACGGGTGCGGTCGCCAAGGGTGGAGGAGGTCTCCGGTGACGGCGAATGGCGGCTGGAGTGCGGGCGGCGGTGTGGCGCTAAAATGAGCATCTCAGGCATTCTGTTCGGTTCTGGACTGCGAGAGCGTGGGGGTCGAACACGGTGGAGGCCAAGGGGTTAAATAGAGGTACCAGCAGGGGCAGGGGAGGCGTAATCAGGGGAGACCGAGGTAAACGCGGTTTTAAACACCGGCGAGCTCGGTTGCAAGGGATTCATCGAACCTGGACGCAAATTGGCTGGATTTGAATAGGGGAAACGGTCGCCGGGGATTGGGCGGTGTAATGGCAGGCTCAATTTGGGGAGAGGGGGTCAAGAGCAACAGATCCAAGGCGCATTAAGGTGTCGGTCAGCGAGGGGGGGATTTGGGGGCAGATCTCGCGGAGACGACGGATCTGACAGACGGGGGCCACCGGTCAGCGGGCATGAGTGAGGCAACGGGCGAGACTGACGGGTGGGGTCGGGCGATCGGCCGCGCGCGCGAAGGGAGAGGGGGTCACTGACAAGTGGGTCCCGGATGTCAGTCCGAGGCGTGGGAAGGGAGCGGGCTGGGCCGCCCGGTTGGGGGAGATTGAGGGAGGGAGGCCCGTTACTATTTAAATCCTTTTTCGAATAAAAATAATTACAGAAATTGATTTAAAATATTTGGGCTACTTCCAAGGGTGATAAAAATTTGTAAAAATTCTAAAAAATATATTTTGGCCTTGGGATCATATTCAAAATTTTCTAGCCTCTAGTTTGGTCATTTCACCTAGGTTCTTGTTCAAATAAGCTAGGAAGGGCATTAAAGGTATTCCCAAATTAAATAATTCTAGAAAAATATAAGAAATGGTATTTTTATTTCTCTGAAAATTTGGGGTGTTACACAGCCAGCCCACGGCCTTCGGCCAGGAAGCCTTCGGAGGCCCACGCCACCGAAGCTTTGGCTCGAGGAGTGGCCTTCGACGGGCCTAGCCGAAGGCCCACTTCGGCAGAGATGCAGTTGGACATGATTATGGCTAAGTTTTTATCCCTATAGAGCCGAATTATAGCATATTAGATCAGAGGTTTAGCCCCTATAAATATAGAGGCAGAGCTAGTTCAGAGCCCCCCCCAACAAAAATCAACCACAAAGCCCTAGCTTTGAATTGCATTTACTTTATCTTTACTTTTCTGTACTCTTCGTGGGTTTGTCTAGAAGCCCTCCGACGGCCACTTAAGAACAGTGGTAATCCTTGTTACTTCGCTCGTGAAGTATCCGTAAATCTATGTAATAGATTGCTATCGCCTTGTTACTTCACCTGTGATGTATCCGCTAATCTGCATAACAGATTGCTATCACCTTGTTACTTCGCCTATGAAGTATCCGCTAATCTGCGTAACAGATTGCTACCTTCTCTACTAGTGCAACACTTAGCAG
This sequence comes from Zizania palustris, assembly GCA_019279435.1. NCBI lineage: Eukaryota > Viridiplantae > Streptophyta > Magnoliopsida > Poales > Poaceae > Zizania > Zizania palustris. The sequence continues at coordinate 11,500,007 of JAAALK010000287.1, forward strand.
AATTCGGTCCTCAGGCCGAATTAGTACTTCAAATCTTATCTGTTGCAGGTTACCTACGTTCGGAGCTACTTCGTCGGAGGTGTCCGGAGCTGAGACATCGGTTTCAGAGGTCACTAGAACACCCTTCGGTGAGACTTTTGCTTCAACCGCACGCTTCGCCAATAGACTTCATCACGACAGGCCTCGCCACACCCGCACTCCGCCCTGGATGAAGTCACACTCACGCGTTGCGCTCGAGTCTTTACTTTGTATCTTACTGTATCAGAGACTTCGCGCCGAACCCCGCTGTTCGGAGGTGACTGTCGTGTCTAGATCTGTTCGAAGTTCATCTTCGGCCAGATCAGTCTGAATGAGGAAGGCACCCTTCGGCGTAACACTTCGCATCAGATGCCGAAGGTATACTTCGGTGACCCCCTTTGCTCCATACTTTGAAGCAGACAGGCTTCGACCGGTTTGCTGGTTTATTCTGTTTAATATATTTCTTTCGGCTAATTGGATTATTTTGTGTGATCTGATTGCCTAGCGACTCCACCCCCCTTACCACGGCTAAGGGTAGTCGGAACTCGACGTCGGTGCTGTGTTACGCTTAGGCTTGTCCCTAAGTATCCGCACACTTTTGGATCGTCGAACTGACCCAAGTGAGGGGGCACGTTTTCGTGTCAACACACTTTTTGGCGACTCCACTGGGGAAAAGCTACGCCAACATGATGGGTACGTCTACATCGACCACCGGTACATCTACAATGACTACTACGTCTACACCACTGATGGACACCATAGGAGGCGCGGATATCGACAACCACAACATCTTAACACCTACTCTTGAAGATATTCCTGCAGAAGACCGGGCAGAGATCGAGGCAAAGTTGAAGGCGCTCCAAGACATGATGCTTGGAGGCTATGTCAAGACATGCGCAGGCTTCATCAAGCATGACATCATCGCCCCCGACCTTGCTCGGACCCAGGTAACACTCGTATCACCTCGTTTATCCTCTTTAGAGATTGAGCAAAAAATAGTCGTGTCAGTACATCAGGCCGTTAGCGCTTCGCTAGCCAACCATTTAGATTCGGCAATTAGCTCCCAAGTAGAGGCTACACTTAGAAGGTTCGGCTTTACTAAGGCTGTACCATCAGTCCCTATTGCTAGTATACCTCTGGTTAATCATGTGTACAGCAGAACTAACGGTAGCATTGGCAAGACCGTTATGTCTCTGGCCTCAACACCCATGGCCGAGACTAGTCATTATGCTTACGGCTAAACTAGCACCACGTACCACACACCACCACCTGCGCCGGTACCAGCCCTACCCACGCTGCCCGCACCACATGCGCAGGCACCTGGGCTCGAGCACGTCGTACAGCTAGCGCATAGAGAGGAGGCCCTTGGCCGACACGCTGAGATCCCTCCGTGTGTCGCGCCCCCGCACAAGATACGTGCGCAGGCACTAGGTCAGGATGACCTAGAGGAGCGGATTCGTGCGCTAATTAGGGAGTGCGCCGGTTTCGTGCCTAAGGGTCGGGTTAGGGTTTACCGGAAGCCATATCATGATCATTTCGATACAATACCCTACCCCTGCGACTATAGAATCCCCGAATTCACTATGTTCGACGACGAGGGTAGCAAAACCACACTAGAACATGTTAGTCAATTTTTAGCTCAGTGTGGAGAAGCTAGCGAGATAGACACTCTAAAAATTAGACTATTTTATCTCTCGCTATCTGGCACCGCTTTCACTTGGTTTTCGGCGCTCCCGCCGAACTCCGTTTAGACGTGGGATGATTTAGAATGAAAATTCCATGATTACTTTTACACAGGTGAGACGGAACTTAGGCTTTCACACTTGACATCGGTTAGGCAGAAATCTAAGGAGAGAATCTCTGAGTACATCAAGCGTTTTAGGGATACTAGAAACCGATATTTTAGCCTCAGTATTACAGAAAGGGATTTGGCAGAACTAGATTTTAATGGGTTACATCCCGAGATTAAAGAAAGATTAGACAGCCAGAACTTTTTAGAGGTTATCCAAGTCCTGTAGCAGGCTCTGGTCTAGGAAGGCCGAGCCAAAGATAAAAAGTTTATTAAAACGTTTAACAAGCCTAGGGCTGAAATCCATGTCATGGAACGCTCCGACGAGGAGGAATCAGAAGAGGAGGATTCAGCCGACATGTACGCGGCCAAATGGGTTTGGAACGCTAAGAGTAAACCTGTCACTTGTTCTGAATTACGGCCATCTCCCACAAAGAATCAGCCTAGCGAGGTCAAGTACTCATTCGATATAACTAAGTGTGATAAAATATTTGATTTTCTCTTAAAGAACTAGCTTCTCAGGTTGATTAAAGGTCAAGTCATTCCCTTTGCCGATGAGTTAAAGAAACATCCATACTGCAAGTGACATGACTTGCATTCGCATAATACTAACGATTGCAATGTTTTTGATGGCAGGTTCAATCGGCCATAGAAGAAGGACGATTGAAAATAGACCACAATCCAAAGATGAAGCTGGACAAAGACCCTTTCCCCATCAAGAAGAAGGTATTGATTCGGCCAGAATAGGTCGAGTCAACTAAGGGGAAGGCAATAATTGTCGGAGAACCACGCACACGCACACTCATACCAAAGAACCCCGAGGTAGGAGTGTGGAAACAAAACATTAACATCCCTTTGGCTAAGGCTCACAAGAGGCCGAAGGTAACATACAAGATGTTGTTGAACAAGCGTCAAAGAAAAGCCAAGGAAGCAGGTCCCCGCGCTAAAAAACTAAGTCAGCCGAAGGGCCCGAGACTTCCGGAGGGTGGCTTCATACCGTAGTGGCCGAGCCCTCCTCGTGGTGTCTTCGGACCGCAGTGGCCGAACCCTCTGCACGACGACTTTGGACTGCAGTGACCAGACCCTCCGCACGGGGACTTCAGACCAAAGTGGCCTGACACTCTGTACGGTGGCTTCAGACCTCAATGGCCGAACCCCCCGTACAATAACATCGGATCCCAGTGGTCGAACCCCATGCGGAGCGAATTTGGCCCCCAATGGCCGAACCCCGAACCACTCTAGACGAACCCTCCAATAGAAGGCTTTGGCCCACACTGGCCGAACGTACCTCTGGCCTGATAGGACCCATCACTGATATGGTCCGAGACACCGTCGACTCTGCCGAACCCCCCTCCGGGTAACAGGTTCGGCTCACAGTGGGCGAGGCCACTAGAGCCGCCGATGCCTCCACCGTACAATTGGGCAGGAACTTCGTGGGCTCCGTACGTATCATAGCTAGAGTACCCTATGCAACTTAACGCTATGCCTTGATTTCCTTCGGAGTATTATGAATGGCAGGGACAAACAGATGCAGCGGAGGGAGGCATCATCCATAGGCTGTCTATGGTACCTCCGAATCGGCCCATGCAGAGTGAAGTCGAAGAGTACAAGCATGAGGGGCCGAGGACAGGGAGTCTGAAGCTATCACGGTCAGAGTAGGGTCTCAGGAAGTCCCAATCCCAAAGGCCTTATCGCCGAAGTCTGACGGAGGTGAGTCCCTTGCTTCGGCCGGAGCCCGCGCCGAAGCCTGGTCCGATCGTCCGAAAAAGGCTGGTCTGATTGCCGGGGTCCACAGTGAAGGCCCCTCCGAACATAGAGTACATGAGGCCGAAGGACGTAGTACCACTTTGGCTAGAGTTGACAAGAACCAGGCAGTAGCACCTGGCACCAGGCCACAACCATCTTGGGCCCCTCCGAGCATGTCCAAATCACAAAAGAGACGTATGCAATGACTACGGGCACAGGAGATGTGCGAGAAGAAAGCCGAGTACGAGCGCGATGCTATTTTTGAGGAAATCCACCCTCGACCAACTACAAGACAGGTATGGAGGATGAATCCGGTTGAGATGATCAACCCGACTCCTAGTCCAAGCGATGACGATGACATGCTCGACGATGACTACTCACCTGTCTCCGAGGGGCCTGCACCCTAGGCGATGGACACCAACATCGTCATGTTGCCCATCGAGTTTGCCCCTGCCGCAGGACAAGACCGAGGTCGCTCAATTGAACCTTGGCCCGTGCAACGCTATTTTTGACAAGCCCAAGGACTTGGCTCGCCATCTGAAGCCTCTCTACGTCAGAGGTCACATTGATGGAAAGTTGATTTCCCAGATGCTTGTCGATGGTGGCGCCACTGTTAACTTAATGCCTTACTCGTTATTGAAGAAACTTGGCAGGGACGAAGATGATCTAAAGAGGACCAACTTGATGCTCAACAGCTTTAACAGCGAGAGTTCTGAGGCCAAAGGCGTGCTCTCCATGGAGTTGACCATGGGAAACAAGACGTTACCAACAACATTCTTCATCGTCGATGTACAAGGTAACTACAGTGTGCTGCTTGGGCGCGACTGGATTCACCTGAATTGCTGCATTCCTTCTACTCTGCACCAGTGCCTAATTCAGTGGGACGGCGATGAAGTAGAGGTCATTCCCGCAGATACTTTGGCCCAAGTGGCATTGGCCGATGTATCAGTTGACGCCATTCACAACAAAGTAGAGTGTCTGTCAGGTAGAGATCTTTCGGATTACGATTTTGTTAGCGTATCGGGAGGACGTTTTGTACTAGTGTCTGTAAAGCCGGCTGGTGTAGCACAATTGTTTTTGTATTAGTAGTCATGTCTAGCAATAGTAATCTGGATTGGCTAAAGTCCCGTGTAGAGCAGTATCGGTCTAATAAAGATGGTATTGCCGAGGCCATCAAAGAATTTAGCGAAGTAGAGAAATTAGGACAAGGATTTGTGTCGGCCGATCGCTTAGAAGAAATTGACATAGGTGATGGTAGCATCCCGAGGCCGACTTTTGTAAACCAACATTTACAACCTGATGAAAAGGCTAAAGTAATAAAGTTGCTTTGGTCATATGTCGATTGTTTCGCATGGGAGTATAGCAAGATGCCGGGACTAAGCCGCGAGCTCGTAGAGCATCAGCTACCCATCAAGTCCGAATTTAGGCCTTATAAATAGCCTCCTCGTCGCTTTTACTCGACCGTCTATGACCGAGTTAAACAAGAAGTAGAGTGACTCCTCAAAGCTGAATTTATTAGGCCATGCAGGTACGCAGAGTGGGTTGCTAACATTGTGACTGTAGAGAAGAAAGGGAGCGGCAAGATACGAGTGTGTATTGACTTCAGGGATCTGAACAAGGCCACTTGGAAGGACGAGTATCCGATGTCGATAGCCAACATGCTAATCAATGATGCTTTAGGACACAAGGTACTAAGTTTTCTTGATGGCAACGCTGGTTATAATCAAATCTTTATGGCCAAAGAGGACGTCTACAAGACTGCTTTTCGATGCCCTAGTTTTGTCGGTTTATTCGAGTGGGTCATCATGACTTTTGGTTTGAAAAATGCTGGTGCCACGTATCAGCGTGCTATGAAATTAATCTTTCATAACTTGCTAGGAGCTATGTTAGAAGTTTACATTGATGATGTCGTAGTCAAATCGGACGCTATGGGAAACCATTTAGCCGATTTGAAAGTTGATTTTGATAGGATGTGGCAGTATGGTTTAAAAATGAACCCACTCAATTGTGCTTTTGGCGTGTCGTCGGGTAAGTTCTTAGGTTTCATGATTCATGAGAGAGGCATAGAGATCGATCCTAAGAGGCTTGAGAAAATTAGGAATGTTACAACACCAACATGCAAAAAAGATGTACAAAAGTTGCTAGGCAAGATGAAATATTAGTGTCGCTTTATATCTAACTTGTCTGGCAAGATTGATGCGTTTGTCCCCATACTCCGACTAAAGAATGAGGCCGAGTTCACTTGGGGGGCAAGCCAGCAAAGTGCCTTTGAGAAAATAAGGAGTGCTTGTCATCACCGCCCATGGTGAGAGCACCCAAAGCCCGGATTCCATTTCGGGTATACATCGCTACTTAAGATAGTGTGATCGGGGCCGTGCTAACCCAGGAGGTAGAAGGAAAAGAGTACATCATCACGTTCTTGAGCTGCCGCCTACTGGACACCGAGACCAGGTACGCGTTTGTGGAACGTTTGTGTTTATCACTTTACTACGCTTGCACCAAATTGTGCCACTATCTTCTCCCTACTACATGTGTTGTCGTTTGCCAAACCGATGTTATAAAACACATGTTGCAAAATCCGATTCTAAGTGGAAGAATCGGAAAGTGGGCTTACGCTTTGATCGAGTATGATTTGACCTATGAACCCCTAAGAGCTATGAAAGGCCAGATCGTGGCCAACTTTATAGTTGATCACCACGTAGATGTCAGTTGGAGCGACAATGTTGCTTTGTTTGAGGTAATATCATGGAAACTTTACTTTGATGGTTCAGCTTGCAAAAATGGCCAAGGTATTGGAGTGGTTCTCATATCACCTAGCGGAATGCACTTTGAGACCTCGGCTCGTTTAGAGTTTCCTTCTACTAATAACCAAGCTAAATACGAGGCTTTACTGCTAGGGCTTGAATTGTTAGATTCCATGGGTGTTAAGCATGTCCATGTGCATGGTGATTCCCTATTAGTGGTACAACAAGTGGCTAAGAGGGCTCAATGTTTTAATGGCTTGCTAAACAGCTACTTGGATAAGTGCCTAGACATAGTTGCAACTTTTGATGACTTCAAAATTTCTCATGTGTCGAGAGAGGTCATTTTGGTTGCAAATGATTTGGCTCAGCAAGCATCTGGTTACCAAGTCAGGAGAGGAAAATTTTCTGTATTGGAGAAGCCAATGTTTGGTCTCACTGCCGAAGCCAGTGACTTCGGACAAGCGCACCCTCCAGGTCGGACCCCTCCATCTGCCGGAGGCTACCACGCGCCGAGGTCACAGGACCGAAGTACTCTGCCCACCGAGGGGTCTGGCACACCAGAGACCGTGAGACAAAGTCCTCCGCACAGTGAGGGCCTCCGGGAGCCTGGACCCTCCGGTAGAGGGCTTCGGCCTAGTGCACTCTGCACGGTCAGTCGAGCCAGGCTTCGGTAGAAGTAGGAAGGGCTCGGTGGGCACCCCGAAATTAGTATCCTTGATACTTTTTCAGGGAACGAGATAGTGAAACCATGCGAGGCCCATAAGGGCAATTGGAGGATTCCAATCGTCTAGTATTTGAGAGACCCTAGCCGAAGGGTTGATTGAAAGGTTCGACGACAATCGTTTAAGTTTGTGTTGATAGACGACACACTGTATCGCCGAACCATTGATGGAGTATTGTTAAAGTGTTTAGACCACGAACGATCCTAGGTGGCTACAGGAGAAGTCCATGAGGGACTTTGTGGCACTCATCAGTCGGCCCAGAAAATGAGTTGGATGCTCCAAAGATCAGGTTTCTACTGGCCAACTATGACTAAGGATTGTTTTAAGTATTATAGAGGGTGTGAAGCATGTCAGAAGTTTGGCAATATTCAGTTAGCTCCTGCTTCATTACTCAACCCTATTATCAAGCCATAGCCATTCCGAGGTTGGGGTTTAGACTTCATCGGCCAAATTCACCCTCCTTCATCAAAAGGGCATCAGTTTGTGTTGATGGCGACGGATTACTTCACCAAGTGGACCGAGTACGTGGCTCTCAAAAACATGACTCACAACGAGGTACTTGACTTTATCTTGAAGCACATCATACATAGATTCGGCATTCCTCAAACTCTCACTACAGATCAAGGTAGCTCATTTGTTTCTAAGGAAGTGAGGGACTTTGCCAAATATTATGGTATTAAGTTGATAAGCTCTTCTCCCTACTATGCTGAGGCCAATGGTTAGGCCGATTCTAGTAATAAAACCGTGATTATGTTCATTAGGAAGAAAATTGAAGAGTTCCCTAAAAGGTGGCATGAGGTGCTTTCCAAGGCATTATGGGTGTAGGATTGCAAAGCACGGTGCTACCAAAGTTAGTCCATACGAGTTAGTGTATGGACAAGAAGCCGTTCTACCTGTAGAAGTAGATCTTGGTTCTCTAAGAGTGTTAAAGCAAGATGGTTTATCGGTCGATGAGTATGAAACTCTTTTGAAGGACAACCTAGAAGAAGTGACCGATAAGAGATTGAAGGCCTTAAAAGCCATAGAAGTAGACAAGTGGAGAGTAGCTAAAGCCTACAATAAGAAGGTCAAACCAAAATCGTTTTAAGTGGGTGACTTGGTTTGGAAGACAATTTTACCTTTAGGCACTAAGAGTCCCAAGTTTGGTAAATGGTCACCTAGTTGGGAAGGCCCTTTCAAAATAGCTGAAATTGCACCTGGCAATAATAACGTTTTAGAATCTTGCAAGGAGAGCTATTTCGAAGAGCTTTGAATGGTAGATACTTGAAAAGGTATTTCCCAAGTGTGTGGCAAATAGCGTAAAAGGTGTCAAAAGGCCGATATGGAAGGTATCGTCTTTAGCTCGTTGTGCTTTTAGTTCACTTAGTTCACTAAAAGGCAGGGGGCATGTGTTGATAGCAAAAAATGGCATCAATGGTTAGGATTGTCAAAATATCAATTTTGGCAATTTGGGCCAAAAATACACATGTCCCGGGTCAGGCCAAAGCCCTATAGGGCCAAAGGACCATTGGGCTATGGGCTCTGGAAGCTTCCAGCTAGCCCACGGCCTTCGTCCAGGAAGCCTTCAAAGGCCCACACCGCTGAAGCTTTGGCCTGAGGAGCGAGCTTCGATGGGCCTGGCCGAAGGCCCACTTCAGTAGAGATGGAGTTGGACACGATTCCGGCTAAGTTTTTATCCCTATATAGCCGAATTATAGCAGATTAGATCTAAGGTATAGCCCCTATAAATATATAGGCAGAGCCAGTTCAGAGGCCCCCAACAAAAATCAACCACAAAGCCCTACCTTTGAATCACATTTACTTTTTATTTACTTTTCTGTACTCTTCGTGGGTTTGCCTGGAAGCCCTCCGACGGCCACTTCGCAACAGTGGTAATCCTTGTTACTTCGCTCGTGAAGTATTCGTTAATGTACGTAATAGATTGCTATCGCCTTGTTACTTCGCCTATGAAGTATCCGCTAATCTGCGTAATGGATTGCTATCGCCTTGTTACTTCGCCCGTGAAGTATCCGCTAATCTGCGTAACAGATTGCTACCTTCTCTACTAGTGCAACACTTAGCAGAATTCGGTGCAGAATTCGCTCGGTCTGCTGATTTATTCTGTTTAATATATTTTTTCAGCTAATTGGATTATTTTGTGTGATCTGATTGCCTGGCGACTCCACCCCCCTTACCACGGCTAAGGGTAGTTAGAACGTGATGTCGGTGCTGTGTTACGCTTAGGCTTGTCCCTAAGTATCCGCACACTTTTGGATCATCAAACTGACCCAAGTGCGAGGGCACGTTTTTGTGTAAATAATTTGCAATTGAGTTGGCTTCTCTTGACACGTGAGAAATTTTGAAGTCATCAAAGGTTGCAATTATGTCTAAACATTTATCCAAGTAACTATTTAGCAAGCCATTAAAACATTGAGCACTTTTTGCTCCTTGTTGTACTGCTAACAGAGAATCACCATATGCATGGACATGTTTAGCACCTATAGATTCTAGCAACCTAAGCCTTAGCAATAAAGCTTCATATTCAGCTTGGTTATTGGTAGAGGAAAATTCTAAACGGGCCGAGGTCTCAAAGTGCAAACCATTAGGTGATGTGAGGATGACTCCGATACCTTGGCCATTCTTACAAGTTGAACCATCAAAAGAAAAATTCCATGGCACTACTTCGACGAGAGCAATGTCATTACTCCAATTGACGTCTACGTGTGATCAACTATAAAATTAGCGACAACTTCTCCTTTCATAGCTCTTAATGGTTCATAAGCCAAATCATATTTAATTAAAGCATAAGCCCACTTTCTGATTCTTCCACTTAGAATCGGCTTCTGCAATATGTATTTTATAACATCAGTTTGGCAAGTGACAATACATGTAGTAGGGAGAAGATAGTGACGTAATTTGGGACATGCGTAATAAAGTGATAAACATAAATGCTCCACAAACACGTACCTGGTTTTTGCGTCCAGCAGGCGGTGGCTCAAGAATGTGATGATGTACCCTTTTCCCTCCACCTACTGGGTTAGCATGGCCCCTATCACGCTATCTTCTGCAGCGATGTACATCCGAAACAGAATTCTGGCTTTTGGTGCTCTCACCACGGGCGGTGACAACAAGCACTCTTTAATCTTTTCAAAGGCGCTTTGTTGACTTTCCCCCCAAGTAAACTCGTCTTCATTCTTTAGCCGGAGTATGGGGACAAAGGCATCAATTTTGCCAGACAAGTTAGATATAAAGCGACGTAAATAATTCATCTTGCCTAGCAACTTTTGCACGTCTTTCTTGCATGTTGGCGCTGCAAAGTTTCTAATCTTTTCAATCCTCTTATGATCAATTTCTATGCCTCTTTCATGAATCATGAATCCTAAGAACTTTCTTGCCGACACGCCAAAAGCACATTTGAGCGGGTTCATTTTTAAGCCATACTATCGCATCCTATCAAAAGCAACCTTCAAATTGGCTAAGTGATTATTCATAGCGTCTGATTTGATCACAACGTCATCTATGTATACTTCTAACATAACTCCTAACGAGTCATGAAAGATCAAGTTCATAGCACATTGATATGTAGCGCTAGCATTTTTTAAACCAAAAGTCATAACGACCCACTCAAACAAGCCGACAAACCCAGGGCATCGAAAGGTTGTCTTGTAGACGTCCTCTTCGGCCAAAAAATTTTGATTATAACCAGCGTTGCCATCATGAAAACTTAGTACCTTGTGTCTTGAAGCATCATTGATTAGCATGTCGGCTATTGGCATGGGATACTCATCCTTTGGAGTGGCCTTGTTTAGATCCCTAAAATCAATACAAACTCGTAGTTTGCTGCTCCCCTTCTTCTCTACAGGCACAATGTTAGCGACCCATTTAACATATCTGCATGGCCTAATAAACTCAGCCTCGAGTAATCGTTCTATCACCTCTTTAACTTGATCATAGACGACCAAATTAAAGCGAGGAGGAGGCTGTTTATAAGGCCTAAACCCGGTTTTAATAGGTAGTCGATGCTCTACGAGCTCGCGGCTTAATCCGGGCATCTTGCTATACTCCCATGTGAAACAATCGATGTACGACCGAAGCAACTTTATTACTTTAGCCTTCTCATTAGCCTGCAAATGTTGGTTTACAAAAGTCGGCCTTGTAATGCTACCATTGCCTATGTTGACTTCTTCTAAGGGGTCGGCCGATGCAAAACCTTGTCCTAATTTTTCTACCTCGCTAAAGTCTTCGATGGCCTCGGCAATACCGTCTTTACCAGACCGATATTGCTCTACACGAGACTTTAGCAAATCTAGATTACTTTTGCTAGACATGACTACTAATTTAGAAATAGTCGTGTTATACCAGCCGGCTTTACAGACACTGGTACGAAACATACTCTGGACATGCTAACGAAGTTGTAATCCGAAAGATCCCTACTTGATAGACATTCTACTTTGTTGTGGATGGCGTCAATGGACACATCGGCCAGTGCTACCTAGGCCGAAGTGTCTGCTGGTATGACCTCCACATCATCGCCATCCCACTGTGACCCCTGACATAGAGAGGCTTCAGGTGGCAAGCCGTATCCTTAGGCTTCTCAAAAATAGCATTGTGTGGGCCGAGGTTCAACTGAGCGAACTCATCCTCGTCTTGTGGTAGGGCCAATTTGGCAGGCAACATGACGACGTTGATGTCCATTGCCTAAGGTGCGGGCTCCTCAGAGACAGGCATATAGTCGTCGTCGAGTGTGTTGTCGTCATCGCTTGGACTAGGAGCTGTGTTGGTTATCTCAACCAGCTTGATCTTCCATACATGTCTTTTAGCTGGTCGAGGGTGGATCTCCTCAAAGATGGCGTCTCATTCATCCTCGACCCTTTTCTCATGCATTTCCTGTGCTCGTAGATGCTGTAGACACCTTTTCTATGATTTGGACATGCCCGGAGGTGCCCAAGATGGTTGTGGCTTGGTGCCAAGTGCCACTGTTCTATTTCTGTGATCTTTGTCCAATAGGGTTCCACCCAGGTTGGCCTCGCATGCTTTATAATCAGTGGGTACTTCGCTGCGGACCCTGTTGGTCAGACCGGCCTCGTTCAGCCAATCGGACCGGGCTCCGACGCTAACCTCGGTTGGATCAAGGGACTTACCTCCATCGTGCTTCGGTGAGGGGGCCTTTGGGTTTGGGACTTTCTGAGACCCTACTTTGATTATGATGGCAGTACCATGGATAACCTATGGACGATGTCCCCCTTCGCCGCATCTGTTCGTCCCTGCAAGTTATAATACTCTAAAGAAAAACAAGGGACAACATTATGTTGCGAAGGGTACTCTGGTTGTGATGTGTACAGGGCCCACGGGGTACCTGCCCAATTATATGGCGGAGGCATTGGTGGTTCCAGTGGCTTCACCCACTGTGAGCCGAACCCATTACCCAGAGGGGGGTTCAGCTAGGTCGATGGTATTTCAGACCATATCAGCAAAGGGTCCTGCCAGGCTGGAGGTACGTTTGGCCATTGTGGGCCGAAGCCTCCTACCGGAGGGTTTGTCCAGAGTAGAGCTGAGTTTGGCCATTGGGGTCCAAACTCGGTGCGCGAAGAGTTCGGCCACCGAGGCCCGAACTCGCTGTGCGGAGGGTTCGACCACTAAGGTCTAAACTCACTGTGTAGAGGGTTCAGCCACTGGGGTCTGAAGCCACCGTAGGGAGTGTTCGGCCACTGTGGCCCGAAGCCATCATGCGGAGGGCTTGGCCACTGTGGTCTGAAGCCACCCTCCGACTATCCTGGCCCCTTCGGTTGACTTAGCTTTTTTGCGCGGGGCCTATTTCCTTAGCTTTTTTCTAGCGTTTGTTCAACAGTATCTGATATGTCACCTTCGGCTTCTTGCGAGCCCTAGCCAAAGGAGATGTGTTGACATTCCGTTTCCACACTCCTACTTCAGGTTTCTTTGGTACGAGTGTGCGTGTGCACAATTCTCCAATAATGACCACTTTCCCTTTAGTTGAGTCGGCCTGCTCTGGCCGAATCAACACCCTCTTCTCGTTGAGGTCGACGGTGTTCACAGGAAAGGGGTCTTTGTCTAGCTTCATCTTTCGACTAGGGTCTATTTTCAATTGTCCTTCCTCTATGGCCGATTGAACCTGTCGACGAAAAACATTGCAGTCATTAGTATAATGTGAATGCGAATCATGCCACTTACAATAATGGTGTTTCTTTAGCTCGTCGGCAGATGGAATGACTTGGCCTTTAGGCAACCTGAGAAGATGGCTCTTCAAGAGGAAATTGAATATTTTATCACACTTGGTTATATCAAATGAGTATTTGACTTCACTAGGCCGACTCTTAGTGGGAGACGGCCGCAACCCGGAGCATGTAACGGGTTTGCTCTTAGCATTCCAAACCCATTCGGCCGCATACATGTCAGCCGAATTGTCTTCTTTCTCCGATTCTTCCTCGTTAGAGTGCTCCATAATGTGGACTTCAGCCTTAGGCTTGTTAAATGTTTTGACAAACATTTTATCTTTGGCTCGGCCTTCCTAGACCAGGGCCTGCTGTAAGACTTGGCTCACTTCCAGAAGGTTTTGGTTGTCTAATCTCTCTTTAATTTCAGAATGCAACCCGTTGAAAGCTAGATCCGCCAAATCTCTCTCTGAAATATTAAGACTAAAACATCGGTTTCTGGTATCTCTAAGGCGCTTGATATACTCAGAGACACTCTTGCTAGATTTTTGTCTAACCGATGTCAAGTTTGAAAGCCTAAGTTATGTTTCACCCGTATAAAAGTAGTCGTGGAATTTTCGTTCTAATTCAGCCCATGTTTGGATAGAGTTCGGTGGGAGCGCCGAAAACGAAGTGAAAGCGGTGCCGGATAGCGACAGGGAAAACTACCTAAGTTTTAAAACATCCGACCCACTAGCTTCTCTACACTGTGCTAAAAACTGACTAACATGCTCTAGTGTGGTTTTGTTACCCTCACCATTGAACTTGGTGAATTCAGGGACTCTATAGCCACGAGGGTAAGGTATCATGTCGAAAAGGTCGGGGTACGACTTCTAGTAAACCCTAGCTCGACCCCTAGGTACGAAACCAGTGCACTCTCTAAATAGTGCACGGATCTGCTCTTCTATGTCGTCCTAGCCTACTGCCTGCGCGCGTCTCTCATGTGGGGGCGCGACACATGGTGGTATATCGGCATGTTGGCCAAGAGGGTCTTCCTCATGTGTTGTCTCTAGGCATGCGACATGCTCAGGCCTATGCATTTGTGCATGCGGTGCAGGTAACGCAAGAAGAACTGGCATAGGTGCAGGTGGCGTGCAACAAATAGGGTTAGCTTGGACATGCACGTAGTGGCTTGTCTCGGCCGTATATGCTGGGGCTAGAGACATGATGGCCTCGCCATTACTACCTTTAGTTCTGCTATATATATGATTTACCAGAGGTGCACTAGCGATTGGAGCTGGAGAAATAGCCTTAGTAAAGCCGAACCTTCTAAGTGTCGCCTCTACTTGAGAGCTAACTACCGAATCCAAACGGTTGGCTAGCGAAGCGCTAACAACTTGATCTACTGATGCGGCTATTTTTTGCTCGATTTCTAAAGAAGATAAAGGAGGCAATACTGGAGTTACCTAGATCCGAGTGAGATCGGGGACGTTGATGTCGCGCTTGATGAAGCCTGTGCGTGTCTTGACGTAGCTTCCAAGCATGAGGTCTTGGAGTGCCTTCATCTTTGCCTCGATCTCCGCTCGGTCTTCTGTGGGGATATCTTCAAGGGTGGGCATCATGATGTTGTGGTTGTCGATATCTGTGCCTCCCATGGGATCCATCAGTGATGTAGATGTTGTAGTTGTCGTAGACATACCCGCAGCCGATGTAGATGTACTCGTCATGTTGGTGTAGCTCTCCCCAGTCGAGTCGCCAAAAAGTGTGTTGACACGAAACGTGCCCCCACACTTGGGTCAGTTCAACGATCCAAAAGTGTGCGGATACTTAGAGACAAGCCTAAGCGTAACACAACACTGATGTCGTGTTCTGACTACCCTTAACAGTGGAAAGGGGGGTGGAGTTGCCAGGTAATCAGATCACAAAGAAATAATCCAATTAGCCGCAAAGAAATATATTAAATAAAATAAAGCCACAAGCTGATCGGTGCCTAACTGATTCGAGGTGTACTATGAGAAGGGGTTAACCGAAGGGGGCCTTTGGCATCTGGTGCGAAGGGTATCGCCGAAGGTAGCCTTCAGCATTCGGATCGATCTGACCAAATGCAGGCTTCGAACAGATCTCAACGTGAAATCACCTCCGAGTAGTGGGGTTCGGCGCGAAGTCTCTGACACGATAAAATATCCCAAACGCAACGCACTGGCGTGACTTCATCCGGAGCAAAGTGTAGATGTGGCAAAGCTTGACGCGATGAAGCCTGCTGTGGAGCGTGTTGGCGAATGGGACTTGGTCAAAACAACAATAGCGTGATAGTCTGGCACGGGTAGTCAAAGCAAGTATTCCACCAAGGGGTGTTCTGGCAGCCTCTGAAACCAGCTTCCTAGCTTCGGATTCCTCCGGTGAAGGGGCTCTGAACGTGGAAACCTGCAACAGAACAGAGTTCAAGTGCCAATTCGGCCTGGGGACCGAATCTGCTAAGTGTTGCAATAGGGAAACGAAGGTAGCAATATGTTACGTCGATTAACGGATACTTCATAGCCGAAGTAACAAGGCGATAGCAATCTATTATGTAGATTAATGGGTACTTCACAAGCGAAGTAGCAAGGCTTACCATGGTTTCAGCGTGGTTGGCAGAGGGCTTCCAGGCAAACCCATGAAGGTTGCAGAAAAGTAAATAAAAAGTAGAGGTAGAGGTCAAAGCTAGGGCTTTGTGATTGATTTGTGTTGGGGGGGGGTCTAATGAACCGGCCTCACCCCTATATTTATAGGGGCTAGTCTTATTATCTCTAAAATTAATCTGGTAGGATTCGACCTAATCAAACTTAGGGATAAAATTAGCCAGAATTAGACTCAAACTCTATCTCTGAAAATCCAGCCCGAAGTGGGCCTTCGGCAAGGCCTGTCAAAGCCTGCTCCTTGGGCCGAAGCTTCGGCAGGACAGGCCTCCGAAGGCCTTCGGGCCGAAGGTAGTAGGCTAATGGAAGGCTTCCAAAGCCCAAGGCTCAATGGGACTTCGGGCCTATAGGACTTCGGCCTGATTCAGGACATGTGTATTTTCGACCCAAATTACCAAAATTGATATTTTGACAATCTTGACCATTAATGTCATTTTTCTCTATCAACACGCCCGTATAAAAATAGTCATGGAACTTTTGTTCTAATTGTGCCCATGTTTGGATGGAGTTCGGTGGGAGTGCCGAAAACCAAGTGAAAGCGGTGCCGGATAGTGAGAGAGAAAACAACCTAAGTTTTAATGCGTCCGACCCACTAGCTTCTCCACACTGTGCTAAGAATTGGCTGATATGCTCTAGTGTGGTCTTGTTACCATCACCATCGAATTTAGTGAATTCAGGGAATCTATAGCCACAAGGGTAGGGTATGGTATCGAAGTGATCGGGGTATGGTTTTCGGTAAACCCTATCCCAATCTCTAGGCGCGAAACCGGTGCACTCCCTAAATAGTGCGTGGATTTGCTCCTCAATGTCGTTCTGGCCTCCTGCCTGTGCGTGTCTCTCATGCGGTGGCGCGACACATGGTGGTATGTCGGTGTGTCGGCCGTGGGGCTCCTCCTCCCGTGCTGGCTCAAGGTATATGATGTGCTCGTGTCTATGTGAGTGCGTAGGAGCGTGCGGCGTGCGCAGCGCAGGAAAGGCTAGCGCAGGCGTAGGTGGAGGTGGCACATAACAAGTAGGGTTAACTTGGTCGTAAGTGTAGTGACTTGTCTTGGCCGAAGATGTTGAGGCCGGAGACATGATAGTTTTGCCAGTACTACCATCAGACCTGCTATAAATGCGATTTATCGAGGGTACACTAGCGATTGGAGTTGGAGGATTGACCTTGGTAAAGCCAAACCTTCTAAATGTTGCCTCTACTTGAGAGCTAATTGCCGAATCTATACGGTTGGCTAACGAAGTGCTAACAGCTTGATCCACGGATGCAGCTAGTTTTTTCTCAATCTCTAAGGTAGATAAAGGAAGCGACACTGGTGTTACCTGAGTTCAGGCGAGGTCAGGGATGTTGACGTCGCGCTTGATGAAGCCTGCACGTGTGTTGACGTAACTTCCGAGCATGAGATCTTGGAGTTCTTTCATCTTTGCTTCGATCCCTGCCTGCCCTTCCTCAGGGATATCTGCCAAGCTGGGTGTCATGATGTTGCGGTTGTCGATCTCTGCGCCTCCCATGGGATCCATCGGTGATGTAGACGTAGTAGTCGTTGTATACGTACTTGTAGTCGATGTAGACATACTCGTCATGTTGGCGTAGCCTTCTCCAGCAGAGTCACCAAAAAGTTTGTTGACACGAAAATGTGCCCCTGCACTTGGGTCAGTTTGACGATTCAAAAGTGTGTGGATACTAAGGAGTGAGCCTAAGCGTGACACAACACTGATGTCGCGTTCCGACTACCCTTAACAGTGGCAAGGGGGTGGAGTCACCAGGTAATCAGATCACATAGAAATAATCCAATTAGCCGAAATATATAGATAAAATAATCCAATCGGCTGGACGGAGCCTGATTGGTTCGGAGTATATCATGCGAAGGGTCACCAAGGGGGCCTTTGGCATCTAGTGTGAAGGGTGCGCCAAAGATAGCCTTTGGTGTTCGGACTAATCTAGCCGAAGACAGGCTCTGAAAAGATTGCGACGCGAAATCGCCTCCGAACGACAGGGTTTGGTGTGAAGCCTCTTGACACAACAAAATCCAATGCGGAGCACCGGCGTGATGAAATCCGGTGCGGAGCAGTAGCGCAACGAAGTTCGGTGCGGAGCATTCTGGTGTAACTCTAGCGCGAAGCAACTCCGATGCGAAGTAGCTCTGGTGCGTGGGACTTAACTAGACCGACAACAGCGTGACGAATCCGGCACAAACGAACGAAGCTAAGACTTTGCAGAAGGGTGTTCTAGCAGCCTCCGAAACCAACTTCCTAGCTCCTAAAACCTTCGGTGAAGGGGGCTCTGAACGTGAAACCTACAGTAGAATAAAGATCAAGTGCCAATTCGGCCTGAAGACTGAATTACCAAGTGTTGCAGTATACAAACAAAGGTAGCAATCTTTTACGTAGATTAACAGATGGTTCACAAGCGATCCAACAAGGTGATAGCAATCTGCTACGTAGATTAACGGATGATTCACAAGCGAACCAACAAGGCTTACCACTGTTACGGCGTGGCCGATGGAGGGCTTCTAGCTCAAACTCACGAAGGTGTACTAATACTAATGTGGAAAATAAAGAAAGTAAAGGTACGATTCAAACTAGGGTTTTAAAAGTTCATCCGTGTTGGGGGGGTCTTATGAACCGGCCTCACCCCTGTATTTATAGGGGCTAGTCTTCTTATCTCTAATTCTAATCTGGTAAGATTTGGCCTAATCAAGATTAGAGATAAAAACAACTTGAATCTGTATTGGACTACTTATCTGGAGCCTGCCCAAAGTAGGCCTTTGGTGGGCCCGTTGAAGGGTGCTCCTTGGGCCAAAGCTTCGGCGAAGCAGGCCACCGAAGGGGGCTCCAGGCCGAAGCCAGCCCGTGGAGCAGGCTGCTAAAAGGCCTTCGAGGCCCCATGCAGGTGGGCCTCCGGCACTTTAGGGCTTCGACCTATACTAGGACTTGTATACTTTTAGCCCAAATTACCAAAATTGATATCTTGACAATCTTGGCCATTAATGCCATTTTTTGCTATCAACACTCTAATTGAGACATTTTATTAGCAATTTATAGAAGAGCATCGTCTTTTGTGGACAATCCAAGGATGTAGTGGAAAATAGTATGGATAGGATTAGTGGGAACAATTGGTATATATAGCCATTTCTTGTTTGCTATTGATGTTTCTACTACTTGGAATGTGTATTTAGTTTCTTGCTCGCTATTGAATACAAAATCATGAGGAATTTTTGCACCATCTGATGCCTCCAAATATATTTGGCTAAATGGACTTAGATGATCTGAATGATGCAGGGGCATTTTAAGCATTTTATTTCTCATATTTGTTCTATTTTTCTCTACATGTTCATGCAAAGGTTAATTATTGTAATATGGTATGTTAATTTCATGATTCATGTGTTAGAGGAACAAATATATTGTAATACATGCATCATGTTTAGAAATCTTGGTGCTACTAACTTGTATCCTGATATTTGATTTCTACTTGTGAATCCTTCTAATCAAATTCTATTTTTTTTACATAAAATCATTATCATTCAAATATCACTTTTTTATATTTCTAAATCAAATTTTATTTGTTTTTCTACTCACGTTTTTTATAGAAATCACATAATATAAAGAAATTTTCACGGATTATGGAGAACTAAATTTTTTGTACTAAAAATGGATTATGAACCACAATTGTAAGTTGCTTAACATCTTGAGGGTTATATGATCACAAGCATTATTTCTTTAGCCTTTAGATTAACCAATCAGATAATATAGAATGAATGCGTTCAAATCATGTTGCATTCATTTCAACCTCTATTGTGTTGTAATTTGGTGATGACTGTATTGTGCATTTGGGTGGAGTTGTCGACCATAACCACCATGTCGTCTATCGAAGTTTCCACTACAACAGTCATACGCACTAACTTTGCATTCTGGCCAAGAAGATCAGGATGCTCGTGACAGAGTGACTCGACCTCAGCCTCAAGGGCCACCATGTGGCCTGCGTCCGATACATGCTATGCTCAAAGAAGTTATAGGTCACAAACAACTGTAAAAACAACCACATAACTTAAGGGAAAATAAACCAAAGATTAAAGAGGACTTACATCAACAAGCTGTGACATAAGTATTGTGGTTTCCCTTGGCATCAGGACTTGGATCGGCCTAAGGGTTTTGGCTTCTACGTTAGTGGTCCCCAATCTAGCTCCTAGCTCAAGACCATCCATCACCATTGGGGTAGGGGTTGGGAATATATAGCGGCTTCTCTGATAGATCAGTGACCTCCACCTCAAGCACCGCAACCTACATGACACTGTCCTCGACCACCGCCCCCTTGGCTCGGGGAACAACAACTTCCTCGATGGACAACCCTTCTGTTAAAGGGTTGATCACCACCACCCTTGACATCGTGGAGGCATCATCACTGCCTAGCACAAAAGCTAGTGGTGCCTATGAACCCATGTCACCCACGATAGTAGAAGCCATGTCGCCCTCCTCGAGTGTCATGGCTATTGGCTCCTTAGCCTCCTTGACGCTTGATGTCTTGACCCCACGGCCATGGTTGACAATGACCGGTCCACCGATGATCCTAATAGGATATCAACTCCGGTCACCCTACAAACCAAAGTATATGAAGGTCAACTAAAGAGCAGAAGTAGTAGTGTACACACATAGACACAAGCATTTCCTTGATGCAATACAGAAAGTCCTAGTGGTCGGTCGCTTAAACACTTTCACTTAGACAAAGCATGGTGAGGCCATCACCGCCTTGGAGATCATGGAATATCCCTCCTCCTCGAACTTCTTGGTGTTGAGGATTAATCAACACCTACCAATTTGTAAGGTTCAGCCCACCCCAACGTCGGTGGGTTTCAAGCATTGGTCATCCCACTAAGTTCGACCCTCTCACATTTTGAGAGTGGAAGGGACAGACTGCCACCCCCTTGGGTCGGTAGATGATGAGGTGGGTCAACTCCTTTGGGATGCTCAGAGAGTAGCGCCTATGAGAAGTATGCATCATTACCCTACAACTAGGATACATCCCACCGTGTCGGTGGTCAAGCAATAGGAAAAGACCAAAATAAAAGTAAGGAACAACATAATCTAAGAACTAAAGGTCAAAGACTCACTCGAGATCATGGGATCGAGATGTAGTACATCGTGAACCCGAGGTTGGCTAGGAAGTAAGGCTTCATAGCAAAGAAGGATTTGAGGTGTTTTGAAACCCCCATCTAGGGCATCCACTCAGGCTCTAGACCTCTTGGGTCAAAGGGCCCGATCATCTCTTAGGCCACCTTGTCTAGGAGCCACAACGGGAATATCCACCATAGTAGGAAGTAGGTGGTGACCCTAAACCTAGTCAAACCGTTCTCCTAGAATACCTTCACCACCTTGACTAGCTCTTGGATCTATTCCTCACCGGCCGACGAGGATTGGTCGCTTTAGCTAATCAGGGACTTCGGCTTTAGGACGATGTATGCTTCGATGGCCAATGGGTGGTTCATCCCATAAAACCACTATGCTCTCCACTCCTACTTCAAAGAGGTGATGGGCATCTTCAAGTATTCTCTAGACCTAGTGGACCAGAGATGGAGCATGGCCTCACTGATCACCTTGGGTCCCGATGATTGGCAGAGGACGTAGAAGTACTTGAAGAGGTTCTAGTGCAGATCCTCTCCCAAGTACGCTTCACATAGATGTATGAATAAACAATGTGGAGGATTGAGTTGGGGGTGAGATGGTTGAGCTTGACCATACCCCATAATGGTGCAAGAGGCTCTAGAGGAATGGGTGCACAGACATGCCAAGTATGTGCTCAAGAAAAGACTCGAACATGATGATCTAGTGTGTGTTAGGCGTCGGGAACTCCTCTCCCTTCACTACGCACCACCTAGACATCGCTTGCACCAGGAGGAATCTAGCAATCTCTAGATCACACAATTTACTATGAGACATCACATACTTCTCCCACCCTAATGGTAGAGGTAGAGAGACCAATGATGATAGTGGATTTGTAGAAGCAATTGACTTGAGTTGGAAGAGACATTGGACTTTTCTGTAGCAAACTACGTAGCTATAGTGGTGGCCTGGCTGGTGGGGAGCAAGAAGGATTGTTGATGCCAAGATTTAGTATAGCCCGGGCCCACCAAGGATGTCGCACGGTCAATAGAAGTCAACAGGATTCCGATCAAAGATGGTCAAAGAAGCCTGTCCATGTTGTTACAACATGACCGGACATGAAGGAGCCGATGAAGGTGAGAGAAGATAAAGATGATCCAGAATCGATTACAAGGTAGATTACTTGGATGGAAAGTCTCTAGACTATAAATATGTATCTAATTAGATATGTTTAGAAGACACACAATCAACCACAACAAACTACTACTTTCGGCGCATCACTACCCTTGGATTTCCAAGGTTAATCTAGAAGGGACATGACACTTGGAGCCAGGCTGCATCATCTCGATCTTCGGCAAAGTGGTGAGACCCTCCACCTCAACGGTCACATCAATTAAGGTTTGTGTTCTTCAAGGCTGCATCATATTGATCTCTTGAGATATCGGCCTTGATCGGTGTGATTGTCGGGTTTATCTTGGTATATTTTGCTAGGTCTAAGGCTGCATCAGTTTTGATCTCTCAGATTTATGTGAATTAGGTGTCATAGTTTTAGGCTTTATCGGTTAAGTCTGACATCTTGATCTACTGTATCATGTTCATGTTGTATGCCATTCATCTAAATAAAGTATGCCCGATGTGTTGAAGTGTCATTAATTTATCGTGATTAGTGTTGGTCTCGGTTAGGTCCGATCTTGCAGTTATGGTGATTTAATAGCATGAATATGTTATTTGGTATATTTGGTTTAGTTTCTATCTAAGTACAAGCCGATAGGTTATCTTCGTTTCCACACTATATTCCATCTTTGTCTAGGAGGCACTCATCGACCTTTATGCACAAAGACACTATCCTATCGATCGATAGAGTGTTCAGCATGATAGTGTGGGCGTGGTCATTGACCCCATAGCCGGTAGGCGTGTTTATTCCTGTTTACTCTATTCTCGCCATAGTCATCGGCTTGATAGCCAATCGACGTCGCTACTAACATTGTTATTTTTGATTCCTCGTTAGTTGCAGGGTCAAACTGATTAGCATGCTCAGAACCTTCTTTTTTCTAAGATTATAGGACCTACACTAGAGTTAAACAGATCTCTTAGGCCACGTGTGTGACCAAAAAATACACCGATATGCTTTTTGGCACGCCTAGTGGGACCTTTTTTAGATCACTCATCCATGGCGGGCAAAATCAATGACAGTAACATCATCCCGGTCACCATGGATACTTTGAGCGATGAACAGAGAGCGGAGGTACTAGATCACGTGGAAAACTACAAGAAATTGTGCCTCGATGCCTTCAGGATGACTCGATCTTGTCCTATCCAGAGGAGTCGATTGTCGAGGCTAGCCACGGCTTGTGAGATCCCTCAGTAGGCTGAGTGTCTGTGGTTTACTTTTCAGGAAGCAAAAACGACAACGCCCTGCATCACACCCTCATCAATAAATCCGAGGTGTTGGTTAACACCTTGCACGGATTGATCAAGAAGACTGTTGATGGAACTATTTCTCAAGAGCGGACGCAAGACCAGATATACTTCTTGACCAATCCCCCTCATTTTGGCCGGTGGATTATCTAGTATTTTGTCGATTATACTAACTTTTCATATAGTTCTCACCTCACCTTCTGCTAATAGGTTTGAACATATTTGCTCCACTCTCATAATGGGAACAAGCCAAGATGGTTGTATTGCGCTAAAAGATATTTCAAACATATTCACCGAAGGTAACTACATGTCACTTTATGTTTGCAAAGTTGTACCTTTGACTAACACAATTGTAACTACATATAGGAACACAGTTATCACCTAGCGGTGACGAGGGGTGTAAGATAGAAGATAGGGATAGAAGACAACGGGAATATCATCCAAGAAGAAAGGTCTAGGAAACCACCAAACAAAGAGAGAAGAGAAATAAAAAACAGTGCGAGAACGAAGATGAGGTGCATAAGAGGGAAGATAGGAACAAAAGAGAGCAAGAATATCATGCAATATGAAAGGCTGGGGAAACCAACACACAAGGATACGAGGGGAATAAAAAGCGGTGCGAATACACACCACAACAGATTTCAAAATCAACACCAGCTATTTCAAGTACTCAATGTGCGCCAAGGGTAAATTACTATATACACAGACATACTAAACTATATGGATTGGATAACATGGTTACATTTCTATCTACGTTACAGGAGATCTACCTTCGTACAACCATTCTAAAAATATTGTAGGATCTCTGTTCGTAGAAGACCAACAAACACCATATGGGACAAATTATTCAATTGTTTTGCAACCTTCGAGAATAGCAGTAGACAATAACATGTTGTCTCAAACAGGTACCTCTATAAATATACATTTCTTGTGTGGTTTGTTATTACCCTTACCATGTAGAGAGGATAAAATTTGTTAGATATCATAATGTATGAACTTACTCTGCAGTAGGTATTCTATCACCATATGGCTCAGGGGTTTCAGGAGTTTTGCATTCACCCAGTGTAGAAGATAAGGAAAATTATGATGAAAATGAACCTATTAACTGGTTACATAGAAATGATAAATACGTGAGACTATTTGGAACCTCCTGTCCTACACATACAACACATCCAAAAGGTGCCATCTTATCTTTTTCATGGCAGTGAATTGATTAACATACATTAGTCTTCTATGTTTGCAAAGTTATACCTTTCTCCAGTTGTCTAAAAATATGTATATATATAGAAGCACAACTCTCACCGAACGAAGACAAGGTGCGTAAGAGGGAAGAGAGGAACAGAAGAGAGTGAGAATATCGTGCAATAAGAAAGGCTGGGAAAAACAACACGCAAGGAGATGAGGGGAATAAAAAGTGGTCTGAATACACATCACGACAGATTTCTAAATCATCACCAGCTATTTCAGGTACTCAATGTGTGACAACGGTAAATTACTATATACGGACATACTAAACTATATGGATTAGCTAACATGGTTACATTTATATCTAGGTTATAGGAGATCTACCTTCTTACAACCATCCTAAAAATATTGGAGGATATCTATTTGTAGAAGACCAACAAACACCATATGGGACAAATTATTCAACTGTTTTACAACCTTCGAGAATAGTAGTAGACAACAATATGTTGTCTCAAACAGGTACCTCTATAAATATACATATCTTGTATGTTTTGTTATTACACTTACCTTGTATAGAGGATAAGATTTGTTAGATATCGTAATGTATGAACTTTCTCTGTAGTAGGTATTCTATCACCATATGGATCAAGGGTTTCAGGAGTTTTGTATTTCCCTAGTATAGAAAATAAGGAAAATAATGATGAAAATGAACCTATTGACTGGTTACATAGTGTTGGGGGAAAATATCTCATCTTCGAGGTTATTGCCGAAGCAACATAAAGGCAGACAGCGGATTCGAAGGTTCCCAGACGATCATCTTCGAAGATACCCGGAACCAAGTTCGAAGTTCGAAGATAGGCATTGGTTCGGATTACATCTTCGAACTAAAGCCCTCAGAGATCTTTTCTGCCAGCTAAGATGGAAGACTTATCTTCTTTCTCATTAGATTAGTCTTTTACCATTTTAGCCCTATTAAGGGAACCGAATAGTTTCCACTATGACGGTTGTAATAGAGGGGTAAATATGTCTTTTCCTTAATGTTTGGGCCTATAAATACCCCCCATTTCACCCTGTAATAGGGACCGAATACAAGTTATTCAATACACACATTCGAACTACTCTAAGTTATTATCCTTTCGGAGGCTTAGAACAGTTCCTTTCGCAAACACTTCGTTTGTTAGTTTCTTTTCTACAGAAACCTGTTAGCGTAATCTTTTACGCCAACACATAGAAATGATAAATACGTGAGACTATTTGGAACCTCCTATCCTACACATAAAACACGTCCAGAAGGTGTCATCCTATCTCTTTCATGGTGGTGAATTGATTAATATACACTTGTCTTCTATGTTTGCAAAGTTATACCTTTCTTCAGCTGTCTAAAAATATGTATAGATACAAAAGCACAACTCTCACCGAATGAAGACGAGGTGCGTAAGAGGGAAAGAGGAGCAGAAGACAACGAGAATATCGTGCAAGAAGAAAGACTGAGGAAACCAACACGCAAGGAGATGAGATGAATAAAAGGCAGTGCGAATACACATCACGACAGATTTCTAAATCATCACCAGCTATTTCAGGTACTCAATGTGTGCCACGGGTAAATTGCTATATAGACATACATACTAAACTATATGGATTGGATAACATGGTTACATTTCTATCTATGTTATAGGAGTTTTGCAATCACCCAATATAGAAGACAATTACAATAATGATAAATATGTGAGACTATTTGGAACCATCTATAAAACACATACAACACATCCAAAAGGTGTCGTCCTACCTTTTTGAAACCATTGTCTTTAATAACAGACACTTGTCTTCTATGTTTGTAAAGTTATAATGTGTCTCCAACTATCTAAAAATATGTATACATACAGGAGCACAACTCTCACCGAACGAAGACGAGGTGCGTAAGAGGGAAGAGAGGAACAAAAGGCAGCGAGAATATCGTGCAAGAAGAAAGGCTGAGGAAACCAACGCGCAAGGAGATGAGAGGAATAAAAGGCGGTGCAAATACATGTCACAACAGATTTCTAAATCATCACCAGCTATTTCAGGTATTTAGTGTGTGCCAAGGGTGAATTACTACATACACATACATACCAAATACCAAACTATACTGGGACTATTGATTATTTGCCATCCTCTTCATATGCACGTTCTCAAATATCATCCTCTTCATTGAATTTGTTTTTTTTTCCACTTATCGTGTGCACCATATTCTATGCCATTCTGGTCACTAAACAAGTAAAAATGCCAAATTTACCCCTAACACTTGAGGGGTGGAGGGCTGGTGGCAAAAATCGGAGCAACGGTAGGCCGGGGCAAAGGGGTACGTGGGCTCGAGGCTGGGGGGAGGGGCTGGGGGTTGGACGCGGAACCGCGTGAGGCTAGGCGCGGAGGGGCGTGGGGCCTCAGGGCTAGCGGTAGAGTCGTGCGAAGTCGGGTGCGGGAGCTCAGAACCGGTGGGTGGAGCCATGCGACGCTAGGGTGGAGGGGCTCGGGGTCAGTGGCGGAGCCCTGCGAGGCCGACGATAGAGGGGTGCGGGGCAGGCGACGGAGGGGTGCAGTGCATGTGATGTAGGTGTGTGGGGCCAGCAGCTCCAGAGCTCAGGTTCGGCCATGCAAAAAGACACAGGGGTAGAACATGAATTTGCAGAATAAAAAAACAAGAAAAAGAATTAAAAGTGACCAAAATGGCATAGAATCAAAGTGGACATGATTTGAGTGGAAAAATATGAATTCAACAAAGAGGATGGCATTTGAGAAAGTGCATATGAAGAGGATGGCAAATAATCAAAAGTCCTAACTATATGAATTGGATAACATGATTACCTTTCTATCTATGTTATAGGAGATCTACCTTTAGACAACCATCCTAAAAATATTGCAGGATCTCTGTTCGCAGAAGACCAACAAACACCATATGGGACAAATTATTCAACTGTTTTGCAACCTTTGAGAATAGTAGTAGACAAAAACATGTTTTCTCAAACATGTACCTCTATAAAGATACATTTCTTGTATGTTTTATTATTACATTTACCATGTAGAGAGGATATGATTTGTTAGATATCATAATGTATGAACTTTCTCTGCAGTAGGTAATATATCACCATATGGCACGAGGATTTCAGGAGTTTTGCATTCACGCAATATAGAAGACAAGGAAAATAATGATAAATATGTTATACTATTTGGAATCATCTGTAAAACACATACAATATGTCCAAAAGGTGTCGTCCTACTTTTTTTCAAATCGTTGTCTTTATTAACAGACACTTGTCTTCTATGTTTGTATAGTTATACCTTTCTCCATCTGTCTACAAAAATATGTATACATATAGGAGCACAACTCTCACCGAATGAAGACGAGGTGTGTAATACGGAAGAGAGGAACAGAAGGCAGCAAGAATATCATGCAAGAAGAAAGGCTAAGGAAACTAACACACAATGAGAGGGTGCCATCCTAGGAGAACCCAATGAAACATTATATGACAATGCTTTATTCGATCCTAGCCATCCTACTATTGACGATGAAGGTAGTTTACTAGTATTCTTTTCAATTAATATGTATGTGACTTCTTTATGTTGGTGAAACTCACATGCAATTGCCTACCATGCAAAAGATCATTTATAGGGCACACATCAGTTGGATGACGTAGATGATGATGAAAGTAGGCGATTTCGTGGTGAAGGTAAAATAAATTTTGTCATATCGTGTGTCTGTTAATAGCTTGCAGCATGTACTTCTTTTGTAACATCTAATAATGTACTTGTTTCATTAATAGATGATGTATGCGAGTCATATCGTGTGTCTGTTAATCATGTTAATGAAAATATCACTGAAGATCTATATCACTATGTGTACAAAGATTTACCAGATAAACACAATTTATTATAAAGGTATCTAATTGCCAATATTGTGGTGCCACAAGGTTTCAATTCGAGGCACCAGGATTTTGTTACAGAAAAGGAAAGATAAAGGTTCATATTCCTGATGTGCCTCTTGAGTTAAAAAGGTTGTTCACAAGTCAAGTACATGATGATGCAAAGTATTTCAGAAAATATATAGGTACTTGAACTCTCACTTCTCTTTCACAAGCCTAGGAGTTACTTTGGACCGATGGGTTGGCACATCAGTCGGAACCGGTGTATATACTTTTCATGTGCATGGTGCCTTGTACCATCATCTAGATCATCGTATGCCAGGTTCTAAAGGCCCGCGTCTTTTGTAACTCTACTTCTATGATACAGCAGATGATACATTGAATCACGGGATACGAAGGTCTCCAAACATTATAAATATTATCAAAAAAATATTAAGAGTATTACAAGACAACCCATAAGTACAGATCTTCAAGAGAGTTGGGGTTATGATAAACCTAGATGACTACGTGATTGAACTGAATACTAATGTAATATCTGACCAACGAAGGTATAGAGTGTTTTTGTTGCTTACGTATTTCTAAATTAATATGATGGATATATATTGTTTGTGATTTTCTTTGAGTATTATGTTCTAAAGAAATTTAGTTTTGTCCAAAGAAGGTATAATGCGCCTACGACCTCACAAGTTGCTGCTATATGGTCAGAAGGTAATGATCCACAAAGAAGTTTTGATCGGAGTGTGATTGTATATGCCAAAGGTGATTGTCTGCTCTATATTAAAGCATATTATGGTTGTTATGATCCATTGGCATATCCCTTATTTTTCCCATTGGGAGAAACCGGCTGGAATAAATTTATGCCTTGCTATGGGGAATCTATTGAAGAAGCCACTTATATTGATCCTACAGGTACGTCGACAATGATGTTTTACATCTTTGATGGATGTATATACTAAATATGTATATATGATGATAGTTCAATTTATTGTAGATCATTGTGAATGCGACGATGACATATAGGAAGGTGATTTCTTAAGTAGAATGGTAGAAGAAAATCAATCAGAAAGGTTTGTGACCGCGCGGGAATACTATTGTTTCTTGCTGCAAGTTAGAAAGGATTTTTTCAACGTCTTGATATTTGGAGGCAGGTTATTCCAACAATGGGTCATTGATATGTATATCAAGATCGAATCTATGAGGCTTGATTGGTACTCTAACCTTGAGAACCAAAAACTTTGACGAGCTGAATTACACAAGGTAAGTGAAGCGCAAGTTGTTATATATAATAAATATCTCCATGTTAATCCCAAATATGTGAGCAATTCATGATGTGTTTTATTGTCATGGGGTTTGGTTGATGTAATTTATGCTAGAGAAACTAGACCATCAGAAGTTGGTCAGAGAATTGTGCTTCCTCACACTTTTACAAGGGGTGATAGATATATGCAGCAAAGATTTCTCAATGCAATGGCTATTGTCCATCATTACGGTAACCAAATTATTTCATCACGACAACTTGCAATCCATACTGTGAGGAGATTACAAGCAACCTTGAACCTGGCTAGAATCCACAGGATAGGCCAAACCTGGTTTCAAGAGTATATAAGGACAAATTACATGGCTTGAAAGATTTATTGATCAAGAAGAAGTATTTTGGAGAGGTTGTGGCATATGTGAATGTTACTGAGTTTCAGAAGAGAGGATTGCCACATGAACACATCTTGTTAATCATGAAATCCTATGGTAAGTTAAGAAGAATAGAAGGATATGACAGAGTTATTTCATCTGAAATACCAGATAAGGAGAAGTATCATGTGTTGGCGTAAAAGATTACGCTAACAGGTTTCTGTAGAAAAGAAACTAACAAACGAAATGTTTGCGAAGCAAACTGTTCTAAGCCTCCGAAAGGATAATAGCTTAGAATAGTTCGAAAGTGTGTATTGAATCACTTGTGATCGGTCCGTATTACAGGGTGAAATGGGGGGTATTTATAGGCCTAAACATTAAGGAAAAGACCTATTTACCCCTCTATTACAACCGACATTAAGGAAACTATTCAGTTTCCTTAATAGGGCTAAAATGGTAAAAGACTAATCTAATAGGATAAAAGATAAGTCTTCCATCTTAGCTGGCAGGAAAGATCCTGAAGGGCTTTGGTTCGAAGACATACTTCGAACCAGTACCAGTCTTCGGGCTTCGAACCAGGTTCCGAGCATCTTCGAAGACAATCTTCGGACAATCTTCGAACTAGTTGGCTATCTTCATGCTGCTTTAGCAATAACCCCGAAGATGAGATATTTTCCCCCAACAGTAGCCCCTCGAATACGCTTCTCCGTACGACCTGTAACGTTAGGAGAGCAGTATACGGAAAGAAAAGATAACCAATCATAGGGGTTATTGATTTTTGTTTTATCTCCGAAATGCATGAAGATATGAACTTCGAATCAATCATAAAGTAATTACTGTTCGAACTATCTTAGAACTGACTCAGGAAGTTCGAAAGTCTTTTTAGACTTAGAAAAAATAGCCGTTAGTTTCTGTTTCTAACGGAAGTTATATGAGGCGTTATTTTCGGAGGAGAATAACAGGCGGGAATGCGAAAGGGCAGAGCCCAAACGGTAACAAACGGAAAGATTAGGCTATAAATAAAGAGCCCCAAAACTTACCCGATTACCTTTTTAACGCTTCCTCTCAGTCAAAAGCTTTTTGAGCCCTTTGAGTTCTTGAGCCCTAGCTTTCGAGTTCTTGAGCCCTAGTCTCCATCCCCTCAGATCAATCCATCAATCGCGATGGTGAAGACCAAGGGATCTGCACCTCTTTCGGCTTTGGCTCGGCAACATGCGGCCGCGGCAGCAGCAGCGGCAACATTGGCGGCGACACCTTCGATGCAGGCGGCAGCATCCATGGCGGCAGGGGGGAGAAATCCTCAAATCCCCGACGACCAAGGTCTGTGCCCACCCTCAACCAAGTACTTGGATCAATCTTTTGAGTTGGGGCCGTCTACCTGCAAGAAAGAGTCTTTGGCAATCACAGCGGGGGGAAAAATCAGTGATGGGGTTATGATTCGGAAGCCAGGCAAAGAATCGATTCCATCACCGAGACCCGGAGAAGTTGTAGTGTTCGAAGCTTTTTTCGAAGCGGGCTTGGGCCTCCCGGCTGTGGATTTCTTGGCCGAAGTACTTGACTTGTTTCATGTAACCCTCCCCCAGCTGTCTCCGAATGCTGTAGCCAGATTAGCTATCTTCGAGTGGGCACTGAGAGCCGAAGGTTGTGAGGGGAGGGCTGAAATCTTCGCTGCGCTTCATAGAGCAACTTGTCAGCCAAAGACCTTCGTAGGCTCCGGAGGTGAGAAAGTGGTGGTTTCCTTTGGAAGCATCAATTTTAGGCTTCGTGATGAATATGCCCTGCAATTCCCTGCTAAGGCCATCAATGCTAGATGGTACACCGATTGGGTTCTGAGGTGGTTTTATGCCGAAGTTGGAGTGAGTAGTCCTCTGGCCGGTCCCCTCAAAGAAATCCAGTTCCGGAAGGAAGCCTTAGTGCAACCTGACGAAGGCCAACTCGAAGCTCGCCTCAACTTGCTTCAGAAAATCAGCAGAAGGTTGAGCATGCGTGACTTAGCCGAAGAGTTCCTCGGACTGCAAATTCCTCCGTTGATGGCCAACTGGCCTATCGTCTTCGAGGATGACTCGGAAGGCGGTCTTCGCAAGATTAACTATACTTCGAGCCCTGCAGGTAACTTCAAAACCAACATGCATAGTACATATTTACTTCGAAGAAAGATTAACTCGAATTATTTTTTTTTAGCTTCTTCAGCCCCTATTACTTCAGAGCAAATTGTAAGGGCTTCGGAGAAGATTCTGGGTGCTCCAACTCCGTCGGAAAAAGAATGGTGAATCAAATTAGTCGGAAGTTGGGAGCGATTTAACAGAGTATGGGGAATGCTGGAATTAACTCCACCCCCTCTGATGGATTGGGTGCCTCAAGAGAAAGGCCCCAAGAAAAGAGTAGCTGAAGCCGGAGCTTCAGGTTCAGCAAAGACTCCGGTGAAGAAGGTGGCTCGGAAGCCAAAGAATCTCGCACCTTTGGATCCTGCTCCTTCAAGCTCAAGAACCTCATTTTCTGGTTCTAAAGAGGATGAAGGTATTTTATTAGTAAAATTAATTGATGAAGATGCAACTCAACGAAGTATTCACATTGAAGATACTGCAGGTATTCCGGAGCCTCAAGCCAACATCGAAGAAGTAAGAGCTCCGGATACCCAGGAAGAACAAATCGAAGCCCCTATGGGTGTAGATGAGGCCGAAGTGCCTGCGAACGTACCGGAGTCTGGAGATAATACTGATCAACCAATGACTTCGGTAGTTCAAGAAGATACAACTCAGGCCGGAGTTCCTGTGAACGAAGGTGGGATCGAAGTCACTATGGCTTCGATTCCTGAAGAAGTAACGAGGACTTCCCAGGACGATGCTCCTGCAGTCCAAGATTTAGCGGCTGATTCGGATGAGGACTACACTTTTGATCCTCCGATCAGTCCGGTGCTCGATATTCCAGAGAATGTCGAAGGTAAATTTTGCATAATTCTTATCAATTTTTGCAAAATTATACAATGTGTAATATTTTTATTTTTTCAGAGCCTCCTGTTGTCGAAGTATCCCTCGAAGATACAATTCAAAGACCTTCAACAACTTCGGAGCCACAACCGGGGGTTACTCTACCAGGGCCTGGAAGAGGAAAAAGACACATAGAGCCTCTCCCAGCTCAAGGATCGACTTCATCTGAGTCAACAGATGAAAGTGAATCGACTGAGGGGGGGCCATCTTCAGAAGTTCCAAGGGCCTCAGAAGAACTCTCCGGACCTTCACTAAGCAGAGCTGATCAGAAGGCTTCAGTAATGCTTCCTCTCATAACTCCATTTTTGGAGGAGAAAACCGGACTTGGGACTTTGGTTAAACCTTTGGGTGAAGCTAGTCGCAAAGTCGGGGAAACAGAACTGGTGGCCCGTTTAAGCAGAGTGAAGGGTTCGGAGCTTAACCTTGCTGTGGAAAGAGCAGCTTATCAGGTATAAAGCATCTTCGAACCAAATAATGAATTTTATGTGAATAATTTCTTATTCCAGTTTTTCTTTTTTCTTAGCAAGCAGTCTTAGCCCGCGCTGCAGCTTTATCGAGCGAAAACGAAATTGCTCAACTTCGGGAAGAGAACGAAACTCTTCAAAGGAATTTTAACTTCTCCGAAGGTCGAGTAGCTCAAATGGACAATGTAATACTAGCAGAGCGAAGGGCTAGGCAAAGCTTGGAGGCTGCGAAGAAAGAGCTCGAAGCAGAAAGAATTGTGCTTCGAGCGGAGATTGAAAGACTGCGGACAGAGGATGCTGCGAAGGGGTCCGAACTTGTAAGGCTACAAGAAGAGGCTGGTCAACTCCGGACTCAAAAGAATGCTTTGACTACGGAGAACGCTAGAATCTCCGGAGTTTTAGCTGAAACGACTTCGGCCAAAGATGTGCTTATTGAGGAAAGGCTTAAGTCTGAGAAGGTGGCTTCGGAGGTCATCGAACAGATGTTAGGTGTCTTGGAGTACTTCGGTACTACTGGATCACTACCTTCGGATGACAATGTGACTCTGCTGCGCCGGTTAAAGAGGATCCAAGGAGCAGCGAAGCAAATGAAGACCGCAGGCATGCGTTATGGAGAACTCTCCGGACAAGTGTCTGCCCTTGGATTACTTCGTTACTATGAGGATTTGGGCCGAGTAATTACTCCGAGCGCAGAGGGCTCCATCATCTTCGACGACGCAAGACTTCTGACCCCTTCCGAAGGCGTGGCTACTGCTTGGCGAGCCTTTCAAACCTCGTGGAGAGCCGAAGGTCGATCTGCGATCAAGGCTTGGATTGATGAAGGCCAACGCCAAAAACAAGTTCGGAGTCAAGCTTCGAGCAGTCAGCCTCCTCCGAACCCGTAGGTTTAGGATTATTTAGGATTTTTTGATTATGTAAAGCTGATGCTTGTAAGTATTTATCAATGAAAGTCTTGTTTATCATATTTTTAGGCTTTGCCTCTTATGGAAGATATCGAAGTGTTAGAGCTAAACAGCGAACTTCGTTCACTGTGGAACACCTTCGAACTTCTAAAGAGTTATAAACGTCCTCGATTCCTTGTCCCTCGAGATGACTCCAGCGTTATTGCGCCCGAAGTAATCAAAGACGTATTGTCTTATATCAAAGAGGAAGATAAAGAGATTGACGCAAACACCTCGTCTTCTGGAGACACTAATTGGTCCGAAGACGAAGGTGAAGCCCAGAATAAAAGATCTGAAGATCTTAGAAGCTGGGAAAGAAGCCCCGAGCGGCTTCGAACTTGGGCCGAGCTTCAACAAGAACAGAAGGATTTTAGAGCTTCGAAGGGGAGGAAGAGAGTTAAACGTAAAGTTCTTAGAACTTCCGATGTTGGAACTAGTCGTTCCACCCCTAGCTCTCGGGACCGAAGAGGTCTCCGATTCCTTCTTGGTATAGATACCAATTTTTCATAATGTAATCTGTAAACACATTTGTTTCAATAATGAATGCCGATTTAAAATTGTCTCCATATTTACTAGCCCCTCTTTGGGTATAAGCAACTTCGAACTTGATTCAAAGATGGTTATGCGCAAAGAAAAAACTTCGGAGTACAATTTTTTGGGGGTTCGGAGCCCCTCTGTCATTTAAAGATCTTTTGAAATCTTATGAAATGTCTTCGACCTTTGTAGTCAGAAGAATGGTAACTTGGTACCTTTGTTTTATGAAAGAAATCAATTGAGATAACTTTCAGGACACTTTAGTGTCTTAAGAATTTTGTCACTTCAGACTTATATGAACAGACATTCGAAGCTCATGGCTTAAATGCTGTTTTGCTTTAGCCATCTTCGGCTATTTTTGCAGAAGTCTACCAGCCGTAGCTTGGACTTCGCAGAAATTGTAGCCACCTTCGGCTATTTTTGCAGAAATCTACCAGCCGGAGCTTGGATTTCGCAGAAATTGTAGCCACCTTCGGCTATTTTTGCAGAAATCTACCAGCCGGAGCTTGGATTTCGCAGAAATTGTAGCCACCTTCAGCTATTTTTGCAGAAATCTACCAGCTGGAGCTTGGATTTCGCAGAAATTGTAGCCACCTTCGGCTATTTTTGCAGAAGTCTACCAGCCGGAGCTTGGACTTCGCAGAATTTGGCCAACTTGGGCTCTTTTTTGCAGAAGTCTACCAGCCGGAGCTTGGACTTCGCAAAATTTGGCCACCTTCGGCTCTTTTTACGGAAGTCTGACAAGCTGCAGCTTGGACTCCGCAGATTTTGGCCACCTTCGGCTCTTTTTACGGAAGTCTACCAGCCGAAGCTTGGACTCCGTAGAATGTGGTATTGGCTCTTTTACGGATGCCTACAAGGTATCAGCTTGGGCTCCGGATGGATTTCAGCCACCACACCGGAGGCTTCGACTTTATGGGTACGAAGTCCGGAAATACAACCCAGCTTAATGACACTTCCCTCTCGATCGACTTCTGTCCCAGCGCGTCCGCTCGGGAAACTAGGAGTGTCAAGGGGAAGGCAACCATCAGGGTGTATGCTTTATTAATTTAGAGGTGATTACAAGCGAATTACAAGGAGCCCTTATGCGAAGTATCGCTTTAGGTGCTCCGCATGCCAAGTATGTGCTAACTCTTCACCTTCTAAATTAGCTAATTTGAATGAACCAGGGCGCCCCGAGCGGACGATTAGATATGGACCTTCCCATTTATTGCCTAACTTCCCTGGTGCTATAATGCTTCGTAGAACAAGATGACCCGGCCTTAACTCGCTGAGCTTAACCTTCGGGTCATACCAAGTCTTCGTCTGCTGATGATACTTTGATAAATTGGCTACAGCTCGAAGCCTTGTCTCTTCTGACAAATCTAACGAAGCTTGTCTTTCTTCTTCGATGTCTGGTTCGGTGCTGCGAAATGAGCCCCCTTTGAGCTCCGTTGGAGTCATTGCTTCATCTCCGAATAGTAGTCTGAACGGAGTAAAACCTGTGGACCTTGTTTGCGTAGTCCGAATGGACCACAGAACCTTCGGAAGCTCTTCGGTCCACAGTCCCTTTGATAGTCCTACTATTCTTCGATTTAGCCCTGATAAGATATTTCCATTGGCTCGCTCAACTGCTCCATTTGACTGAGGATGTCTCACTGCAGCAAAACATAGTTGAATGCCTAGGTCTTCGCAAAACTTCCTGAAGGGTTCTGCGTCGAACTGTGTTCCATTATCAACTGTGAGATATCTAGGCACTCCGAACCGACAAATAATGTTCTTCCAGAAGAATTTCTGTACATTATTCGAAGTGATAGCTGTTAAGGGTTCTGCTTCCACCCACTTAGAAAAATATTCAATAGCTACCACTGCGAACTTCAGATTTCCCTTTGCTAACGGAAAGGGACCAATTAGATCCATACCCCATCTGGCCATAGGCCATACCGGAGCAATGACTTGAAGAGCTGTTGGTGGGCGATGACTCCGTCGACCCATCCACTGGCATCCTTGACAAGTGCGGACCAAGCTCTCCGCATCAGCTGTTATTGTGGGCCAATAAAGCCCCTGGCGAAGTGTTTTTCCTGCCAGAGCTCTAGGGGCTAAATGACTTCCACAAAGGCCTTCGTGAATTTCTCGAAGAATTTCTTGGCCTTCGGCTTGAGATATACATCGGAGTAGAGGGGAACATACTCCGGCCTTGTATAATATACCGTTGATTAACTGATAGTTTCTTGCTCTGAGCTTTAATCTTGACAATTGGGGCTCTTCGGGCAAATTTGTTCCTCCTTGCAAGAGTTCTATGATTGAATCTTTCCAATCTGCACTAGGAATGCAGAGAATCTCTGCAGAAGCAACTTGTGGCACTGAAGGTATGCTGAGCTCCTCATAGAAAGCTTCGTCAGGCACATCCACAGCTCCGGCAGCAGCCTTCGCTAAAATGTCCGCTTGCACGTTTTCAGCTCTTGGTATACTCCGAATGGAAATACCCTTGAAATGTGCTTCGATCTTGCGAATTTCTTCCAAGTACTTTGCAAGCTGTGGATGTCGGACTTGAAAACTTTTGTCTACGTGCCCTGCTACTATCTGAGAATCTGTTTTTATAATTATCCTTGTAGCCCCTAGAGCACGTGCTTTCCGGAGTCCCAATAAAATTCCTTCGTACTCCGCTATATTATTGGTAGACTTAAAGTTGAGTCTTGCGGAGTACATTGCTCTTTGTCCTGATGGTGAAATCAATACTGCTCCAATGCCTGCTCCGGATGCTTGGAAAGCCCCATCAGAGTAAATGGTCCAAACTCCGTCATCTGATTTCTCCGGAGTCAACTTCGCAGGTGGAGTCCACTCTGCTACGAAGTCTGCTAGGACTTGAGATTTGATAGCTGTTCTTGCCAGGAAAGATATGCCGAAGGGTGCTAGTTCTACTGCCCACTTTCCAATTCTTCCAGTGGAATCTTTGCTTCGGAGCATATCTCCTAAAGGGTATGAAGTTGGTACAATTACATTGTGAGCCAAAAAATAATGTCTTAGCTTCCTCGAAGCCATTTTTTCAGAGCATAAACGAACTTCTCAAGTTCGGAGTATCTTGTCTTCGCTCCTGACAATGCTTCGGATACAAAATAGACAGGATTTTGGACCAACTTCCCATTGATATCAGCTTCTCTGACAAGGACTGCGCTGACTGCTGAGCCTGTGGCTGCAAGATACAGAAGTAGGGTTTCGTCCGCAATAGGCACCGTAAGTGTAGCAAGATTGCTGAGATAATTTTTAATGTCTTCGAAGCTTTTCTGACACTCCGGTGTCCATGCAAAATCTTCGGACCCTTTCAAAGCTTTAAAGATTGGCAAGCTCCTCTCCGCAGACCTTGATAAAAACCTGCTAAGTGCGGCCAGACGTCCGGTCAGCTTTTGCACTTGCTTTACATTCTCCGGAGGAGCCATCTTCTGCAGCGCAGTTATTTGAGTAGGGCTAGCTTCAATTCCCCTGCTTGAAACTAAGTACCCTAACAACTTTCCAGCCTTAGCTCCGAATATACATTTTTCGGGGTTAAGACGGATCCCACATGCCCGAAGGCTATTGAATGTTTCTGCTAAGTCTAGGCTATGTTGGTGCTTTAAAGCACTATTTATTACAATATCATCCATATAGGCCTCCACATTGCGACCTAGTTGATGACCTAGAGCCTTAGCAACTAATCTTGAAAAAGTAGCCCCGGCATTTCTTAGGCCGAAGGGCATTCTTACATAGCAGAAGACTCCCGAAGGAGTTACAAAGCTCGTCTTGATTTCATCTTCGCGCTTCAACCATATTTGATGATAACCGGAATACGCGTCGAGGAAGCTTAGTAACTCCGAACCTGCAGTGGAGTCAACTAGTTGATCAATTCGGGGCATGGGGTAGGGGTCACGTGGGCACGCTTTATTCAAAGATGTGAAATCAATGCACATGCGCCACTTTCCGGAGGACTTCTTCCTGACGAAGACTGGGTTGGCTAACCATTCTGTATGGGCCACTTCTCTGATAATCCCAGCCTTCAACAGTTTTTCAACTTCGTCCTTAGCTAGAGCAGCTCTCTCTGCGGACATCTTCCGGAGCCCTTGTCGAACAGGCCGGGCCTTCGGGTTTACAAGCAAGCTGTGCTCAATAATATCCCGATCGACTCCGGTGATATCTTCGTCAGACCAAGCGAAGACATCCAAATTTTCTTCTACGACCTTTTCCAAGGAAGTTGCAACTTCGGGAGGTAAATCTTTACCAAATTGAAAGGTGTATTCTTTACCATCTTTGATAATGACCTTCGTTGCAATCTCTCCTTCGGGACTTGGTCTTGGAAAAGACTTCTTCGAAGCTTCGGAGGAGGCTGAAAAAATTTCTTCATTGTCTTGGACACTGTTTACTTGCCTCGGATCAAGAGGAGGACCATGACCATATTCTGCCCTCCGAGCTATGGCTTGATCTCCGAAGATTGTCAGAACTCCTGATTGTGTGGGCATCTTCATGCACAAGTAGTTGTGATGCGCCACTGCTCCGAACTGATTCAACATGCCTCGTCCGAAGATGACATTATAAGCATACGGGGCATCTACCACATCGAAGATAACTTCTTCAGTTCGGGCTAGTAAACCTTCTCCGAAGGTTACTTCCAGGCCTATCTGGCCGAGTGCATCTAGCGGAGGTCCTGCGAAGCCTTGCAGAGGACGAGCCGCTGGGAGGAGATGCTTCCGGGAAATGCATAACTGATCGAAGGCTTGTACAAATATGATATCTGCCGAGCTACCTCCATCAATTAGCACCCTTCGGACTTCTGTCCCTGCAATATCAGCAGTAATAACCAATGGATCTGCATGCGGGAACTTGATACCAGCTGCATCCTCCGCAGAGAAAGATATTGGAACATGAGACCACTCCGGCATTGCAGCTGCAGATGACGAAGTCCCAATGTGGCCTACTTCTCGAACGTACTCTCTTCGCTGTCTCTTGGACATGCTTCCGAGGGTACCTCCTCCGGAGATAGGGAGAACTACTCTCTTCCCTCTATCTTGCCCTTCTTCTTGCTTCGGAGGTGGCATAACATTGGCCACCGGAGGATGCCTTGCAGCATCAAAATTTTCTATCCGCGCCACAGCCTGGACCGGCTCCGAGCGCACTGCTGCTGCTGGACTTCGGTCGGTACTACCTCGACCCAAAGTTCTCTCCAAGTATTCTCCCCGAAGGGTAAGAATAGCCTTGCAGGTGTCAGTTGCATGGCTTCGATTCTCTCCATGAATACAGCAAAAAAGGGTCTGGCCCTTGCCGGCCGTTTTCCCTGGTGGCCTCCAACCGCTGGACTTGTTCCCCGCAGACTGTGGAGCTCTTGGTGCAAACTTCTGCGGGGGTGCAATGTTTAAGACTTCAGAGCGAGGGTGCTTTTGCCCTCTTCTTCTATCATGTTGCACTTCGGAGACTGGTTCTTGCGGCTGAGCCGAAGTCTTCACCTCTGCTTTAACTTCTGTCAACACTGTCGAAGTAGCAGTAGTCCTCCGAAGCCAACCTTCTTCTGACTTCGAGTACTCCTCGAAGTACGACATCAGCTGTGATACTGTGGTGATGCTCTTCCGATGCAGTTTATCCAGAAGACCTTTATGACTGACGCCTTCTCGAGCCGCATCAACCACCGAGGATGTGGACAGCCCCCGAATTTGCGACTTCGTGTGAGCGAAGCGCTTGAAGTACTGCCTCAATGTTTCTCCGGGGAGCTGTTTCACTTGGAAAAGGCTTCCTGTCGACATGGGGGGCACGAAGGTGCCCTGAAAGTTACTTATGAACTTCTTCTTCAACTGTGACCACGAAGCGATCGATCCTGGCTTTAAAGACCAGAACCATCTCAACGCCACTCCTTGAAGGGCTAACGGGAAGCACTTCGCCATAGTTTCTCTGTCTCCGCCACTAGCCTCAATTGCTAGGGCATAAGAACGCGCAAACTCACTGGGATCTTCGTCTCCGGTATACTTGCAAAGCTTCGAAGCTTTGAACTTCGGATCGAAGCGAACCTTCTGAAGCTCGGGATGCAACGGAGATTCATTGTCGTAAGAAGCGTTCTCCGGGGCTTCGGGATAATCAAGATCGTCGTCTTCGTGCACTTCGGGGATAGCTGGGGTGGCTTGAGGGCGAAGCCTGTTCGCAGCCTCTTGTCGCCACCTCGCTACCTCGGCTTGAAGATTGGCCATTTGAGTGGCCATGTCTCCAAGGCTATCTTCATCTTCTCCGGAAGGACCTTCCGGGTCTTGAGAACTGGTATGATCAGTTCGAATCGGAATGGAGGGTGGCAGAGTGGCTCCGGGCGGTCGGAGTATGGAAGGGGTTGGTGGAGAGGTTTCGTATCCTCGAGGGATAGAAGCCCCTTGCGGAGTTTGAGGTGGAGGGATAGTCGAAGACCCTCCGACTTCGACTGTGTCGAAGGGTATCTCTCCGGAGATCCGAGAGGACCTCCGAGTGGGATTGCGAGGTGCGCTCCGCTTAGGAGGCATGATGCAAGAAATTGGTAGAGAACGAAGTTTTTTGGACTAGGTTCCCCACGGACGGCGCCAACTGTTGGCGTAAAAGATTACGCTAACAGGTTTCTGTAGAAAAGAAACTAACAAACGAAATGTTTGCGAAGCAAACTGTTCTAAGCCTCCGAAAGGATAATAGCTTAGAATAGTTCGAAAGTGTGTATTGAATCACTTGTGATCGGTCCGTATTACAGGGTGAAATGGGGGGTATTTATAGGCCTAAACATTAAGGAAAAGACCTATTTACCCCTCTATTACAACCGACATTAAGGAAACTATTCAGTTTCCTTAATAGGGCTAAAATGGTAAAAGACTAATCTAATAGGATAAAAGATAAGTCTTCCATCTTAGCTGGCAGGAAAGATCCTGAAGGGCTTTGGTTCGAAGACATACTTCGAACCAGTACCAGTCTTCGGGCTTCGAACCAGGTTCCGAGCATCTTCGAAGACAATCTTCGGACAATCTTCGAACTAGTTGGCTATCTTCATGCTGCTTTAGCAATAACCCCGAAGATGAGATATTTTCCCCCAACATCATGTGTTGCACAATTTGGTCGTTAAGCATATGCTTCATGGACCATGTGGGGTACTAAATAGAAAGTGTGCTTGTATGGTTGATGGAGAGTATCGTTTTTGATATCCTCGACAATTATGTGTAGCAATACAACAAGGAAAAGATTCATATGCTTTATATAGGAGGAGAGATGATGGACGTCGTGTAAAGATAATAGGTGCATAGTTAGATAACTGGTGGGTGGTTCCATACAATCTTGGGTTACTTATGAGATTCAACTCTCACATCAATGTTGAGGCCTGCTCAAGCATCAAGGCTATTAAGTACATATTTAAATATGTGTACAAAGGTCATGACCATGCTTCATTGTTGGTTAACTTTGCTCAAAAGGAAGGTGGAGTAATCGATGAGATTCTGTTGACACGAAAATGTGCCCCCGCACAAGGGTCAGTCCGACGATCCAAAAGTGCACGAATACTTAGGAATAGGCCTAAGCGTGACGTGGCACCGACGTCGCGTTCCGACTACCCTTAATAGTGATAAGGGGGTGGAATCGCCAGGCAACTAGATTACACAGAATAATCCAATTAGCCGAAAGAAATAGATTAAACAGAATAATGATTATCAAACCAGTCGGAGCCCGTCTGGTTTGAAGCCTGATGCGAAGGGTGCGCTGAAGGGTACCTTCGGCGTCTGGTGCGAAGTGCTCCGCCGAAGGGTGCTTCGTCGTTCGGACTGATCTGGTCGAAGATGGACTCCGAACGGATCTGGACGCAGTGATCACCTCCGAACAGCGGGGTTCGGCGTGATACCTCCGATACAACGAACTTTGGCGTCTGATGCGAAGTACTTCGCTGAAGGGTGCTTCGGCGTTCGGACTGATCCGTTCGAAGATGGACTCTGAATGGGTGTAGACATAGTGATCACCTCCGAACAATGGGGTTCGGTGTGATATCTCCGATGCAGTGAATTACAGGGTAGTGACGCGAAGGCCACGCGCGAATGCAACTTCGTCCGGTGCAGAATATGGCCTTGGCGAAGCCTGGGGCGACGAAGTTTGTTTGGCGAAGCTTGTTGTTGAAGCCTGCGGTCTCGTCGAAGGGTGTCCTGGGGACCTCTGGGACCGATCTCTCAGCTCCGGACACCTTCGGGTAAGGGGACACCGAAAGCACGAAGCCTGCAACAGAAAAGTGCGAAGTACCAATTCGGCCTGAGGACCAAATTCTGCTAAGTATTGCACGGGTAGCGAAGGTAGCAATCTGCTACGTAGATTAGCGGATACTTCACAGATGAAGTAACAAGGCGATAGCAATCTGTTACGTAGATTAATGGGGACTTCACGGGCGAAGTACCAAGGCTTAC
The DNA here is from genome assembly GCA_019279435.1 of Zizania palustris. Classification (NCBI taxonomy): domain Eukaryota; kingdom Viridiplantae; phylum Streptophyta; class Magnoliopsida; order Poales; family Poaceae; genus Zizania; species Zizania palustris. Next base: position 11,543,352 of record JAAALK010000287.1, read on the forward strand.
CACTGTTCCATAGCGGCGGACGGAGGGCTTCCAGGAAAACCCACGAAGAGGTACAGGAAAGTAAAGGTAAAAGTAAATGCAATCAAAGCATGGCTTTGGTTTGGTTTGAGTTGGGGGGCTCTCCACGCCAGCCAGGCCTCTCTATTTATAGAGGGTTAACTCCTAATCTAATCTACTATTAATCGAGCCAGACAAAGATAGAGATTGAGTTGGGAACGCACACAATTCCATCTCTACCGAGGTGGGCTTCGGTCAAGCCCATCGAGGCCTGCTCCTTGGTCCGAAGCTTCGGTAGCGTGGGCTTCGGCCAGGCCCGTCGAGGCCTGCTCCTCGGGCCGAAGCTTCGGTAGCGTGGGCTTCGGCCAAGCCCATCGAGGCCTGCTCCTCGGGCTGAAGCTTCGGTAGCGTGGGCTCCGACCAGGCCCGTCGAGGCTTGCTCCTCGGGCCGAAGCTTCGGTAGCGTGGACTTCCGAAGCTTCGGCAGCGTGGGCCTCCGAAGGCCTCCGAAGCTTCGGCAGCATGGGCCTCCGAAGGCTTCCTGACCAAAGCCCATGGGTTGGCTGGAGGCTTTCGAAGCCCATAGCTTGATGGGCTTTGGCTCTGTAGGGCTTTGGACAGACCCTGGACATGTGTATTTTTGGCCCAAATCACCAAAAATTAATATTTTGATAATCTAGCCATTAATGCCATTTTTTGCTATCAACACATGCCCCTACCTTTTAGTGAACTAGTGAACTAAAAGCACAATGAGCTTGAGACGATACTGTTCATATCGGCTTTTCGACGCTTTTATGACGTTTGCCACACACTCGGGAAATACTTTTTCAAGTACCTACCATTTAAAGCTCTTCGAAACCGCTCTCCCTGTAAGGACTCCAACACGTACGCATTGTCGGGAGCGATTTCGACTATCCTAAAAGGACCTTCCCAACTAGGTGACCATTTACCAAATTTGGGACTCTTCATGCCTAAGGGTAAAATTGTCTTCCATACCAAGTCTCCTATTTGAAATGATTTTGGTTTAACCTTCTTATTGTAGGCTTTAGCTACTCTCTTCTTGTCTACTTCTATGGCTTCTAAAGCCCTTAGTCTCTTATCGGTCACTTCCTCCAAATTAACTTTTAGAAGAGCCTCATACTCATCAACCGATAAGCCGTCTTGCTTTAACACTCTTAAGGAGCCGAGATCTACCTCTACAGGAAGAACGACCTCTTGTCCATATACCAACTCATATGGACTGACCTTGGTGGCACCGTGCTTTGCAAACCTACAAGCCCATAATGCCTCGGAAAGCACTTCATACCACATTTTAGGAAACTCTTCGATTTTCTTCTTAATAAGCTTAATCACGGTTTTGTTACTAGACTCGGCCTGACCATTGGCCTGAGCATAGTAAGGCGAAGAGTTTATCAACTTAATGCCATAGTATTCGGCGAAGTCCCTTACTTCCTTAGAGACAAATGAACTGCGTTGATCCGTAGTAAGAGTTTGAGGGATGCCGAATCTATGTATGATGTGCTTTAAAATAAAATCGCGTACCTCATTATGAGTCATGTTCTTGAGAGGTACGGCCTCGATCCATTTGGTGAAGTAGTCTGTCGCCATCAACACGAACCGATGCCCCTTCGAGGAAGGAGGGTAGATCTGGCCGATGAGGTCAAAACCCCAACCTCGAAATGGCCATGGCTTGACAATAGGATTGAGCAATGAGGCATGAGCTAACTGGATGTTGCCAAACCTCTGACATGCCTCACACCCTCTGTAGTACTTGAAACAATCTTCAGTCATAGCCGGCCAATAAAAACCCGCTCTTTTGAGCATCCAACTCATCTTTTGGGCCGACTGATGAGTGCCGCAAAGCCCCTCATGGACTTCTCCTGTAGCCACTTGGGACTGCTCATGGTCTAAGCATTTTAGTAGCACTTCATCGATGGTTCGGCGATACAACGTGTTGTCCACCAACACGAATTTGAACGCTTGTCGCCGAATCTTACGATCAACCCTTCGGCTAGGGTTTCTCAAATATTGGACGATTGCGATTCTCCAATCGCCCTCACAGGTTTCAGATGGCTTCGCTGGTACACCTTCTGAACAAATCTCTAAAATACTGACTTCGGGGTGCCCCCTGAGCCTTTCCAGCTCCTGCTGAAGCCTGGCTGAGGTGGTCGTTCGGATTGTGCTGGGCCGATGCCCTTTGGAGGGTTCGGACTCTAGAGAGCCTTCCCCATCCGAGAGACTCTAGACTATAGGCTTCGGCATGCCGGACCCCTCGGTGGGCGGAGCACTCCGATCCAGGGGATCCGGCATGCGGTGGCCTTTGGCGACCCGAGGGCTTCGATCCGAAGGGTGCGCCTGTCCAGCATCACTGGCTTCGGCGATGAGACCAAACATCGGCTTTTCCAACACAGAAAATTCCCCTCTCCTGACTTGGTAGCCAGATGCTTGCTGAGCCAAATCATTAGCGATTGAATTGGCTTCTCTTGACACGTGAGATATTTTGAAATCATCAAAAGTAGCAACTATGTCTAGGCATTTGTCCAAGTAGCTATTCAGCAAGCCATTAAAACATTGAGCATTCTTGGCTACCTGTTGTACCACTAATAATGAATCACCATATGCGTGAACATGCTTAGCGCCTACAAACTCTAGTAGTTCAAGACCTAGCAACAAAGCTTCGTATTCGGCTTGGTTATTAGTGGAAGAAAACTCTAGTCGGGCCGAGGTTTCGAAGCACATACCATTAGGTGACATGAGAACCACTCCAATACCCTGGCCATTCTTGCAAGCCGAACCAACAAAATAGATTTTCCATGGCACTACTTCAACTAGAGCAATAGCATCACTCCAGCTAGCATCTATGTGATGATCAACTATAAAGTTTGCTACGACTTGGCCTTTCATTGCTCTTAGGGGCTCGTAGGCCAAATCATACTCAATTAACGCGTAAGCCCAGTTTCCGATTCTTCCACTTAGAATCGGCTTCTGTAACATGTGCTTTATAACATCGGTCTGGCAAATGACAACACATGTGGTGGGGACAAGATAATGGCGTAACTTAGTGCACGCGTAATAAAGTGATAAACATAATCACTCCACAAACACGTACCAGGTTTTGGCGTCCAGCAGGAGGCGGCTCAAGAATGTGATGATGTACTCCTTTCCCTCTACCTCCTAGGTTAGCACGACTCCAATTACGCTATCTTCAGCGGTGATGTATAGCTGAAACGAGATCCCGGCCTTGGGTGCTCTCACCACGGGCGGTGATGACAAGCACTCCTTGATCTTTTCAAAAGCACTTTGCTGGCTTGCCCCCCAAGCGAACTCAGCTTTGTTTTTTAGCTGGAGTATGGGGACAAAGGCATCAATCTTGCCAAACAAGTTGGATATAAAGCGACACAAATAGTTTAACTTGGCTAGCAACTTTTGCACATCCTTCTTGCATGTCAGCGCTGCAACGTTTCTAATCTTTTAAAGTCTCTTAGGATCAATCTCTATACCTCTCTCATGAATCATGAAACCTAAGAACTTACCTGCCGACACGCCAAAAGCACACTTGAGCGGGTTCATTTTCAACCCATACTGCCGCATCCTATCGAAAGCAACCTTTAAATCGGCTAAATGGTTTCCCATAGCGTCCGATTTGACCACGACATCATTGATGTAAACCTCTAACATGACTCCTAACAAGTCGTGAAAGATCAAGTTCATAGCGCGTTGATACGTGGCGCTGGCATTTTTCAACCCAAACGTCATGACGACCCATTCGAATAACCCAAAAAAACTGGGGCATCGAAAGGCAGTCTTATAGACGTCCTCTTCGGCCATAAAGATTTGATTATAACCAACATTGCCATCAAGAAAACATAGTACCTTATGTCCTGAAGCATCGTTGATCAGCATGTCGGCTATTGGCATTGGATACTCGTCTTTTGGAGTGGCTCTGTTCAGATCCCTAAAATCAATGCATACTCGTATCTTGCCGCTCCCTTTCTTCTCTACAGGTACAATGTTAGCAACCCATTCTGCGTACCTGCATGGCCTAATAAATTCAGCCTTAAGTAGTCGTTCCACTTCTTCTTTAACTCGGTCATAGACGGCCGAATTAAAGCGACGGGGAGGCTGTTTATAAGGCCTAAACCCGGACTTGATGGGCAGCCGATGCTCCAAGAGCTCGCGGCTTAGCCCTAGCATTTCGCTATACTCCCATGCGAAACAATCGACATACGGCCGAAGTAACTTTATTAATTCAGCCTTTACATCGGGTTGTAAATGTTGGTTTACAAAAGTAAGCCTTGGGACGCTACCATTACCTATATCAACTTCCTCCAAAGGGATGGCCGACGCAAAACCTTGCCCTAGCTTTTCTACTTCGCTAAAGTCCTCGATGGCCTCGGCAATACCGTCTTTATTAGACCGATACTGCTCCACGCGAGACTTTAGCCAATCTAGATTACTTTTGCTAGACATGACTACTAATAAAAAAATAGTCATGCTACTCCAGCCGGCTTTACAGACACGGGTACAAACCGTCCTCCAGATACACTAACAAAGTCATAATCTGAAAGATCTCTACCTGATAGACACTCTACTTTGTTATGGACGACGTTGATTGATACGTCGGCCAATGCTACTTGGGCCGAAGTATCCGCGGGGATGACCTCCACCTCATCGCCGTCACACTGTACCAAGCACTGGTGTAGGGTAGAGGGGATGCAACAGTTCGCATGGATCCAGTCGCGTCCGAGCAACACGCTATAGTTACCTTGTACGTCGACGACGAAGAATGCTATTGGCAAAGTCTTGTTGCCCACCGTCAACTCCATAGAGAGTACTCCCTTAGCCTCGGAGCTCTCGTCGTTGAAGCCGTTGAGCATCAAGTTAGTCTTCTTCAAGTCATCTTCGTCCCTGCCAAGTTTCTTCAACAAAGAATAAGGCATTAGGTTAACAGTGGCGCCATCGTCGACGAGCATCCAGGAAATCAGCTTCCCATCGATGTGACCCCTGACATAGAGGGGCTTAAGATGGAGGGTTGAGTCCTCGGGCTTCTCGAAGATGGCGTTGCGTGGACCGAGGTTCAATTGAGCGACCTCGGCCTCGTCCCCTGGTGTTGCAAACTCGGCGGGTAATTTGACGATGTTGATGTCCATCACCTGAGGTGCGGGCCCCTCAGAGACAGGCGAGTAATCATCGTCAAGCAAGTCGTCGTCGTCGCTCGGACTAAGAGCCAGGTTGGTTATCTCAACTGGCTTCTCCCTCCATACCCTTTTTGGGGCTGGCCGAGGGTGGATCTCTTCGAAGATAGCATCGCGCTCGGCCTCAGCTACCTTCTCGCGCATCTCCTGTGCCCGCAGCCTTTGTAGGCGTCTCTTTTGTGATTTGGACATGCCCGGGAGAGCCCAAGATGGCTTCGGCTTGGTGCCTGGAGCTACTGTTTGACCCCTGTTCATTCTGGCCGAAGTGTGCCCTTCAGCCTCGGGCACCCTGTGTTCGAAGGGGGCTTCGCTGCGAACCCCTTCGAACGGATTGGCCTCGTTTGGCCGATCGAACCAAGCTTCGGCGCGAGGCCTGGCCGAAGCATGCGATTTACCTCCGTCAGCCCTCGGCGACAAAGTCTTTGGGATTGGGACTTCCCGGGACCCAACTCTGATAGTTATGGCTTTGGACTCCCTGACTTCGGCCTCCGCGTGCTCGCACCCTTCAGCTTCGCTCTACAGGGTCCGATTCGGAGGTACCACAGACAGTCTGTGGATGATGCCCCCCTCCGCTACGTCTGTTTGCCCCTGCCATCCATAACACTCCGAGGGAAAACAAGGCATAGGGTTAGTTTGCAGAGGGTACCTTGACCCAGATACGTGCGGAGCCCAGGAGGCATCGGCTGCTCTAGTGGCCTTGGCCATTGCGAGTCGAACTCGTCACCCGGAGGGGGGTTCGGCCAAGTAGAAGGTGTCTCCGACCACACCAGCGAAGGATCCCGCCAGGCCGAAGGTATGTTCGGCCAGTGCGGGCCGAAGCCTCCCATCGGAGAAATCCACCATGGTGCTGGGTTTGGCCATTGGGGGCCGAAGCCATCGCATGGGGGACCCAACCACTGGGGTCCGAAGTTGTCGTATGGGGGGCTCGACCATTGTGGCCCAGAACCACCGTGCGGAGCACTAGGATACTGCGGCCCGAAGCCTTCGTGCGGAGGGTTTGCAACCTTTGGTCCGAAGCCTTCATGCGGAGGGTTCGCAACCCTCGGTCCGAAGCCACCCTTTGAAGGTCTTGGACCCTTCGGAAATTTTAACTTGGCGTGCGGACCTGCTTCTTCGGCCCTCCTCTGATGCTTGTTCAGCAGCATGTTATATGTTACCTCCGGCCTCTTGCGAGCCTTAGCTGAAGGGGTATTGACATTCTGTTTCCACACTCCTACCTCGGGGTTCTTTGGTATGAGTGTGTGAGTACGCGGTTCTCCAACAATGACATCTTTTCCTTTAGCGGACTCGGCCTGTTCTGGCCGAATCAACACCTTCTTCTCGCCGAGGTCGACGGCGTTGACTGGAAAAGGATATTTATCCAGCTTCATTTTTGGATCATGGTCTATCTTCAATCGTCCTTCTTCTATGGCCGATTGTATCTGCCGTCGAAAAACATTGCAATCATTAGTATTACGAGAATGCGAATCATGCCACTTACAGTATGGATACTTCTTTAACTCGTCGGCAGGTGGGATAACTTGACCCTTAGGTAACCTAAGAAGCTGACTCTTTAAGAGGAAATCAAATATTTTATCACATTTAGTCACGTCGAACGAGTACTTGCCCTCATTAAGTCTATTCTTTGTGGGGGATGGTCGTAGTTCAGAGCAAGTGATGGGTTTGTTTTTAGCGTTTGTAACCCATTCAGCCGCGTACATGTCGGCTGAATCCTCCTCCTCTAACTCCTCTTCATCAGAGCATTCCATGATGTGGATTTCGGCCCTAGGCTTGCTAAACGTCTTAATAAATTTCTTATCTTTGGCTCGGCCTTCTTGGACCAGAGCCTGCTGTAGAACTTGGCTAACTTCTAAAAAGTTTTGGTTATCTAACCTTTCTTTAAGTTCGGAACGCAACCCATTAAAATCTAATTCCGCCAAGTCCCTTTATGAAATATTAAGACTAAAACATCGGTTTCTGGTATCTCTGAAATGCTTGATATACTCAGAGGCGTTCTCACTAGATTTTTGTTTAACCGATGTCAAATGTGAAAGCCTAAGTTCTGTTTCACCCGTGTAGAAATAATCATGGAATTTCCGCTCTAAATCGTCCCACATGTGAATGGAATTCAGTGGGAGAGCCAAAAACTAAGTGAAAGCTGTGTCGGATAGCGAGAGAGAAAATAGTCTAACTTTGAGGGCATCTATCCCGCTAACCTCTCCACACTGCGCCAGAAACAGACTAACATGCTCTATTGTGGTCCTGCTACCCTCGCCATCGAATTTAGTAAACTCGAGGATCCTATAGCCACGGGGGTAGGGTACTGTATCAAGATGATCGGGGTATGGTTTGCGATAAACCCTAACCCGTCCCTTGGGCACGAATCTGGCACACTCCCTAAACAGTGCGTGGATCCGCTCATCTAAATCATCTTGGTAGTTTGTTTGCATGTGCCTCTCATGTGGGGGCGCGACACGCGGTGGGATATGGGCGTGTCGGCCATGTGCTTCTTCCCTACGTGCTATTTGTATAACGTGCTCGTGTCCGGGCGCCTGCGTGTGTGGTGCGGGTAGCGCGGGTATTGGCGCGGGCGTTGTGTGGTATGCAGTATTAATTTGACCATAGGCATAATGATTAGCCTCGGCCATAAGTGATGAGGCCGAAGACATGTTTTTCGGAGGTGCACTAGCTATAGGAACCGGGGGTACGGCCTCAGTGAAGCCGAACCTTCTAAGAGTCGCCTCTACTTGGGAGCTAACTGCTGAATCTAAACGGTTGGCTAGTGAAGTGCTAATGGCTTGATCTACTGATGCGGCTATTTTCTGCTCAATTTCCAAAGAAGATAAGCGAGGTGATACCTGTGTTACCTGGACCTGAGCGGGGTCGGGGGTGACGATGTCGTGCTTGACAAAGCCTACGCGTGTCTTGATGTAGCCTCTATGCATCATGTCTTGGAGCACCTTTAGCCTTGCCTCAATCTCCGCTTGGTCTTCTGCGGGGATATCTTCAAGTGTGGGTGATATTATGTTGCGGTTGTCGATATCCACGCCTCCTATTGTGTCCATCGGCGGTGTAGACGTAGTAGTCGAAGTAGATGTACCGACGGCCGATGTAGGTGTACTCATCATGTTGGCGTAGCTCATCCCCAGTGGAGTCGCCAAAAAGTGTGTTGACACGAAAACGTGCCCCCGCACTTGGGTCAGTCCGACGATCCAAAAGTGCACGGATACTTAGGAATAGGCTTAAGCGTGACGTGGCACCGACGTCGCGTTCTGACTACCCTTAATAGTGATAAGGGGGTGGAGTCGCCAGGCAACCAGATTACACAGAATAATCCAATTAGCCGAAAGAAATAGATTAAACAGAATAATGATTATCAAACCAGTCGAAGCCCATCTGGTTCGAAGCCTGATGCGAAGGGTGCGCCGAAGGGTACCTTCGGCGTCTGGTGCGAAGTGCTTCGCCGAAGGGTGCGCCGAAGGGTACCTTCGGCGTCTGGTGCGAAGTGCTTCGCCGAAGGGTGCTTCAGCGTTCGGACTGATCTGGTCGAAGATGGACTCCGAATGGATCTGGACGCAGGGATCACCTCTGAAGAGCGGGGTTCGGCGTGATACCTCCGATACAGCGAACTTTGGCGTCTGATGCGAAGTACTTCGCCGAAGGGTGCTTCGGCGTTCGGACTGATCCGTTCGAAGATGGACTCTAAACAGGTCTAGACGTAGTGATCACCTCCAAACAACGGGGTTCGGTGTGATATCTCCGATGCAGCAAATTACAGGGTAGTGACGCGAAGGCCACGCGCTAATGCAACTTCGTTTGGTGCGGAATATTGCCTTGGCGAAGCCTGGGGCGACGAAGTCTGTTTGGTGGAGCCTGTTGTCGAAGCCTGCGGTCTCGTTGAAGGGTGTCCTGGGGACCTCCGGGACCAATCTCTCAGCTCTGGACACCTTCGGTGAAGGGGACCACGAAAGCACAAAGCCTGCAAGAGAAGAGTGCGAAGTACCAATTCGGCCTGAGGACCGAATTCTGCTAAGTGTTGCACGGGTAGCGAAGATAGCAATCTGTTACGTAGATTAGCGGATACTTCACAAGCGAAGTAACAAGGCGATAACAATCTGTTATGTAGATTAACGGGGACTTCACGAGCGAAGTACCAAGGCTTACCACTATTCTGTAGCGGCGGATGGAGGGCTTCCATGCAAACCCACGAAGAGGTACAGGAAAGTAAAGGTAAAAGTAAATGCAATCAAAGCATGGCTTTGGTTTGGTTTGAGTTGGGGGGCTCTCCACGCCGGCCAGGCCTCTCTATTTATAGATGGTTAACTCCTAATCTAATCTGCTATTAATCCAGCCAGATAGAGATAGAGATTCAGTTGGGAACACACACAATTCCATCTCTGCCGAGGTGGGTTTCGGTCAGGCCCATCGAGGCCTCCACCTCGGGCCGAAGCTTCGGTAGCATGGGCTTCGGCCAGGCCCGTCGAGGCCTGCTCCTCGGGCCGAAGCTTCTGTAGCGTGGGCTTCAGCCAGGCCCATCGAGGCCTGCTCCTCGGCCGAAGCTTCGGTAGCGTGGGCTCCGGCCAGGCCCGTCGAGGCTTGCTCCTCGGGCCGAAGCTTCGGTTCCGAAGCTTCGATAGCGTGGGCCTCCGAAGGCCTCCGAAGCTTCGACAGCGTGGGCCTCCGAAGGCTTCCTGGCCGAAGCCCATGGGCTGGCTGGAGGCTTTCGGAGCCCATAGCTTGATGGGCTTCGGCCCTGTAGGGCTTCGGACAGACCCTGGACATGTGTATTTTCGGCCCAAATCACCAAAAAATGATATTTTGATAATCTAGACATTAATGCCATTTTTTGCTATCAACAGATTCATTAGTACAAGGATACTAGATACATATCACCACCAGAAGTTGTACATTAGATTTATAGTTTCCACTTGTTTGGTATCTGCCCATCTATTCTGCAGCTCCATTGTCGTCTACCTAACATGCAATATGTCATTATTGATGGGAGGAAAAATCTACAGGATATAGTTGACCAATCGTCTTCCTCTATGACAACACTTATAGAGTTTTTCAAGATCAATAGAGTTGACAGCAATGCAAGAAAACTATTGTATAGTGAGTTTCTAGAACAATACAGGTGGGTTACTAGTAGTAGGAAATGGTAGATGAGAAATAAGGGAAGAACAATTGGGCGGGTTGTGTATGCGCACCCTACTGAAGGAGAGAGGTATTTCTTGAGAGTGCTTCTAAAACATGTTAGAGGTGTACTATCATTTGAGGATTTAAGGAATGTTGATGGCATCATGTATTCCACTCTTAGAGAAACATGCAAGAAGAGAGGGCTCATAGAGACAGACATGACACTTGATGATTGCTTGAGTGAGGCTGCAACTTTTCAGATGGCATCTTCTCTATGAAGGTTATTTGCAACTATTCCTATATTTTGTGAGGCCACATATATCCATGGACTGTGGAACAAACACAAGGATTCAATGTCTAAAGATTCTAGGTGATACAATTCTCACTCATTGGTAGTAGAACAAATGGTGGTTAGATGCATTCGGGATTTGGTTCATTCGATGGGGAGGGATATCAGAAGTTTTGATCTTCTAGAGTTAAATGATACAGGTAATTGGTAACCTTGTATGCATAAATCTAAATCGGTTCTTATGTATTTTGATGAAATAATTCGCTAACACTTCTATCCTTTCGCGTGCATCGGGTGAATATTCTGATGACATAATGACAGAGGTTGGAGAGGAACTTTGTTTGGGCGACCAGGAACATATTGATTTATACACATCTCTTAATGAGGAGCGGCGTAGTGGATTTGATGAAATAATATATCATGTGTTTAAGAACAAGAGCCGGGTGTTCTTCATTAATGGCCCCAGAGAAACAGGTAAAACATTCCTATAAAAGGCACTTCTTTGTAGACTATGGTCAGAGGGTTAATAGCTATTGCAACCGTGACTTCTAGTATAGCTACGTCAATATTGCCTGGAGGACGCACTGCACACTCAAGATTCAAGATTCCAATTAATCTTGGCGACAATAGAATGTGCCACTTCTCAAAGCAAAGTGGGATCACGGAGCTGCTTCATAGGGTGTCCTTACTTATCTGGAATGAAGTTACGATGATAATTCGTCGAGTCGTTGAGTGCCTTGATAGGTCTCTACAAGATATTATGGATTATCCTTTGCCATTTCGTGGAAATGTTATGACATTTGGTGGTGATTTCAGACAGGTGCTTCTAGTCATAACACGGGGGACAAGGGCACAGATAACTAATGCTATATTATTGAGATCTTATTTATGGGAAAACATAAGGAAGATAAGATTGTCACGCAACATGAGGGCTCAATCTCATCCATGGTTTTCAGAATACCTCCTTAGAATTAGAAATGGAATGGAGAATACAATTAGAGATGATTATGTCAATTTGCCATAAGATATTGTGATTTCTTATATAGACACTAAAGATTCAATGAACAAGCTCATACAAGACGTCTTCCCGTCGCTTGAGGAGAATGTAAGATCAACATATTATATGAGCACATGTGTCTTCCTTTCAACAAAAAATGAGTATGTAGACCAGATAAATGAAAAGATAATTGATAATTTCCCTAGCAAAGAAAAGGTTTATTATAGCTTTGATTCCACTGATGATGATTCAAGCAATACATACCCCATTGAGTTTCTGAATGGCCTCACTCCAAATGGCTTACCCCCACATGTTCTGAAGGTAAAAATCAACTGTCATGTGATCCTTCTCCGGAATATTGATCCTAACAATGGCTTGTGTAATGGAACAAGGCTGATGGTTAGAGCATTTCAAGACAATGCAATTGATGCTGAAATTGTTGGTGGCCAACATGCATGCAAAAGGGTGTTCACACCTAAAATCCCTATGGCCCCGTCGGATGATATTGTACTTCCTTTCAAGTTTAAGAGGAAACAATTCTCGATTCTCTTGAGTTTTGCAATAACCATAAATAAAGCAAAATGTCAAACTATCCTAAATGTAAGCATATACCATCCAGAGCCTATGTTCTCACATGGACAACTTTACATCAAATTATATAGGGGTGTATCAATGTAGACAACAAGGATTTTGGCTAGACCGAAGGATGGATTAGATCCCATGGGGAAGAGAACTAAGAACATTGTGTATAGAGATGTATTGGACTTGTGAATAGTGCTAATTAATAAGTTCAATAAGAAGTAATATTAGAAATTGATTTCTATTTTTGTCGTGTCTAAATAAAGATGATTAGTAGAGGTGCTTGCTATTATTCTAGTGCTGGGTTTGATTGCAATATTTAGGCTCATCGCATACTGTATTTCTGTCCCTCTTAATCATGTTAAAGACAATTGCGGCAATGACACTGAATATTTTTGTTGGCGCAATTGTGTTAGCACCAATCAGGTTTGTTTATCCTGGAAGCAGTTCATAGTGATTTTTGAATTATGTATCATCTGTGTTTCGGAGATCGATACAACACCGGCTCCTTAGGCTGACGAAGAAGTGGTCTTCGAAGCCTACTTTGATGTTGGGCTTGGGGTCCCGGCCGATGACTAGATTGGTGGGGTACTGCAGCTATTCCATTTGGAGCTCCCCTAGTTATCTTCGAATGTCATAGCTAGGCTCACCATCTTCGACTGGGCCATGAGGTATGAAGGGTACGAGGGTTGCGTAGATGTCTTCGCAACCTTTCACTATACGAACTGCTAGCCGAAGAAGAGTATGGCAAAGATGGAGTAGATAGGGCTCTGTACTTCAGCATCATCAGCTTTCAACTCTGCAAGGAGTATGATGATTCCTTCTTGGCGAGGGCCATCAATGACCGTTGGTACTCTAGGTGGGATAAAATTGGTTTTACATCACTGTCGGAGCAGACTCCCTACTTTGCAGCACCAACGCTCTCATTGCCTACCGCCGTGAGGCCAAATTGGCCACTGACTCCACAACCATCAATTCAAGGATCCAGCTACTGCAGAAGGTGGCATGGAGGATGAGCATGAGGGACCTCGTAGAGAAATTTATATCCCTCCGGATCAGCCCCCTTAGAAGCAGATGGACGAAGGATGTCTTCAAGGACTCTGTTGACGACGACTTGAAGGAGATCTCTTCGGAGTTCTTTGGTGAGTTATCAAAATATTGTTCTTGTGGTTTTGATACTTCGCTCAATAATTTAATTAATTGGGCTCTATTATATTGTAGACAAGTGGGAGAAATTGCCACCAGAGGTTGTGGTTATAGCAGCAGACGTGTCCTAGGGGCTTCGACTCACGATGAGTGGAGTCGTAGCCTTGCCTTGGTTGGGACCTAGCAAAGGTACAACCGGGTATGAGCCCGTCTTGGGGCAGAAAAATTCTCAGTGCTCCAGGAGCTTGCGGACCCAGCGCCCTCCAACGGGGGGCAAAAGAGAAAAAGAGCGAATGATAGGGAACATGAGGTTTCATCGCCTCAACGCCCTCGAGGACCCCCAGACTCCACATGATCCTCTCGGCTGACACTGGCAGCCAAAGATCATGGTGCGGGGACTCCGCCTCCTCCATGTCCTGGCCTTGAAGCGGAGCAAGCGGAGACAACGATGACCAAAACTAGGGATTCGAAGCCGGTGGACTTGGAGCCCATAGATTCAAGATCAATAGCGGAGGGTCTAGTGAGGACTCTTCGTATGAAGAGGATGAAGGGGATGCCGATGATGAAGCGGCTCACCAATCTCCTACGAACGATATAGTGGACATCGTGGAGCGGAGCCTGGCTCCGGAGGCACCCACAAGATGAGCGCCTTTGATAAGGCCCTTTATCTCATCGGGGTTGCCTACTAGTGAGATGGTGTCCCATTTCTTTCGAGGGGACGAAGGCCTCATGTCTAGCGACTTGGTAACAGAGATGGGCTGCTACCCCCATAGGGAGCTCACCTTGGCCACCGAAGAGGCTATTCTTTAGGTAACAGAGCTTATAAAGGGTTCCTCAAGTATTTGTCTTTTCTTTGCTTCTAACATCTTTTTGTTTTTGTTTCATCAGGCCTTCGCACTGCTTCATGGGGCCTCCATCATCATAGACCGCCAAGAAGTCCATGCCGCAGAGGGTATTAAAAACTTTCAACACCAGGCTTTGGAAGCCATCCAGCGGTGGGAACATGCCAAAGCAGTTGCTGAAACAGTTGTTAAAGCATCGAAGGCCGAAGAAGTCGAGGCCTGCGAGGTTGTGGCCATAGAAAAATCGGAGGCTGAGGGCCTCTGGCAAGCCCACCAAGCTTCAAACGATGAGGCCGAGAGGTTTAAGGCGGAGGCCGAAGAGCTTCGTGCCTAGAACAAAGCCTTAAAGGCTGAAAGGGTTGAAGTTATCCGGGGGTTGATGACTATTGGGGGAATAAGTTTTCCCTTAAAAAGGGGCCAAATGACGTCAGCCTCCGACAGCCTTCGGCCCGGAGCCAGACACTGTCGAAGCATGTCCCTATCTGGTGAAGTTATTTCTAAGTCTCAAGGTTCTTTTCGGAGCCCTTTGGAGCGAGGCCTCCAAACCCCTTTCGGAGTCCTCCGGAGCGAAGCCTCCAAGCTCCCTTTGAAGTTTGCCAGAAGCCAAGTCTCAGACTAGTTTCGGAGTTATCCTCCGGGCTAACTTCGGAGTCAACCTCCGAGCTTTGTTCGGAGTTAACCTTCGATCTCCTTTTGGAGATCCCCAGAGCAAGTCTCCGGACCCTCAACTGATTCGAAGCAAAGTCTCCGAGAACCCAGTTCGGAGTTCAGTTCGGAGTATACTTCAAAGTCCACTTCGGAGTGTCCTTCGAAGCCTTCCTTGTAGCCTCCGCCTGAAGAGCTCCGGGCACTGCTCCGAACCCAAGAAATATTTGTACTTCGCTATAGTGTAGAAGTCATACCAGGGGCCCCTCTACCCCTAGTATGTCGTTTAGCTGGTCAAGAAGTGACATTTATCTGACACGTCTGTAAAACTGTAAAGCACTTTGTACAATAGACTAGCCTTTTTCCCTTTTTGCCCCTATAAGCCTATGACTTATAGAGGGCATTTAGGTCTTTTCCTTTGGCCTGCGTGCCTATAAAAGCAGGGCCAAGCCCTTGTAATAGGGGAGTGGCTCCAGGGCCATGAGATCCTTTGGATCAATTAGATTCTACCGAGGCATACTATGCCAAATCCACCACAAACTCGACGTAGGGCAATTATCCCTTAGGGGAGGTTCAAACCAGTATAAATATTTTCTCCTTCTGAGAGAACCCTTTGAGGTTCATTTTACACACCATACACACATACAAAATCTGTGTTGTAGCTTACACAATTGCTACAACAATTGGCGCCGTCCGTGGGGATCTTAGTCCTAAAAGCTAAGTTCTCTGCCACTGTCTGCAATTTGAAGTGTGCTTGAGGGGGGAGCTTCGAAGCTTTCTTGCTTCGCGCACCCTCTGGCAAGGGGCTTCGGGTGCAGTTCGAAGGCCTTCTTCACCTTCATCCATCCTTCGTGCTTCGGAGCTCACCCTCCGGTAAGGGGCTCCGCTTCGTGTGTCAAAGGCCGTCAAAGCCCTAGGGGCTACGAGGCAAATTTCCACCCACTTTACGAGGTATGTACACGGCCGAAGCGTCCCTTCGATGTACCAATCTACAATTACCTTAATATAAAATCGAATCCCTGCTTCGCCTTAAGTCAAAGCCTTGCTTCGCCTTTAAAGCAAAATTTTGCTCCATCTTGTTAAAAGTCGAAGCCTCTCTTCGTGTTTGAAGCCGAAGCCTAGCTTCGCGTTTTAAAATCGAAGCTTTGCTTCCTTTTCTTTCAAAAACCAAAGCTCTGTTGTGTCCTTCTCAAGACCCGAAGCCAACATCCTTGTTCTTTTAAGAACTAAGGTTTCCAGCTTTGTATTGTTAAGGACCAAAGCACGACTTCGAAGACTTTAAAATCTGGAGCACCCCTCCGAAGGCTACACAGCGCCTCCGGGCCCGTAGCAGTGGGCTTTGAGACTTCCAAGCGACGGCTCGGTAAGTCCGAGATTCTGGGCTCTAGCCTGGTGCATCCCCGGGTCGAAGGTGGCCCAGGGTCGTAGGTGACCCTGAGTCAAAGATGACTCAACCTATCACAAGTTTGGTGAATCCACACCAAATATCCTTCTCACTACAGGATCAAGCTCAAGAAGCCTTGCTTCGCTATCTGAACACGCACTGAGGCCTCGCTTCACGTGACATGATCTAATCTAAAAATTAAGCATCTCAAAGTCATGCTTCGCTTAAAATATAAGTGTGTTTTGGAGCTTCTCTCACGCACAGTATCCAAATCCAAGCATGCCGAAGCATGCTTCGCTTAATTTGGCTACGCTGAAGCCTTGCTTCACTCCAAATTAATGCATTCGAAGCCCAAAAGAGGCCTTCGCTCGATGCGATATAAGCATCCAAAGTCGCCAAAAAAGCGCACCCCTTCGCATTTTTAATTGCCCGCACCAGCAACGACTAAATCCCTAGCTGCCACGCGCAAGGGGGGAAGTATGTATGCGAAGTGTGCGAATATAATGCGCAGTATGAGTGTGACAAGCTAAAACGTTTGAAACAATCAAATCATGCGAAGCATGTAGACGAAGTATGCAAATACAACAAATCTCATTCATTGAATGATAATTGAGAAGTATGTTACAAATACACTTCGAAAACAAAATTATGAGTAGTTTGTATCCAAGCCTAAGAAAAAGCGAGCTCGAGGCCCTGACCCTCGCTTGCTCTTCTTTCGGCCAGGGCCCCCTCGGCTAGACGAAGCCTCGTCGGAGCCTGCTCTCCCACATCTGGTTCATCCGTGCCCCGAAGCCCATAGACCTCGTCTTCCACCTTGCAGGTTTGTCCAAATCTACGAGACAGGCGGTGCCGTGTCGAAGGCAGAGAAGTCTAAAGCTTCATCGCTTGCCAGAGCTGTACTCGAAGGCTATACCCCCTCGCCACGTAAGTCTACTTCGAAGAAGCTTAAGTCTAGCGAGGAGGAAGAACTCCGAAGGGGCTCTGTCTTCACGGTAGCCAGCAGCTCCTGGGCTACTTCGGAAATGGCTTCGCCGTTAGGTCCCCTCGGAAGTTTCAAACGAGGGGGCCTTGGACATAGCTACCTCGAGGACCACCCATAATTGGTGAAGTTCTTCAGAGTCCTCAAGTACTTAGAGGTCAACATTCGAAGGCTGAGCCTGGGTAGGTATAAAGTACCCCCGCATTTATATTAATAAATTGATAAGTTTTTACAAGCCTACAACTAAGAATTACAAGGAGCCTAAGGAGATCTACACCTTCAAAGGTGGAGGTGCCGACATCGAAGGCTGAGCTGGTGAGGCCTGTGCCCTGGCTTGGCGAAGGCGGATGGCCTTCTGGAGTTTGAGGACTACTTCACAGCCTTGGGCCTTCCAAGGCTCCTGAAGGCGGCGCCAGGCTCCGTGGATGCCTACCGGAGGCGTCACTAGGTGCTGGCCTCCGAAGGCCACCAGAGTCGCTAAGGTTGCTGCTTTGAGGTGGTTGCACCCCGAGTCGTGAAGCATTTGTAACACTCCTTAAACCTCCACTCGGCCGGCCATCAAGGCGAAGCCCTTCAGGGATTGCTCCGCCGTCGCAGCCACCACCTTCAAGAAATCAACACGGTCTCCAATTGGGTCCCAAAGGCCAAAGTTTGGAGCCCACCACTCGGTCCCTATTTGTTCAAGGACCTCGGTCAAGCTCAAAGTGGCTTCGTCGATGTTATGAACGACGAAGTCTTGAAGGCAGTGGCCGGCTTGGTGAAGCTTTGAGTTCTCCTCCGCCAACTGAGCTCTGTTATCCTCCGAAGCTCGAAGCTCCACTCGAAGCTTGTCAGTCTCCGAGGCCAAGACTTCCCTCGCCTTGTTGGCCTTGGCCCTCGCCGCCTCTGCTGAGGCTTCGGCTCGCCTTTGCTTCTCGGCTTCCACCGAGACATCGCGTCGGAGAGCTTCCTTCTCCTTGGCCAAGCGAGTCATCCGCTGTCTATAGAGGTTGATGCTGCAACATTCAGTGTGAAGGCCTAAAAGAATTCAAGAAATTCATAAGTGTTGATTGAAGAGCAAGCACGACTCGAAGGCTGTATAGGACTTCGCTCACCTGGATGAGGGCTTCATTTGCATTTATGAAGAGGTCCATGGGGCTCGAGCGGCTGAGTTGAGCCACCAAGCCCCCTGCCTCTGTAGCCGCACAGCCTTCATGAAAATCATAGATGGTCGCCTCCGTCACGGCCCCCTTCGCCTGTAGGGGCTGGACTATCTCCTCCACCTCAACCTCCGACACAGGCTCTAGCGGAGCTGGGCTCCAGTCCACCACCTCGACGTGCTCGTCGTCTCGAGGGTCCCCTTCGTCGTGACCGTTGCCTCCATCTTCTTCAGACGAGGAACTGTCGGACTCCAAACTGCTACTGTTGCTGCCGGAGGCCTCCACCGGCTTCGGTGCGGTGGACCTCACACCGGCATCGTCTTCTGCAAAAACGTTCAAGTCAATATCCACGTATGAAAAGAGAAGTATGTTTAAAGTGTTTACCTTCGTCAGAGATTTCTTCGAAGGTGGAGGGGTCGATGTGTGCTCCCCAATCCCTTTGCTGCGAAGCTGGCGCCTCAACTTCCACGCCCGAAGTCGTCGTCATCGAGGCCCTCGCCACCACCTCAGTAGCTGCTGCCGGATCCCTTGCTGGCTCCGCTCTGGTTTCAGGGTTTGCGACAGTTGCCTCCTTTGGAGTAGAGGCTTCTATCGTTGGGACCTCCGACCGAACCCTCGAAGCTTCAGGTTCGTCATCATCCACCGTCTTCCACTTGGAACCGATCTGCAAAGGAGTAAGGTTAGAGAAGTCTGGCAGAGCCTGGACCCCTTCGACGCCGAGCAAGGTCCATACTCTGTTCTAGTGCTCCCAAGTTCCCACCAGAGCACGCCGTTGGGCCTGCTCCTCAGGTGTCGGGGCTCCGACAACACGCTCCGCCACCATGATGGCCTCCTCTGGAGTCCTCACTTCAAGAGCGTCTTCATCAAGATTCCAAGTCAGAGCAAAGTTATTTGGCGAAGTATGAAAGTGGAAAGGCTTTGAAGTCTTACCAAGGCATTCTGTTGACACCTCGTTTAGGCCCGCTGGGCCCGAAGAATGAAAGAGGCCCTCTGGCCAAGAGCGCGCAAGGGGGCTGAGCCGAAGGGTGATAAACTCCTCCGTGAGGTCCCTCATGCTCATCTTCGAAGCCACCTTCCGAAGGAGCAGGATCCTCGAGTGAAGGGTGTCAGGGCTCGTCTTCACCACGCCTTCGCGCTGGTAACAGATGAGCGCGTTGGTACTCCAAAGGGGAGAGTTAGCGCCAACAGAGGCGTAGAACCATTCTTGATCCCACCTCGAGTACCACTTGCTGTTGGCGGCCCTCGCTGGGAAGGCATCCTGATACTCCCTCCGAAGCTGGAAGTTGGCACTTCCGAAGGCCAAAGCCCGCTTGACGTGGTCTATTCCATCCCTCGGCATCGGCTGGCAGTTGGCGTCGTGAAGGGCTACGAAGACGTCAGTGCGCCCCTCGTAGCCTTCGGCCCTCATGGCCCATTCAAACACCGCTAGCCTCGCTACGGCGTTGGGCGACAATTGAGGAAACTCGAGGTTGTAGGCCTTCAAGACTTCGCTCAGCATCCCCACAGTTAGCAATCTAAGGGCGGCTTTGAAGAAAGTCTCGAACAGTACCACTTCGTCAGCCCGAGGCCTCGGTATGGCCTCCGACTTCTCCGGCACTCGGAGCTGGATCTTTGGCGATATCTTCCCCGTGCAGGCCCTTCGGACAGACTCCTCTATCGAGATCGAAGCCCTCATCTCCAAGGTTTGCTCGAACTTATCTGATGGCGACCGAAGATCCCTCGGCCCCAACCGCCTCGCTGTAGGCTTCGCTGCCGCTGCAGCCACTGCCTGCGCTTGGGCAGAGCTTGAACTCAAGCCCAAGGAAAAAGCCTTCGAATCAACTTTCTTCGGCATTTTTGTAGAGCTTAGGTGCGAAGGATGCTAAGGCTTGCGAAGTGGGCTCTGCGCAAAGCTAGGAATGAGGAGAAGAGAGCGAAGGATGCAAGGCGTTGAGAAGAAAGCAAATGAGAGGTGTGTCAAAGCCGTGTGCGGTAAACCCCTATTTATAGACGGTAAAAATCCCGACGGTTCCCATGCCGAAGCCACTGACAGGTGGGCCTCAAGCAAAGCTGAAGTGAACCGGCGCACTGTAACGGTCAATTTTATAGCCGTTGCGAAGTCAGTTGATCTCCCCGAGGTCGTTCTGACAGCTGAGGTAGGCAATTATTACCTGCGCAAGTCAAAGCCACCTTCGGTCCAAGCTCCGAAGGCCTGTCTTCTCTGAAGTTGCCATTTTTACTATCATTTGTCCCAAGGGCGCACGCACCCCTTCGTCCCGAAGGCCTACAGGCGAGGGGCTACTGTTGGGGGAATAAGTTTTCCCTTAAACAGGGGCCAAATGATGTCAGCCTCCGACAGCCTTCGGCCCGGAGCCCGACACTGTCGAAGCATGTCCCTATCTAGTGAAGTTATTTCTAAGTCTCAAGGTTCTTTTTGGAGCCCTTTGGAGTGAGGCCTCCGAACCCCTTTCGGAGTCCTCCGGAGCGATGCCTCCAAGCTCCCTTTGAAGTTTGCCAGAAGCCAAGTCTCAGGCTAGTTTTGGAGTTATCCTCCGGGCTAACTTCAGAGTCAACCTCTGAGCTTTGTTTGGAGTTAACCTTCGAGCTCCTTTCGGAGCTCCCTAGAGCTAGTCTCCGGACCCTCAACCGATTCGAAGCTAAGTCTCCGAGAACCCAGTTCAGAGTTCAGTTCGGCGTATATTTCGAAGCCCACTTCGGAGTGTCCTTTGAAGCCTTCCTTGCAGCCTCTGCTTGAAGAGCTCTGGGCACTACTCCGAACCCATGAAATATTTGTACTTCACTACAGTGTAGAAGTCATACCAGGGGCCCCTCTGCCCCTAGTATGTCGTTTAGCTGGTCAAGAAGTGACGTTTATCTGACACGTCTGCAAAGCTGTAAAGCACTTTGTACAGTAGACTAGCCTTTTTTCCCTTTTTGCCCCTATAAGCCTATGACTTATAGAGGGCATTTAGGTCTTTTCCTTTGGCCTGCGTGCCTATAAAAGCAGGGCCAAGCCCTTGTAATAGGGGAGCGGCTCCAAGGCCATGAGATCCTTTGGATCAATTAGATTCTACCGAGGCATACTATGCCAAATCCACCACAAACTGGAC